>JAGMWT010000001.1:1201411-2402823 GCA_020744415.1 Dendryphion nanum | reverse complement strand
CTTGATATTGTCCCTCAGGTGCTCGACCTTCCTCCCCCCAACAATGGGATACGTATATGGATACTTGCTCATGACATAGGCCAGAGCGATAGCAGTCGGACTTTCGATGCCATGCTCAGCAGCGACGTTACAGAGAGCTTCGCTGATCTTAGCTTCATCCTCGGATTGCTCAGAGCCATGGATGCTTCGAAGTGTTTCGCCTTTTTGCTTCCGCTCTTCAATTGCTTTTTTCGATTGGAACTTGCCACCACCTATGGCACCCCATGGGGCGAGTGCCATTCCGAAATGGCGAGCCATCGGGATGATCTCTCGTTCGAAGTCGCGCATCATGACGTTCCACCGACCTTGGTAGATACTGATGGGGGTCTTGCCACTGGCGCGGGCGTAGTAGTTGGCGGCGCTAACGATCCATGCTGGGGTATCCTTTCGAATGGTATTAGTCCCTTCGCGCTCCGATCTAGTAGGAAGACACCGCGTTCACCTCTGAGCGGAGATAGGTGGTTGGGCGATGGTTGGGCTACTTACGGACATGCCCAAGTACAGTATCTTACCTTGCTCCACGAGGGTGTGGAGGGAATCCATGATCTCTTCAATCGAAGTGGTATGGTCCCACCAATGTAGGTAGAGAATGTCGATATAGGAGGTGCGGAGCTTTCTCAAGCTCGCCTCCATGCTGAGACGAAGCGCCTTCTTGTGGTTCCCTGCGTAATTGATTCCTGCTATACCCAGGTCATGCTTACGATAATGTGTAGTATACTTCGTGGCGATGACCATTTGGTCGCGAATACCCCGTTTCTCAAAGTATTCACCGAGCCAGGCCTCAGATTCCTCATCTTGATAGTCACAGGCAGTATCGATGAAGTTTCCCCCACTTGAGACGTATTCGTCGAGGAGTTCGAATGACGCCGCTTTGTCCATGGAACCCAGTACACTCTCCCATGCCTGACCAATGCTCATAGCTCCCAGTTGGAGTGGGGAGACTCGAACTCCGGCGGTGGAGGAGAGGATCCGGTAGCGACCCAACTCGGTAGCTGGTGCCGTGGCGGGCGTGAGTATATGGGCCATTCTAAAGGGTGAAACTAGAAGGCGGGGGACTGACGGCGAGACGAAAGGTTTATGTAGGAAAGAATTGAAGTGATGAACTGACTCGATCGAGTTGGAGAAGGCAGTTTGAACCACAGCGAGCTTAGGATTTTATATGTTCGAGGCTTTGGAAGGTGGGGGGGGAAGAAAATGACCTATACACGTCATGGAAAGCGGCTCAAATCGTCCAAGTTTGATTCATTCAGTCAAATGAAAGTATTTGCAAGTTGCTTCAATTCGATGAGTGTGTTCAACTGGTCGAAGAATACATCAGTGCTCCGGAGTTATGGACAATCTCCACTAAAATCCGCTCACAGTGTTACAGTAGCATCGACGGTCAATCTGTCTCTGCCCAGATTTGCAGAAACAGGGACCACAATCTCCGAAGCGGGAAAGGATGCCTCTTGCTTCTCTGGCCGCGGGGATTGGGTGACTGGTTTGTCAGTGGTCCACCTCCTGATTACGCAGCTTTACATAGTACCCTCGCCATGGACCTCTTTGTTGGGTGTATAATATACGTATTGCTCGATGAATCTTGCACCAGTGTGATTTTTGTTCCATCAACACTCTTGAATTACGACTGAATCATGAGGTTCTGTTGGTAGCGAGGTGGCCGAGTCTTGCCGTGTACTTAGAAAGCACCACCGCTAGGCGGAGATGGATCAGCCACGATGCTCAAAGGCTCCAGATTTTGATTTCTCTCTACTAACTCACTCAAGACCCCAGACCTTCAAGAGCCTAGTGTTCTCGAACCATGACCGTTATACTCAGGCTCAACGTATCGAACACTAGCCGATGTGGTCGCCAGTTATGACCTGATGTCTTGCTGCCTCTACGAGAAGATATTATCAGACCGGGAATAACCCGTAAGTCCGAAATAACTCGTAAGTCCGAAGAAGAGCCTACTAGACGTCCAGCATAGAGGAACATGAGTGTGGGCGTTAGAGAAGAGAGATCAAGAACCAGTAGCCATACCAACTGCCGAATGGGATGGCGGATGAAATCCTTAAACACAAACACCGTCGTTATGTGCTGGCTTATGGCTATGTTTTGGTTCACGTGATCGCCTTGCTTGAGCGATTAGTTAGTTTCTTTCTCACTAGGAAAACAACAATAATTCCATCAAACCCACACATAGCTTTCCGCTCTCTATCATTATGCAACCCACAAGACAGTTGAAACATTGTTAAATGATTTGATGACGTACCAAGGCTGTATTTCTTACAGCAGCATATCATCATTGAAACTCGATAAATTATTTCCTCTAACATGGATAAAGAACTCACATGTTGTCTCGAAAAGTTGAAAATCGATGATGTTGTTCTGAAATGTATTGGGAGGGTGATATTGTTTCCGAATCTAGCCCTTGTCTGCTTCAAGACGACAACGTTTGGAGTTTAGCTAGATTGTATGACAACACGGATGGCACGTTCAAAACTGTAGTATGATTATCTAATTTAGAGAGTTACAGCCCCATTACTTCGATTACCTTTCAATCTAACGCTAATATAGGCGTTTTGAGAAGTTAGATCTATGAGGGTCTCAATACCAATCACTCAGAGTGGCAATTTCTTTCAGGAAAACAGCCTTTCTAGTCAAAGGTCCCAAACTGAAGGAGATCAGATTTACATTTAAGCACATGTTTACAGTCGCTAGGCTTACGAACTCACTATCTAGTCGATCATATTACGGGAATGCGGAGCCAACTCAGGAAACCACTCCTCGCATTTTGAAATTATTGCGCGAGGGTTGTACTTCGGTGGGTATGCCGAAAAGTTCATTCATTGGTCGCGATAAACCTACCAAAGCAATCAGTTATCAAGTCCCTTTCAATCCTCGTGGCGGTAATTATCAATCTCCGACAGGGAGTAGCAGCGGAAGTGCAGCTTCAGTTGCATCATATCACTGGCTAGATATTACTTTGGGTTCAGACTAACGCAATTCAGCGACTCAGAGAGTTCCTACTCCTATTAGATTTACTTCCTGTGAACAATTATGTCCAGATGTAGGATATCAAATCTTTTAACAAAGATCTCAGAACCCAAATGCACGTGCCGTTAGAGGAGATTGATTTGTTGGCCAAGCGGCAACGAAATGGCCCTGGTATTGAAACTGGGGATTATTTAAAGACATGATTAGACGATGTAAGTGCATATTCCGTCCTTTTCATCATTGCTAGTGACCCCTGGGTTGCCACGGGGACATTTTTGTATGCCTTCTGCCACAGTTTTGACAACTGCCCCGGAACACCGCAAAATCAGTGACCAAGGAGCAGAACCTAAACGGCGTCAAAAGGCTCAAAATATACAGATATTGATTCATGATGAATATGTTCAAGTATGAAGTACACGATATTTAAATGATACTCCTAGTTGCGGCAGTTGGTCAGAACTACTAAGACAGGAGCATGCAGCCTTAAGCATGAAACACACACTGTTTACATGATAATCCCAGTCGCGGAAGTTGGCCCGAACTACGGAGACCGGATAGCAGAAATCCCGAGGAAACAGTATGCATACGATTCGCTATACATTTCACTAGCTACGGAGGCTCCAGTGTTGGTGATTCCGAGTAAGTATTCCAAGGATTAGTTTTTCTGTCATACACTGAATGTCAAAGTCGCGGAATTCCCATAACAGTACAGAGTCACTAGATATGAGGAGAAGCTCCCGATCGCGATTTCCACGGTAGGAAGACCAGGTATGTGTTCCGCTTTAGCATCTAATTTCAGCTTCCGGAAAGGACCTTATTCTATAGATGTTGAATTGGCCTTATTTCGACAAATTAACAACTGGCTGCAGAATTCAAAAAGGCTAACCCAGTTTCCACCAGCGCATCCATGTTCCTTTGTTGATATGCGATTAGGACAATGTATTTAGGCAGCTCATTTTCTTTGAACAGTCTTAGAGATGTCAGAACGTTGATGTTTTCCATCAGTAATTTTCAAGGTTGTGTCTATCATATCTTAACCATGATATCGGAAGTGGGGCATCTTTGAAAGATTTCTGCATAAGGGCAGGTAGACAACAATACACCCTAGAACGTAGAATTTAATCATGTGTTCAGCTAGTCTCGGATCGGAGTAATCTCTTCAATGCTCCAATTATCAGATTTCAACGGGTTGAGAATACATTGTGCACTACAGAACAAATTAGCAATTACGGGGCATACAGCAACGCCCTCCTAAACCCCGCGGATTTGCCTCTATCTTTTCCCAACTCCAAAATCTCTGGGAAACCGAACAAGCTACCCTGTATCTTTCAATTGATCTCTACTCTAATCTCCTATTCTGAAGGAATTTCTCTGAACCAATCCTGAATATTCCAAAATCGCAAGAGGTGATGAACGGAGAAATCAGATTATCTTAAGTAGTGGGCATAATTAAGCAGTGTACGTGGCTGGTTTTGGCTTCCACATGAACATCTAAGTGGGGTTCTCAGTAACCTCTCACGTCAGACATCTGGGCGTTTTCCTATTCTACGCCTACGAACTCACGTTTTCTCAATTCGGGTCACATCAAGGATTTAGCCTATTTTCTCTCCATAACTATATAGACTTCTAATTTCTTCTGGCTTTCGATGCATTCAAAACACAGTTTTTACGTGACTATCAATATCGTGCCACCTATGCTATCTTTGAGCAACTTGTTAATCAACCAATTACATAAATCGTTCATCATCTAGCTTTTATATACCATGGTCCGCTTTTCCATTGTCGCCTTGTCCCTCCTCGCGATGTGTATATCCGTGACAGCCATTCCGTCACTGAGTACGAGTTCCACTGCCCCATTCACCTTTGCGCAGTGGATTGAGGACATTATCACGAACCCAGATGGCGACCACCTTACTCCCGAAGAAGCTGTCGCCGCCAAGAATGCTGCAGAGGCTTCTAGGAATCCTTTGACGAAGAGGGCATGGTGTCAGGAAACGTTTACATCAGCGAATGTATGTTCTTCTCTAAGCACTATGCTGCAAAGGTTCTCCATGATGTTTAAAGGCTGACCAAATATTTATCAAGGCAAATGATGCTGCTGCGTGCTTGAACGACCTTGCAAGAAAAAGTGCCGCAGGAGTCTATTGCGAAGTCGGTTGGAACCAAAGCAATATTCAGATGTGTCGTATTGGAAGTGCGGAGATTGTTGGTAGCAAGGTGGATATAGCTGCCCAAGGGGCTAATTGGTAAGTCGAAATAAATCATTTCCGGTTAGTAGACTATTCTGACAAGTTCTATGTAGCAATGATGTTGCCCGTACCGGAGGCCTTATCTTTGACAGTTGTTGGAGAGCGGATAACACCGTGAAAGGAAGTGAGATTTGTATTAGCAACAACCGACTCCAGATCAACATCAACGGTGTTTAAAAATCTGCAATGTGTTTTGATGGGCTGTTAAATCATACATCTTCCAAGAAAAACTTGTTGGTCAATTACTATAGCAACCCTGCAAAGGGATCATTAGTGTTCATAATGTCTGCCTGTGGCAAGATCAACAGATGGCTATATATGTGGGGCCAAAATCATATTTCGACGACCATACGAATAGTAATATCTTTTCAGGCATTCGAAGATTATATTGCCGCCACAACCAAGAGCAGAGCGGAGTAGATGTTGATAGATTAAAACTCCTAGAGCAAAACTCGACATTTTTCATTTTATCCAGTCTTCTAACAAATCCGCGTGCCTTATACATTATTTCCACAGGACCAGATACAGCTACAGCGAAGCCTCCACTTTGGCCTTCAAATATAGTCCGAAGATCTATACACTGGCCAAATAATGCCTTCTGATAAGACCTCACAATCAACAACCATATCCTCGAATTAGAACGAATCTAAAGCTTTGTGCGGTATAGAACGATATGCAAACCGGCACGAACTTTAGAAAGTTACCACGCAGTGAGGCGTATCCTTGTAGAGAAGAGAGGCTGCTGGGAAAGCGCGATCAGATATGTACTAATGTATCTATCAATGCAAAAATCAGCGCATATATGATATAAAACTCGTTTTCCACTACCCACCTCCTTTGCTACAAAGAGAGAGAACTCATTCATTTTTTAAAGAAATACTCTTACTGCTGTAAAAGCTTTGCTCTAAAACGTAGAAGCAAAATATTTTTAGAAATAAGAAACTAAGCATAATCTTTTTTAACTTTCTAAAGAGTTCTTACTAAAATGCACTAAAGGTTTAAGTAAATACCTTAAATTCTAGAAAATTGCTAGTTTCTTTAGAATTAGGTGTAGGTTGGGGGAGCGAGCTTTGCGGCGTACATGCACCGATTTTCGCATTGATAGATCACAAAAGTGGGGTAATTTCTATTCAATTTACACAACAACCAATTATTACGCACAGATTGTGCTCAAGATCTCTTGAAGCATCGAGAGCATAATCAGAATGCAAATTTGTCACGAGCAACGAATACTCAGAAGCAAGAGACCAGCCAGGTGGGAAATCATGAACTGTATGTATAATCATGCGAGACTGGTTACCCTCAAAATCATCGCCTGCTGGGAGTTGACTCCACGAGCGGGGCGAAATATCATGCATATTGTCAGAACTCCGATGTAGTAGATGCGAACACGACGTCACTGGAATTATCAACAAACTTGGGACTATCATCACATTTCTCATATAACATACAGGAGCATTTTCTTGCAGAACCTGAGGATCAGAAACCGCAATTCTCAAATCCTTGCATAGTATTCGAAACCAAAAATACACTATCTACGCACCAAACGCCCAAGTATTTTCATGATTCAAGGGACGAACTCACGACTCAAAATAGGGATTCTCTTATGTGAAGATAAACAACTCCAACTCACCAATTCCACTAAGGATTGATAACAGTTATTCTTGGTCTCACACCTTACGTGCTGAAGCACCTATGAAAAATTAGACTCCGAAGCGGGAAGATATGCCGTTTGGGAACAGTTCCGCGAGTCAGGGGTACAGGCAGGATATTTGTTACAGGCACATTACAGTACTAGTACAGAAACAGCGACCAACTTTATCGTTTAGCTTCATAACGATCTTTGTTCTATGTGACTTCAAGTTTCTTCAGAGCAATACATTATCTTAATTCAAGTGGCAAAAGGCATACATATCATATGTTGTTTATGTAATGACTTGTATTGCTTGTGCAGCATTTTGATCTACGTAATTTTCCTTTTACCGAGAGGATCGAGGGCGCGGGGGCGGATAGATTGCCCTTCTCCACTACCCCAACCACCTTTCCACTGCATATCTCCCACCCGTCCCCAAACATCAAACATCAAAAAAACAAGAATCAACATGAATGAGGGGATAGCCAACAATCTCGCAACCCCACATGCAAACAAAAGACCGACAACGCCATCGCTAACCCAAAAACAAATAACCACCACATCACATCGCACACAAAGCACACCACCCTAACAATTTCCCTACTCCTCCCCCGCAACATCCCTCACCGTCTTGTACAACTCACTCTTCAACCAAGCTCCCAAAACATCATACAAAAACTCCGCCTGCTCCGCCGCGTTCTCACTGCGCCAGTTCGCCAACGCCTCCACAAGAGAGCTACACTTCCTCAGCTCCCTCAGCACAACCTGCCGCCTCAACGCCTCCTGATCCTCCTCATCGAACTCAAAGAGGCCAATCTTAAGCGGCTGGGCCTGGATACCGAATGCGCCCGAAGAAGCCATAGACGAGGACATCGACGAGAATGTCGAGCCAGAGGACGAGAACGAGGGCGAGAAAGAGGAAGAAGATGGGGATGTAGTAACGAGCGCCGATGCCGGCTTCACGCCCGCCGCGATCTGATACCACGTCAGGATCTTAGATGTAATACTCGAGTATAGCATAGCAAGGTGCGGATCCGAAGAGCACGGACACGCAAGGAGCTGCAGCACGTTCTGGACTGCCATTTTTGTGATGGAGAGAACGGAGTCGAGGGACTTGAGCTCGATGCCGGAGGCAGAAGCGGTGTTGAGATTGACGTTGTTATGTGCGGCGTTTTGCGCCTGCAGCGACTCGAGTGTGGCGTACGCCGTCGAGTGGCAGCAGTGCGATGTCGGAATCTCAATGCTGGTGCGGATCGGGCTGTAGCTGCGAGAGCTTTTGGGTGATTGGGGAGAGGGAGATTCCGTGATGAAGGGTTGGAAAAGAGGGTTGCTGCATTCGAGGGTGTAGTCCATTGATCCAACCGAATCACCGCCACCACCGACGAAGCTCTTAAGCGCTTGGAAGTCGGCCGTCATGGCGTAGTCCAGCTGCATCGACTCCCGCTTCACGAAGGGGTCTTTGAACGTGAGTTCGGGTTCGATGGTCGGGGTGTGGTCGACGATCGGCGACTGGTAGGCCAGCGAGAGCTCGTCCATCAGCTGGAAGTCTGCATCCGGGAACATTGGCTCTAGCGTAGGCGTCATACTGTAGTCGAACTCAGGCGTGGCGGGCCATTCTGGCGTCGAGGACCAGCTGGCTAATGATCCAGTCTCGGACAGCACATCAGGTAGATCCGGCAAAATAGGTTCAGCCGTGAGCCTGAACTTGCCAAACTCGCTGCCGTCGGGACTTGGTCGTTGCTTGCTACCCTTGATGAATGGAGTGCCATCTGGGTTCCTCTTTCGTGTTCGTCCTGGCTTACCGTGCTTCCTCGAGATGCCGTAGATGCACTGCGAGCCGTTGGAGGCACACCGGGCACAGAGAGGGTGTTCCTTGCTGCACTTGACTTTGGAGGCAGCACAGGCGTCACAAGAAGCTCGTAGCTTTGCCTTCTTCTCGGGGACTGCCTTGGGTGGTTGTGGTGCGGATGTAGGGGACATCATCGGTAATGATGATGCTGGGAAATGTGGGAGAGGAGCGTGCCACTCTGGGGGAGGAGGTGAAAGAGGCATTGTTGTTTGTGTATGTATTTTAATATGTCGTTGTAGAAGAAGTTATTGTTTTGGTCTTGATGAATTGTGTCTTAATCCTAGTTTCTGTTTCGTAGACGAGATCGTAGTCGTAGTCCTCGTTGAGGTTTAAGGTTGAGATGGAGGTTGAGGTTGGGGTTGGGGTTGAAGTTGATATTACCAACCAAAGAGAAGGTGGAGACTGATATAGCGATTGAAGCCGTCCAGGTATACAAGTTCTAGAACGCAACGACCGTAGAATGTGTACAACCACCTGCTGAATTGGGCTTGCCTGAAATGATTTCATGTGGATGAGAGGCCACCTGAGGCCTACCGACTTTATGTATGAAATCAGCTCTACCCAGGAACTGGCCTTCATTTGCCTCTCACCGCACCCAGGGTCTGACTCGGGTCTGACCCAGCCCACAGTCCTACCACTTGCATCATCGGCCTGGCAGCCATGAGAGCATGGATGGAGGGATACCCCAGGGCCTCCCCACCACCAGCACGCGGCTCAGGTCAGAACTCAGAGACACAAAAACTCCCCGTGTTAGGTGCCTACCGAAAAGAAGCAAGCCCACACGCCGGTAGTATGCTTGTATGCCTGTACGTCTGTATGCCTGTGCAATGTCTGTGCTTGTACTTTGTATGCTTGTTGAAACGGCGACCACGTTTTCCTCGCTTTCAATACATCAGCGCAAGGATAGCCTGGCGCCCTCAGCGTCAGCAAATGAGAGCTGCAGGAGACAAGTCAATGTCAGCGGTAAGGCGCTGACGCATATTTCTCACTTTGCTAATCCTGGCGGGAGAGGCTGGAAAACGTTCTGATGGCATTATGGCTGCATCCAGAGATGACTTGGTCGCTCGAATGGCGCACTTGGCAGGGACGGAACATTTCGCACACGCTCTCTCCCACTCCCGCCGCCACGAAGGAGTCAAAACATGGAGATTGTGGCTTTTTGGCGCAAGTAATTCGCCGAATGGGGCGGGCCGAGCTACTACGTGTATGCCTATACAGCAGGAGACTGTAATGTCCACCATAGTACACACTACATGTTAGTTTGGAGCACAACAAGGCTCAGAGCAGACTGTTAGGCTGTCTTGACGTAGCAACGGTGCGAGACAGAGAGAGCGGTGAAAGCGGTGAAAGCGTCGCACAAGAGCTAGCCCGGCCGCAGCCTTCTCTCCATCTCGCTCGTTCATCCAATTTAGGCCGTCGTATACTGTTTCGCGCTCACTTACAGAACACGAGCAGGGGCCTCGTGTCCATCTCCAATCTCATCGGATCTGGTAGCCTATCCGGCCGATCTCGGAGTTCACGCTAGGAGGCTCTGGTGCACAGGAGCAGGAAACGCCACGAGCGACGTCTGAGGCGTTCCTTGGTTCCCGCGTTAGTCCCCGGGGTAAACGAGGCTTTGGGGTTTCCAGCTTGCAAATGTGCTGTGTTCCAAAGCAAGGCTATCAATCATGGGGAGTCCTGCGCGAGTCTGCGCAAGCCTGTGGCCGGGTGAGCACTGAGAGGTGCGACGTATGTAGCACTTCCACGTGGGAGGAGTAGGATTCCTGACCTGGGTTCAGGCATCTGTAGAGCACGTAATAGAAAATGCTACTCAGAGTAGGTAATAGCGATTCTTTTTGCGAGCACGAGTGTAGATCTCCGGTTATAATAAGATGTGCTGTATGCTGATCATAGAAGGGCGTAGTCCAATAAGCATCGCAATGTTCAAAATCCTGTCGTTTTTGTCTTTAGCCAACTGTTGATCAGGCTCCTCTGTTTCACCAGTACCTTGTTTCTGGGGATTATTTTGCTCTCTCTCTCTCTCTCTTTGTCTCTCTCTGATGCCATCGTCGGCTTTTTCCGTTGCGTGCGCCTTTTTGGTATTGTCGTTTTCCCTGTTTGCTCTCTCCGAATTCCGCTCAGGATTTGTTTCGTAGTATGTAAGAGGCTGCCCCAGCTGCGGGTTTGCCCTTCAGCTGCCGCTTTG
Source organism: Dendryphion nanum (assembly GCA_020744415.1). Lineage (NCBI taxonomy): Eukaryota > Fungi > Ascomycota > Dothideomycetes > Pleosporales > Torulaceae > Dendryphion > Dendryphion nanum. The sequence goes on along the minus strand of JAGMWT010000001.1, from coordinate 2,391,892 downwards.
TGGGGCCGGGATCTAATAACCCTTCTACTTACCACGATGGTAGGTACTTTGATGACTGATCTCTTGGAAGCGGCAGAGCCTCTTGGAAGAGGGGCATAGAATGAGAAACATTGGCACCAAGCCTCCCGCTTATTGACATAGTAAGACTACAATCGAGTCGCTGTAATCTTTGCCCGCCCAACTTCGATAATGCGCCGCTGACCATCATTCCCAATATTGGGGGTCCGGCTATGTTCAAGGTTGCAATGCATTTGTTATGTCCACTTCTGCCAGTAGTATTCGCGTCCGATTCCCCGTCAACCTAGCATTGTCTGCTGGAGGCAAAGGCAAAATTCTAGCCGCTTTAACAAACACAGCTTGCTATAGGCAAGAATAATCGATACGCCGATCATCGCAGTTGCTGTTTGTTGAGGCCATGAATCCTACCTGAGCTGAGAACCATGATGCCATTGCGCTATCGGGCACTGGATTTGGTACATGAAACTATCATATCCTAAATCTATGGCTGCATGCGCAATTGAGGTCCGTGGATGGGTCAAGGGGTCCCGAATTCTGGGGAAACCTGTTGACGAAGCTCGGCGTTTTCGACAAGGGACAGCGATGATCTCCAGAATCCATCAGATGACAATCGTTTGTTGTCGCAGAAATATTGTCAATGACATCTGAGGCTTCCTTGTTGTTGAAGTCAATGCTTCTCTCGTACCTTTCGCCACCTCCGCACAATACCTCGTTGATCGCTGGATAGCCTGTTGGTGATCACATCAACCTGGTTTCGAATCACGACCGATCGACTGTCTTGATTCTCCATCTTCATCCTGAAGTGTTCAGCCTACTTTCCAACACTGCCCTGTGAAACTTTCGGCCAACATGAGCAATATACAGGCTACCTATTGCTGCAATCTCGCGCGAAAATCTCATTGTCTTAGCTCGCCGACCCAGTTTGATCACAACAGTACGTCAACAACCTCGTACTCATCACCTCATCTCTCTTTTCTTGCAGCTTCTCCGGTTTCGCCCTCCATCCTTCTGTAGTTGTTGTTCATTATCAACATTTACATGTATGCGCGTGCTCGTAATGGTTGCCCCACTTGCGACGTCCGGAACTATCCAAGTCCGACTCTTTATTACTGCACGTTATTGCGTCGACTGATATTCGGCACTTTTTGTGCCGACCGTTCCATGTATGCTGGCGTAATACCGCAAGTGTGCCCGCTGTCGACAACCCAGACCGTTATACGACTACCTACATTATGGTTTTCCTGTATGTCTTTCCATTCTTGGCATCAACTCCGGTGAAGTAAAATGTATAGTTCCTGTGTTCGGTCCGTTTCAGCGATCCGGAGTATCCTGGTTCTTGGTGGTCTCGCAGGATTTTGTGCAATGGTTGGTTTGTGGGTGTTACTTCGTCAAGCTTACGTAGCATCCAGGGACATCTGCAGAACCTGCCCACTCAGGTCCGAATCCTGATATTTCTCCGCACGCCACATGTTTTCATTGTTGCGTGAAAACTTCCAGGGATTCCTATACAAATTGTTGTTGATCAAATCCTCAGCTGTTCTTCTCAACCTTTCGATGCTATTCGAACGTTATGCTACAGTCCTGATTGCCCGGGTCTGTCAGTGCATACGAGTCGTCAGCCCGAATGTTGCACGTCACCAATGGTTACCCTGACGTGCTAGTGCTGGATACACAAAGAAAGAACTCCATGGGGCTGACTGGATTATATCAATTGTTCGGCCCATGTCCCTGTGTGCTCCAGGGTTGCCTGACTCGAGTGACGCCAGCTCAGCCACGAGGTCAACATGGTCCTCTCATCGGCAAGAGGAGCACAGTTTCAGTCCTGCGTTCACGGAAATTTTCAACATGGCAATGAGCTATCTTGATACCGCAAGGCCTCCGACGTGCGTGGGCCGATGGAGCGAGCAGAAATTAGCCAGCCACTGACGAAGTAGATTTTGGCACGTTGATGTTAGAATGAATTAATCAGGCACTGTCTGACCATCCAGACGCGTAATGTATACGTTAGCCTGAGGAAAATCCATCGCCTTGGGGATCGAAATCATTTCTTACTTCCTAGAAAGTGGATTCTTGCTCGCGCCACAGAGTAGCGATTCCCAAATGGCAAAAGGTTTTGCATGGCTCCTTGGAAAGTAAGAATCCTAATTTGCCAATATTTGATGATTTGGAAGGTAGAGGGTCTCGATGTGAGAAGGCTAGACCAGTGTGTAACCCTTGATGCCAGTCATAGTGGGTCGGACCCGCCTTTTCTATTACGATCGAGACAATCATCGAGAATCAATGCTCGTTGGGTTTCCTGTAGGGCTCAAAAGTGCAGATGAGTATATTAATGTCAGTAATAGTGGAGCTTCGTTGCATATCTGCAGATTAGCTTTGATAAGCTTACTTGCTAATTCTATGGTTGGCCCTGTATCACCATGAAGAAAACTTCCAGATTGTTATCCAAATGTGGCCATATGCTCATGACATGAGAACGCTGGGCAACTTAGACTGATTTCTTTTTTAGGAGACATATTCCGAGTAGGTGAAAGTACTGCGGCATTGAGATTTCCAAATTCCAAGTCTGGGAGGTGGTCCGACAAAATTCAAATGGTTGCATGATCTAGGTTGCCCAATCATTGACTGGCTGAATAGCCGCTGGCATGTCTAGGATGACGACTGTGTTCTTAGAGAAGGTCTACTTTTAATCGTAACGTCGACATCGGGACCTTGGTGCCTTCGAGAACCTTACCGCCTTCCCATCTCGAAATAGACAGTTGAACGCGATCATGGTCGTGGACTAATGGAAAAGATTCGCAGTTCTTGGGTGGTAAGCAGATACCAGGCGCTGTTAATATTGCCGTCAACTCATCACAGCGGTGAAGGGGTCGGGATGACACGACGAGGGAGGCGCAGGTGGTTTCAACAACATAAGTGTTGATGATCAGGTTGACTCGTTCCTACATGGCACCCCGTCAGCTTCTTCTATTCAACTTTCTGAATGGATTACACGTTTTCAACCACTTACAACCTCACACCTAAGAGCCAGTCGCGTAAATTCTCAACAATTATTTAATGAAGATTGAACCACATCGGTCCAACATGCGCTGCTTTGAATTTCGCGCTACCATCGCATCCTGCTCAAATCGGCCGACGCGTATATAGGTCGAAGCAGATCTTGGAGCTTTACATCGTTTTGGCCTTCATGGTGTGTAGGTTCGGTGTGCTGGTCCAAAGTCCCTGATAGACATAGTCGATGTTAAATACCCTGACTCTACATGGGTAATGCACTTGAATTGTTCGCTGATGGTCTCCTTCGTTTGGTGATGCTAATTGAGTATTTTGCATTCGGATCCTTAAAACTGCGATAGCCCTCACACGTTGATCTACTTCGATATGTCGCCTTGAAGACACAATTCGGGCCGATTACAGAGCTACTCCTGGATCATGGGCCGGATGAAACTGGCATGCTTATCCCTTTGCTTCCTGCTTCGTGCATCAGGTAATCGGCCAAGTGATTTTTAGGTACTCGATTTAAGAATATGGATAGTTGACGATGGGGCTCCTCGTTCCTCGGATCTTTCTCCAGTTCTCCATAGTCAATACGCCACAATCCTATTCTGTCGCAGTGTTTGGCGCGGTCGAAGTTGAGCGATGCGAAAACTCGCATGAAGGAAGGTAGCGGCGAGAACACTCGGGAATTAAGGGAATTGGAGGCGGGCACGCTAATTCCCAAACAGTTAGCGCCACCGCATGCCCGACATCTACACCACGATAGACACGAGCAATTTTCGCTTATCGCATTGGCTACCTATTTGAGATCATGTTCATATTCTTTTTTTAAAAAAACGAACGGTATGAGAACTGGGGAACAGCTGCCAGGGCTAGTATACGAAAAGCGACGTTGACGCCCCGCAGCAACTCTACAATCTATATTAATGCAAATACGACGCCTATAAGTTATCATGGCCGATAACCCCTTCTGAACCCTCATGAAAGACCACATTGGCGAGTGAATTCATCTTGATTGAGTGGTCCTGGCTTTGGAGGGTCCAGCCAACGGAAGTAGAAGCGACATGTCGGAGACGAAGAACTGGTCAGCAGAAGAACCTTGGAACGAACGTCTTTCTTCCGAGAAATCCTGTGTCGTTCAACTTAGGTTTGGGAAGGTGGCTGCAATGAAAATTCGGCAACCCATAATAGCACATACAGTCTAGCAGATAAGGTAGACAAGCTTCTGCCAATGGTAAGCTGCGAGGGCTGTAACGGGGGCTGTGAGCCGCCACTGATAAGAAACTAGATCCCACTAAGTGAGTACTTTCAAGTCGCGGACGATTACGAAGCGCTCCAATACAAAATTCAGAACTCCTAGTTTCGTTAGTGGCAGATCATATTTTCCCTTACGGAAGTAATAGCTACTGGTGCTGAAGCTAGGGAGAGCTTTTACTGATGCACGCGCTCACATCCACACCCGGGTGAGCCACCAGCAGGATTTGAGAACACCACCAACGTACATTGGCCCCGCAATGTTTCCCACGGTTCGGATGGATATATTTCCGAGCGCGATAGATAGGACGCTCAAGCTAATAGCTTGCAATGTTTACTATGTACATTTGTTACCACGCTCAAGCGATCTGGATATAATGGCAGGTCCAACTCGCACGAATCGACCGACCAACTAATCTGAATACCGAACTATCTAGGTTGAAGAGGATTACATATAGATAGGTCGAAGATACCAGCAGTGTTGTTGCCTGATGGCACAGCAAAATATTCTGAGACAGTGATACTCGGATTCGCAGTACCCATGTCGAGTTGCCTCGCCAAGGTTTCATTCCTAGCACGATTTTCCTGCGATGTGGTTTTCGCGTAATACAGTATTCATTCCTAAGCATTTCGAGAATACTTGTCGCAAGGCGTGCAAGGCAGTGGAGGAAGACCTACAGAAGGTTGAGTTTGAAATACGTTTTCATGCCTGAACGCGCAACATCCTCATGAGGCGAAGCCGCTACTTTCTTGGTGCAAGGCTGTTCATCTACCCTATATAGGCTGATGGGATCTGCGGATAATTCTTGGGGGCCTTATTCTACGCCACGCGATCCTACAGAAAGGCGCAGCGCCTAGGTGAAACATGTGAACCCCGCATCGTGCGCAGCCCCATCAGTCATATAACAGAGGAGAACGGGCGGATACATGCCTCGAGGTCTTCTATGGGTCCTGCTGCGATAAGGTTCGCGACCATCACGCAAGTGCTATTTTGATTTATGTCAACATTTCCGCTCCCAAAGGAATCCCCTCCCAGCCATGTTTAGACCGAAGTCTATGGTGCCTAAGATGCTTCTCCTTTTCTTTTGGGCTGCATTAACTGTAGCGATCCCTATCGACAAGCAACAAGTGAATCAACAATTACCAATCCTAACTTGCGCTTCGATAACGAGATACTCCACCGATTGGTTCCTCCAGAACGTGAAGCCCGAACACGAACACGACCTAAAAGACAACGCACTCTTCTATACTCGCTCCATGACTCACAAAGCCATCGAATACGCGGATTCAAAAGGCCTCATCACCCTATGGCACGTATGGCCATCGTGGCTATACGATAGCAGCAACACGCCCGAAAACCCCTTACAATGTATTCACCATAACAAAACGCTCCAACGAAAGTTCTACGAGAATATGTCCAGGGCATTTGCTATCAAAGCCACCGGCTCGGCAACTGTCATGCATAGTCTCGAAGACTTCGAAAATCCACCACAAGACGGGCTATGGGGACAAACTGAGTTGGAAGCAATCAAAGACGGAGAGAAGGTTGACTCTATCGCAAAAGTGAAAGAAGACGGATCCGAACATAAGGTCTTCTGGCAGCGGGAGGCACAAGCTCTCAAGCCAGTCGGTTCAAACAAAAACGTATTTTATGCCAACACCAGAGCAGGAGTGAAACGTCGTGAGACGATGCTCGAACTAGGCTTCCTCAAGCCCGTAGACTATCAACTATTCGACGAGATTGCGTAAATAGCAACAGCCCAATCTCCGCCTATTCCACGAGACGAGACTCTGCCGTCATCATACCTAAACCCTAGCCCGCACCTCGAGATCTGATAAATCATCCCATACTACCATTCTCTTCATGGGCGATTTCTCCTTTACGAGACTACGGGCCGTCGGCAATACCAAATGCTGACTGGGTAGAATACCAACGCAGTAATGAGTGATGTCTGCACACGAATGTAGGCATCAGAGATTAACGATATTTCCAATAGGATACTTTCCAAGTCAACATGATTGCTGTAAGGACTGTGATATGCGCGGACTTTCTGGTTGCAACAGGTTATGCACGTTGGAGAATTCTCCAACTCTTTTTGCCCACGATCGCGAACAATATCATGATTCACGTCAAGAGTCTCGAGATGATCAAAGCGTTCAATCGAACAATACGAAAAATACAAGACCAGCAATTTAGGCAACGACATGGTCAATACGGATCGCACCATAGAGGATCTGGGCATGGGCTTGTTCATACAGTAGGCATATGAGTTGTGCAGCAGTAAGGATGAATCATAGCTATTTTGAAGCCGTCAACCATGAAGGCAAATATCGTCAATGAATGAAAGTAAAAGAAATTACAGAAAATGAAAAAAAGTGCAGAAAATGTTTGACGTCGTTCGGAAAAACTCGAAACTGTGCTCGACGACAGACTATCCACACATTATCTTGCTATCGGCGCAATAATAACTAAAAGGTAAATCGAATGGAAAAAATTTATATTTGATGAAACATCGTAAAGCCTTAATGAGAAACTGGCTCTCTATGCGGAAGCAGTAAATGGACCCCATTCTGTAGTCATATACCCTATTGCGCAGAAACCGAGTCAGCAAATCAAACCTCGGATGCATATGACAACAAACAAACAACTCACCATCATTATAAGTAATGAATCGAAAATATCTCTTCGACTGCCCATCCCAAACCCACTCATCAACAAATTGCACCCAACGTTCCACCGTCTGCGTCATATTCGCCGGTGGGCGCGAACTCAACTGAACAGCGTACGCGACTTCAGCTTTCGGGGCAACGACCAGTGCGGTTTCTTCTGCCTCAGCCTGCTTCTCCTCAACATACGGGACGACTGCTGTTTCTGGATTCCAGGTTCTAGGCATGGAAACGCGAACGCTTGTGCGACTGTTTTTATTGTCACGTGGCAATATGACGTTCATGTTGGGACCATGGTAATGATGGTAGTGGTTGTTGGTGGTCATGGTATTTAGATAGGCTAGGCCGATGATGTCGACAGCTGTTGGGGGCGCAAGTGTGAGGCTGAAAATAATCAACCGCGATAAACTTGATAGCGTACAACCTCGTATTCAGGGTTTAAGACAAATAAGTTACAGTAATTCGTGGATTCGTATAGTTCGGTCTTGTAAGTGCTAGATGTTTGGACCACAAGATTGCGGCTAGAATTCATGAGATTCAACCATCTACTACCTACCTATATACCTCTCGCTCTATCTTAGAGGACGAGGCTGGGCTGATGTTACACGCCACTCCAGATTTCGGGAGTCGTTCATTTGCTAATTGCTAACGAACACATGAATGAAGTCGCATGCACGAAGCCATCAGGCTGAACGACTTCAAAGCCCGCCAATGCCTAAGGTGCCGATCGGGCAAACCGATCCAATGAAACAACTACCCAGCAGCTTCATTCAGTTCTAATACCACTAGCTTCATGCAACTCTAGCAAGCTTCTAAGCAGCTCGGTACGAAATCCTGAAGTGGGGTTAGGAGATAATAAAAGCAAATCACTTTGTAAGGCTAAGAGATTGGGCACCATCAACAAGAACAACAGCCCAGTCGCCATAAACACCTACAAAATTGCCTTGCACTGTCTCTTTGAATTTATCAGTATATATTCGTTACAAGAGATATACTGTGAGGGAGAAGAGTTTGAATATGAATATACAGATCAGTAGAAGCCTCACCCGTTCTTAAGAGTAAAGTTAGATCAAAATTGCACAGAAAACGATTACTATTTCGACAAAGTGCCTATTTTACAAGATTTCGCCCTTGAACAAGTCTAGATCTTGCGGGACTCTGACACCCGCGTCCGATAGCTTCGAGGCGGCGAATGGAACGCTTCTCCTATCTAGGCACAAGGGCACGCCGATTCAGCCTCATTTTGCTCAAGTCCCCTTTGACATCTATACAAGAATTAGAGATCGAAGAAGCAACATTACCCCACGCTCAAACCTAGCCTCACGAGCTTGAATACACAATTTTCATTCGCCATCTCATTCATACGAACACCCCCAAATGCAAATGCAAATGTAAACACTCCCACTCCCACTCCCACTCCCACCCCCATTCTCACACACTATCACTCTACTTCCAACTCAACGTCCAACTCCTCTTCCACGCCCCGCCCCTCGTCTCCTCATTCAACCCCACCAACCTCAAAACCCCGCTCTCTTTATCAAACCTTACCTTCGCGCTCTCCACCCTTTTCCCATCCAATCTCACCTCCCCTACCTTCCGAACCCCCAAAATCGTCACATTCCCCAACGCATTCGTATCCGTATACCCTCCCTTGACCTCAGCCTTCAACACCTCCTCGGCCACCCTAAACCCAACCTCCAACACCGCACTGGGCTCAATACTCTCCCCATCATCAACATACAAATCCCCCCTCGCCTCGCCCTCCCCAGAAAGTGCAATTATCAAACCCCACGGATTCTTCCGCGATTCTCCAGTCGTATACCCCGGCTCCTGCAGCGGAAGCACACTGCCTCCACGCACGAAAACAGGGATGTGGCCCAGAGGCGCAGCGATAGATTTATTCTCGCCAGCCTGCACGTTGATTTTTTCATGTGTGTACCAATCATACCATACCTGGCCCTCCCCAACACCAGGGAAAACGCCCCTTACGGAACTAACCTGCGGCTCTAGAACAGGCGTGATGAGCAGCGACGGCCCAAGCAAGAATTGATTATCAACGCCGGCAAGTTGGGGCTCGTTGGGGAATTCCCATGCTAGAGCGCGCATGACAGTGGAGCCGGTGGTGTGGGCTTGGTGGAACAGGGTGTAGAGGTAAGGAAGGAGGGAATAGCGGATTTGCATGGCGGTGCGGGAGGCGGAGGCGACGGTTTCCCAGCGGTAGGGTTCTTGAGATAGGGCGCCGCGTGTGTTGTGGTTGCGGTAGAAGGGGAAGAAGGCGCTGAGTTGCATCCAGCGCGCGCAGAGTTCCATCGAGGTGTTGTCGCCGAAGCCGCTAGGGTGGAGGGGTTAGTAGGGTAGTTGGGAATGGGACGGGGTGGGATAGGATGGGGTAAGGCTTACCAGGTGTCGACGCCGAACATGGGGATTCCAAAGAGGGAGAAGGAGAGGGCTTGAGGGATCGAGAAGTACATATAGTACCATTTTGAGGCGTTATCACCGCCCCAGTGGCCGGCATATTTGCCTGAACCGGCGAATGTTGAGCGGCCGATGATGAAGGGCCGTTTCCCAGGAAGTACCTTCTTTAATCCGTGATAGGTGGCGTTGATGATTTGATGACTGAGTCGGTTGTTAGAGGGGCCCAAAATGACAAAGTGTTCGAATACTTACCCCCAGAGATTATGAACATCATACTCTTGCACACCATTCTCGTGAGTGGCGTTCGGAGAGACTGCGTGCCTTGCAAGGTCACCGTGGATATGATTGATCACATACGGAGGATGATTGACATTGCGCTGACCAGGTGTTGGCGTCGTTCGAAGATAGTCGTTGTTGGCGGGTGTGACTTTCGCAGGCTTCAAAGCAGCCTGGGCCGACGATGCCACTAAAGCAGCCTCGGCTTCCGTGGCATTGGTGATGTTAAATCCTTCCGGGAAATCATACAAACGATTTCCTTCGTCTCCTGGGAGCGAAAAGGCTGGACGTTTTAGATTGGCATGGACTTCGCCGGAACCGCAGGATCCTACGCAGAAGGATGCTACTTCCGTCATGTCGACCCAGAAGCCGTCGTATTTGACAGTTTTACGCCATTCAACCCTGTGATTGTCAGCATCAAACCTTTCCCTAGGTTGAAGCGCTTACATTTCTTCAATCCACCAAGATTGGGCTCCCTTCGATTGCCAATCAGGGAATACGGTATACCCAGGCCACACAGCACCGATATATTGGCTACCATCCGGATTCTTCAAGAAAGCATGCGACTTGTTCCCACGATGATAAACGTCATAAGGATCGTCCACGTCTCGCCGGTCTGGAATGTAAATAGCACCATCTACAATCGGGACGAAATGTTGGCCGTCACCGTGAAGTTTATCGAAGAACTTCTTCGCATGAGACGGCGAGAACGCATGCGGATCTAGAGTGAAATCTCGATATTGATCCATATAATCAATATCAAGCCAGAGTGATTCTAGTGGGATATTGAAGGCTTTGAAGTTGTCAACAACCTCCCTGGCTTCTTCCCAGCTTTGGTATCCCCAACGACATTGATGGAACCCGAGAGTCCAGTAGGATTGCATGGCTGGTAGTCCAACTGCGGAAATGTGATACTGTTTGGTTACATCTGCGGCGGTTGGTCCCTCAAAAAAGAACAGATCAATACTTCCACCTAGTAATCGCCAAGTAAGGCCCTTGGGTCGTAGTTGCACTTCTTGGCCGTGGGAATTTCGAAGGAAGACACCATGAGAGTATGATTCGTAGGAAGATTCGTTCTTTCCGGTCTTATAAGGAGCATCCTTGGTCACTATCTTTTTCTTTCCATCAGAGTCTGTCTCGAAGTACCTCGTCTCGAGATAAAATGGGTGGCTCCCATATATGTTTCCATCAATGGGATCCGCAACATCCGCATTATAAATGGTAGCGGTAAGATGATTATTCAGTCGCAACGCGTGGATCCTTTCTCCAAGGCCTGATAGATTGTAGTCCTCAGGAAGGTCGGAAACGAACTCTATGAATTGATCTTCGTAAATGAGTTTCTTATTTTTTGTTGTAAATAGAACATCGCCGGTGGATTTTCTCGTGACGCTAAACCAGAACGATGGGTTGTTACCCCCTGGGATCATTAACAAAGGATCAAGCCACCAGATCATTACCACCACTTACAATTGAATTCAAGGCCAAGCTCCTTGTAGCTGGATTCTGATTTCGGGCGGGGAACAAGCTCTTCTGGTAAGATATAATAAGAGGCGTTCGAAGGACTCTATTCGTAAGATTAGGAGCGACCCAAAGATTTGCCAACTCAGGACATTACATACAATGTATGCGGGACTAATGTTGATAGCTAAGCGGCTCGCCGCCTGGAATTCAACCTTCAGCTTCAACACCGGAACCTCGTTACCATAAACGTTACATGGCTTGCCGGCAAGCGTCAACACTGCCGTAACACCATGTCCATTTTCTTCTACGTGGGATGCCTTGTAACCAGGACAAACATCTTGAGCGTCGATCGCCAGGGGGTCCCTGACATTTGGAATTAAATGGGCCCCTTCATCCGAATAAGCAGGGAGCACATTCTCTGGGTGAAGAGGTTTCGATGAGCCGCCAGCAGACTCTGTGATGGCAGCTGCTGGCGATGATATTACGCTGGTCGAACCCGGGGTACTCTATTCATTGGTCAATACTTGACTTAGGTATAATAACAACGCCATATCCCAGAAGGGGAAGCGAGCCTTGTTGGAGCCATGGTTTTGGGAGAACTCTATAAGAGTCTAAGATAACGAAGATAGATAAAGTTTACCGATGATTTTTTGGGAAATTGGGAGCCAATAGGTTGAGTGGGGAAGCCTGAGTGATAAGATAAGAACAAAAAACCATGGGCAATAGTAACTATGCCATGACAAGCTCTTTAAAGCGGAGCAACAACGATTCGCCCGGATTGCAATAGGCTCAATGATTTACACAAAATGATAGTGTTGTCAACGCCGTATGTACAACGGCAAGGGATCGCGTGATGTCGCATAAGCGATAGACGCAGGGGAAAATATTTCGGAAGAACACGGCACACGATTGATGAAAGACGCGTCAATACGTACCGAGTCGAGCCTAAAGCGAAATTGTTGAAGCGATCCTCCTAAACCTTCGGCAGCATTCTATGGACCCGGGATCATAAGCCAGAGTTCTACGGGGTTTGAGTTTGGGTGTATTGTGATAACTTACCTGCAACGACCAGCAAGTTGCCGTGGTGTACAGGGCCAAGAGGCCCAGCTTGACTTGACCGGAATACATCGTTACCTAAGACGCAGTCGCAACCATCCAAGGTGTGACCAGACACTGCACCGCAGGATCTCGAAAAGAAGACGTGATTTTTTTTGGTTTTGTGAAGAGGTTTGGAGGCTGAGGGTGAGAACGACGAAACCTGCCCGTGATGTCTGAGATGCGGTTGGTTAAATTAGGGCGCCCCACGCAGCGAAACCCCGAGGTCCCCCAGGTTTGTCGGTGCACATGACAACCGGGGAAACTTGGCAGGGAAATGACAGCATTTTGCAAGGTTGGAATCCTTTCAGGGCCACGCGACGATCTCACGCGAGCTGAGATGTGGCTTGGGCTAGCAAGATTGAGATCACGGGATGGATGACTTGGCTTGATTCAGCATCGTGCAGTTGCGGTTGCAGTGCAGTGGGTTTTCGGTTCGGTTGCGGCAGAAGGTCTGTGGAAAATTGGGATATTTGCGGTGCATATACTTCGCAGAGTTTCCAGGGGATAGATGAACTCGTGACGTCGTACTATATGCATTATCTCTTTCCTGGGACATAGTTGCCAAGAGAAACATAGATACATATACATGGAGAAGTACCAACAAACTAACTCGCGAAGTCTTTCTGAGAGCCATTCATCGCATTGCCATAGAGGCCGCTTTGGCCACTGGCTGGGCCGACAAGGTAGGGTAGTTCCTGGGTAACAGTACTTTCCCCTCCAGCTACTGCATATCCAACGCCTTGCTTAAATACATTCCATATAACTGAGGACAGGACGACAGCGCTACCGTTAAATCGTTAGAAATTACAGAATCGAGTACAACTTTGACACCCTGTCAGCCGGGAGAATCCGTATAATGTCTTCCTCCAGGTCGCTCGTACGGCTGATAGTCAGTATGCTGTCCGCCTTGAGAAAGCAGAGCCGTCCTATCTTCTCTCGAATCTTGCGTTCCACTTCTTGTATCTTCAAAGCCCACAGGACCACCATCCCGATCACGAACTGAAGCAGGCAAGAACATTGTCCCAGGCGTTGTTCCGGTTGGAGAAACCACATACTCTTCGAACTGTTGGCCAGGTGCCCGCTGACCACTTTGTCCATGCGGCTCGATCGGATGCTTATGCATATCTTGATAAGGTGGAGCTCTCTGATCGTGGTCGCCTTCTAGCTCTGCGAGTTCCACTGCCGAACTTTCGACTGGTCGATTCGGGACGGCCAATTCTACGGGTTCAGTTCCTACCAGCCTCTTGTGGTCTTCCGCCGAGTGGCCTGGAGCGGCGCCATAGTATGAAGTGGGTTCGAGTTCTGATGGAGGAGACCACTGTTGTTGATTGCGCTGCCGTTTCTTAAACCATACCCAGATCCCTATTATAACGGCTATAGCGACTACGAGGACGACTCCAACGCCGATCCCAACAGCTGCCCCAGTGCTCAGCCCTGATTCTGATGCGCTCGATGAGGTACTGGACGCGGTGCTGGATGCGGTGCTGGATGATGCGCTTGCGGTCGTCTTTAATGAGCCGGTAGGGTGCGATGACATGCTGCCCCAGCCCGTCAGACAACAGGGAGAACAGATTCCGTTCGCGCAGACCCAGTCATTGTCGCAATCGTCCCAAGACGAACATGGCGATCCAAGACAGTGGCCTATCCAGGTACATGGTGCGAATGATGTCGACGCGGTAAAGGGTATCGTAGCTGTCGGCGCAGAGGTAACCAGGGGGGACGCGGTTGTCATGGCAGGCCAGGCTGAGAGTGAGGGAAAAAGACGAAACTATCTGCAACGCATCAGCTCTGGAAACGTGAATGCGAGAGAAGCGGCTATACCTCTACTCTCTACTCGAGAGGCAGTATCGTGTAAGGCAGTATGGTGTATTGTTGAGTCGCAATCTGAACATGCTGGAAACGTTGATCAAAGAACACTCAGTCGAGATAATCCCATCTATCTCCCTGTCAATCTTGGGGCGAATTGCGGTGTGTGAAGGAGGCTGCCACGCGCGCGCGACTAGGGAGCAGCATTGCTGTTCGAAAATTGGCAGCTGAAGAAAAGGTTGGCACGAGGTTGGCGACCAGCCGTCGGAGCGGGAACAGGACATCAATGCACCAATCCATGTGGGAGTTTCCGAATCAGACTAACGACCGATTGGCTCGACCGACGCCCCAAAAGGTAAAGGCTCGAAATGTTAGCCTGGGACGGTCAGCGTTCGTTATCCGATTCTCGCTTTTTGGGAAAATACTCTTCGTAAGGATTTTGGGGATACTGATCCTGTCCGAACTCCATGGTTAAAGGGGCTGTAAGAAGTATCCGATATTGTCAATATAACAAGTGCGCGGAAATCCACTGAGTTGAGCATTGCCTTCACGTAGAATCGCGATTTTGCCATCATCATATCTGGAAATAGGAAAAACAGAACCTAAAGTCCCTGGGTATAAAACACTCAAGTTTCAGCCGCATGAAAATATACAGCCATTATGCCAGCCCCAACAACAGCTACCACCCATTGACCTATACCAAATCCTTGCTCTTCTGTTTTCCAAAAATGGCTGTAGAGCAAGGAGACAAGCAGGCTCAGAGAAAGACCAATGAACGTGGCCCAGCTCAGACCAACTTTGTTCGGCCCTTCGATAATTAGCACACCCCGCCCAAACTGAAGCTTTGACGTGTGGTCCAGAATACTTGTTCCGACCTTTTTTGGAAGGCGTTGTAGAAAGACTGCATCTTGGTGCAAGGAATGCTGAGATATATGTTTGACGTTGCCATGCCTGTGCTTGCTCAAGTAGTGGAGAAAGGTGCGATGATCCATAGGTGGCTAGACTAGCAGTGGGCATTCTTCGTAATGATACCGTTTTTCTTTTACTTCCTCTTCAGGTGGTATGGCTATAGGCTTTTCGTAGATACCGACGCGGTGCCTCTCCATTACAGCAAACTACTCGGGTTCAGACTCCGGTTATTTGAATGAGGAATATCAAAAAACTACTCACACGGACAAAATGTACATCAACTGCCTTGATGCAAAACCTCTTCATACGTGGCCACAAATCCTTTCATAACTCTCATAGATCTTTTGAAACAATTTACCATCACTACTTACATCATCAATATCGATCTACTGAGCTTGGTGGTAGGTTGACCAGTGTTGACACAAAGTTCGAAAAACCTTCCTTCTCTTGATGCTGATGAAACAGCACTAGATAGAGCAATTTTTGTGCCTGGAATGAATGATTGGATAGAATGTGGAACCTGTGTTGAACCTGCCGCGTTGGTGGCTGGTGTTTGTGCTGAATATGCTTGATTAGTGACAGTAGTTTGTGTGGAGCTTGCGTGGCCAGAAGCTAGAGATCGTTCTGGACTTGTCTGCTTGGGAGCCCGAAATCGTGGCTGTTCGAGGAGAGAACGGGCGTTTCTGAAGAATAGATGCAAATTCATCCACCGCAGCTGGGTTTAGATTGTCGTGATCGCCATACATTTCCGCTCCGCAGCCCTACGTCATATTAGATGACCCAAAGAGATCTGACTCACCAACCGCGACTCCACTTACACATGTCCACTCCGGTCGTCGATATTCTGTCCCTACAGAAGGGCGTAAAAACTTCTTCCAGATGATGGTCGATCTCCGCCATGGTGACAAGCTGGGTTCTTTCAAGTTTGACGTCTGATCATACATATTCTGTTTCGCTGTGTGAGTAGTGTAAAGTTGAGGAGGTTGTGTATTCAAGAAAAGGAGAGGAGCACAACGTGGACAAATGTGAGATCCATGTTTTGTCCCGAAATTGTTCGAAGGGCCAGAACCTGGAGAATTCTCACAAGTTTCCGGTCCGTTCACTCTATTCAACTTCAAGATCATCAATTTTAAGGTAAAGCTTCTCGTCAAAAGACAATGAGACAAGACGTACGTGTGTGGTTCCACCCCTGAGATGAGATGAATTTTTTAATGAAGACCAAGAGAGAGCTATCGTTGTCAAGTAAGGCTGGGGAATCGGACAAAAGTGAGGCTCTGCACAGATATTTAGTTGGCCAAGACTGGTTGGCTGAAGGTTGTAGGCCACCCCACTATACCAGCAGCGAAGAGAGCCTTGCGCCACTGCATTACTGCCAGCCTGATAGACGATTGGGGGCCAGAGATATGTGTTTACTAACACTTTCGTTCTTTGTCATGCGAGTGCGATTCGGCAGTATGGGCACTTTCAAGCAAGCATCAAATTGCGACTATCGAAGCGTGACGACTTGGATACTCGACGAATGGCCACTTGCTAACGAGAAAGAAGAGTCATTCATGAAAGGGAGAGATGATATCATAACATTGAGACACGAACGTGAATGGAATTCGTTCCATTCCATTGTCGAGATGTGGATAGGAAAACTACGCTGTTGCCCAGTACAGGTCAGTTTGAAAAGCACAAAGACCGACAGTGACTTACAAGCGCATCTTAGTAATTCTTCCGACCAGAAGTACTCGCTAGTAAACATCGAAATTATCCGCTACTACTCCACGTCTCGTGTAGAAACCGTCGTCGACATTGTATCAGGAGCGATCATCTGGTGCCTGATTATGCTGCCTGTTCTGACGTTTTATTTCACGAGTCCGGAAGCTCCCATGATGAACATTCTGATTATTTTTATAAGCTTCACGGTTGTTCTTCGTCGATAAGGTCGGTGCTCTTGAGACAAACACGATACGAGCTTAGCGCCGGTCTGGCGATGTATGGTGCTATTGGGCTATTCTTGCTGCGTTGATTGGGAGCGCGAATGGTAAACGGCAGCTTTTATCTTTTCGACGTTTATCGATGGGTTCGTATTACTCGTATCTTGTTCCGAATTTAGTATTCGTAGTCTCATCATCAACATACCCTATTCCGTGAACTGACACGACATGTTTTTATTCCTGTTGAACCCCCGATCAATAATAAGTGGCACTAGATCGTTAGCATAAGACCCTGATTCCATAAACATCAGAGTAGGGAACCTACACAAAAATGTCGTCCAAATAAAGCCACCAAACCAAAAACACAAGCACAACCACTCCTGTCACAACACCAGCGCAACTAGGATAAAACCGACTCCCAGCCTTATCGATAAGCGGACATAGCCGCAGCTCCTCACCCTAAATTCCGCCGTCCGTGTCGTCATCATTATCGCAACGAATCACGACGCGTTGAATAAATGCCCTAGTAAGCACACCCCGCCGCACCCCCCATTTGCCAGCACTACCATTCACGCATATAACCTCCTCACCTCCCAAACCCCCATTGATGCACATCCTACGCCTCCCGATCCCGCGCCTCACAGCTTCTTTCCTACGATTACAAATTCGAAACTACAAGCCTAATCACAGCCGAGCATTTAGTAGGGCAGCAACAGCAGCAATGGCATCGGAATTCAAGCTTAAAGGCGTCTCGTCGCCTTTGAAGATTAAGAACTTGGAGAAACAAGAGGTGGAAGTTGAAGGCGTGGAAGGAGGTAAAGTTCTCCTGGTCAAAGTCCAAGACAAGATCCATGCTACGTCGGCGAATTGCACGCATTACGGAGCGCCGTTGAAGAATGGAGTGCTCACACCCGAGGGAAGACTGACATGTCCCTGGCACGGAGGTACGTCCACCATCACAACTCATACACCCAATTCACTAACAAAAGTCGTGAAGCATGTTTCAACGTCTCAACCGGCGACGTCGAAGATGCACCAGCTCTAGACCCCCTTTCCAAATACGAAATCGTCGAGCGAGACGGAGCGGTGTACATTAAGAGTGAAGAAAGCGCTATCAAAGCCAATCGGCGGTTCTTGAACCTGAAATGCGGCGCTGCTAATGCGGAGAAAGTCCTCGTGATTGGAGGGTAAGCACAGTCACTCCAACATTCCCCCGATATCTTGAGTGCTCTAACTGACCTGGTCATAGTGGATCCGGGACCCTCGGCGCAATTGAGGGTTTGCGGGGTGGAGGGTACAAGGGCCAGATTACGGTGCTTTCGAAAGAGGGATACCAACCTATTGATCGGACGAAGTTATCGAAGGCGCTACTGGCAGATCTGTCCAAGGCGGCGTGGAGGTCGAAGGATTTCTATAATGACGCGTCGATTGATATCATCGAGGAAGAGGTCAACAAAGTAGATTTTGCAGGCAAAAAAGTGGCCACGAAATCAGGCAAGACCTACGAGTATTCCAAGCTCGTGTTGGCGACGGGTGGAACTCCACGATGGCTTCCATTGGAGGGATTGAAGGGAGATCTTGGAAATGTGTTTGTTCTTCGTGCTCTTCCCGATGCACAGAACATCTTGAAGGCAGTGGGAGATAACGGCAAGAAAGTCGTGGTAATCGGCAGCTCCTTCATTGGCATGGAAGTCGGCAACTGTCTGGCGGGCATGAAGAATGAAGTGTCCATCATTGGCATGGAGCAAGGTAAGCATATCCCCCCTACTATCTTCACATCACGACCTACCAATCTAACACCTCCCAGAACCCATGGAACGCGTCATGGGCGCAAAAGTCGGCAAAATCTTCCGCTCTCTCCTTGAAAAGAACGGCGTGAAATTCTACATGGGCGCCAGCGTCGACAAAGCAGTGCCCTCCTCCTCCGACTCCTCCAAGGTCGGCGCCGTGCACCTGAAAGACGGTACGGTGCTCGAAGCGGATCTCGTAATCGAAGGCGTCGGCGTGGCCCCCGCGACCGAATACCTCAAAGAGTCCTCCGAAGTTAAGCTCGAAAAAGACGGCTCCCTCCTCACGAACGAATCTTTCGAAGTGCAAGGCCTGAAGGATGTATTCGCAATCGGCGACATAGCAACGTATCCCTACCACGGCCCCGGCGGCGAAGGAAAACCAATCCGTATCGAACACTGGAATGTAGCACAGAACGCCGGCCGCTCAGTCGCCAACACGATCAACAACCCGGGGTCCAAACCAAAACCGTTCATTCCCGTCTTCTGGTCTGCGTTGGGAGCGCAGTTGCGGTACTGTGGGAATACGGTGGGTGGGTACGACGACGTAGTGGTACAGGGCGATACGGAGAAGCCGGCGTTTATTGCATATTATACGAAGGGTGAGACAGTGGTGGCAGCGGCTTCGATGATGAAGGATCCGTTGGTGATGCAGACGGCCGAGTTGATGAGGAGGGGGAAGTTTCCGGGGAAGAGTGAGATCGTGAAGGGGGTGGACATTTTGGGGATTGACTTGCCGGCCGAGATTAAGATGTAGGGGCTTTGATATGTACTCGGGAAGCAGGTAATCAATCCATCAATCAGGGGGATGGAGGGAGGGAATTAGGATTATAGGATTAGTAGTGGAATCCGAGAGGGGATCGGATGGGGTGTGTTGTACCCGGGGTGATGGTACATGGAAATAGATAAGATTGATGGACAGATGGATAGAGGGATCATCTCAGATCAACGGATGTCCATCTCCACCTCTAATCTCTGATATCTGGTCTCCATCCCTATCTCTTTCCCCTTCTCTTTCTTCAAGACCGTCCATGTAACATGCATTCCCTCATCCGACAGCATCCAAGACAGCAAAGAAAGGGGTAAACACAAGATCCCTTCCCTCGTGACGTCAAGAAGTCGACCTATGTAGAAAGGAAAAGAAAGAGAAAAAAAAAAAAACTCACACCGCCATCTACTTTACCCACAGTATCCAAGCAATCCATGCAATCCACGCGATTACACCGATCCGATAGCAGCCCTACGAGGCAACCAACATACTTGTAGTCAAAGCACGATCGCTGCACCGCCTTTCCACACCCAAGAGATGTCCACGGGAAAGAAAAGAGATTCGAATGTGGCGCGTGCAAGTCAAAAAAAAACAAAAAAAAAAAACAGAACAGAACAGGGATCAGGGTGGTGGAGTTAGTAGGCGCTTCGTTCGGGCTAGGGAGAGTCTAGTGCCTGGGCTAAGCTTTTGGGTTGGGGGATTAATCTCCGAGGTGGGAGGCGTGGGCGGGTGGGTAGGGATCGGGGTGGGCGATGAGAGGGAGAGAGAGAAGCAAAAAGAGAGAGAGAAAGAGAGGGAAGCAATGGAAAGAGAGACAAGCTTGGGGAGTGGGAGAAAAATGGAGTGGTTGTGATAGGACGGGGGCGGGAAGCAGAAGTGAGGTATTGGAGGGAATTGTTTGGTTGGGAAGGGGTCGTGGGCGTTTTTGGGAGTTTTGGGGGGATTGGGGAAATGGGGAGGTGGTGATTGGGTGGAGGGGGGTCCGTGGGAGAATAATAATGCTAATGTGCTGATATGGGTGGGTGGATGGACGGATGGGGTAAGTGTGGTGAAATGCGAAACTTGACGGCCGTTGGGGAGGCGTGCGAGTCGTGAGTTTTTTTTCTTTTCATTCGTTGTTGATTGATGGGATGGGATGGGCTTGTTGATGTTGATGTTTGAGGTGGGTATTGAGATTGGCTGGCGGAGTCATGGTTGGGTTGTCGTGAAATGTTGATGTTGATGTTGGTGTTGATGTTGACGTTGACGTTGGCATTGATGAGTAAAAGGGGAATGGTGTAGAGGGAAGGGGGAACCCGGATGAGGGGTTTTGGGATGGAGTGTGTGGGTAGGGATTGGTGGGGAGGGTTACACGTCATGATGTGATGGATAGGGCTGGGTACTGGGTGCGTTGGGTTGGGCGGTGAGAAGGGAGGTGAGGTTGCGGTGTGACGGCAGTTTGTGGTTGTTGTTGTTGTTGTTGTTGTTGTTGTCGTTGTTGATGTTGATGTTGCGGTCTGGCGGGAAATGGGACCGAACATGGCCGTGTGGTGAAGATTGGGACGGGGAAAGCATTGCGAGGAGATGAGATATACAATGTCCAAAGACGATGTGTGACAGACAAAAGGAAGAATGATATTGGAAGAATGTAAAAGGCATTCAATACTATGAGCGGAGGGCCAGCTATTCCAAACAAGATACAATACCTCGCATTCGCAAATGCAAAACCCAAGCCAAACCCAAACCCAAACCCAAAGCAAGAAAGAAAGCAAGAAAGAAAGAAAGAAAAGAATCCAGCCTCATCCGCATCGGCCACAAACAGACAATGGTGGCGAGTGCAAAGAGCCAAACCCTCGACTTCGCATCAACAACGCATAAAGCAGCAATTTGCGCAATCCCGCCCACGGCGCTTGTGCATCCCCTTCATCCCTGCCCCCCTGCCCTCTTGGCGACTCACAGCAGTCAACCGGTCCAAAAGGCAGGCGTGGCAGGTGCCCCTGGCAAAGGCCAAGTTTTGAAACAGCCATGATCCTGGCGGGGCCACGCCAAGCGGGCAAGAATAGTTGCTTAGTGCCCGCAGCAGGCGCAGGCGCGATGGGTGAGTGAGTCGCGCCTGCCGATGCAGGTGTGCAGGAGTGCAGGAGTGCAGGTACGATGGGATGCATAGATATTACTGCCGAGTATCGACTATGGACTATGGACTATGTACTGTCTGCTGGTCGGTAGGTACACAACGGTGCTGCTGCTGTTGCTGCTGCTGTTATTCACCTGTGCTTGATTGTTTGTTTACTGTTTACTGTTTATTGTTTACGCTTGATGTTATTGATGTTGATACTCATGTTCATGTTCATGTTCATGTTCATATTCGTCGTCCATCTCTTAGGTCTCTCATGGCAATAACGTTGTGCGTGTGTATATATATATATATGTGTCTTACCTCATCTCATTGTGCATGTATCCATCTATCATCTATCATAACACAGTATCGTTGTGCAAAACAGGTTCAGGTCCAAGTGTCCGTACTGTAATGAAGCGTATAAACACAAATGATGAACGAGGGTGACATGAAATCGTGACCAGGCGGCAAGCAGGTCAAGCGTACACTACCTACACCATGGCTATGGCAGGTGGAAGCTATGGCTGAGACTGCTGGGAACGCCCCGGACACGACTCCTGTCCTGACAGATGGACTGGGAGGGGAGGGCAACAAGAAAAAGGTCGACCAAAATCAAATTACAGCTCGTCCTATCCTGGTGTGTGTGTGTGTTTGTTACTCGTAAGGTGTGTCCTTTTGTTGTTTGTGCTCGACGCTCTGGCGACTGTTGTGCTGGTGCTGCTGGGTCATCGATGTTAAACACATCTCCTTAATGTAAGTACATAGTAGGAAGTGCAAGTGATTACATAGTTGGCTTCCAAGTTCGAGGGACGGCGTGGAAATAGGCCAACCGGCGTACCTGGGGGAAGACAGTAATTAATAGCTGCCAACGCTACCACTCTGCCCGTTGCTGGCCTTTGCCTGCTTGTCTGCTTGTCTGCTTATCTGCTTGCTCCATCTGGTCATCTGGTTGTCTTGTCTGGTGGTCTGGTGGCTCTCTGGTCGGTCCCCTTTCTTTTCCGCACGCACTCGACCTGTCCTGGCCTGCCCTGCACACCCACCCCAGGCCGTCAACCCTGCACCCATCAGTGCCATCCCCCCCAGCCGCACCTCCACTAATAGTTACCACCATTACCGCTTCCACTACTACCACCGCCCTCACCAACGCGCGAACACATTCAATCTCATCGTCGCCCGCCGCAATCACTCTCCTCTCTCTCTCTCTCTATCTTCCCCCTCTCCTCCACCCAATCCTCCCTCTTCTCCCCATCCCATCTCTCTCAACCATTCACCATTCACCATTCGCCATCCACCACCCACCACCCACCATTCACAAACTCAACTCTCTCAAAACGAACAGATTCCTCGCCCTGCCGCGCGCGCCCTTCCGCCATTATTGGACGCCCAGCCTTCCATCCATCATCCCGACCGCGCCCGTTGTGCCAGGCCCAGCCGAGCTACCTGTCTGCAATTTTCATCATCCACCTTTCACCTCTCCACCTCTGTTTGCGTTGTTGCGTTGCTGCATCGTTGGCTGTTGCAGTTGTTTGGCTGAACTCGTTGCGCTTTGGAGCTTTGAGTTGCCCAGCCACAAAAACACGCTCACGCTCACCCTCGTTGCTCGCTTCACTCCCTCAGGGCGCCCGTCCACCCGCACGCGCGCGAGCTGTATGTGAACGAAGGGGGCACTGTCGGAACACAGCGACGTCCCAACCTGAACCTGACACACTT
This sequence comes from Dendryphion nanum, assembly GCA_020744415.1. Lineage (NCBI taxonomy): Eukaryota > Fungi > Ascomycota > Dothideomycetes > Pleosporales > Torulaceae > Dendryphion > Dendryphion nanum. The sequence continues at coordinate 2,368,714 of JAGMWT010000001.1, read as the reverse complement.
CCATAGGAAAGATAGGACAAGGCCAGCATTCCTCCTCTCTTCTTCTCCTTCGCCGCCGCCGCTGTTGTCCATCTCGACCTCGACCACCCCGTCTCCTCCCACTCCTCCTCATCTTCAGCACCAGAAGCAGGCACGCCGCAATTGCAGCAGCGTGCACCGTGCAGCGAGAGTCGCAGCAGTTCCGTCTCATCTTGTTGTACCGGAGCCTCGCCTTGCCCTTTCTTCGGATTCGTCTGTTGCGCCGCGCCCCCCAGCTCCTTGATGCGTCCCTGCGGTACCGAACACCAACGACCTTTCTCTCCCTTTTTCCCTCCACCCGCGGCCCACTCGACGGTGCCTGAACGTGTCGAGCCTCTGTGTGTGTGCGCTGAATAAAGAACACCGGTTCTTTGGAGAGGAGAATTGCACCACCACCACCTGCGGTCCCACGGCCTGCAAGCTTTCACAGCTCCAACCTCGGACACACGTTGACTGCACTGCGCTGCACTGCACTGCACTGCACACTGTAATCTGTGCCTGCCGATCCACTCAAAACCTGCACTCACTCACACACTGCACGTACTGTACATAGCTCCCCTCCCGTCTTCCCCGTGACTCGAGGAGATAGCGACCCGGACTAACAACCAACACTAGAACATAACACACACACACACACACACACACACACACACACACACACACACACACACACATAACACATCACAACACATCACAGTCGAGCAGCGAGAGGTCCGAGGACGAGGACGAACATGTCTTCGGCCGCCGTGCAGGCTAACAGTCCCGCCATCACAAGTCGTTCCTACCAGCAGCAGCAACAATCGCCGCAGCAGTTTTATCCGCCGCTGCAGCAATCTCCCGTCGCCGCGTCGTCGTCGCCCGCTTCTGCCAGAAAACCCTCGCGACGACCGAGCGGCAATGGCGCGTCGCCAAACACACCGACTACCTCCCAACCTCACCACTCCCCCGATGTCTCAACAAACTCCACCCTAAACACCCCCCGCCTCCAGCAATTGCCTGCATCCACACATTCATCGCCCGCCATGGCGAGCAATTCCACATCCGCCGCTCCTGGCGCCCCGATGCCTCCTCCGCGCACATCGTCTCACCGCACCGCGCCATCAGCCAACAACAGCCCCGCGACCTCGCGGGCACAACAATCATCAGCATATCCCACAGCGAGCGATAAGGACAGAATTCGCGATGATTCCTCGCGACGGAAAGCAAAAGACAGCCCGCGCCAGCCGGGTGCCTCCAGCAGGTCGAAAAATTCTCCTGGTCAGCCTGCCCACAGCCGCTCTGCCACAGCAGTCGGTGAGCCCCCAATCGGCACCAATCTGCCCCGCGAGGAGAGCGCCGTCATCAACCGTATAGTCGTCGCTGATCCACAAGAAGACATCGCCCGTGAACAGGCCCGGCAGGCAGAGGCTCGACCCTCGGCATCAGCCAACGATGTCACCCCGATAACAGGCCTTGGCCTGGTCGGGAGTGAAGGCGTCGAGGATGGTGGACGGGGAGCGGGCAGGAGTCGACAAGACCATTCGGGCTCCACCAAGAAGTCCAAGTTTGGCAACTACATCCTCGGCCAAACATTGGGCGAGGGAGAGTTCGGCAAGGTCAAGATGGGCTGGAAAAAGGACAGCCAAGTTGAGGTTGCCATCAAGCTGATACGGAGAGAGACCCTCGGCAACAACCAGAATCGTCTACAAAAGATCTACCGCGAGATCCACATTCTCCGCGGATTGGACCACCCCAACATTGTTCGCCTGCACGAGATGGTAGAGACCGAGCGCCATATTGGAATTATCCTCGAGTACGCTTCAGGAGGCGAGCTGTTTGACTTCATTCTCAACCACCGCTACCTCAAGGATGGCGCTGCACGAAGACTGTTCGCACAGCTGATTTCTGGTGTTGGATATCTCCACAAGAGGGGTATCGTACATCGTGATTTGAAGCTGGAGAACTTGTTGCTGGACAGGAACCGCAATATCATCATCACCGATTTTGGGTTTGCCAACACTTTCAATGCGAATGACGAGCTCGGCGAGGAGATTGAGTTCAACTTGAGCAGCAAGGAATTCGTAAAAGCCATGGGCCTAGAGGGCACCGATGGCAATCGCCGGGGTGATCTGATGCAGACCAGCTGTGGTAGCCCTTGCTATGCTGCTCCGGAATTGGTCGTTAGCGATTCTCTCTACACCGGTCGAAAGGTGGATGTTTGGAGCTGTGGAGTTATTCTCGTAAGTGCCATTGCCTATATACATTGGCCATGCAACTAATCAAATCTCAGTATGCCATGTTGGCAGGCTACCTCCCCTTCGACGACGATCCAGCGAACCCCGAAGGCGATAATATTAATCTTTTGTACAAGTACATCGTATCGACTCCACTCACATTCCCAGAATACGTCACCCCACACGCGAGGGATCTACTCAAGCGCATTCTTGTTCCTGACCCGAGGAAGCGCGCCGATTTGTTCGAGGTGGCGCGACACAGCTGGCTTAGCGAATATCATCATGTGGTCGGCTTCATCACTTCGACAACAACCTCGTCTAACGATATCTCTAAGACGGCGGTTTATTCCAGTAACTACACCCTCCTAGTCTATTCTCCACCCTCTAACCCAGTTCCAGAAGATCCATTCGAGGCTCCTATGCTCAACAGGAGTGCGTCCGTCCGCGAACCCGGGAAACCCCACACTGCCGTTACCCCCGTCGGCGGACTCACCGCGAAGCGCGACCAGATCAATCGATCCGATAGCGAGAAGGCGAAGACGAGCCGTGACAACAAGCGAAGGACTGTCCAGGTTGAATACGTGGCGCCCCAGTCACAGACAGCTCGTGAAGTGTCGCAACCCACACCTGCTGCAGGGCCATCCAAGTCGTCAAGAGTCAAGGAACAGGGCCCCACGGAAGTACCCACAGCTGACGGCTATCAGTCGTCTAGTGGCACACGCCAGGCACGCCCCGCCGCTGCATCGAACGCTGCTCCTACTCGACCTGCCCATAATACACAGCGATCGGTGTCGGACCATACAGCGTTTGGTGCTGCACCAATTGCAGGCGCAGCCAGGCCCTCAACTGGAGGTGCTCTTGGAGGAAGTTCCCGCATGCCATCACGAGGAAACTCGTATGGCCAGCCTGCCGCGGCGACTGTTGCGCAGACCAATGCGGAGGGTCGATTCTCGCAGCCCAAGGGCAAGCAATATTCGATTACATCCCCCGTTCCACAACCGGATGCTCCAATGGGCCAGCCATCCATCGGGATGCCCAGCTCACAACCTGCTCCTCAACCGCAGGCAGAGGCGCCGCCTGCAAATGCTAAGAGCCATAGGCGGTCGAATACGGTCAGCGAGACCTTTGGACGAGTGACATCCATGTTCAGCGGTCGCCAACCTTCTGATTCGTCTCAGCAAAGCCACACCCCGAACAAGATACAGAAATCGTATCCTCCTACGAGCATGGCTGGTCCTCTGATCACCGATGATGCACCACGGCAATCCACCGATTCGTCCCGTAGAACATCGTTCGGCTTCAGCAGGAAAAACACTGATCAGTCGGGAGGATCGAAGGCCGGAAGGCGATTCTCGCTCATCCCATCATCATTATCTAAAACTTTCTCTGGCAACAGGGAAAGCCTGCCTCCTAGTGCCCACTCCAACGACCGACGAACGTCGGCCATCCTCCCTAATCGCAGCCGTAACACCTCCAAGTCAATGGCATTCGGACGTGGCGATAGCCGTTCTCCAAGCCAGAGCACCCAAGACAGTCATGTCCCCGGGTTCTACGATGGCGTTGGTGAAAACAACTCTCGTGTTCGAGCAGGCCCTTCATCCGCCCCACCACAGCAGACACAATTCGACTATGCCCCTCCGATAGGCGATGAGAAGTTCCCAGGTCCCAAAGAAGCACATCCCTCAACACACCGCACCGCACCGCAACCGTACCGCCACGGAAACGACTCGGAAGCCTCAGAGCCCACAGCTTCAGGTTCACAGCAGCAACAACGGCCTCAATACCCCGCTGGCTTTAACAGCACCGACGCCGTGCCGAACCAGCAACCACAGCGAGAGCGCCCCGGCGTTCTGCAGAAGAGTCGCAAGTTCGGTGATGCGTATGAAGACTCGGGCAAGGGACATCATTCCGGTAGCTCTGGGTCCGCAAAGAGGGTTATGGACCTTTTCAGACGGATTGGGAGACAGAGAGGGAAAGAGGAGCGGTGATGAGGAAGCATTGTTGCAATTTTCTCTTCTCTGTGTCTATCTTTGTGTGTCTCCCTAGGTGTCTGTCTAGGTTTTGTTGCATTTCTGCATTGTTGATGGGTGCGTGAATGGCTAAGTGGTACTGCTATGTCGCACCGAAACAGAGACGGGAATGCTCGTGTGCGTTTGGAAGGTCTGGTTTTGCTGGATTGTCTGCATCATCTGCAATCCGTATTGTTCGATTGATATATCAAGTTGTGAGGAGAAAGTCTGTATGAAATTGGGGAATCGAAGTCCGCCTGAAGCAGGGAAATAAGACTTGAGAAGTGAGTAGTGGAGAGAAGGAGAGAGAAAACACTTTTGTAATCACGCGCCGTGTGTGTGCTGGTAGTAAGGAAAGGAGTGCGGCTTTCTTCTTCGTCTCTTTAATTATTTCTCTTTCTTTTCTGCATCATCCATCGTCCTGGCGTTATAACTTGTTTAATCTCTGGGCTGTTTTCCCCTCCTGTTCTCTTCTCCTTCTCTTTCTCTCGGTCCTCGTACAAGTGTCCGGAAGTCCGGCTCTGTGTGTGTGTCTGTGTGTGTGGGTGTGGGTGTCTGTTTCGATAACGGAGTTTTGGAGAACCTGGTTGGCTTTCAGTCTGGTAGTGGCGGGGGCGGATTACTCTCCATTGGGAATTTGTTTGTGGTTTTCATTGCGAGGGATTGAAGAGGAGACGGGATGGAAGAGGAGACGGGGAGAGGGTGGTAGATGGTGCATGGTGAAGTAGAGGAGATGGGGATGAGAGTGGTTTAATGTAATTTGTTCTATTTCTGAGATTGGGCTTTGAGAATGTGTTGTTGTGATGTGTTGTGATGTGATGGGAATTGTGCTTGAGTCATGTAAGGTTGTATAGAGAATGGATTTATGGGCTGTATGATTCGTATAGCTATTGTATCATACAAGTTCATCCAAATATCTACCTAACGCGGCAATTGACGTGATTGAGAACACATCTTTTCATATACAGCTACATGTACCATACCATAAGCCTCCTCGGCGAAGGTCTACATGCATCAATAATGCATATCAAGCAGTCCATCCTTACCAATTGACATTCAATATCGCGTCACCTCGCCACGAGGTACGCACGCTCGGACCACCGATCTCGGGTGCCCGAGCTCCACACCTCCCCTGCAGCCAACGATGTCATCACGCGCGAAGTGGGCTGCCCCGATAGCCTTTTGACGTCGCGCGCCGAGGAACAACATTCTCACTTCTTCACTTCCTCACTTCCACAACACAGCGCGACATAGCGCCGACTGTGTCTCGACAATTCACTACCACGAGGACCTCGATCGCGATTTCGAAAAATCGCACTTGAGGAAGAGCAGGGAATTGTAATTGAGTGAGAAAGACCTTGGGAGGAAGAAGCTCACCATGTTGCGCTGGTATGTTTTGTTTTCTGACTCCGAATTCCCCGTAGATTTTCCGAGCTTGCGAGAACGAAACGACATGAAGAACATTATGGCTAATTTCAGTTTCTCCATAGGTACCAGGCCAAACTCAAAACAGCGCCGCTGTTGACGCAAGCCGTCACTACAGCCGTACGTCTCGCTCCTGCTCTACCACATCCCATTCCCCTCCAGCTCCCTCGAAGAAAACAAACCATAACCCAAACGAACAATACAGAATCCGAACTGATAAAATACCCCTATAGATACTCTTCGGTACAGGCGATGTGCTCTCCCAACAAGCCGTCGAAAAAGTCGGGCCCGAAAACCACAATTTCGCTCGCACAGGCCGCATGGCCGCATACGGCGGAGGTTCGTCCCATCCCATTCCTCCCTTACCACTCCTCTTCTCCTCTCTGACAATACCACTCACAGTAATCTTCGGCCCCGCCGCCACAAAATGGTACTCCTTCCTCGCCTCGCGCGTCAACCTCTCAACCACGAACCGCACAATCGCCGCCCGCGTCGCCGCCGACCAATTCATCTTCGCGCCCACCAACATGACCTTCTTCCTCTCCTCGATGGCATACATGGAGGGCTCGTCGCCCGCCGAGAAACTAAAGAAGGCCTGGGTGCCTGGTATGACGAATAACTTTTTGCTGTGGCCGTGGGTGCAGGCGGTAAATTTTAGGTTCGTACCGCTGGAGCATAGGGTGCTTGTTGTGAATTTCGTCGCGCTGGGCTGGAATTGCTATTTGAGTTATTTGAATAGTGGGGGTGGGGAGAGTAAGGTGGTGGAGAGGAGGTTGGTTAGAGAGGAGTAGGGACTGGATTGGGGCTGGAATCGATGGAGGGTTCAGAAGTCTCGAGTCCATTGAGATAGGTGAGAGGTTATGTGGTGGGGGACGAATGATTGGGAATGGATGGAATAAATACACAAAGATCCTCGATATATACCTATGGAATCTACAGCAGAGAAGAAACCCAAAATTTTCCCTCTTCTTTCCTTCTGCATCCTCATTCCTATTCTCCATCTACATGTCCATCCTTTTTCTCCTCATCCTCAATTCAACCCTCCCTTCGAACCCCGAGAAAAGAACTTATATCAACTTGGTACAGTACATGCAGGTCTGTCTCCCCTACCCCTTTTGTTTCCCTTGCCTCCGTGACTCATCCTTGACTAGCTCCTAAACCTAAGTATCCTACTCTATACACAGAAATTGCTGTCACTAACCTACCTCAGCCTACCTTTTTTTTCTCTCTTTCTCTCTTTCTCTCTTTCTCTCTTTCTCTCTTTCTCTCTTTCTCTCTTTCTCTCTTTCTCTCTTTCTCTCTTTCTCTCTTTCTCTCTTTCTCTCTTTCTCTCTTTCTCTCTTTCTCTCCCTCGCTCTAGGATTACTTCGTCAGCCTACTGTCCCAGCCTTGCCTCGCCTACTCCTCGTCTTGGCCCGTCCTCTCCTCCGCGCTAGAAATTGCAGTGCATAACGCCTCCAATCGCGGTCCAACACGCAGCACCATCTTGACCGGTTGTTACAGGGATTATTAACCTCTGCCTGATAATACTACCAATCACAATAGAGATGGACTCCTCCTCCGCACTAGAAATTGTAGTGAATAAGGCTCTCGATCTTGGGGGTTTATTTTTTACAGAAGCGGATATCTGTGCTGACCACCCCCCAACTCACTACATCCACATCTATTCATTTCCGCCCCCACTCACTTTTTGACCGGCCCACCTCCCCATCCCTTCGACTCTTTACTCTCAAGTCAAAATACGGCGTTCAAAATGCGCTGTTCTTCCCACCGACGCAGTCATCATGTACACACTTTACCTTCGACTCGTGGCAGTTATTTGGAAGAGGAAAGAGGCCAATGTGGATTAAGGATAGGATTGTAGTTGTGTGAGTGTGTGGCTGAACGAATCAAAGGGAGATAGTTGGGGCTTTGGATATGGTTGATGGTTTGGGTAAGGGGATGTTAGGGAGGTAGAGGATTAGTTTAAGAGGGGTTGTTTATATAGTCTACTACGTCTTCAAGTAGTACATGTGAATTTACTTTTTAGTTCAAACTATACCATAATTACAAAAGGGAGAGGCGGTTTAGTATTTTCGTTTCTATGCCGCCAGGCTGACAGAATTGTTTTCTTTATTTATTTTTCGTCTACGGGATTATTGGATGGAGATTGTGGAACTGAGATACTTGCACAGCATGACACACTGCACTGCTGCTAATCCAAACGAACATGAGTATCATGTCGGCGTGGAAATCTAGGCGCACGTAGTATGTAATCAATAGCCAGGGAACAAGAGTATCTGCACTGTAACACACTCGATAAATTGAGCTTGCAATAGCCAGGCTGGCATTGAACCTCTCTTTTGCGCTTGAGATTGCAGTGAAGGAGGGAGGAGGACTAGGCTTGGGCAACATGCAGCTTGTATCTTGACCAGTTGTTATAGGGATTATCAGCCTCTGCTAATCACAATGGAGATGGACTCCTCCTCCGTGCTAGAAATTGCAGTGAAGGAGGAGGACTAGGCCTGGGCAACGTGCGGCTTGCATCTTGACCGGTTGTTACAGGGATTATCGACCTCTGCCTGACGATACTGCCAATCACAATAGAGATGGACTCCTCCTTCACGCTAGAAATTGCAGTGAAGGGGGCTCACGTTGGCAGCGCCCAGATAAGGGTTCTCTCCGTCATCCCCGATGACGCCAATCACAATAGAGATGAACTCCTCCTCCGCGCTAAAAATTGCAGTGCTCACGGAAGGATCATGCAAGGCTCTGCAGTTGCAAGCAACCATCTGTGTCGCCCTCTTTCCTTGCCTCTGAAACTAATCCCTAACTCTAATTATCCTACCCTATACACAAGAATATATATCCTAACTCAAACTAATGCTTACCTATTAATCTCGCTATCTCTCTATCTCTCTCTCTATCTCTCTCTCTCTCTCTCTCTCTCTCTCTCTCTCTCTCTCTTTTCCTCAAATTCTTACGTCAGCCTGTTCCAGCCTCGCCTCACCTACTCCCTGTCTTGGCCTACTCTCTCCTCCCCACTAGAAATTGCAGTGCAAAATTTCAAAAGTGGCGATAACCGATGCAGGAAAAAATGTATTCTAGCTATGAAGCAACTGACATCAGATCCTCAGTTACGGAACCTTTGGACCAACCGCTGAAGTTGGAAATTGGAATGAAGACGTAGGCGGAATGCCCCTGGTTGTATTATATAATTTTGAAGTAGCCTAGTTGGGATGAAAGAGGGGCAAGTGTTTGGTTTCGCTCTTGAGTTCAGAAGAGCGGCGGAAAGAAAGACAGTACTTGAAATGAGGCAGCTCGCTTATTCCTGCATGAAGTGTCAGCCTTATCTCTACGCTAGAAAATTATAGTTGTATACTTTAGATGTTGCGGTGGTTTGTTATGCCCTAGGAACTTTTGAATGCATGAACTGTTCCAATTGTCAGGATTTACTCGCACTGATACAAATTCTTAATCTATAGTCGACACAAATCAATGTTCCTGCATCTTATTCATCGTATTCTCCGAACGCCCCTTTCTCATTATATTTCTATTTGACCCTCTTCTTCAGGCTAGACGATGCAGTGTATCCAAGGAAGCCAAACAGGCCTCATGTCCTGCACTGCTAATGTACCTATTGATTTCTCCTCTGGAATAAGTATTATTGCACTGCGCACCGAGAAGTTATGAGAGGCACACTACTATCATCAAGATTCAGAGGTAAGTTAGTAATTCTAAACAGTTAACACATCAAAACTAGAGCTTCAATGTCTTATTCCTTCTCCACGTAGGAAGCAATAGTGTTTGGAGGGATAGCAACCTCGACACATAGCTAGCATAGCTCAGCCTTGCTCAGCCTTGCTCATATGTGAGGATGGAAAATTCGAACCTAGTAGCATAAATAATCGAAACATCTCCGTAGGCAATTTTGAACTAAAACTACATGATCTTTTAGTTGCGAACCTATGTTTACCTTCTAGAGCACAAGTATCCTAACTAAATAAACATCTATTGACAGATTTCCAAACTTCTATGCTCTACACGTACTGGGCTATTAACTCCTTCTCCGTGCTGAAGACTGTAGTGAAGTTCCTACTACATTTCAAATAAAAAGAACCAAGGTCCATTCAGTTACGGGGCCTATGTTCCAGATACATACAATAGAGGCAATCCAAAACAAGATTTCGCTCAACCAATCAAACCTCTCCTCTCCCATCCCCTCTTCTGCGCCAAGAATTGCAGTGCTGGAGGCCTCTCTTCGAACGAACTGTGCATGATTGGATGAAGATTAGGCAACTGCATATAGCACATGCATTGAAGCTCTCTTTCACGCTAGAAATTGCAGTGCTGTAGCCCTATTGCCCTATTGCACTTACTAGACGGCGATTTAACTAGCCATCAACCCCTCCTCCGCACTAGAAATTGCAGTGAATGGTTCGGCCGCTTCTTCGTCTACCCAACCAATGATAGATAAAACCGCCCCCCCTCCCCCCTCCCCCCAACCAACCTTCCATCCTTTTATTTTTCCACCTCTCCCCTCCTCCACGCTAGAAATTGCAGTGCACCTCCCATCCACAGCTCCACGCGATACCGTCCGGTATACCCGCGGTGTGGCTACAGCCGAGAAGTTTTAGCAGAGAGTAAAAGTGCAGATTCTACAGGTAGCCAGATTAGATATCGGTGGTGAGGAGGGTTCGAGATAAGTTGATCCGAGCATTTGCGTGCGTTGTTGATGATGGAGGGGCTCGCAGCAAGGGAAGAGAGGAGGGTGGGAGAAGCAGTACGTGTTGAAAGTATGATTGTGTATGACGATAGGAAAGCTGGGGATTGGGTAGGGAATAGAGGGGATTGAATGAATATTATGTTTATTTGTCTGAACTTGATTATTGATTTCGTTTTTTCTTTTGTTTCGTTGCGATGGAGTGGATTGTCATGTGCGATTCGGAACTGTTTTGTGCTGTGCTGGATTGTATGGGGTTGTATCTATCCGATGCGTAAACCAGTGTAGTTGCGCAACGCCGCTGAAAATTTCCTCTAGAGCGATGTCTTCTTTAATGAGAAAATTCTTCGTGTTGGTATTACATACAATTGTGGATTTGTGATTAAGTTTTGTAAAAGCTACTAGAAGAGACATACTGTATCATACAGCCTTGTTTTTATTCCTCTGTCTATGTGATAAGAGCGCGTGTACTAGCAAATTCCTATACTTCTAAAGACCTAGAGGTGAAAAGATGTAGAGAAACGTTTATCAACTTTGTGCAACTGCACTGATTGACGCATCCGATAGACTATGAAAGCACCCGTCTCCTTTCAACAGATGCTTCACCATCTCCCCATCTCCTTTCTCTCACTCACCACATCATTCCCCGTCTACCAGCCCCCAAAATGCCATCCCATGTCATCCCATCACTATGTCATCCCCGAATCGATGACGCCAACCCACCCGCTAGCGCCAAGTCTGGTTCTATATTTATCCTCGGTACTGTACTCAGGATCCCTGCACTCCGCTCCGCCCCCTCCAGGGCCCCCAGGTCCCCTCTCTCCTATCCTCCACAGCTCAACCCCGGGCACTTTTCAGCCATCAGCCACACTTGGAATGCGGTGTGCCGTGCGGGAAAGAGGGTGTGTGTTCGGTGTGAGTGGGTGTGCGATGGATAAGAAATTTACGTCACACGAAGGAATTTGTTCTTGTGAGGACATCATCATGGGAAGGTAGGGACGTAGCGGATGTTCTCAGATGAGAATGTCGCATCTCATATCTGTGTGAGTTGTGTTAGAAAATCCACATTTAAGTATTCTTCACCACATCCATGAGTTCATATTTGCACGTCAATGGTAGCAATTTGACATTTCTTATTCCATGTCTTATTGACTTGCCTACTCAGGCATTCCAAATTCCATACTCCCCTCTCTACAATCCCATTCCTCAATTTACAGACAGACGGGGAATTATATTCCCATCTACCCACCTGTCCTAAACGCCCCCCTTCCATCCGCCCCAAAGGAGATAGACAATAAAAGAAACAAACACCCCCATGCCGCTGTCCATCCCGTACCATCCGTCCTTTACAAGGGATATATCCGTAACCGGGACCGGGACCAGGACCAGGACCAGGGCGATGCACGCAAAAGAACGCGGGGAAAATTTGGTATGTGTATCCAATACAAGAATGGAAAGCAAGATGGGTCGTCTCGTGATGATGGTAAAAATCTCGTGGGATGATTTTTGGTATAATGGAAACAAAAGTATTCAAAAACAACGCTCGATCATTCGTTACATTCCGCTCAGTCAATTTCCATCCGCTGACTTTGTTGCGGGCCGCTCACATATGGCATCTCGGTCCCCGTGGCCTTGTCTGTCGTCACCTTCTTGCTGTTTACGTGGGGCTTGAGGCCTTTGTTAAAGTTGTGTGTGCATAGGCACGCCACAATGATGGTGACCAAAACCAGTAGAATCGTCAAGACGGCGAAACTGGTCAAACTCTTTCGCGCCGGCCTGTAGTCCTTCTGGCGAATGACGTCGGTAATGTACATTCGGATGAGCTTGAACAGGAAATAGGCCAGTGCGATAAAGTAGACAATGATGATGACAATCATGCCGGCGACAGACTCGCGACGAACCCAGTAGGCAGCGAGGAACAGCAGGACGAATGTGATGACGAGGGCGGCGGCAGTGAGGGCGGTCTCGACGGTCTTTGTGTTCTGAACGACGACGAGGAACTGGACAGTGAAGGCGAGGAAGAAGAAGAAATCGAACTTGAGGAGGGCGATGTAAATCTGGGAGGTGTTAGAGCAAGAGCGGCGTATTGGTTCTGTGGGTACTTGCCTGGTATGTCAGATACCTTCTCTTCAGGCGCAAATCAGCGCTAATGTGCTTGTAGATGGTCCATGCGAATTCGTCATAAAGCTTCCAAGCAATAAAGCCGAGGATGGTGGTACCGACGGCCATGATGATGGGAAGTGCGATCGAAATGGGCTTGATCTCTCTCCAAAACTGGTCGACGGCGGCATAGTTGTCATCAAGAATGGCAACGGCATCCTTGATCTGATCCTGTTGGATAGCAGCGTAGATGAGAATGCCGATGTTGTAGAGGACAAGTCCGATGACTTGAATAGTGTTCTTCATGCGAAGGGCATCGTAGACCAAGAACATTTGGTAAATGTATCCGAACATGAAGACGGCGAGATAGGTGGGGATGGTGCGGACTTCATTGTGTCCTTCGGGGACCTCTTTGATGCTGGCCTGGAATTTGCCGAATACATAGCTGGAGATAAGTTAGCGGGCGCGCGACATGGGATATGGACAGAGGATAAGACGTACGCTTCCAGAGCGAGGGCAACGACGGCCTGGACGAGGGACGTGAGGAAGAAGGCCCACGTCCACTTTGTGTTTGGGACGTACATCCTGCGCGAGGTTCTCACGGGAGGTGGTAGTTGGGTAGGGAAGCCCTCGCGATGGTGGTATCCACCGGGATTCTGGTCGTATGTGGTTGTTTGTTGATGGGAAGCGTACGGCTGGTAGCTGGGGTTATACAGATTCCTGTCCAGAGGTTGGCCTCCGAGGAGGGAGTGTCGAGCCTCGTGGTGAGAAATTTTGGCAGAATAAACAGCCGCGAAGGGGCGGCTGAGGCGGACGAGTTAAGAGGGTGCGTGAGAGCGTTTGCAGATTCGCGGCGACGATGGGAGAGGGTGTGGGTGTGCGACTGCGGTGGGCTTGTGCAGTCGTCGGGCCAAAGCGATTGGAGGTGTTGGAAGCACAGCTGAGACCGGTGTGAAGCAGTTTAGCGTGATGCGCGTGGAGGCTGAGGGAGGACGATGTGAATGGAACGCAGACGAGAGAGGATTGGGGGACACTGGGGCGGAGAAATCGCACGATGCCGTGGCAGGGTGAAACCACAGGTGTCGATGGGATGCTTGGTGGGAATGCGTTATGAAACGGATGCGACCTTGGCTCTGAGGGGATGACGGAAGGTTTGGCAGGCGTGACAGCTTGGGAGGAAGAATAGTAACAAAGAGAGAGGGGGGATAAGTGTCGATGAGCGAGCGGCAAAATACAAAAAAGGGCGATGAAAGTGTAAGGAAGAGGAAGAGGAAGAGGAAGAGGAAGAGTTGGCAGATTGTTGGTGGGGGAAGAAGAGAGGAAGAGAAAAGATTGTTGGCGGAAGGAAGAGGTGTCGGTGGAGATGCGGTATTGCTGATGATGGCAGGAGCGACCCGACGGGCTGAGCACAGCAATGGCCGGCGCGACAGCAACAGCAGAAAAAGACTCGACACAATTGCAGTGCAGGCGCAGACAGAACCGTAGCGAAACAGTCAGTCGGCCAGTCAGTCAGTCAGCCAGTCAGTCAGTCAAGCTGGGCTGCTAGACTGTCTTCTTCTGTGGAGAAAAAGAGGGAGAGCCGGTGGTGGTGAGGGTGAGGGTGAGGGTGCCCTGGCCTTCCTTGTTTCCCCTTTGGCAGGGCAGACAGACAAGGCAAGGCTCCACTCGAGTTCCGTTCAGGGTGCGGCACTACTGCACACACGGTTGGAACGGCGGGCAGCCCTGCGGTTCGAGAGTTTGAGGTACGAAAGATGCGCGGATGAGGATTCGATATCTCCGGTCGCCTCTCCTCAAAAGCGAAAGAAAAGAGAAGGAGAAGAAGTGGGAGAGGATGGAGGGTGGAGGATGTAGAAGAGAGATGGATCCAGAGAAGGGGAAAGCCACGAAAGAAAAAGGGAGCGGCGCCAGGACAACAGTGCGTGAGTGCTCGACTGCTTGAGTGCTCTCTCACACGAGCTGAGAGCTGAACGGGCTTGCACTGGCTTCTGCTTGGGCTTGGGGCTGTTCTGCATTGGCCTGCACTGGTTGGCGTGGCTGGTCTGGAGTGCCTCCTTGGACGAATGCGCAGCGATCCACGTCGCCAAACCCTTTGTAGGACGACGGGCCAGAGCGCGGGAGCCGTGCACCATGCAGAAGAAGTGCAGAACAAGTGCAGAGGGACAGCAGAGGGACAGCAGAGGGAGAGAAGATGAGAAGATGAGAGGCCTCAAGGCGTCGAGGCGTCGAGGACAACAAGTGATGCCGTCCAAAGACTCTCCTCAACAGTCCAACAAGGAATCGTCTCACGCGCCATCAACAACGTCGGTTGCTTGGCAATTGCTGCTTTGGGCAGTCTGCGGAAGTTTTGCTGATGGTCACGTGCACACACACACAGACGGTTCTGACTGGACCCTTGGGATCTGATCGGCTGCAACGAAACTAAAAAAACTAAGAGAACAAAAAACAAAAAAAATAACACAAACCGCTCGTTCTGCCCTGCTGCACAGCCTCATCGTTCTCACCATCATTACTATGCGCATGGGTATTCTCCCAATTCCATTTCAAGTTTATGCTTCACACGGCATAGGGCTGTTGATGATTGACGCGGCTCAGCCTCAAGCTCCCAAGCTCCCTTCCCACACCATCCCCACATTACATCTGCCCTGTCCTGCCACCGTGGAACTGCGCAGCACTCACTCTTTGGCCCGGGCCTGTTCATTGGCCTGCCCGGCCCGGTGTAGAGGCCACTCACTCTTCCGAGAATCCAGTCCCTGGTTTCCATCCTCATCGTCTGTCTTGTGCACATATGCGTGATCCTTGGCTGTTGCGTGTCGAAGTTGCGTGCATTACCCGTAGTTGTGGACTTCTATTTGTGTGGCGCGGGCAGGAGAAGCCACCAGCTGTGGCCGTGCACGCCCACCACCCACCCACCAATAGCCACCTTCCAAGCTTTCACAAAGCCCAAAGCGTGCACCGTGGCCCTCTCCCGCCTATCCCAAAGGGGACTAGCCGGCGACTCGTGACAATCTTTCGCGTTCAGCGTCACAGCTTCACCCTTCATCCCCCCAAGGGCTTCCGCATTCCGCGATCCCCACACCCACACACACCCACACACACCCTCACTCACACCCGCACACATATGATGCCGTCTGGTGCGTCTTCGGCCTTTGCTGGGCTCGGCAGGGCTCGTATACAATCACATGATGCTGACCTCCATATTCCAGCCGACACAGTACTGCAAAAGGCTGCCGACTCGGGCCACCTCGACCCGTGAGTGCCCCTCCAATGCGTGAATGCCTACCAAGGTAGCAACCCTTGCGCAACACGTCCTCTAACCCCCAATTGTAGGGAAGAATGGCCCCAGGCCCTCAAGTATATACTTGACCGTCTAGATGAGGTAAACACACTCTATCCTGCGTGGGCCTTTGTTGCGCCGCCGTTGACCAAGCGCCTCTCGTAGATCGTCACCGATTTCCCTAGACCAAACGCGCCCCTCTCCCCCTCATCCAACGCGAACACTCCTGCCCCGCCGCAGAATACCATCTCGAGCCAGGAATCCGAAACCACCGACAAGGAGAATGCGCCGCCTGCAACTCCCCCTCGTCCTCCTGTGCCTGCCTTCGCCGGCGCATCCTCGTCCACTTCACAGACATCTAGCCTTCCCCCAGACACTGTCAACTTCTACGCCTCAATACGCACAATCCTCTCCAACAACTTTCCCGCCAAGCCGCCTCACACAATCCAGCGCCTAGCTGAGCTCGTCCTTCATCCCAAGAAGCACTACCGCTTCCTCCCTTCCTACCTGCGTGCCCTCGATCGTGTCGTTTCTGTCACTTCCACCGCTGCCGCCTTCCCTCTAGAGCTCAATATTCTCCCAAGTTCCGACGCCCTTTCAGTCAATGGCAACCCTACGCCCCAGATCCTTCTGGGATCCGACGAATCTCTCGGTGGCGCCCTCTTAACTCCCATCCCGTGGCTCCAGAACAATGCGTCACAGAGCGAACTCATCTCGGAATCCACCGAAATAGTCGAGGGCCCTAATGGCGCCGGCCGCATCGAAACCGTATCTGTCATAAGCGGCAATCCGTCGCTGGCTTCTTCTTCGTCCTCTTCTGCGCAACCGCAAATATCCTCATCCCACCCCGATGGCGAGACGCTTCCGTACACGGGCGCAGTCACACAGGGGGAGATTTTGCGACAAGAACAGGAAGCTGGCATTGTGTTATCCAACCCTCACTCCATTACCGTGACGCGAACCACTATTGCCGATTCGGACCATGGGGACCCTGTCGTCGATACAGTGGAGGGTGGGGACGAGGCCCCTCACGCAAGAGGTCCCGAAGTCATAGGGATGGAAGATACCGGCCCACAGAAGCCGAGCGGGACTGCGTTAAACATCGAGGGCGCTGTAGGACGGCCGAGCATGGACAGGCAGAGCAAGAGTCCAGGACCAGCAGTCGCAAAAGAGGATGAGGACATGGAGGATGCAGGCGACGAAAAGACAGATGGTGAAGAAGGTCAGGCTAAGAAGATAGAGGGCAAGGACGTGACGAAGGACGCCCAAATAAAAACCGATGTGTAGTGCCGGTGCATGGTTATGTCATATTGAAAGCGTCAAAGCGAGGCAGGCCAGGCGTTTTGGTGTTCATCTAGAAGGGAAAACCAATGGCTCGAATTGTTTCCGAGGTCTTTTTGCTGCTATACTTAGTCTACATAGCCCCGTGTCAGGCGACGAACCCCTGGGCTTGGATGTCCAACAATTTCTGCTATGTGAAGAATATGAGATAATGAATTAAAAAAAAAAAAGAAAGAAAGAAGGAAAGAAAGGATTCATCGTTCTATTCCCCAGTATTCGTCCGTCGTAACTCCACGTACTGGAGGTCAGACTTGCTAGTCATGAATGGGGAAAAAAAGTAAGGATGACTGCAAAGTATATAAATTAGGTGGAACGTTGCGTCGTGTGGTGTAGCGTGTGATGGCCGACGTTCAATCTCAGGTCACTTTCACCATCTCTGAGAAGGATATGTATTATACTACAATTTTTGCAAAGTTCATGACAGCTGGAAGTGAGCTGTTTCAACGTGATGGATGTCGAGAAGATAACATGTCTGAATCCAGCATATAAATCGTGGTCGTTGTCGTACGCAACGTTGGAACGGCCTAATCCAGACTAGTGCGCCCCGAACGGTGTTCTGAGACAAGCCCCAAAGGTGACAGCCCCCGGAGTCTGCGTGTCTGTTTGAATCTCCCTGCTCGCGTGTGCGAGTGCGTGTTTGAGTGGGTCTCGCAGGTACAAGGTCCAGGTACTGTATATCCGTATTATGTACTACGCGCGAGTACGACACACGCAGAACGAACGAGTGCAGGCCTGCGAGTCAATAATCATCACATGATTGACCCCTGAGATGCTGACGCGCGACAACAACAAGAATAACGAGAACAACAGAGAAATGGACAACGAGAGATCGTGGCGAGAGATGGACGGATAATGAACGGGATGGCTGAGGCAGGAAGAATTAGTTGTGCCACATATTATACTGTTGATGCATGGGTGAATACATCAGATGGGTACGTTCTGTGCATCCGTGTGTTTTCTCCTCCCTCATTGTTTATCGCAGAGACTCAGAGCAAGACAGGAAAAAGGGATCGCGCGCACAAGGCCCCCCCTCACCCTAGCACTAAACCAAAAGAAACATTCACCCGACTCATTGATTCCTATGAGCTCAGACCGCTACCAGAACACATCTTCTCTTCTTTGGGACCACCTTCGCTACACCTTCTCTCCCATAGGCTGTAGCGATTCGAACCGGCAGAAGGCCTAAACTGCAACGGGAGATGGCGACACCCTCATCGACGCCGCTGGCTTTTGGCGCCATGCCGTCCACGGCTGCAAGGACTCCACGTGCACTCCAATAGTCCAAGCTCCCGCGATGTGCTGCGGGCTATTGTCAATTCAGGGTCTTTGCTTTTCTTGTCGGGTCTGGTCTCTTGTCTTGCCCTGCCAGTTGCCTGCCATCCTACTCTCACGGTCACTGTCTCTCTCTCTTTCTCTCTTTTCCATCCCGCTTTTCTTGCCGTGCCGCCGTTGTGACCCAGATCCAGGGCCTCCAGGTTCGAGATATTATAGTACCTAATATCAGTGCCATATTAACAGATTGATGAACCCGAACTATCTATAATCAACATTTAACTCGACGATGCTGAGCTAGGCGCTGAAGGATCAGGGATTGGGAGCTACACACGCCCTTCGCTCGTGTAAATCTTCCTACGACGAGCCCTCATGAGCATGAGCATGAGCATGCGACAAGGAATTTTGGAAAACAACATCATAAGAGCTGGCACAGCGCGGAGCTGAATAATCGAACTGAACCGAATCGAGGGCGAAGAAGAAGAAGAGCCACGATCCATTCATCTATATCCATCGGCATAAATCTACTTCAACAACCGCCACAATGACCTCCTTCTTCAAGCGCTCCAACTCCCAACACCAAACCCTCCCTGAAGAACCGCCCGCAAAACGCATTTCCACGCCTGCTGGCCAACGCCTCTCCGTGATCCTCGAAAATGGCGACACCAACTCAAAAACCCGCGACACATACCGCGTTTCCGTGCGCAAAAGCGGACTGACCAGCGCAGCACTCGGCGATGCACCGCGAGAAAGCATTGAAGAGCATAGTGCTGGTTCGAGCGGGTACACGTATAGCGTATGGTCAGATGGCGAAAAGTTCGGCAAGATACGAAATCATAAGAGCGTGGCGAAACGGGGTGGTTGGAAGAGACTTGCAATTATAATAGCGATAATTATCGCTTTAATAATAGCGTTAGCCGCGGGTCTGGCTATTGGATTGAAAAAGAAATCTTCATCATCAAAGTACGTTGCTTTATCCACTATCTCCCCCCTCATATCTACATTCTCATCCCGTACTAACACCTTCCAGTTCACCATCAGACCCACAATCACCCTCCCCCGCCTCCACATCCACACCCACCTCTCCCTCTCCCCAATCGCCCTCCTCTCCCTCCTCCTCCTCGCTCCCCTCGAACTTCCCTCTCGGCACTTTCTCCCTCGTAACCTTCCTCGACACCATCCAAACAAACTGCACCGCCCTCTCCTCCACCTGGACCTGCTATCCCTACACCATCTACAACAGCTCGCCCTCCAAATCCCTCGCAGTCCTAAACTGGGAAATCAAATCCTCTAGCTCATCGAAATCAAAACTCGCAATCTCGTCGACAAAAAATCCGTTTTCGATCGAGTTCAGTGATGTGCCGTTGGAGTTTCTGGATCAGGGAATGGAGACGGAGAGGTATAGGTTTCAGATTGTGCAGGAGAAGAAGGTGGCACCGGAGAAGGCGTTGACGAAGGATGGGGCGACGGTGGAGTGCAAGTTTCCGGATACTTCTCTTCAAGCTGTGTTGTACACGAAAATGGCGAAGACGTTTCCTTCATCAACAGAGTCCGATGGGAATCCGAGTTTTCCTGCGTGGCCGTTCGGTATGTTTATCTTTCTCTTCTCTTCTCTTTTCTTTTCTTTTCCTCCATTTCCATTATCTTTTTCTGGTTGGGATAGAAACTGACTTTTTCGTTCTAGCGGTCCGAATCGAACAATCCGCCGCCGGAGGCTCCAACGTTCCTGCGTGCAAGAAGACGGGATCGGGCGAGACGGTGACGGAGGGATTAGAAGCGCAGGATCAGTCGACATTATGTTCGTGTCTGTATAAGAATTGGCGGACGACCGTTTGAGGACAAGGAAGAGAGAGGAAGAAGGATTAACTTCGCAGATTACTATATGGAATGGAATGGAATTGTAATTATGGGTCCTGGACGTAAAAGAGAGGGGCTCCATTCAAAGAAGGAGAAAGAGAAAGACGTTGCAGCAGTTTACTGCTCTATTCATTTGGGGAGCGAGCGAGGAGTTTTATTTGATCGCAAGTGTTTGTTTGGTGCTGAATGAGGAAGAGGAAGGCAAAGCAAGATATCCGAGCGCATTGTTTTTTTTGGATTTTGAGCGGCAGGAGATATCCACACACAGCTATATCGTCACTTTGATATTGACACACATCGACACACACACACACACATCACATATCCACGCGTACCCTTACGTCACCACAATCATCATTTATCCGCGTTTCAGCGCTCGCGGGATTGGAAAGGAATATCAACATAGCAAATATTAGATTAATGACATTGTTTAATACATTACACTTCAACACAAATCACAAATCTCGGGTAAAAATTACCAACAGTATCAGCGCCTGATGTAAAAAGCTACTCTCCGAACACCAAATAGATTCAGCGGATCAGATGCAATCAAGTCCTCGTTGGATTGTGGCGAGAAAAAAAGGTACATGCAGCGTACCTTTCGCATAGACAGAACACCACGCTCCTGAACCCTCCGTTCGCTCCCTAATTCCCACGGAGCCGGAATCACACGAATTGTTACGTACATGTGCATTCTCCCCAGAACTCCGCGGGCCCCAATAACATGCCAGTATACTAGACCCCCAATACAACTGACGAACAACTAACAACCTAAAACACTCCAACTACGCATACAGGATCCCTGAACACAACCACACAACCGCCTTAACAAGCTTGCTCTTCTCATCTCGTGAAATTCCCCTCTTCCACTCCACAGCATTCAGAACCCTGGAAATCTGCTTTGCAAAAATGAAATTTGCAGAACGAAATGGTACGTGATACTAGAACCAGACATTTCATTAAGGAAAAAGCGCAGTGCGGAATAGACTGGACCGTGAAAGAGGCCTGGGGAGTACAAGGAGAAGGAGTTGGGCGCGGGGCTAGTTTCCACTAGTTGGAGAGATCGGGATGGAAGCGTGGCATTCGAAGTGTAGGCTGTTTTGGGTTCGGGAGCGAAGGCTTTCTGGGAGAGGTTGTTGGCGCTGTTGTCCTACTGGTATGTACGTCGAGCAGACGAGTGTGGCTTTTTTCTTTCTTTCTCCTTGGCTGCTGTCGCTTGCTCTGTCGTTATCTGGGCTGAGGCTACTGGGCTGTGGAAGCCTGGCTTAGTTGACGATTATTTGTGCTTCTTCGTCGCGGTTTTGTCGCACTGCTAAGTGAACTGTTGCATAATCAAAAACTCTTCCAGGAGACAGATTTACGATTCCAGTCAGCAACTCAGCGTTGCTCGCGCTAAGAATTGGGAAAGAGCGGAGCGCTGCGGGCTTTCAGAATTGATGGCGCGGATTCCGTATCAGTGAAACCGGTCAAATGATCGGGTTGATGATTTGCCGTGAGAGCATGAGGGTATGATGTACAGGACTGAACCCTAGAATTTTACTCTTTATCTCTACTTTAGGTGTTCTACGCATTTTTTCTCAGTCCGAGATCTAGAAATGCAGTGACGAACCGGGAACGCTGCGGTCCATCGATCTCAGTCTAGGCCCACAGCGACGAAAATGTTATGATATACCTAGCACATTGTTCTCAATAATCAGCATATCTACATCGTGCTATACGATCGCAGAGGCATCCTATTTTCAACTGTAGTCTAGATAGACGGTGACGCTAAACGCCCCTACTAAATATATGAGAGTACAAATTACCTGCCTAGGTTACTTAAATCTCACTGCTACTCTATATGTATGTCAAGTTATTTACCCTCTAATATGTAGCCTTAGTGCTCATTTCCATATTCAATTCAATTAGTTCTCCTCGGTTCACATTCCACCACAGAATGAGATGAGACCACGTGGCTTGCCTCCACTACGAATGTCCTGCCTATGACATTTTCTTTCTTGTAGGCAATTTTCTACGACAGCGTAAAACAGTTATAAATATTACAAGTACCTGCTTACGACGATATAGCGTTCACCTAAGACAATATCAATAACCAAGTCTCCCTAACAAAGGCCAACATTTGGCTATTGTTTGTGAGAGGGAAACTTTCATATTCTTAAGATAGTCTTCCAAAAATTACGAAATCTCTTTTGACTCTACGCGGGGATAGTATTCTGGCTTAAATAATGACTTACGACCTCGGCATGAAAAGGTGTCTCTATTAAATCAAGGGTTGTTCTTCAATTCATGAAAGTATCTCTTCGTAATGCCTGATTTCATGGGTCAGGGTCTATTCACACAAGCTTGATAGCTTCCTTTATGTTTATAGCTTGTAAATGGCAGAGACTGGCTGAAGTTCATAGGGAAAAAAGCGGTCAATGCAGATACAAAAGCTGTAGGCAATGGCCCCTCTATGTTCGTTGCAGGCAGAAGATCCGTAGTGTAAGCGGGGATCAATTAGGCCCTCACCGCTTTGAACAGGTTGGAGTTCCTTCCACACCTTTCCCTCAGTTGCTCACCACAGTCAACCCCACCACCTCTAATTTCTTTTCTGAGCCAACGCGGTACAAAATGGCGAAGAGGAAGCTAACAGATTCGCAGCTTACAAGCCCGGAGCTTCGCGCCCGAGAAGCACACGACGTAGCAGTTCGTGCAAGAACTTTGACAACCTGGTACAACAACGCAAACAATAGCACCGATACCGAAACCAGGCTTAACGCACAAGCCAAACTCGGTCTGCAGCTTCGAATGAGAGAAACTAGGAGTCAGCGAATTCATTTAACAACAATGCAAAAGTTCTGTAAGAAGTCAGGCGACACTTCAGGCGCGGCACAATACAAATATAAGGCCATTCCCGTTTTCAAGAAACTGAGAATTCTTTACGCCTTGAGAGAGAATTTCCCGAATGGTTCGAAATCGGAATGGGCCAAGGAATGGCAAAAGGAATTCATAACACTCGAGGATTTGTTGGAGCATGAAGAGCTTGATTTGAAAGCGGATTTTCTTATTGGTCACGACGTTCACACGGCTGAGACAACAGAGCTCTTCTGCGTCGATGCTTCATCACATGAAGAGAGAACAGATGCTACAACTTTGGATGAGGAGCTAGAATCTGTCTTATATCAAGCAGGCTATGAGGTTTCATTGGAAGAGTCTGATGTCGAAGACAAGGAATGTGATACTTCTGCGTCGATCGTCTTTGACCAAGACAAGGACAAAATCTGGGATCGCCATGAACAAACAATGAGGGGACACTTCGAGCAGATGGGCTTCCTAAAACACGTCATTGACAATCGAATCGCGATTCAAAAGAAAGAATTTATCTTGCAGGCGGAACAGGAGTGTTTTGTCTACCAAAATCACGTTTCACCCTTTCAGTGCTTCCTGTACAACCGCGACCATTTCGACGATTCCCAGTTTATTCCTCCAAAAAATGGACTCTGGACACTTTCGTCGACGAAACTATGGCAAGTTTGCGAGGGGTCAGACAACTGGAAGCAGCCCAACTGGACGCCAGGTGGCCATCTTCGGATCAGCACTGTTGACAACATATCGCACGTCCACCTTGACTTTGGAAGCACTTGTTTCGTTGCTGGTCCTGTTGAATTCAGATCTCTTGTGTCGCAGAACCATGCAATGGCTGTAGCATCTTCTGATCGTGTACCTGATTGGGCAAAGTTTGAAATCTTTTTTCTCGGAAATTCCAGTCTCGGACTTTGGTGCCCAGTCAACTCCCTGTTTCCGGAATATGGCAAATGCGGCAGTATTCCATTGACAGCTACCCACATTTGGTTCGTGGGAGTCTACGAGGGTAATCTTTAGCGGTAATCGATGAGGGCTGAGAAGGATATGCAATGGCAATGGAAGACATTAGAAGAAGAAAGATTTGACTTCACTCAATCAAACTAGTTCAGGTGGCCCAACCGACGTGTCAAACAGGGGATTGAGCAAATATTCACCGGTTCACATGACGGGGCTGTGCATGTTGAATTGGGTAGTTAGTATAACTCTGACATAAGAAATAACAATTCAATAACAAGGTTGATGGACCAAATGCCAAGAAAATATGTTTTGTATGCAACAGGGCGTAGATCAATATCTATCGATGTCAATTAGGCATTTGACACAGGATAGCGGTATTAATGATTGCTCAATTCCCATGCATGAGGAAGGTCTCGTTCCCTGTTTCATTGATGGAACAATGAGAATTCTGTCCAAGGATCTATTTGCATAGCATTTCCAAAATGCTATTCCGGGAAAGTCTCTACCGCAGGCGTTTGCGTTTACTGCCAAGCCCAGGTCGGCGTCGCGGTTCTTCCGAGCCAGACCCTCGAAACGTAATGGTTCTGTAAAGAACTAGACCTTCAGCACATGTTAGTGAAATATCTTCAATAATCAGCTTAGCTCACTTTAGTTAGGATCAGAAAACTCAACGACGATGTTGATCGTCAATCTCGCTATTTCACTACATTTGAACAATAGTCTACACAGGTACAACAAGAAATTAGCTGCCTCAAGTCCCGCCCTCTAAAAGGACCCAAAAAATAAAACTAACTGTCTGGAGTTGGATACAAGCATAGTAACTCTTTTGTATATCTTCAGCAATTTGTAATGGTTCCTGTGAGGAAGTAGTGGATTGAGGAGAACTAATTGGATTGAGGGTACACAGGGGTACCAAGACTATATACAGGAGAGTAAATAGACTATTCTCTATATAGGTAGCTTTATGGGGTAAGTAATCAAGGCACGTGACGTATATGTTCACAAGATCTAATAAATCGTCGGGCAGAGTAGGGTTGAATGCAAAACCATCGAAAATAATTCGAAGTAGCCATAATGTACGTTCAGAACACTCCAACTCGTGCTGGCATGCAACAGCCAAGTGAAAAAGCTCAAGAGCAGACTTGGGTTGCCAAGGTGAGGGGTCTTTGCCGTGGATGACAGCACAGGCAAAGTGCAAAGAATTCGCATAGAATTCTAGAGCCTGTACCTCGCGGATAGTTCCAGGAATTTGTGTCGTTCTTTCGATAACCTCCGCAAATACTGGAGATGCCTCACTCAATGCTTTTGAGGATACAAACAGACGGGATCCGTGGTTTGTGATCAAGGCAACGTTGCCGTATGTATCAAAATGAATGATCTCTTGGCTCATGATGCGTGGCTTCTTTTTTTTTTTTAGTTTCTGGACCAAAGAGCATTTTATATTCTATTTGATCTAAATATAGTAATGACGCATTGGTACTTCACCCGACGTTGAGAATAAAATCTCCGTACGACATGATTTAGAAGTGAATAATTAATTAAAATCACTTTTCGAACTTTGCCTCTGCGCCTGATTTGACCGACAGCTGATCAGAAATGCTATTTAGCTCGAGAATATTTAGAACCTCTACTCTCCATTGGGAAGAATCAATAACAGCCCTGGAATATACTCTATCTACTCATGATGGTCGTGTCGCAAGAAGTTTATGGCTGATCTCACCTTTTCGTGAATTCCTTCTTTAAGAGAACTGTTCCATAAACTGTTTAAGAGAGGCTCGAGTGTGGAGAAAATCTTTAAATATTAAAAGGAAAGAAACAACACGCTAAGAACTGCAACTAGGTTGTCATCAAAATTAGCAATTATCAAAATGAATGGACATTCTAATACTGTCTAACAACCAGACATGACTGACTTAGCCAATTAACCATCCTTCCAATGTGTGTGAGAGATTCCGGCGATTTCTTGTTTTACGAGGAGAGCTGGAACCGTGAGCAAAAGTCATAACATATGTTTCGCAGTTATTACTACTTATACTCGGGGAGTGTTTCTCCGTCGTCAAAGTCCATATGTATGCACTTGCTAAGGAATATGTCGTCTTCGTAGCACGGGGGTGCCATATTTACTCTGCGTAACTCTCTTATTGACTCATGTAAGTCCTTTATCGTTTTACCGCCACTGTTCTTCAAAGAAAGTGATGGAGGAACCATCAAAATGTAACGTCCCTTCCTGCGTGGCGAAAAACCCTCTATGCCGAAAAGAACTGATTACTTAGGCATTTCTCTTTAGGAAACCAGTGTGCAGCCAAAAAAATACAACGCTCTTGATCATGCTATCGATCGTTCCTTTCAGAGCATCACGAACTACATTAGCTTCACACCCCTACTACACCACAACTATCTTCAAAGTTTCAAACTTTGGAGCATGAGATTGATAGTTCCGTTACGAGAAAAGACTGCTCTATGCTTTAAAGACACTCAGCCTTTGCAAGAATGCACTCCGGATTTATCCCTGCGAAGGGATCTTGCAGTGTGTCTTCGCATGGTGGCTTAACGCGCTGACGTAATGCGATATTGAATATTTCACTAGTTGTACTGTATTCTACACTATGCCTTATTAACTCAAGGTATGGCGCTCTTCCAGAAACTTCCATGGACATCACGTGCTGGCTTTTTGGGTAGCAGAGCGCTTTTCATTGTTACATAAGGGCTGCCTTTCGACTCTCCTGCTATGCAACTCTTATTCTTCGCGCTACAACGGCTAAGGTTAAGAGAGCGTTGGCTTTAGCGTAGACAACCATTTCATTCTGCTTGAGTTCGATGATCCAATCAAAACCACAAATGCAGGTTGACGTGGCAGTCAGCCCGCAAGGCCGAATCACTTTATTCCATTCCTCCTTTCCTTGTCATAGGCTCTCGCATCTCATCCTATTTTTACTTTCAGCGGGGTCCAAATCTCCTGTTCCTTACAACATGCTGAGTGCTTGATTTCATTCTGAGCGACTTCAGATAACCGAACCTCGCCGAGAAACACCTGCGACTGAACTTAGCTCGTTAAACCTTGATAACGACAAGAGAGGTTCGCCGAGCAACAGGAACAATCTTCTGCCTGCCAGTTTGCTCAATAAGACTTGTCCCGCGTTTTAGTCGTTAGCTGGCCCCCGATAGCTACTATGATTACCTCTTCCGAACACTCGAAATGACGAATTTCAAATACAACCCGATCAGTCTCGCAGGACCCTCCTTTCGCCTTCTTCGACTGTTCAAAGGGGACGAAGACTCTATTCAGTGTCAGCTTTTTGAGTCAAAGCTCACCTCACCAGAATATGTCAGAGATTTTGTAGCTTTATCCTACACATGGGGTAGCACATCCAGACCGTGTGACATAATGATCAACGGAAGTAAAATGACAGTCACCAAAAATGTGTATCTTGCACTTCGGGATCTCCGTTACAAAGAAAAAGACCGGGTCCTTTGGATTGACGCTCTTTGCATCGATCAAAATAATGTTAGAGAGCGAGGACAACAAGTCCAGCAGATGGGATCCATTTACCGCGAGGCTGAACGAGTCATCATATGGTTAGGTGAAGCTACTTATGATACAGACTATATTATGCATCATATGAAGCAACTAGAGGAAGAGGGCATCAAACACGCCTCTAATGACCAGAATATTTCAGACAAGCAGTGGGTTAATATTTGGTTAGCGATAGTACAATGCTTAAGGGCCGACCAAAAAGACCTTCTGGTTGAAGGCTTGCGGTTGCTCCTTCGTCGAAATTGGTTTAAGAGAGTCTGGATTATACAAGAAACCGCTAACGCACGAGTCGCCGAAATTGTTTGCGGCGGCAAATCTGTTTCGGCAAGCATCTTTGCTCTTATGCCATCTTTACTAGAGATCGCCCCAGATCCGCATTGTCAACCTATCTTAGATATTATGCCAGGTCCTCTCCGGAATAGTTCTTGGTGGGCCAAAAAGCCGGATCTTTACACAATGCTGGTCAAATTCTGCAAAAGCGAAGCGACTGACCCTCGAGATAATATTTATGCCTTGTTAGGCATATCTTCAGATGCATGCGACAATAATCTTCTGAAAGCGAACTATGAAAAGAACCTTCAAGATATTATTTTCGACACTACTTCATTCTTACTCAACTTTAACGAATTGGACTCTCCTATCAACCGTTTCTTCGATTGGACAATGCCAGAGTTCTTAGGAAACTTGAATGTACTTGCCAATGAAGTACTTAAATGCGCAATGAACACTGGACATGAGGCGATAGTAAAGCTGCTGATAGTGCGCGACGACGTGGATGTCAACATAAAAGCAAGCAGCAAGACGCCGCTGTCGTGGGCTGTGGAGAACGGGCACGAAGTAGTAGTGAAGCTGCTGCTCGAGACTGGCAAGGCAGATGTGAACTCAACGAACAACGGCGGTCAGACGCCGCTGTCGTGGGCTGCGGAGAACGGGCAGGAGGCAGTAGTGAAGCTGCTGCTCAAGACTAGGAAGGCAGATATAGACTCAAAGGACATGTACAGTCACACGCCGCTGCAGTCAGCTGCGAGGAACGGGCACGAGGCGGTAGTAGAGCTGCTTCTTGAGACTGGCAAGGCAGATGTGGGCTCAAAGCGCACGCTCTACGGCCAGACGCCGCTGCAGTTGGCTGCGAGGAACGGGCACGAAGCAGTGGTGAAGATACTGCTCAAGACTGGCAAACCGCTTGTCAACTCAAATGGCACAGACAGTCACATGCCGCTGCAGTTAGCTGCGGGGAACGGGCACGAAGCAGTGGTGAAGCTGCTGCTCAAGACTAAGAAGGCGGATGTAGACTCAAGGGACAAGTATGGTCACACACCGCTGCAGTCAGCTGCGAGGAACGGGCACGAGGCGGTAGTAGAGCTGCTGCTTAAGACTGGCAAGGCAGATGTGGACTCAAAGGACATGAACGGTCACACGCCGCTGCACTCAGCTGCAAGCAAAGGGCACGAGGCAGTAGTAAAGCTGCTGCTTGAGACTGGTAAGGTGGATGTAGACTTAAAGGACGAGCGCGGTCAGACGCCGCTGTCGTGGGCTGCAAGCAAAGGGCACGAGGCAGTAGTAAAGCTGCTGCTTGAGACTGGCAAGGTGGATGTAGAATTAAAGGACGAGCGCGGTCAGACGCCGCTGTCGTGGGCTGCAGAGAACGGGCACGAGGCGGTAGTGAAGCTGCTGCTTGAGACTGGCAAGGCGGATGTCAACTCAAAGGACAAGGTCGGTTGGACGCCGCTGCGGTGGGCTGCAGCGAACGGGCACAAGACGGTCATGAAGCTGTTACAATAGAAATCGAATTGTTTTCATACTTGGAGACCATGTCAAAGCGTTGAGTTTTGGCCTAAGTAGTGACGTCGTCCCGATAGGTTACGTCAGGATTTGGTGTTATTTGCTGACTGGAGTCGGAGAGGGGCCTACAAGGCTTAGAAGTGGCTTCAGCGCGCGCCTTATGCAAAATTATAGTAAATATTAATATTCACTCAGATTTTAAGTTGTTTGAAGTCAAAGTACCCTTTATATTTTTCGGCACAGGGAGATTATCGCTACGCAGGGAGGGACGTTAAATCATGATTTACAGATTAATATGGCCTGAGGAGGTATTAGGTTTATATATTACACATTAATTATTTTTAGATGTATATATAATCATTTTAAGATATGCAGCCCTGCCTCCAGTATGTTTCGACGTCAAGTTGCTCTTTTCATGTAACCCAAATCCAATGTCTTTAAATGCAAGCATAGATTCTTTGCCTTTAAAACAAATTGTGAAATAGAATTCTTTGTTTCTAAACCTGTTGCAACTGCTCAATGTTAATATGTAGATATATACTAGTCATATGCTATTTACCTGTAATAATTTTCTTCCCTAGCCTATCTGTTATGTGTGATAACAAGAGTAACTGATTTGTGTAGTCTACTCTATAGTTCTTTCCATATCTTTCTATAGCTTCAAAAGGGGCTCTACAGTCAGCCTAGATAATTTGCAAAATCTAGGTACGTATAAGTGCCTGTCTTCAGAACAACACAGCAGAAGAAAACGCGCAAACTAAGCTTAATCATCATTGCTAGGATATCCAAAAAATCAGAAATAGATATCTCGCTAGACTAAAAAAGAGCTAAGAAACTTCGCTGGTCGCTTATTCCGCAGGCCATGAAGATACAGAAGGAACATATATCTAGCGTCCAGTAAGTAGTATTTTTCACACGGAACTCTGTGAAGATAATATTCTTTGAGTGGAGCAATATCTTGAGATAGCTGGGGAAGGGGACATATTAGGGGCGAATCTGGATAAAATCTAATTCACCTACTATTCTAGTCGCGATAGCCTGAGGATTTGGAATAGCGAATCTTTCGATTGGAAAGCTATCTTCGCCAACAGGAGCGAACGGGGACCGAATTAAGAATGTTTAATTTAACAATGCTCATTTAACATTTGCTACCACTAGGGTCGCGGTCCAAAATAATCAGATTCTATGGAAACTAATTGACTCTCAATGCCATTCACAGACCTAAGCACGATCTTTAGTGGTATTGGTTGCGCAGAAAATCAATAATAAAAGGGGAGTAGTCGCATTACAATCAGTGGAGCCTAGACGCCTAAAGTTGCATTATGCCATCTCAGCGCAGCTAACAACCTTTGTTGCATCCACATCATGCCTGCGCCAACTAGATTGGCTGCTCTAGATAAGTTGCATAGCCTCGACCTACCCCAAGAGAAGTTAGACCCACAGCTAAGGCCAGCGCTTAAGACTGGCAGTAGAGTGTTGGGTTTGAGGTAGAATACTTGGAGTCACCAAAACTTGTTAATTGCAGCATGCATTAAACTCTTAGAAAGGTTAGTTCAGTCAATGGACAGGTTTCGTGACACGACGTAGAGCAATAGCATCGTGCAGTACCTGTATTACGCGTGCACGTTGTGCATGACTCTAGCCTAATTTGCAATGCCGTAGGACGTGCAGGAGATAGGTGAAGGTGCAAAGGTGCAAAGATGCGGAGAGTTGAGTGAATTTAGGGAGTATCTCTCAAGGGTAGAATACAAACATATCTGTTAAAATTGATTAGTATAACCTAGAAGTGTAACTTAGGTCTACTTTCCTTACCACAGAGAAGTGTACAGGTGAAGAGGGGTAATAGGTATTAAAAGGTTTGTAAAGGAGTAAAGCCAGGTGGGGAAGGCTACTTATACAATACAAGGATTAGGTAATGAACCTAAAATCATGGATTTATGATTTTCCAGTGCTAAGAATTTCTAGGCTTAGGGCCCTCAACTTCTGGAGGCAAAAGCCTCTGGATTTGGATGTGCCTAAACTGACCAAGTATCGTTTATAAGGAAATTAGTTCACTAAGGAAGAACAAAGTACAAGGATAACTGAGCAGCGTTTTCACCCAAGGCCAAGATCCGTGCAAATTACAGAAGGATCCAGAGAACATGCCACTGATTGTTTAGTGAGCGCATGTTAATTCCAATGAGGATAGGTTTTGCAATCACTTCGCGCGTCGTCCCCGGATCGCATAATGCGTTTACAAGGGTATGTAATTTCGCCAAGCGCCCAAGCGACGGAGAGCCTTGTACATTCTCTCGGACGATCGCTGGGGTCCATATCTCGAATTGCTTGTCATTACGTGCTGGAGCTTAAGGAACAAAAGACAATCATTTGGAAAGACAACAGGGTGCTGGGTGTTAGACTTAACGTTTTCCGTTGCAAGTGTGAATGTATTTTGCGGTTGAGGAAACTAATCGACCATCTATACGGACGAAGATTGCATCACATCAATACAGATGGTACACAGGTGAGGTCTGTACAACGGAACAGAACAATAAGCATGCACGTGCGAAACATTCACTACCCCTGATTTTAATTTGTATGGTACCTGACAACCGTTGCCGTAAGCGTGCATCCCCGCATGCCAAGACGAGTGAGGCTGAGCAATGTGCCGACGTACTCATGTTAGCTGTGCCTTTCGGTTACAAGAGTGATGATATCATGAAGATACAAACGAGGAGCATGCAGCGAAACAGAGTAGGGTTGAAGCAGGATGTTTGTTTACGCTAGCGTCTTTGTATTCGGTAGAGAGAATGGTACGATAAACTACCTATACACTACATAAGTGTATAAAGGGAACTGAGGTGATTACTTTTTCCAGTATCCAGCCTCAACCGAGTCACTATCCCTCACAGCCAATTGTAATCGTTTATCCACGCTCAATCATGCGTTTCTCCGCCGCACTTCCCGCTATTCTGGCAGCTCTGGCGTCTGCCCAGACTCCTCCAAATCTCACTGCACTCCTCACCGGGCAGTCGCAGCTCTCAAGTTTCGTGCAGCTTCTCGGTGTCATTCCCAACGTTACCAGCGCCCTAGCCGCTACGCCCAATCTCACGATATTTGTACCCAATAACAAGGCGCTCGCTGCTATTCTAGAGGGAGGCGGTATTTTCTCACTAGAGGAAGTAGCCCGGGATCCTCGGTTGGTTGAGGCCATTGTGCGATACCATGTAGTTAAGGGTGTGGTGCGTAGCAGCGATATCAAGGAGACCCAGACCTTCGCACCGACGCTACTGAACTACACCACACTTGTTGCAGATGGAGGAGTGGCTGGAAGCAACATAACCGGCGGACAAGTTATATCTGTTCAATTGGAAAAAAACGAAGTAGTCTTGACAACGGGTCTAAAGTCAACAGCGAAAGTTGTCCAAGCGGTACGCATCACTCCCCTTGTACGATTCGCCATAATCCCAAAACTAACAATCAAAATGTAGGACCTCACCTACAACAATGGCGTTGTCCACATAATTGACAGCCTCCTTACTATTCCACAATTGGTCTCTGAGACTGCCATTGCCGGCAACTTCTCCGCCCTCGCTGGAGCCGCTATTAGCACCAATCTCATCACCGCCCTCGATACCACTCCCGACCTCACCATTTTCGTCCCCAACAATGCTGCGTTCCAGCAAATTGAACCCACCCTCAGGACTCTTAACCTCTCACAAATTGCATCCGCTCTCACATACCACGTCATTCCTGGCACTGTCGCATACAGCACTCTCCTGAAAGCCGGCTCGATCCGCACCCTCAACGGCGCGAGCGTCTATGTTCGTGTTGAGAGCAACGGCGCGGTTTTCGTGAACCAAGCCCGCGTCATCAATGCCGATGTTCTCGTTGCGAACGGCGTGATCCATGTTATCGACAGCGTTCTCCTCCCAGGCGTTAATGTCACTTCGCCTGCTCGACCCGCAGCACCAGTTCCTTTCATCTCTGGTCTACCGACCCCGACGATGGTGCAGAGCGAGCTGTTACAGAGCACGAGCGTGGTAATTGAGGGAACACCCACCGGATCCGCATCCTCGACAAGAAGTGCGCCTGCACAGGCTACGACAAATGCCGCGGTTGGTGGTTTGAGGGTTGGAGCCATGGAGATGGCGGTATTGGTTGGTGGTGTTGTTGGTCTGGCTTTGTAAAAGTGGCGCAGATCTATGCGGTATGAGGTTCAGAATGTAGTCAAAGTTTGAGTAGACAATTGTAATGGGCGGATGGGGAATACGATGAAATTGTCGCATAAGGATCAGAGATCGTGATTTCTATTGCGTGAATGTCGATGAAAGGATAATATAGTTGACATGTTCTGGTTATCGAATCGTTGTGGCTAATGCTGTAGATTCTTCGGGTCGGTCCTTATACTCACAGTAGTTCATTTAAAGCTGCCACTCTTCGAACAGCTTTAAGATGCACTTTTTGCGCAACTAAACGATGTCAATCGTTGTCCACTTCGTTTCATCCGACGGAACTGCCTCGCCATTCATAACACCATGCAGATAGCTCTCGCCCAAAAATTCGAAAGACTCTCCATCAGCAACAGGACGCAAGATGAATGGAGTTCGGCCTCCAGACAAAAGGTATATTCCATCTCCTTCTTGCACCGAAATATGTCCAAATCCTATGCGCCCTTCCTTACTGATGAACGCTCGTCTGCCAAAGCCAAAGTGATGGAATGATTCCAGATATATGCTGTAGTCACCACCGAACTGGCTTTCGTTCATATCTGGTCCTGACATCTGGAAGTGATGTTGGAGAAAGGATAGGAAATGTTTAAAATATTCGTCCTCAGGAGCTGGATACTGTGCACTAGTGACTGCAAAGTCTCCTATCAATGCCCGTGCAATCGCTCTATTGCTTTTCACCAGGTTCAGCTGGTTTGTCAGTATGAGCTGTTGATTCAGAAACTCACACCAATCATGAAAAATGTTGAAATAATGGTCTTCGGCGAGCCATGGTCGAGAAACAGAACCAATGTTGTCTAGCCTAATTGCTTTGGTATGCAGTGTTTCGTTGCTTCTTCCACTTCTGGTAATCGAGACCGGGGAGTTACCAGATGCGATATATGGAATACCTTGGTTTAGGCCAAGGATTGTTATATTTTGCCAGGTAGAATAGTCTGGAACCCAGGAAGGAAGTTGTTTCAATTTCCGAACAGACTTGTCTTCAACGGTAGAAAGAAGGTCTAGCGAGTTCTCAGAGACCATGAGATGAAAAGTAATATCTCGATACACTTCCTCGGTCGACTTCGTATAATCGGGAATCAACGCAGGGGTAAGTGGTGTGGCATCGAGTTGTTGACCCTTCACCTGTGACAGTCCAAGGAGACCATATATTTTGTCAACGGGGTGTGTTGCTTGAAAACGACGTGTCACCCCAAGCAGAAACAAAAGACTCTGCTGTTTACCGCTACTGATTAGTAGTTGTCGATTGAAATGATTGGCCGCGAAATTAGGCCGGCAATCTTCTCCATACTCCTTTATAAAGAAGCGGAACCATCCCCGGTCCACGATAATTCGTGAGGCCAATGCAAGGTCGATAAAACTCATGGCATGCGATCCGCACATCATTTCCACATCTCTGGCTAACGCAAGTTCTTGAATAATCCAGATTCGTTGAAACACCTTCCTCTTGAAGATTAGTCCCAGTGCATCCCACTCGTGACTTGGAAATCGAGGCAGGCCATTAGACTCAGCAAATCCAGGATCCGCAAGGGCGATAGGAGGTGCTGTCATTAGGACTGATGGATCGAGATTGATCAGTGTTTTGACGAGATTAAAGGCCTCCAACGTGTTTTCATCTTCTTCTCCTATCCATAACAGAACACGGTGCGCTTTTCGGTACATGTATTGCATAATCGAGACTTGATGAGACCGCTCTGCTTCATCATCTTGATTGATAGATAGTTGGTCAATCCAAAGTGGGGTGATTAACTCTGCATGCCGGACCCGGCGAAGGAAATTATTTAGGTTCTTGCTAATCTTCAAATGCGTACCGTCTTGACAGAGTATTTCTTCGGTACGAAGAGCGCTATTCGATTGATTGGCTAATGTTTGTTTGCTTCCGTCATCCCACATATATGAGACGGCAAGGTACGGATTGTGAGACGGGTCCTCCAGATTCAAATGGATAATGTTGCAGCTTAAGTCATCGGTCCCAGAGCCAGGAAGCAGCTCGACCAAGCGAATATCGTGCGGAGTACTCAACTTGTTGTAATGGAATGAACGGCCGATGCCAAGGTCAATCCCGACCCCAGTAAAGGTGTCCACTGTCTTCCGATTTCCATGGACGATAAGCACATGCTTGGCTCCTTCGCCATGTTTCAGGATTTGAGGAATCATTCCGGCATTTACCAAAGTATTTTGATGCCGTCTCTGGTAAACATCGGTATGTCCTCTAACAATACGAGTCGACGAAGATACGAAAGGCGAATGAGATCGTGCCACAAGTACGCGTAGCCTGAGAGCGCGGATCATAGTTGTGTATCAAAGCACTTGCTATTGTCATAGCATAACGATCGTTCGAAGCAATCCACGAAGGAGCAGGAAATGTAACAACCAATCAAGTTATTCAATTTCCGATGAAAAGTTAATAAATCGCAGGTGTCCAAGAAGTGGTGTAATGGGAGACAATAGGTGGCACTCGGTGAGAAGTCGGGGCCATGTGGCGTACTCGCTAAATTTGTGCTCTGTGACAGCTGAACATGGACACTACAAGTCGGGAACACGGCAAGATGAGCTCAGATCGGAATCCGGTTCCAAAGTAGAATTTAGCACCAAGTTCCATGCAAGTCAACAATGACTAAATGGCCCAAGGTGACATGCTTGGTACTCTTTACTATAAACATAAACATAAACTTGAGTATTCGACTGCAAACAAAGCGGTCCAAATACTGTCATTTTCCTATGTATTGTTAGCAGGATTGAGAACAGTGGAAAGCAATCAGTTTGTATAGATCAAAGAGGGTATCTTTACAATCGCATTGAATTGATGTTGAAAGATGTGAAATGAATAGAAAAAAGCCTTGGAAGATCATCAAAGAAGGGCTCGATAAGTAAATCCTTTGCGTAAATCGTTGGAGGGAAAACATCTCAAGAGTCATTGATCACAATTGAAGAGACAGATCAGTATCCTCTTGACGAGAGGAGGTGTGTATACATCCTTTCATTTAAGGTAGAGTTCTCACCAACTACGGACAGTTTGTCCACATACCTGGTGGTTTGCCTGCTGCACTTCTCACAACCTGATCCTTGCGAAAGCGCCGCGGTATATCTATATTCCTTGCAGTATATAACGGCACACTTGCACAAAACCCTGCATCTGTTCCTGCAGCGGGTAAAGGTGGGGTTGGTGGTGAACTTGGGAAACTTAGGAACGCCTGCGGGCCATACTTCATCGGTGAAATCAGACGCCAAGCACCGACTTTTTCAACGACATCCCTTCACCTTCACCACACGCAAACGCCACCACGTGTGGTGAAGACGCGACAATAAAGGCTTCACCGCCGCGCTCAATTGTCTTCACCGATTTAGTTTTTCATATTCCAAATGTGCGCATCAACGAACTCCATGCTCCCCTACACTTACCCCACACGTTCTCGTGTTTTACAATCTCTTCCTTCCAGCGCGCACACCCCGGCTCGCTCCTTGAGGACATCTATATCGCCACTGGACACTTTTTTTATCTATTCATGAAGGCTATTAGCCCCGTCCAACTCGGAAAATTAGCTGATCGACTTCTCTCGTAGAGAATTGCGGCTCTAGACAATTCCCACATCGCTGATTGCCTGTTTCGCCCAGCATGCAGCGAGTCACCGTGCCCATTCGGCGAGGCTGCTCCGATGGGGACGCAACGCATCGACCTAATAATCCCGCCATCAGAGAGATTGATCCTCCCACTATTTACTTGGAAAAAATAGGAACTCTGTGGATGAAAGACCGAGGCCAGGCAATTTCTGGGATCACCTACATCCTGGACAGCTTACCACCAGGCTATGCGCTATTTCAAAAACAGCGACTTAACACGCCTGCGCACATGGACAAGTGGTTATATGGACATCCAAGCCACAAAGTCTTTGATTCGCCTAACCGATTTTTCCCGCATTTCAAGCACTTGATGAACTACAATGGCAATAGTATTGGCTGCCCATGTACCGTTTGTAATGCTCGTGGTGGTGTCATCCCACCTATTGGTGTTGCATCTTCTTCCAGTGTCATTGGATTCCGACCTCAAACTCTGAATGTTGGCGCCAGTCTTACTACTGCTTATGGCCACAAAGGCCATTTCTCCAAGAAAGTCGCGCCCGGTATGGACACTCGACGAGTTGACGAAGAGGGAACGCCAGATGTATACCGGAATCTGATTGACAAATTAAAAGCCAACAAAACCGTGGATGAGCCAATCATACAACCTATGAGCATGGACTGGCGCTCTGACCAGGAGACTCTCGGGCCCTTGAAGGAGTCTCTTAAGGAGCCACAATGGGTCCCACGGACTGGCGAGATCGTTTTATTCATCCGGGATATCCCAGAAGGTTATGAAGCATGTTGGACAGACGAAGATGTCCAATTTTACAACCCTAAAACTAGAGCATATGCTGGATATCCAACGTGGGAGGCAGGCCTGGTAGGACAGGCGCCACGTGAAGTTGTTATCCTTGATGACCTTGTTGAGCAAACTCCCAAGGATACTAATTTGAGCAGCTCTGGCCTTCGTGTCGAACCGCTTCCTAATATCAATGGCATTGACAAGGATAAGAACACGTCCAAACGATCCACTTACGTGGCCCTTCATCAAACACGACCATTTGTGTTCTGGCAAGAGTTCCTAACGAACATTCCAGTGAAGGATTGGCACCCTACCATCAAGCACGCACTTGGAAGCATGTCCGTTTTCTCTCTTGTAGACACTCACCGTTTTCGTGGTATCTGGCCTGAAGCCTGGATTTATTGCACTGGTATTCACATTGGCAGCGAATTCCTCGCCATTGGCGACACCGTACGGCTCCTGCCTAAGGATTCTGCCAGCCCAGGGGCCTCTGTGAATTCTTCTCCCTCACCGACAGCCTGCACAGATATTATGATTATCAAATCGGTTCGCGTCAAGCTCACCAACCTCGATTTAGCCTCCTCAAATGACTACGACGAAGGTCGACCCTACAATTCTCAAATCTTCGTCTTCGGCCGCGCTTTCACTACGGAAAAATCACGTTCCTCTGAAGAGTGGCTCGAGAATACTCCTTCACCAGTCGCAGAGTCATATCATCCTAATATCAAGTTCTACCCCCTTCATCCCCTAGATAAGGAGCTCTGCATTCCGTTCTCCAGGCTCCTCGGTCGTCTCTACGAAGCCTCCGCCACATCTCTCTGGTTCCCTGCAATCGATCCCACCCTTTCCCACGGCCTTTCTGGCATCCTAGAGTCTCGTATATATGCCCAAAAAACTGATCGTCGCATTGTAGACAGCTTCGGCTCATCATGGTACTGGGGCAACTCGCGTGCTGATGCGTTGGATCTACGCACTGTGAACGGACTAGAAGTTTCCAATTACGATACAGAGCGCGATCTGGAATCGTGGCGTCAGTGCTTAAAGATTCTAAATGCTGCGATGGAAGAAGAGGACAAGGATAGGGCAAAGAGTGATGTTGGTGATGAGATGAACGTGGGAAGAGGCTTGAGGGCTTTCGTGGCGCAGGAACAAGGGGAAAATCAACATAGTTTACCTATCCATAACCCGCAAGGACAACCCCACACCAACGTCTCTCGCCTCGGTGGAGGCTCAGTATCGGCGTCAGTATCAGGGCCAGGCTCCATATCCGCTTCTGCCTTAGTCTCAATCTCCGGATCCGGTAGCGGAACAGGTAGCAAAAAGCGAACGAAGGTTATCGACCTGAGCAGCGACAACGAAGGCCAAGAAGCGGAAATCCAGGCCCAGACCCGCATCATCGACGACGATGGCAGTGAGAACCGAAAAGGTAAAGAACCAAAGAAAGCCAAGGTTATGGTTGTCATCAGTCCGTGAACGACCCAGAATCCGCAAACACTGTCCTCTCTGACTACGCCGTAATTTACCACGACTGTACCCCTCAAACAGAAATCACGCGCATGCGCACGGCCGTACCTCGAGCTCCGACTCATAGCCAATATCAGTACCAGAATTCCGCGGTCCAGGGTTCCAGCCACACAGCTAAATCCTCGGAACGAGAATCAAGGACGTCCTGGTGGTATCGGATCGGCGTAACAAGACATGATAGGAGAAAAGTATAGTTAATTAGAGTGATGTGATATGATGAAATGCGATAAATGCGATAAATACGACTTCATGTTCACGTTTTGTTATCTTGCTTCACTGTTCACTGTTCACTGTTCACTATTCACTACCAATTTCAACATCATCACCCACTCGATTTTCCACTTTCCACTTTCCAAACTACAAATTAAATAATATTCCACATATGTGCTATGCTATGCATCAATCTATGCTGTGTCCCAATATCCCAATCCCATATTCCAACCATTCATGATATGATGACAAAAGAGAAAAATAAGCCGCAAGCATCAGCGGTAAAAACGGGGGTATATCCTTCACTTTCCAACTTTCCTTCTGAACATCTTTGCATCTTCCATTGCATCCGTCCATACAATCTCTTTACAAATTCCACTCCTCCTCTTTCATACTGATTCCTACTCGCAGAACTAAAAATAAAGAAAGACATTATCTATAAGTAACGACCGTTAGACACACGCACCGATCCCACTTCATCAACTCCATCCCATTTCATCCCTACCCTTCCGCAAGCGCCTCCCCCAACGCTTCAACATCCACCTCTTCCACCCCCACCACAATCCTCGTAGGAGTCTCTGGAATTGCCTCAAAGAACCCCCAGATTGGACCTGATTGATTGACGC
This sequence comes from Dendryphion nanum, assembly GCA_020744415.1. Lineage (NCBI taxonomy): Eukaryota > Fungi > Ascomycota > Dothideomycetes > Pleosporales > Torulaceae > Dendryphion > Dendryphion nanum. Next base: position 2,328,454 of record JAGMWT010000001.1, on the reverse strand, counting down.
CCGCAGGTCTCAGCTTCGGAACCATAAGCTCCGTCTTTTTCTGCTGCTGCTTCTGTGTAGGGGTTTTCGCGTCGTCGCTGGCTACGCTTTTTGTTGTGCTGGTTGTGGCAAAGGTTTGTTCTGAAGAAGATGAAGGGGGTCGGGAGATGGTGGGAGTAGGTGCGGCGCCCCATTTGCCCCATACCCAGCCTCCGACCTTTTTGCTAAGACCGCCGCCGTAACCTGTAGATGAAGGAGGTTTTTGGGCGGGGTTGCTAACACCGCGTCTTTGGTTCACCATGGAACCGTACAACAGGGAGCGATTGAAGGCGCTGCTGTCGAGATTGCGGCGCGACATGTTGGCAGTGGCGGTGGCGGTCCACGGGGTCAGGACGGGTTCGCTGGATGCCGAATTCGAGTTGTTGGAAGTGAAGCGAGGGGAAGAGGAGAGGAGTAGTTGAGAGGGCCGAGATTGAAGCGTGTGGATATCCATCCCAGAAATAGAGATTAGGGATTCGTGAGAGGTGGCGCGGCGGAGAGGGCGTCGGTTGGCACTGGGAGAAAGAGCCGCTTCGAGATCAAATTCGAGATGTGAGGAGGCGGGCGCTTGAGGTGTAAGGGAATGATCCTCAATCAAGTTGTCCTCGGTTTCCTCTGGGATCGCAGAACTCAAAGCTGGCGACAGAGTGAACATGTCGTTGGAAAGTGAGTTCTGGGGGCTAATTGTGGAAATAATAGCAGTTGCGGGACTTGACTTCCTCGTCAACGAGATAGGCGTAGAGACGCTACGAATCGTAGACAGGCTCGGCGGCTTTAGGCTTCTCGATTTGCGCCGCTGGTGGCCGAAGCCTTCGTCACCTGAAGTTCCAATGTCCTGATATTTAGATGGTTCAAACATTGGTGAGGAAGGATTGACGCTGTCAGAGGGACTGGTAGGTCGAGAGGAGTCATATGCCACGTCACTAAAGACTCGATCATAGATGGATCCGCGATGTGACATGGACAGAGGAGAGCTAGGGATTGATGAAGGTGCGAGCGTTGTTGCGTTCGACCATCGGTTCATATTCGACGGCACGGTAACAGCTGTTTGTGAGAGTATGGCGGCTGATAGAGACTGGTCGGTTTGCACGGGCGGCGTGAAATATCCTGGGGTGAGACTGTATCGCTTCTTTCGTGTCCGACGATTTGCTGCCCCCTTATTTGGTTCCTTCTTCGGAGTGGGACCATGGTAATGATGGTGAATATGCAATTCCTGGTTGAGGACAGGCTCGCTCGCAAGTTCCTTTTCCAAACTCGTAGGTTCGTGCAGCTGGACTTCCATCTCCTCCACTCCAGGCGATAAGGGTTGGTGGGCTCGCAGTTGGTCTCTCAGACGTTCCACCTCTTCATTTGAACTCATGAGCATCTCTCGCAGTTCCAGAATGCCATGTTGCAGGTTGGTATTATCTAGCAGGATGTCCTTGACGAAATGCGAGACCACATTGGTTCCAGTCTTCTCCTGGCTAGCCTTTGCTTTGAGTCGGTCGGCTGCGGTTGCAAGTTCTCCATCCACGGCCATGCGTCGTTCCATGCGTGCAACGATCTCGACATGTCGTTCACGTTCTTCCCGTGCCTCCTTTTCAATCCGGTCAATCTGGTCCTGAAGATCCCCTATCGTCTTCTCGGCCCTTCTCCACCGCTGAATGGCTGTTCGTTCGTCTCCCGTCTTCAAATCTAGACTTCCTTGAAGTTGTGCCTGCTCTCTTTCCAGCTCAATCAGCTGCTGTTCCAGGAATTGGGTGCGTGCAGCCAAGGACGAGAGACGTTGGATCTCCTCTTCGGTAGAATGGAGTGTATCGGTGAGGGCCTGGATCTGTGCGTCGGAGGTAGCGACAGCATCGTTAAGTTCTTCGAGCTGATCTAGGAGATCGCGGTTTGCTTTGATAGTCTGTGCATTCTGCTCCTCGAGTTCGACCTTTTGTTTCTCCAAGCTGTCGATACTTGCAAGCATGTGGAGGCGCTCGCGTTCTGAGTCGGCTACATAGGCTTCATGACGCACCAAGAGGGCCTGCAGAGCGAAGGTCAGCGACATGGTGTGTCAATGGGTACATGTAGTGCAGTGCAATGTGGTGCAGCACCAGACACAGACACAGATACACAATACAGGCAGAGCGGATGATGCAGTGCATACCTGGCCGAGCTGGGCGGCCTTGGAGACGTCTCGCTCCAGGCCTTCTAGAAGAGTACTGTTATGGGCGAGGAAAACGCAATCTTGCGAGCCACAGCAACATCGTGGAATGCTGGTCGCACTGCTGGGGCGAGTGCTGGCCATGGCCGACTTCGACTACCGGAACGTGGGCGGGGCTGTAGATGCGAGAACATGCGCGCGTAGAGGCGGCGGGACAGAGGTGCGTTGGAGGTGGTGGTGGATATTGGTAGGTATTGAGATCATGCTCGAGGACTTAGGTTATCGCATAGCCGGTTTCGGTGTCGGTGGCGAGGGTGAGGGTGAGGGTGATGGTGAGGGTAGGAGTGAAAGGGTGAAGCCAGTTGTTTAGGTTGAAGGTCACACAGAGCAAGGTGACAAAGAGTGAGAGTCCGTGAGTTGTTTGCGTTCCTGACGAGCGAGGCGTTGTTTCCCTGCTTGTTGACCGCCCATCCCTGCCCGCCCCGCCCAGCCATCCCCATTCGTCATAGTCCGAGCTGCCTCCATCTCATTGGCCAACGGGGTCATGCGCCCATCCTTCTCGTTTCCATGTGTTCGCTCGCTGCTCGTTCCCCCCAAACACTCTCTCATATCATGCACCATGCACCAGCCATCCCAATACATATCAACCGACACAAACACAATGACCTCACCGCACTTCCCGCGCTCAACACACTCAACCTGTACACCACTAATCAACAACAACATTGCACTCGCCCAGACGCGCATCCCCGTCCCTCGCGTTGAAAATCTTTGTCCATGCTAAGATTGCGCTCGAGCTCGCAATTTCTCGCCCGCTTAGGGGCAAGTTGCTCCGTCACCTAATCTCTTGGCGCGAGACCCCACCTGCCCTGCACCCCGATGGAGCAGAGGGGAACATGTGATTAGACTCTGAGGCTGGGAACGAACAGTGGATATGCTAATGGATGGATTGGGCGATATATCGCGAGGAGGAGTTTGTATAAAAATACACATTCTAGAAATATATATCCTCGCCTACGAACCATCACAGTATACTTCCCAAACACCAACATCCTATTCATTTTCTCCCACACCACCACGGTCTCCAAGTGCCCAATCCACTACATCAATCAAATCCACCCACCTGCCTACCAGACGCCAACCGGCAACCGGAAACCAACCAATCAAGCATGCTTCAATCCCTCCGTCCAAAGCGACCAATAATATCCCTCTACCACTTCTCACAATCACCACAACCACAACCACAACCACTTTCCATCCGCTCACAATGGCGTACTGGCTCTTCCAATGCCTCCTCCCGTCGCTGGACATCGCACCACACCCACCCCCAACCCCTCAGCCCCCTTCCCAAAAAACCCCCTCCCCCTCACCAACCCTCTCAAAACCCCGATCCACCGAACCCCACCCTACCCCCGCTCAACATCTTCACCCTCCTCCGCGACCAATCCCCCACCGTACGCCGCAGCGTCCTAGGCTTTCTCGCCGTACTAGCAACCCTCGAAACCTCCTTCTGGATCAAGGTCCTGCATTCCAAGTTCTTTGCCGTGGAAGATGATGGGTTCTGGGAGAAGTATTTGGCGTTTCTGAAGGGGGTGAGGGGGGTGTGGATGAGGAATTATGGAGGGTGGTGGGAAGGGGGGATGTGGGGGCTTTGAGGGAAGGGATGTAAAAGGGACCAAGGTTAGCTATCTGGATTATGGTTTATTTTTTGGTGTTGAAAGGGTCAAGGCTGTTGAATTCTCTTTTGGTGTATATTGCAGTCATCTCTCTACTCGTAGTCTGTTGAAAGACTTACTTTTCCTTCTCCGCTTCTAGATCCTCGTTCATTCCTCTAGCTCCAGATTCTCATCAGCACCGTACTCCTCAACCACCCACGCACAGAAACGCTCCCACTTCCCAATCCACTCTTTCAGCCTCTGTGCTCGGATCCCTTTACCCATCGTGCCGTCCTTGATATCCTTGACCCACTCCTGCGAAGTGCAGTCCTCCAGGCTGGCCCAACGCACACTGTTCTCTGCCAATGATCCCAATCCTGCAAGACCTAGATTCTCCCACCCTTGCAGAGCCTGCCAGAAATCGTGGCTCATGCCGCTGACGCGCTGTCCGAGAATCGTAGGATCGTCGTTGCAAAGCGAGCACGGCACACCTCTTGCTAACAATGCGGGCAGTGGATGCGACATGATACTCCCACAAAGTCTTAACACTTCATTGCTGACCGGGCAGCTCTCAATCAGGATCTTCTTCTCCTTGACCATGTCGATAAGCAGTGGGTGCTTGTACAGACTGAATCCATGGCCAATACGACGAGTTCCAAGAAGAATGGCATCGAAAAGATTTTCGTCGACCGAGTCGCCATCGCCGAGAGTTTCGCCTGCGTGGAAGAAGAAGGGAATGTCGACACCGGCTTGGGCGCATGCTTTGCGGAACCAGAAGAGTTCTGGGGCGAGGGAGGAAAGTGAACGACCAAGGTCTTCCTGTCCGACCAGATCGTAGCCGGCGATTAGGGATGGAAATTCGAGTTTCATCTCAATGCATTGTTTCATGCCTAGATTTATCAGTCATACTATGTGACGAGAAAAATCAATGTTCGTCGGAATGTGGAAATGCCGACTTACTCTCAATGACATTCCGTGTGCCAAAGGCACGAATGGTCGTCCAAATCATACGACCGCCCCAGAATTCTTTGCCTTCTTCAGAAGCTTTGAACTTCTCGATTTCGTCTTCCATGTGATCGAGCATGCCAATATAGTCGGGGTCCCACTCTTCTTCGCCAACGCTCCTATAGGGCGTATAGAAAGCGGATCTCATGTCCACATAATAGACACCATCATCAAGCAACTGTTTGCACATTTTGCGAACGAATTTCCGGTAGATGGGCTCGTAGTATATCAAGGATCCTAGTATGGGAAAGCAAGACATGAATTTGCGCCACACCTCGTTTGGGCCTTCATGTTGTGCAAGATGTTCCTCGGGTGTGATGGTGACACGCGACCGTATCCACTCGACGAATCCTTTGCGGCCACCATTGGGAAAGCTGTCGGCAGCGACAGTAATTGGAATGAGTGTTTCGGCCGGATACTTTTCTTCCCATATCGAGACGTCATTCTTGGCGCTGGTCTTGGTGAATGAGAATGAGACGTCCGCCTTCAACAGGGCTTTCGGTGAATTGAGCGCTTCAGTACTCCGCAAACACACACCTTCAGTGACAAAAGCCTCTTCCAAAGCCCAGTCGAGATCCACCATTGCTTCGAGGTGGCAGTGCAACAACGCACCCTTAGGCATCCGCTGGACGATTTTCCATAGCTTGCTCTTTTCCATCCGGTCCTTGGCGAGAGAAAACATCATTCCTGGGAACACATCTACATGCTGACTCACGAGAGAATCTTCAAACTCCCTAGTCCAGAGGGTTTGTTGCTCCTCGAAGCGGATTTGGTCGACTATGGCACAAGCCTCGGTTGCCATGGGCGAAAGGTTTTCGCGGAAGACACGGTCTGAATGTTGTCAGGCCATGATGACTGATGCTGTTTGTCGATTTACAAGTGAGACCAACCGCTGCGCTGCTTCTTTTCTTGCTCGACCAAGGCATCTCTGCCTGAAAGGTACTTTTGGATGAATGGATCGCTAAGTTTCGGAACGCCCTCGGCTTCCGCCCATGCATCGTCGGCTAGCTCTGGCATGACGAACAATTACAGGAGAGTAACGGTTTAGAAAGTAGAAAATAAATGGGAAAATAGGAGAAAGAAGAGGGATGAGATTCTTATTTGAACAGATGACGCCCGCTCAGAAACCAGCAAAGAATGACTGTCGGAACCTGCCGCGGTCCAGGTTCCTTCCTTTCTGGGCTTATCCGTCTTATCGGGCACTAGCGCACACCCACCCCGAACGCGGGCGCGGGGAATAGCGGCAGTGGCAGCGCAACGTGTGACGACTGTTGTATACTCATCCAACCCTCAACGCATCACCTGCGCAGCATTTCCCTCCGGTTCGCCTTCAAACCCGCTCCCTAACGCGGCCCTATTTCCTTCCCCGTGACAGCCGTCACTCCTCATCACCCAGTTGGTGCTCGCCACATTCCCTCTTCATTCACCTACGACCTCCGACTCGTCGCCCTGCCGCCCTACAAACGATCCCTAGGCAACGAGCACGTCACCTCCGATATACATCTTCCACCCAACTTTTTTCCTATTCACTCACCTACCGTTCACTCTTCGAAAAGTGCTTGGGCCACCCGCGAGCACCGCCTATGGCCTCACATATTTCGTGCCCGTAGGCTCGACGTGCCTACACCCACAACCACCAATCCTTGTAGTCAGTTGTTGTTATCGCCACCGCCGCAACTCGCCATACTATTATCAACCTCACTATGGCGTTCTTCTCTGCTGTTTCTTCTTCGATAGGGAAGAAGCTTCTCCTCTTCGGGCTGAGACAAATAGACATACTCGACAAAGACCCAGCTGATTTTGTCAGCGTAGACGTGGGGAAGAAGACTACTTTGGAGGTTCGCGACGTTGGACTACACATTAAGGTGTGACATAACTGAAGATCAAATATTTTGGATTGATGTGTACTGATATTCTGCGTCACAGAAACTGGTAGCACTTCTCCACCTCAAGCTCCCTCCCGAAGTTCATCTCTCGAAAGCACGAGCCTCGCTTCTTCGCGTCACATTCATCCTCGATTTTGGCGTCCCCCAAATTCTGATTGACATAGACGGTATACAGGTGCACGCGCATATAACAGATTTGGATGGAAATGGCGTACAGGGGAAGCCTAGAGGGAAGGAACCGCAGCCACCACGGTCGCAAGCCAAATCCACATCACCACGCCGTCGTAAATCGTCACCGCACCCCTCAACGGACGACACAAGTGATGCTTCATCGGAAGAAGGAGACGAGCATATTCCGACCGTAGATGACCTTGCGCAGTCCTTTATACGAGAGGAACCGGAGGAGGAAATACGAGAACTGGAAGAGGCGCTACATTCGCAATCGGAACATATGCAAGCGTCGATAGCATCAACTGATGACGGAGACGATGAGCTTCCGGCTGGTGTCGGCGCTCCTCTGGGGCTCCCGGGTGTCTTACGAAATCTCTTGAATACCGCTCTGGATCGGTTGAAGATCAATGCAAATCAAATTGACATCGAATTCGAGGACCAGACCAGTGCAGAGACCTCCAACCTTTCCGGGGACGACGAGGATTCCTCTATTTCGCTTAACTTCCATGTTGAACGTGTCTCAATCGACTCGTTGACTTCCACGGATCCTCGAGTGAATATTTCATCAGCCACTCCATCAGATCCATCCTCAAATAGTGGGCGACGTCGCCTACGAGTGGAAAAGATCTGTGCTCGACTTGTATCAGACGCCGAGAACTTCGCCTCATTGTCTAGAATATCCCGACCAATCTCTCCTATAACAACGCGTTCAGAAGCATCTTCCAGCCACAAGGTCCAGAGTGAACCCTCGACTAGTCGAGTATCCATCGCTCAAGAACCAGTCAGCCAATTACAGGAGGAAACGATCCCATCACTACAATCTTCTATTGCCTCTATACCCGAAACAAACGACATTCAAATTGCATATGAAGTGCCTGCTCGAGCAGTATCTCCATTATACGAACCAGCGCCACTTACTGCTTCTGTTTTGACGACAGACGATGACAGGTTCGCGGATGCCGGCTCTGAGGATGGTTTGGGTCGGAGTATGATGAATGATCACCTTGGCTATTCTCAACAATCATTTGGGAATCAGGACTTGACTGCGAGCAGTATACTCTACGACGATGCGGGTATCATGGATTATGCTATTGACAACAATCTTCTGGATTCTACAAATGATCTTGAGCGGAGTACTCAAGTCCCTCACCGAACCGAACCCGGGTGGCAAAATCATGATCCCCACCTCAGCCACTCTTACGATCCCTCTTCAAGTACACCATTGCCCACTGCATCCGCCCTCCAGCGACTGGCGGATTCAATGCAAAGCGAGATTTCCACCACACGCTCTGAACAATCTGATATAGTCGCTTCCACCAATAGCCTCGATGTCGCTAGGAAACAAATCGCCCATGACATTGTCAATCAGTCTGAAAGTGTAGCTAGTCTAGCAACATCTGACAATGAAGAGTTGGCGGAATCTAAACTCTTCACTCATGAGGACGCTGAAAGCATGTACATGAGCGCAATGAGTGCCGCTCCCACATCATATAGTCAAGGTCCCGCGATTCCTGGTGGATGGGATTCCTCGTCTAGCTCAAGTCAAGGCACAGCATCTGACACTTCCGCACCTATTCCAGCAAATATGACTTCCGGGAGTATCCTGGGACCCCTACCGGAGGTTGAGGATGGGTGTGAGACTCCACGCCCGGGGAGTCGACAGAGCACGTTTCCCTCCACTCCTCGATATCATGCTCGCTCGCAGACTAATTCCTCTGGCGTGGATCGCAAACTTGCCAAACAGTTTCTCTCGATCGATGAGATTACTGTATGGTTTCCCCTTGGACTAAGCGAAGACCAACCATACGGGAACGAATCATCTCAAACAAAACAGGATGAACCAGAGCTCGTCTTCAGCCGCCCTAGTATCGGCGAGGATTCCATTTTCCAGGATATGCCAGGTTCATTTTCCAATTATGCACAGTCATCGTCACGCAAAAAGGATACAATTGACTTATCCAAATCCATCAGGAAGCGTGTCGATCCGAAATCCTCTTCCGGCCCGTCCAATCCACCCAAGAAGGCGCCACTTCCGGCCGTGAACGTTGAAGTTGGTTCTATCGTTGGACATATCGACTTCTCGACAGGCCATATTTTGTTCAAGTTAATACAGCGACTTGCCCAAGTCATGGTTGGTGAGCCTACAGCGGAGAAGTCATCTCCCCCCTCAGAACCCGCGAAAGATGTCCAACCGAGCGTGGACTTGTCTATCAAGCATTTTGGTATTGCTTGGCTAGAATCGTTGATGACTGAGTCGCATACAGCGGGCGAAGGCTCGAATACTGCACTCGAGATAAGCCCAATGAACGCTATCATTAGGGTCGGCCTATCAGCAATTTACGCCAAATCTCAGGGCGACGCAAATCATAAGCAGTCGAAGGTGGCCATTGGAAAATTCGTTTTGGGGTCCCTTGATCAAGAGATCATCTCCTTTCAAAAGCCAAGGCCTAGGTCCCGACGATCCACCTACCATACCCCAGGGCAGCTGAGCAATGATATGGAGATCGTTTTTGACCAAGCTAAGGAGCAACGAATCACAGTTATAACGCGCCCAGTCAAGGTTGCATTTGATCTAACTAAGATTGACGAGGCCCTCGGCTCATTTGGAGGATTTAGTGGAATGTTGGAGTTGGGAAGCTCCATAAGCTCTGGTAACATTACCCCAGCGATACCGGTTTCTCCACCTCCATCACGAGGTGTTCGCTTCAATGACAATTCCGCACCTATTCTGCCACCAGATAAGAGCTCATCAGGGTCTCCGAAGATTGATATCCGATTTGATGAAGTCAACTTTATTCTCCAGGGCAAAAGCTGTGCATTACATCTTCAAACAACTGCGGTGAAGGCCGCCATCCGCGCAACAAACATACGGATGAAAGTCAGCGAAGTCCATATATCCGGGCCGCACGTCGATAATACAAAGACCGGCGCACCTCTGTTATTGGATGTCAAAGATACGACCATTGACTTCCGCTTCACGCCAGAAGAAACCGACCTGGACCGACTCATCTCAATGATCAACCCTTCGAAAGATCCCTATGAAAACGACGAGGATATTCTCATCGAGACTTTACTTCGTCAACGTCGCAAGGGTTCGGTAGTAAGAGTTGACGTCGGAAACGTTGCTTTGCGTATTTCCGATTTGGAGCAGCTGCGTACTTTCGATGCTCTCGGGATCGAATTAGCGAGGTTGTCCAGAGTTACTAAGTATCTTCCCGATGACGATCGCCCAGGACTCCTATCTCTGGTAACCGTGCACGATGTCTCTGCCAGTGTGACTGTCAACGAGAAACTAGGAGATATATCTGCATCGCTCGAAGATGCTTCGATTGCTCATGTCGGGGTTCCCTCGCTCCTGGCAGTCGAAGTTCTTAGAGCTTCGGCCAGCAGGGGTCATGAGATCTTAGTACACGAAGTTGTAGAATTACAATCTGAGGATCCCCTTCCAATGATCATGGCTCGTGTCATTGGTGATGAGATGGAGCCATTGGTGAAAGCGAAACTCTTCAATTTTTGTGTCGAGTATCACGTATCTACTATCATGGCACTACTCGGCATTAACGATACAGGCACAGTAGACGATATTGCGCTTGGGCTCGCGTCATCTGTTGCTACAATTACCGGGGCATCGACTCCGTCGAAAGCGCTTAGCAGGCAGAGTTCGGAGTCAAGTTCGCCATCAACAACAAGCCCCAAACCTCTCCATATTGATCTGCTACTCCGGAGCTGTGCTCTTGGTCTCAATCCACGGAAAATCGCCTCGAAAGGTCTGTTCGTTCTCACCGACGCCCATCTTCTTGGAAGGCAAGCCAAGGCAGACTATTCAGTCACGTTCCAGATGCGGGAAGCATCATTCCATGCCATTGATGATGTAGGACGCATCGCCAACCAAGAGGACTATGTCTCGACAACTAGCCGCATGCACAAAGTAAACCAACAGCTTAAAGAGCTCCGACAACAAGGATATGTGTCTCTGAGCCACATATCAGCAGCTGAAATTCTTGTCAATATCACAGGTGATGGGAAGGAGGCTCCGCAATTGGTCGATGTAGAGTTTAAGAGCAAGCTCCTTGTGCTGGAGTCCTGTGCAGATTCCACCCAAACTCTTATTGCTATTTTGAATGGTCTCCAACCACCAAGTCCTCCAAACACTGCTCAGCAGTTTCGCACCGTTGTCCCTCTGCAGGAAATGATGGAATCATTCACAGGGGACGCGCTATTTACTGATGCAGACATGGAGGAGCCGAATTTCATGGAAAATGCCGATCTAGTTGCAGATGAGGTCCCAACAAATTTGGAGTTTGTAGGAAGCTTCTATAATCATGACTCGCTTCCCACTGAAGAAGACCTCGGGGACAGTATGCTCGGTGAGGACGATCTTGGTGCTCTTGCGATTCCTCCTATTGCTAGAAAACATGGTGATCGTGGTTTCCTCGAGAGCTTTCATGAGCAATACGAAGTTACAGAAGGAGAAACATCGTTTGACTTCATTGAGAAGTACTTCATCGACTCTGACTCGGACAACAAAGGCACTGCTCGAAAGTGGAACTCGGCTCAGAACCAGTACCATCTTCGAAATGACTTCAAGACGCCAGATGCGCCGCTCAAAGTACGGGTACGTGAAATGAATGTTGTCTGGAACCTTTTCGACGGTTACGATTGGCCCCGAACACGGGATATCATCGCAGAGGCTGTGGATAATGTTGAAGCTCGTGCCGAGGAGCGGCGGCAGCATCCGCCTGACGATGATGACGATGAGTATGAAATCGAACAAGATTTCCTCTTCAATTCTGTGTGGATTGGAGTACCTGTACACGATGAGAAAGGCGCACTTGCAAGGCGCATCAATCGTGACATCGATGATCTGGCTAGCGAAACTGGAAGCAATGCAACTTCAACTGCTACGCGATCTACTAGTGCAACAGCTCGCCCTCGTAGCGCTACTAAATCCTCCCATCGAAAACTCAAACTTGAGAGGAGTAAACGCAAAAAGATCGCGTTTGAACTGTCCGGAGTTTCAGTGGATTTGGTTGTTTTCCCTCCAAATTCGGGCGAAACGCAAAATTCTCTAAGTGTTGGAGTTTACGACCTAGTGGTTTACGACTATATTCCTACATCGACATGGAATAAGTTCGTCACCTCGCTCCTTGAGCCCAATAAGCGCGAGCAAGGTCGACCTATGATCAAGCTCGAGTTACAGACCGTCAAACCTGTTACCGAGCTAGCCGCCTCAGAACTCGTACTCAAGGTCGCGGTCATACCTCTCCGTCTCCACGTTGACCAAGATGCCCTCGACTTCATCACGAGATTCTTTGAATTCAAAGACGACACTGTGGCCGCCCCCAGTGCACCATCTGATCAGCCCTTTATCCAACGTCTTGAAGTCATGACCGTGACTTTGAAGCTAGACTACAAGCCAAAGCGAGTCGACTATCGGGGTCTGCGTTCTGGCCACACCACAGAGTTTATGAATTTTCTCATTCTCGATGGCGCCGATATCATCCTCCAACGTGCCATTCTGTACGGTGTCACTAGCCTTGACAAACTCGAGAAGATGCTGAACGCTGTCTGGATGCCCGACGTGAGGAAAAATCAACTTCCTGGTGTTCTTTCTGGCCTTGCCGCGATCCGACCACTCGTCAACGTCGGTAGTGGGGTTCGCGATCTAGTTGTTGTTCCCATGCGCGAGTACAAGAAAGATGGACGTATCGTTCGCAGTCTGCAGAAAGGTGTTTATGCCTTTGCAAAGAACACAACAACTGAGGCTGCTCGTCTTGGTGCCAGAGTCGCGATCGGAGCGCAGAATATCCTGGAAGGTGCCGAGACCATTCTCAACCCACAATCTGCCTCGCCTCGTTCCAATTCTACACTGAACGATTGGGACGAGTTAAACTCATCTGATACAGGCGAAGACGAACCGCAAGCTGTGTCTAACTACGCCAATCAGCCAATCGGCGTAAAAGCTGGTCTACGGAGCGCGGCACGTTACCTGGAGCGAGACCTTTTGACCGCACGTGACGCTATTATTGCCATCCCTACTGAAGTCATGGAAGAAGGTACTGGCATGGGTATGGCCAAAGTTCTCGCGAGACGTGCGCCCACGGTCATTCTACGGCCCGCCTTGGGCGCCACTAAAGCTATTGGCAACACATTGCTTGGAGTTGGCAATGCTTTGGACAAGGATAGCAAGCGCAAGATTGAAGATGTAAGTGTGTTGTTTACAATTCTTTTGAATTCTGCTAACGCTATGCTAGAAATACAAACCACACTAATTGTGCATTCTCACGGTTCAGGTACCTCGACGCTAGCTAGCAATGAGGACCGTCTTCGCGTTCACAATATTAATGTCTATTCCAATCCATCCACATGAGAATTTTCCATCTTTGCGTCACATTTTGTTTCTTTTCCTCTCCTCTCCTATTCACAGCATTGAAATTGCATAGCGACGGTGCCAAAGTAGTCGAATCCAGGGCGTATATCTTTTCCCTTCCCTACACACCTCCATTCAATCATTCATCAATCATTTTTCTTTCGCTTTCCTCGCATAGGCATCGTGGGGGTGTTTCGGAATAAGGATAAACGGTGTCTATCTTTGCTCATTTGGTTGACTTGGCGTCAATCGGTTCTTGGGGAGTAAAGATACCCTAAGTGTGGCCGTGGACGAAGGGGTGAAGGAGAAGGTTTTGATATTTGTAGATTGAATGGAATTGATGTTATTGATTGATATTGAGTTTGTGTATGTGTAATACTATTTTGAAAGTAAAACCTATAAATCATCTGTATCATCTGACGAAAATCTGGGATTCCTTCTGAACATGAGCATCTTGGGTGGTTGATGTCCAATTTAATTCCTCTGAGGCAGTGCAAGGCCATGTCTCAGTGCAGAAACAGACCAGCAAGGCATTAAGCTTGCGTATAGGGTTCTTAGCTAGAAAAGGTTTGTAGTTACCCTTATCGCTCGTGTAGGCAGTGGCAAGATTAGTAGAAATGCTATTGATATATATTATGATATGAAATCTAAATCATGTAAAAAAAAGCTAGTAATTTTTAGCTGATTTAAATCACTTTCTTACTACTACTATTCTTAAATCTGTGTATATATAATGGCAATTTTGTTATAGGTCAGACAGACGATTATAACAATTAATCATATCCACTAGTATATACAGAATAAAAGGGTAATGACAGAAAGTTCTTCAGGGGCTTGTACGTTAAAGGGTTTTATACAGAGGGGTTCAAGCAAGCACGCCAGTACCCCTAGTCGCATACGAATCTTGGCATGTTCGTGAGCCTCAGTGAGGCGCATAGATCAGAGGCACTGCCTACAACAAAATTTAATATAGCATCTATAAATCATCACACTTTTCAGCCCCATTTTAGTGTTCGCAAGGGTATGTGAGAACCCTATGTGATCAGAAACTTTAACACTAAGCTTAATAGGTACTTAGTTCAAAGTATAATCACCCAAGGTTCAAGGAACACTACTAACTTTATATTTTTAGCATGTGAAACAGAAGATCAGCTGGAAAACATGCGCAAAAAAGCAGCCAGAGTGGCTAGGGCTTTCGTAAGCAATGACTCCCCTACGAAAGCTGTAGGCAGGAGATCCGTAGTGTACTAGTCATTGCAAGCAGATAATCTGTGGCTGTGTCCTTCCACGGCCTCGAATATAAGAAAGGAAGAGATGTGCGTGCGTTTGCATCAGCAGTCAAATACTCAGCATCAAGTCCTCTCATCAATACGAACAAACAAATAGTTCAATTCTCCAATTCAAGGGCTTGTTATATCTACTCGCACCCCTTAGTCATTGTTTATCATGCCTACTTGCGGTTTTAGCAGGGATTACGTGTGTACATGCGGCAAACATGGAGTTGGATTGTATAATTGCGATAACCTACCCACCAGGATAAATACCAAACCGGCCACGACTCGATCTACAGTATCTATCCCAGCTAATTTGGTCGTTGACGCTCAATACGGCGGTCAACGAGGTGGTGTATATGAGCTTCCAACATACTTCAACACTCCCGAACTTGCAGCGCAAAATCGACCCGCGCAGCTTGGTGGAAACCCAGTGAGCGAATTATCTGGTAATTCAGCTCAAAGACCAGACACACATGAGTTGCAAGGGAGCTCACCAGTAAAGTTCCCCGTCTTAGTTCTCTCCCAACAAATCCTTTCAATACCATAAACTAACAAATTATTTCATAGCCGCAGGGGCAGCAGCAGCGGATGACGATAGCGGAATTCTTGCGCGATAATCCGTGCCCAGGACAGGCATCACCGGATTATTATACGTGGTATACAAATTTCATGTCATACCAGAATTCGTCCAGGTGAGTCAGGCTTCATGATGTGCAGGTCATGCAGCATTCAACTATTGTCCTCAAGATTAAGGTATGGAATGTTTTTTCAAGCAAGTATTGAGATATAGTATGTTAACTTAATCAGAAGGCGTATTCGTATTCGAGAGGTTTTGGAAGCTTCGGCGTTGAATATGCCGTTTGTGGCCTTTGTTTATGAATCTGTCTCTGCGTTTGTTTCTAGTTATCGTCGTATCTGTCTCTCCATCTGTACAAGCATTTGTTTTTTAATTTGGTTCTTGTTTTGCCTATTTGGCTTGCTTTTGTAGCATGCACTAGACCTTTCTTGTATAACTGTTTTATTTATATTTGTAAGACCAAAAAGAACCGGTACCAATCCTTAGTGGAGTTGGTGAATTGTCGTGGTTTTATTCCTCACAATATTAGATGATTGAATGCTATCTTTGCATCCCCATCATATTTATTCTTCCCCTTTCCAATGTAATTAATAAAGCACACTTATGTAATCTTTAGAATAACAATTTTGCAAACCTAGAGCTTGGGTTAAGAGACATTATTGTAGACAAGATAGGTGTGGAGCAAACGTTTAGGAAGCACTTGCTGCACGATATCAGTCTCGTAGTTCACGGAGTAATTTATTAAGGAAGACAAGACAAATACTTACCACCTCACTGTTTAGACAACTCTCTCAAACATATATTAAAACGCTGTTACCTGACTTTATAATATGCAGTGCATTTCGTAAGAGTGCTACGTAAGTCTAGTTAGGTTAACAACAGACTTAGCGCATTATAAGTAGAGCATGCTACAAAGAATCCCTTAAAAAGTTACATTTTAATTATTGCAAAGTAGTAGTCCTGTAAAACCTACGTGCACACATATTACCTAAAATTATCAAAAGAAATTGCTTACCTTAATAAGTACTTAGAAAGACCTTTAGAAAATTTCCTCTCCTCTAAGCAGTCTAAGAAAATTCAAGAAGCACAACATTTTGGGTCTAAATTATACTCTAATCCTAGTCTCCTAGCTAGAGCATCTGCAAATGTGCTAGGATCATCAACCCCCTTAGGCCCAGTACAATAAGCAAGAATTTCAAGATATGTTTCTTCTGCGGATTTCTTCGTATTTGCAACAATCTCCCTATTCTGACAATCAGAACTAATCTCTAGGAGCACATATATTAGGTCCTAAACGTTTTTCGAGCCTATCCCTACGTGTAGGCATGCGTGGATCCATTCTTTTAAGGTATTGACGTCGTGAGTGACACTGTAGTTCCGAAACATAATGCGATCCACAGATGTACGCTCTACCTTGTTGTTGATAGATCCATATGCCACCAGAGACTTTTCAAGCTCTATTTCGGATAGTGTTCCATCGCCTAAGTGGAACTCTACCCGCTGGGAGAGATAGACATGTCGATACCAAACTGTTCGATCCATAGGTACCGTTCTTTAATCTGAAGTCGAAGCTTAAGAAGAGCATTGTGTAGATTTTTGGGAGCCTGAACGTTGGTATCTTCTAGAGTGATGCATGGATCGCTAGCATCTAGTTAATAAGTCTCGTAAGACAGTACATCATAGGGATGTTCACCCTTTTTGAGAAGCAGGAAATAACACTAGACTTGTTCTCTGCCTAAACTAGGTCTAACAACAAGAAGACGAATTCCACTTGAACTTGGCACTGGATGGAGGCGCAAGGGGACTTCTTCTTCTGTCGTGGCGTCCTTGGCTCGCTTTACAGCCCACGGCCATCGTAAGATAAAGTTCGGTGCGTTGTGGTCACGTGGCGCCCATGGCCATCGCAGGAAAAATATATACTTCGAATAATCTGTGCTCATTCTGTCTTTCGGGAATTTTGAGCGAGGCAAGGCAAACGAGGGCAAACAAGTGAGGTGCGCAATGGATGCAATGGCCATATGAATAGGTAAGTAAAATGTCAGGAATGAGGTCGCCAGGAGGGGGGCAGAAAAGTATATAGAATATTCTCTCATCATTGCCTCTTTCGATGCGGCCCAAACAAGGAGGCTGTGCTGGTATTTTTAGCAAAACCGCTTCGGTTCGCAACGCGCCACGGCCTGGCCACCAGGTGCCCCAACTCTCTTGTACACCATCTGTAATGTGTGCAAGCTGAGCTACACGAGTCCCACCATGTCGCGATTATCTTCAAAGACTGAAGTATTGTGAATTTTAGTGAGACCCGCCATCCACGCGCTGAGTGGTCGTCGACAAACGCTATCGAGCAGCCATTCCTCGGCGCCATCTGCACTAGATCTGCGTTGAAGAGCAGAAAGAAGATCGGAGCGAATGCCGATCCCTGTGGGGAGGCCAACCTGTAGGGGGGACTGTTAACTAGTGCCATCTTAAAACTCTATGCGTATACTTGTACAAAGGAATATTTATTAAGCTTATAGCTTGTTCGATAAACTTTCAACGCTCTAGTGTTCGCCAACTCCAACGCGCGACGCATGATTTGCCCCTGTTGGACTATTTCAAAAATATAGCATACCTGCTTTTCCGCACCTATCAGAGACCTCGATTTTTCTGACGCGCTAGACCGTTGGACGATTTTCTCCAACAAAATTTCCGGTGGGGTCTGACAACGTTGAATGAATTAGGGCACCTATCCGAGCACCTTGAAGATGAGCTCTAGGAGATGGAACAGCATCCCTATTTCTATTCTCATGGAGAGACTACTCATGGAGATGGAGTGAGAGACGGAGAGAGGGAGAGAAAATAGGTGAACTAATAGTCTATTGTGGGGACCTATGCTGTGTTTTCTATTAAATCTTTTCATGTAATTAATCTAACGCTACTATATGGACTTTAGTAAACGCGTTAGATAAAACATGTGACCATAAAACAATTTATAAGTATAACTAAAGCATAGAAATTGAATATTTAGCACTATGGTCCATCATCTAGCGCGTTGGAAGTTTATTGAATAGGCTAAAAATCGGGCATCGGAGTTCCAATCACATGTAATGAATTCGAGTCTTGATAAGCCTGGAAAAACGCATTTAATCAAGATAAAAGCTGTTCATCATCTGTTCTGAACATTAAAATCACTCGATCGTCTGGAGAAGGCAGAGCATCTCAGACAGCTGATACAAGTCACATCGGAAGAACTTGAATGAAGAGAAGCATCCGCAAACGGCGAATGAAAAAGGTGACCTAGTTCAGTTGTACTGTGATCAAAGGCAATGGAAAGATGCAAAGCGGCTCCAAAATCAATTGGTAGTAGTCTCATCAGAACAACTTGGGTTCAGATATCCATACATCCATACACTTTGAACGTCATGAATCGCTTGATTCTTGATTCAATTGCACTGCTTTGAAAGGAATTTGGAGGGGGGAAGGGGGCGGAGCAACTTCAAAGACAGATAAATACTGCAAGGAAGTAGGGGTACGGAGAAAGGAACGAGATCACGCTCAAAACCATGGTGAACCTAGCGTTCATTCTCAATAATCAGACCCAGTACGGTAATCGCCATGATGAAAAATTGTTGGTTGGTTGGTTGGTATTATTTAACGTCCGGGTCTATATACTTTGTGTCTATGTACATGTTTGGGGGCCTCCCGTGGGGCATATGGGACGCGTCGGTCGCGGAGTTGCAGCTCCTGCCGGCGTTTCTTGTTTGTGGCTGCTCCTGTGGAGCCTTTCTTGATCTGGTTCTCCTCCATGAAAAATTGTTACGAAACGTGGAAAGAAACAATTGGCGCCAATTATTCACAAACGATACAAGCACTTGAGCATATGACACAGTGGCGACTATTGCAGCAGGAACAAACTGGGATAGAAGGGGACAGGTTTTGGCGAGGCAGTACTGTCATTATGCACCCATATTTGGCGTCCCATTTCAATCCACAGTATGTTCCAGAGAGCTATTCTAGCCATCCTTCAGTCCATGCCCAGAAGCAAGACCTTCCATTTCATCAAGCTTCAGACAATTCATACTCCGGCATATATTCAGAGCGATTTCGATTCATCTCCCCAACATCCGGCGTACTAAAATGGTTCTCATTGGATCTGCAGAGTGTCAGAGGAACATGTAATTGCAGAATCGCGGTGGGAGGGAAAGAGACTGTGTCGGGGATTTCAGTTTGATAGAGGTAATCCAAGATTTAATCAAAGGTGTTCTGAATCTGCTGCAGTTTAATAGGAGAGAGCATCATGATTCAAATATTGTTATTGCACGTGGCATTTTGAGACACTTGCACACAAAAACTGTCTTGGGATGAAATTGTTTAGAATGCATTATTCTAATCGAGTCATTGAATTTGACGATTTGTGCACCCTTCCTCTCACTTTTTCACTAAAGAGTTAGTATCCCTACACCAAAGTGTACTTATCGACGATCCAGATAGAGGATTATTACATGGTGATGAACTAGCACTGATCGCCTCCCGTGCCTGATTTTCAAATGATCGGGTATAATAGTAAACAGTGACACTGATAATAGAGACATTAAGGAAATCTATACCTATTTCTAACTTCCAAAAACTGCAAACACGAAGTACAATCGGCATTTTCATTCATATTGCGTCGCCCTTCATTCTATAAGCAACTGATTGAATAATAAATAAGCCAAACATGCCATTTGGGTCAGTCCGCATACTCATCACTCACATCAGGGATGCGAAACAACTCTACTAAATAACAACTTTCCTCAGACCCTACCATTATCCGTAAGCACATGTCTAGCAACTGGGCTTCGCCCATCCATATCAGCACTTGTATCAGTACCATAGAGTTCATGCACCCGACGTTCCTCAAGCTCCGAAGGAGGCATTGTTTCATCAAGTTCATGGCGATCGGTTACATCCTTCTCGAAACTGCATTCTCTGTCATTTCGTAGAGCTTTCATGTCGTCAGCCCGTAGACCAGCTTCCTGCGCACTGGGGTCTACGGGATTGTGTTCCTTTTTACGCCTACGAAGCACAAGAAGGAATGTGGCTGCGGCTATGGCGATCATTCCCATAGGGACGGATACAATTACGGCGATTGCGACATTATTTATAGTATTAGTCGCAGGGGCTGCTGTTGATGTTGGAGGCGGACTTGATGTTGATGAGGGAGACGAGTTTGATGTTGATAACGCAGTGTTGCTGGCAGGCCCCGAAGCCGGTGAGGGTGATGAGGTATGTGTGGTAGATGTAGAGGTGATCGAGGCGTCTATTTCATGTTAATAAGACACGCCATGTCCGTGACGGGCGTAAAACGTACTTGAATTAAGGTTTTTATTTTGGGCGAAGTATCCAATATCGCAGTATTTGGAAAACACGTCTATTGCGGAAGAGTTCTGCTGGGGATACTCTGTACACGCACTGGCTACACGGGTACCAATCATGGTCGAGTATTTCTTGTAACTCTCATAGCAAAAGCATCCGTACGATGTCAGTGACGAGCCATCACCGCACCCGTACCTCATGTCCCGTACGATAGTGGAAAGTTCCGTTTCGGCGCAGCTCGACAGGCTGGCATATTCCGGTACCTGATCGATGAAGATGCTGACAGGACCACGGACTGCTGCGCACGTGTGTTGGATGAAAGGAAGAGAAACAGCTATCAGCCTGACAGACCTCATCTTCGTTGTTTTTTATGCAGTGTAAGAGAGCGAGTTTTGAGAGCGGCGGGTTCGGTGGGCCTTGAGATGCAGGTACGCCCGATTCCTATATCCTCCTGCAGGCTGGCCATTGTCCTAAGCTGAAATATGACCCTACAATAATCGGTGGGCTGCAAAAGGTTTACATTTAGACATGCAACGTACCTGTGCGTTACGAAAAAGGCCCAACATCACCCTTATCTTGCCTTTTTAATTTCGAAAAACCCCCGTCTTCGGATACGAGCGAGAAGGAGCATGCTTTCACTGCCCATTGTGAGGGGAAGATATGCGCTCACTGGCTACACAAATTAACCGCGGTGTGAAGGGGCAATGTGCGGCACTTGGAAGCCAATGAATTGTGAAAAAAGTGTGGGCCGCAAATCTTTTTCTATTTCCGTTGTTTGTTCACGTCGGAGCTCCGATCTGGCCAGCTCAGAGCTTAATGGCGTTGCAGGGGCGAATTTCAGCCTTGTAATGGAACACTTCATTCACGCCAATCTCTGTACGCAACAAAAATACCAAACATGACCAGGAGTATGAAATCAACGTTCTCAAAGGCATCGAAGATATTTCAAGTAAAAAAACTTGCAACTAATTCCAATTTTATTTGGTAGAGATAGATATCCATTCCATTGCTGACAAGGCTAAGAAAACCCCAGCATTGACCAAGCTTTCTCTGCCACATGCCTGCCTCCTAAACGAACCACGATACCGTCGAATCCTCCCGACCCCTACAAATCCCCGCCACACGCTCTAATCCTACCCGCTAACAGCGATAACATATGCTTGTTTGAACCTCCCTGTTCCGCCCCCGCATGGAGTGAGAAATCCGCGATACTAGTCTTTTGACAGTCGCATGGCATATGTAAGTGGCGTGCCTCAGGCCCCCACTATTCCCCTTTTCTATTTTTCCTGTCCGACAGTCGAGAACGATCATCAGGCTTCCAAGGTTGCCACTGGAAGGATTATACGGTCTCAGCCTTGCTCGTATCCACATTTTTGGAGCTAGACAATGAAAGGTACATATATCTTCAAGACAATGGCAGAAAGAGAAGAACACAACTTTAGCAAAGCATTATAACACTCATTTCAACTCAAAGATGCATTCCAAAACTCTTTTCGCAGGTCTCTTCGCCATTGCATCCTTCGGAACCGTCTCCTGTGCTCCCGAAGGCGAACGTGGCGCCTCCAAATCATTCGCGGGCAGCAATCTCTACTTTCTACACGCCCTCCCAAAAGCAGAACAAAAAACCTACGTAACCACACTCGCGAGCCATGGAGTCAAAGTCCTGCGTCTATGGGGTATTACCATTCCTCTCGCCTAGCACTCCGATCCCAACCCCTCCAAAAAGCTAACTTCAAGAAATAGTAACGGGGCTCAAGGCCGGCTGCCAAAAAGGCAGCAATCTCAACGCCATCCCGCAACTCGAAACAACCGTTGGCCAATACGACACCACGGTCCTGAAAGCCCTCGACGACACTCTGAAACTCCTACACGAGAACAACATCAAAGCCATCATCTCCCCACACAACGCCAATGCCCTTGGCGGCGGAAGTGCCGAATGCGACGCCTACTGCAAAAAGTACGGCGCCGCCGCAAACTTCTATTCCTCCGCCGCCGCCAAAGCCGACTACGACGCGCGCATTAGAACCATCCTGAACTTCAAATCCCCGAATTTCGGTAACAAACCGTGGAAAGACCTCAGAGAAGTAATCTGGGCCATCGATCTCCAAAACGAACCTCTCATCACGAACCCCGAGAAAGCAGCTGCCAACGACCCTGATGACTGGGTTTGCGGCCGCGCGGGGGAGATGCGGAAGGAGTTGGGGACGAGCAATATTCTTGTTGCGACGGGTGGGATTGCGGGGAGTCATTATTGCTGTGATCACGAGTTCAATCTCATTGAGAAAGCGCTGCGTTGCGATGCACTGGATATTCTCAGCGTGCACAGCTACATGAGCAAAGCGTCTGATTGGGCGTATTTCATCACGGGCGCGAAATCCGTTTTGCGTACTGCAAATCAGGCTAAGAAGCTGGTTATGGTGGAGGAGTGGGGTGTTGCTGTGGGCAATCAGGATAACTTCGAGAAACAGGTTAAGGTGTTCAATGATGCGGGTATTCCTTGGGTAAGTTCTGTCTTCTTTCTATGAAGTTCTCGGGAGTGTGCTAATTGGATTCAAGCTCTATTGGCAGTTTGTGCCCGGTAAGGATGGGAGTCAGTCCGGGGCACCCGCAAATTGTGGATATGATAGTTATGAGATTGGTTTGAATAGCCCCAAGGGAAATATTGGAGATGCGGTTAGGGCGGCGAACCGGGCGACAGCAAATCAGACGTGGGTTTTGTGAGAGGTGTTGCAGCTGTCCGAAGGTCGTAGGGTCTATTCCTGTTGGACCTTTTTTCTGGTTGTATAAGTTTTAGTATTTAGATAAGAGCCGAGAGCAGAATAAAGGTATCCAACTTTGAATGTAGGTGTTCACATGTGAGGAAGGGGACTATTTACCCTTCCTACTCTGCCAGTATAGCCGTCCTGTCCGCTTCAAGAGTGCTGGAAGAAGTCTCTTAACATTACAATGACGTCCTTTCCGACCACTCCCTTCTCCCTCTTCCCGAAATCCGATACTGACTTCCTAGCCTAGCGATTCTCACTTCGCCTCATTTAATCCCCGACCCCCTCTCTAAGAATAACCTTTTAGCCCCAATCCCCTTCAATCCTTCATCGCCTCCCCCTGCCTCTCCACCCACCCCCGATCAAAAACCGCCAAACTCCTCTGCGCCGTCGGCACCACATCCAAAGCCTTCACACTAACCCTCTCACCCTGTCCCAACATCCAAGCAGCTGCCTCCGCCACATCGTCCGCGACAAGCGGCTCAAACCCTTCCATAAACCCATCATACATTCCTTTGTCGAATCCGACGCGTTGTTCGTGGAAATGCGTCGCTACGACTCCCGGTCTTAAAGCCAGAACACGTATGGATGTTGAAGAGAGCTCGTTGCGCAGAGAATTCGTGAAGCCTTCTTGAAACGCTTTGGAAGCGTGGTAAATGGCTTCGCCTGGGAAGGGAGGAGCTTCGAGGGCGGTGGTGGACGTGATGTTTAAGATTGTGCCGTGGGAGCGAGAAAGCATCTTTCCGGCATTAAGAACGGCGTGTGTGGTATAGAGGAGTCCGCTTATGTTTGTTCCAATCATGGTATTGATATCTGGGATTTTGAGATCGGAAAATATGTTTGGTGTTCCGAGGGCTAGACCGGCATTGTTGATTAGGATATCGATGGGTTGCCCGGTCTCGTTAACGGTCTTTTCAATTGCTTCGTTTACGGCTTTTTGGTCCTGTATATCGATGGCGGCAATGATGACATTTGGAGTTGCTGCTAAGTTTTGGGCTTTTATTTCATCCCTAATGGTTTCGAGCTTGTCGTGCGAGCGGGAGAGGAGGATGAGGTGCGCAGGGTTCTCTTGGGCCAGACGCAGCGCCATGCTGCGTCCAATTCCCATAGAGGCACCAGTAATGAGAACTGTCTTGTCAGAGAGAGACATTTTGGAAATCCTTGATGGTTGCGGTATTGATGCTCGACGAACAATTGATTTCTGTATATAATAACTATTTTGCGAGAATGACGTCACGCTTACAAATATGCGTATGGAGAATTCTTCGATGTGGAGATACTAACATGTTTAAAGAACTGAAACGTGACATTTTGGTGCTGAGGATTGGTGGTTAAGGCTTGTGATTTAGACCGAAGATCGGTAGAGGAAGATGTTGGGTTAGGGTGTGTGAGCTACTGCGGTAATAAGTGGGGCATTCAAGATCGATCGTGCCGCTTTCGCAAAACTTTTAGTCCTTTCTGGCCTCGCACGTTACATTACAGAAGAAACAATCAAGGTTTGATCCATGGAATAAACAACCATGTAACCGGAAAAGTCAGTAACGCAGGATTCGAATAATAATAAAAACGCTACTTTTCGATGGATATACATCGCAATATTCCGGAAATCGAGAGGGGCAAAGCAACATTCGAAAACAACAATAAATTTCCAATCAGACATGCTATTGCCGTACAATCTCCTACAGACTTGCAAAGATAGTGATCGCTTCTTCCACTCAAGGAAGATTCATTCCATCCCACGGCAGCGCTTTGTTCGCCTTGGTCCACGCCTTCTCCTCCTCACTTCCAAACGGCGGCGCATACAACCCATTAACCATCCACAACTTCCTCTCCGTCTCATTAACATGAAACTCGCCATCCCATCCCTTATCAAAAATGTGCTTTTTCAGGATCTGATTAATCCCCTCTCGCGTCCTCTTATACACCTGGTCCTCATTCGGCAGTCGCACAGCGATATGGTCGATGGTGATGCGCACGAAGGGGGTTTTTTGGTCTAGGATCTTGCCACCGATGACAATACTGTTGGTGGGCAACTTGATGAATTGGCCTACAACATAGAAGGCAGGGAGGCCAATGTTGGTGTAGAAGACCGTTATATCTTTGGCAAAGGCTTCTTTAGAGGCATTATCTTCGAAGGTGCCTTCGGGGTGGTAGATGTTCCAGAGAGGCATTTTTGGTGTTTTCGGATGGTGTTTTCGGATGGTGTTGAAAAATTGGTCACTGGGAGAATTGTTGGGATTGATGAAGCAAAGATGTGGTTGTTGGAGTGTGAACTGATTGTGTAGTGAAGGATTTCAACATCGGGTTCCTGCCCAGCTATGTATACACTTCAGCGGAGAAAAGTCAAACCGCAATGCATGGTGATTAGTCGTTCCGAAAAGGAAGAGTTCATCGGTTACGTGTCACAATGGCAACACTGCAATCAAATCAGGTGGAGATGTACGGGCTCGACAACGTCATTTGGTTGGGAATGGGTTTCATTCAGCCATGGTTGTAGTGTCTGCGGCTAGGAAACTTTGCCGAGGAACAGCCATGCGAGACTATTTGTAGGAGAGAGATGTGCGCTACATAGTAGTGGGTATTAGAGGGGGGGATTAAACGCTCCCCGGATTGTTGAGTAATCAGTTAATTTCCTATGAAAAGCTCTGAACCACCAGCCTAACATCATTTTCTGTCTAACCAATGTAATTCGGATTTTTCTGATCCGTACCTCCAGTCTAGACACGAAGAATAATTGTTTGCTTTTCATTCTGAACAAACATCGCTTGTTGCTAACAAGCATAATTCCAGATGTGATACTCCGAGTGCATATTCCGTCCCGAGGTCTCCACCATGGACTCTAATCACTAGCGTCATCGGGCTGTTTACTATCGAGCTAATGTATACCACTATACTTATAAGATAAATCGGGTTATAGCATTGAATATACCGCGCACTAACTACTTTCAGCTACTAAACGTCCGGGTATTCAATCCTGGTCACACCATACCTGTCACAGCCTCAAAGTTCACCGCTACGTTGAGACGATGATTTAACGTCCATTGTAAACATAATCCCGAGTTATATTCCCCACCGTCAAATGCCCCGATCTGTATCCAACTACATGGCACATCCCTTCCAAACACTGCATTACCTAACATAGTTTCTTTCTCGTTCGGGTTGATCACATAGAGCGAACCACAACTTTTTGATAAGTCTCACTTGCCAACATTCATGTAAACAAATCTTCTATAATCAGTGTATTCCCACACTTTGCATAAACCTACCAATATCCTTTCTTTCACTCCCATTTTCCCGCGTTTCAGTACACACTAGTCAACTGTTCTATCGCTTCGCACAATTGCTCTCCGTGTTTCTTCCAGATTGATTACATTGATAACGGGTGACGAAATCTCCGTAACACGGTCAATTACATAATCTATCTCTTTCCTACACTCCATTATACATCTCCCCCAATAGTATAACACCACTCATCGTCCAATTACTCCGTGACTTGACACAATCTCTCTCCCTCCCTTTCGAATCGATTCCACAGACACGCAGCTGCAGGTGACCAACCCCTCCGCACACCAACCCAGTTCCCCTCACTCACAGCAAAACTCCGCAAGGAATCCGCAACACTGTGGCAACGCAGAAAGAGTGAACCCCCTTTCTTCTCAACAACTCTAGAACCTGCCAACATCTCATCTGATTATCTCTTTGCACCACAAAACGTATAACAATACGCATGCAGAGTCAATTTTTCCAAGTCCCCCACCTCCTCAGGTGCTCGATTGCAACACCGTGCGCGACAAATACGGCAAGTGATATTCCATCATCACCGGCGGAATAGAGTCTTTCCATCTGATGCCGGTCCTTGGGCTCAATTCCCCTGCCTCGACACTACCAGCACTCACCTCCCTTTGTCTTGAATCCTGCATCTAAATTCCCTCGTTTCTATACTTAGCTGCACTCCACCTCCGTCCCCTCATCCAAAACTGCCATATTCATCCAATACATCTTCACGTCCGCCAAATCCATCCCACAGCTACTGTCTTCTACCTTCTTGGCCTTCTTCACAAACTCTTTCTCCTACCGGCTCCTTCCATGCACTTCTTCCCCTACCCCTCATTTCCCCCTCATCCCTAGATCCTTAATAAACACCTCTCGGGAGAAATGCTTTGAGCATGCCTGGATGGAGAGGCTGTATTGTTATTCGTGCTGCAGCACCGTCTGCTAGACCTAAAACGCTAAATATCGTGCCCGGGGCCACCAGGGTCCTTTCACACCGACTTATTTTCTTCGATTGCCAAGACACATCATTGAACTTCTTTGATACAATACTAAAGAAACGGTGCTACGAGAGTTCGACACACATAAGCGTAAGTATGTTTCAAGCATAGCATGAAAGGGGTCCTGCTTTGGTGGTGTGATCGGCATAAGCAGCGTGTTAGGGACTTTGCTGGATCAATTATGATGCAGTTACACCGATCCAGGAGATGATTTGGGATATAATCTGCTGTATTTTCCATAATGAGTAATGGTGTAAGCCAACAAGAACACCAGTGTTGGCACCACAGTACACGCAAAGTCTACTAGGTTGGATACCATGTCAAGAACGCAGTTTGATGCTACCGCTTTGCTCCCGTGTACCGATACTTCATTAACTGTCCGAATCATCCCAGGACAGCGATCAGTTATGCTTAATCGAACTAAAAAGAAATCGGGTATCATATTCCACTCCTACACAAATGAAATCACAACTCCACTTCCTCCATATCTTCTTTCCGTTTCGCAGATACCAAGCCCCCGTAATCAGACCACGTGTAGCCGTCAAGCCCTGCCGCGCATTTGTATGCGATCTCGCGATTTGTGAGCCTGGTTCTCCTTTTGCGCTTGAGAGAGGAATTGGGATGGCGACGATTGGAATGGGAGGGAGGTGCTTTTGGTGCTGGGGATTGGAGGGTCGATTTTGGTGCGATGGAGGGTGCGCCGAGTGAGGTTGTAGACAAATTGACTGTGTGTGTCAAAGTGCAGGTTTTGAGGTTTGCGGTATCCCGTGTCTGTTTCGTGAAAGGCGTAAGTGGTATCAACGATAATTGTGTATTTAGATCACTGATTTCGACAATGTTCCTTGAGTTTGAAAATAACAGCTGACGCGTTGCCGGTTCACAGTCTGTTCGCACAGCAGGGAAGGCTTGATCTGCCGTAATAACCGATTCAATCAACACTGGACTTGGAAACACATTTGAAACTTCTGGGTCTACCACCGTATTCTCTGTGCCTCGATTGTGAACTCCTCGTTTTGGTGTGAGAACCTCGTCGATCGTTTGAGAGTCATCCGGTTCTTGGGTCTTTTCTCTTATCATATCTCTATTCGCGGCGCCTTCACACAAAGCCATCATTTCCTCATCGTGGCGGAATGTGTTGGCAGAACAATATTGACCAAACAAGGGACGCATTCCTAGCGAAGGATTCCAGTTCTTCTCATCCACCGTGCAAGGGAAAACGTCCATTGGTTTGAACACCTCTACCAGCAAGCAAAGTTCCGAATATGAAGAGTGCCGCGAGTAAGGAAATCGAATGGTTCGATTTTGTTTCTCCTGTTTAATGCTTGCCTTCTTTGCATGTGAAGACAGAATTGACACCAATGTCTGTAGTGATAACTCTTCTTGGCTATTTTGGCTTTCTTGTTGAAGTTCACCTTCAAGTTCGATAATTCCTTTCCCATGGTTCGATGCATGTTGTAGCAGCGCCATAACCTTGGACGAAATTGTTTCATCCTCGATCTTGCTGGCGCACAGATCCATGAGCTTGCTCATATCCGCCATGCCCCCAGTGTCCAGCTCTTCCTTTTGGTCGAGATCACCCTTACCGCCGCCAGCTCCGATCTCGACAATTTCGGTACCGTTAGCTCGGGTTATGATCGGAATGATGTGTACAACCTGTGCGTCCGCGTCCTGATCCATGACTGGACAACCCATTCCTCGTTCACAACTGTGAATTCGAACGTGTGATTGGCGGGTCAGAATTCCCGACTGAACGTGGTTTCCATTTCTGAAGCCACACAAAGAGGACGCTTCTCTTATATCGAAGCCTCGACGCGATTCGTAGAGCTCGTCATTCTTTAGCGTTGACAAAGAACCATAGAGACGATAGCGGTAGGAATCCAGGTGGACTTGTGATTGGAGAAACGAGGACAGAGCGATCCATACATTCTCGTACCCAAATGTCCAAGAATGAAAATAGAAGACTGTGTCCTCCGGGTACTTGCCGACCTGTTCGAGCAACTCCCTAATTCCTTCTGCCTTTGAAGGGAATTCACGGTAGGGTTCCGATTTGGTTGCAAAGGTGGTATCCAAGTAGATGCAGTCCAGACGGCGGGATCCAAGCGTATATGGAATTAAGACAGGGTTCTGGACGAGAGAGTTTACCCACCATGTCTCGGCCCGGATGTCGCCAGTGTAGAGAACGGCCTTCCCGTCGCCCTCGATCAGGAACATGACTGCCCCTACGCAATGATTGGCATCAAACAGGGTAACTTGTATCTTTTGCTCCGGGGTCAGTTCAATGACAGTGGGCGTGTCAAGTGGGAGTGGCTTCGCCAATCTCCGCATGGTCCGGTCATAGGTAACATTGCGGCTCTCGAGGATTTCCTTGGCAAAATTGACTCTGTAGTGGTACTTTTCGAGGCGAAGGAGTATCTAAGATGCTAGAATGAGAAAGGCAACGATATGCGTGGATTCGTAAAAGAAATACCAACCTCCCTAGTAGCGGCCGAGCAGTAGACAAAGGGTGCACGCAATGATTCGAGGCCGGTGAGATGATCAGAGTGGACATGGCTGAGGAAGCAGGCTAGCGGTGGTTTTTGACCAGGCTGGTGTCGGAAGTAATCAATTCTGATTTGAGGGAACTCTGCGGCTGCAGTGAGCATGTGGTGGTGTCACAAAGAGAAGCAACGGGACGGGATGGAGGACTGACCGGTGACGACGCCTTTGAAGGTCGACATTGCAGCGAGAGCAAGGGTGAGACTCGGTGAGAGGGGGATCGGAGTTTTGTCATGCTGACGCTGCCGGGAAGATTTTGTGAGAAGAAAATGTGGGATTGTCCCAATGTGGTAATCGGCGATGCTGTGTAGTTGCCTGGTGGGGAGGGGAGGAGGGGAGGAGGGGAGGAGGGTACGGGAGTTGGCCGCTTTAGTCAAGGTCGGGTGTTGGGTGTCGGGTATCGGGGAAGGAAATGGCGAGGAGTGTGGCGGCTCAATGGTGCCTGGATTGGTCGGGATGCCGGAGGAGAGACTGGGTGACTAAGTGGATGCTGGTGATTGGAGGCTTGGCATGTGGACAAGGAGCGACCGCCACACCTGCCCCTGCCATCTGCCACACACACACACACCCACACCCACACCCACACCCACACATTGGGAAGCTGCGACCACGCGGAACAACAGGAAAATGTAACTGGTATTGTATTGGTGAATTGCACGGTTCAAGTCCGACAGTGGTCAATAACAAACAATATCCGTTTAGTGCGCTGCCCTTCAATCCAAACATAACAAAACACAGAGACAGTGGTAACCTACCACCTCAACTACATAATTACAGTCCACAGTCCACAGTCCACAGTCCACAGCCCACAGTCCACAGTCCACATCGCACATAGTCAGGTACAAGAGCAGGAAGAGATGACCCAACTATTATTCTCCGCGTCAACCGGAATAGCATACAATACTTGTATACAACATGTAGACGGCTTGGCTATGCGACCAGGCGGCCCAGAACCAACTGGCAGATGGACTGACTGGGTGAGACTGAATATGCGCGGGCGGGCTGGCCTCCTGCTGGCGTTGGCACCGTCCCGAGGAATTAATCGGATGGGTTGGCGGATAAGCGGCGTCGATTGGCCCCTGGCAGCCGTCGACCATGTCGTGGCCCTGTCCTTGGTGCGCCTTTCACTTTCTGGACTTGCCCACGCTGGTCTTGTACAGCTCACGACCGCATCCGTTGACAGCGCTGTCTTCCCACCAATATGCGAGTCCGCCCATGCCCCTCTACTTGCATTTTCGCTGCGCTGCTGCAAACGAGTGGCCGGCGAGGAACCATAATGGAAAAGAGAAAACCCACAACCATGTGCATCAAGGGTGTTGGTATACACACGGTCGGGGTGGTCGAGAAAAGGGTGGTTGTTCAGGGTCCAGGGCCTTCCATCCCATCTCATCTCCCTCATCTCTTCCATCCGCCGCATCTCTTCTCTCTCCCCGTTCCTCAACCCACTGGGTCCCACCCCCCTGCGGGCTACTTGCTTGCTTGCATTGCAGCGTCTTGCTAGGTTCTCCAGGGCTCTCTTCTAGGGCCGGCATGGCACTGGGTGACCTGGCTGAGATGGCATTTGTTTTGCTTTGCTGTGCTGCTGCTGCGTGTGGTGGTGGGAGGGGGAGGGAGGATCCTAATAGTCCGTAGTCCTGCGAGTCCACCCAACTTATAAGAAGGGGGCGGTGAGCTGCAAAGCTAAAGTCCTCCTTTTGCCCTTTTGTTCTGCTGTGTGGTATTGTCGTTGTGTCGTCGGTTCCGTCTCTCCACACCTCTCTTCTCTCTCCTCTCCTCTCCCCTCCCTTCACTCCACTCTTCCACTCTTCCACTCTTCCTCTCTCTCTTCCCCATCCCTCCCGCATCCCATATTCTGACTCCCCGGACGCTTTCCGGCGCCCGTGTCCCGCTCCTCGTCCCTCACGAAACGCCTCTTCCCCCCTCCCCCCTCGCGACGGTCCCCTTTCGAACCCGTGCCAGGGACCGCCACCGTTTATTTTGGGTTGGCGTGCAGCAACCATCGCGCACCAAACTCCAAACCAGTGTTTCCAGGCTTCAACAAAAGGTGGACACCCGTGGTTTTGGCCAACTCGGTTCCGACTCCCACAGCAACAGGCACCATCCATTCACCGCGGCCCACCGCGTCACCTGTGAAAAATCGCATAAGAGCGTCTGACACCCCCCAGAGCGCAGAGTGGGATCTGGCGGCACAGTAAGCTATCAGGGGTTACAAAGCAATATCCGAAGACTAGAGTCAGGCCGACAGTTCGACTGCGCAGAGAGCAGCGACTGCAACAATCACAAGGTTCAAAGGTCCCTCCTTCGAAGCCAAAACATCCATAGGAGAAGAAGCCGTCGAGGCGTGAATCATCCGCCGCACCTTCCTCAACCTGTCAGGGTCCCACCCACCCACGTTCCTGCCCCCATCCCCAGCTCACATTCTCGCAACCTCCGACCTTTCGAATCCTCAACCCTTTCCAACAACCTTTCACATTTTCACGACAACGGAATCGTCAGCCTAGCATCCACCAGCGAAGCGATCATCCCCCCTAGACACACCTGTTCACGCATCCACATATCCACATTCTCCCCCGAAAAAGGACAGCTCTCCCAGGAGAAACCTGCACAACACTCCACAATGCACCGCAAGAACCCCATCTCGGTGCTCGTCTACAACACCCTCTTTCCCAACCCATCCCCCACCGATCCCCCTAGCTTCTCCGCGCACCTCTCCAAGAACCTCGTTGGCGAGGTTCGCATCGAAACCGCCACGTTTTACGGCTCGCTCGACACCATCGAAGCGCGATACCCCGGCCTCAACTACGCCTACACCCCACACCGAAAACGATTAGGTCGCTTCCCACACCACAAAAAGCTGTTCGACGCTTTCGACCGGCTCGGACTCACAGATTCCGAAATTCAGGGTTTCTGCAGATGGGAAGGCACGTTGTGGGCACGCGAGCGCTATGAGCGCGACGAGGGCGTCAAGGTGCGGGATACCACAGGAATGGAAATCGGAGAGTGGGTGGATCGTCGCAAACATCGGATGCTGTCACGCAGCAAGGGGATTAACGTCAAAACAGACATAGAGGTTGAGATTGCCGAGGTGAATCACACCGGTGCAGAGCAGTTGCTCGATTCGCGGCCGCTGGATACCGAAATGGTGGATGACGAAGATGATGAAGAGGAAGACGAAGAGAGCGACGATGATGGTGAAAGTGAGGGTAATGCACTGAACCAGCGACTACTGCATGCTGCAGCGATGAGAGATCAGGGTGTTAATGTTGCGATGGACCCCGAGTGGGAACAGTATCTGAAAGAAGCACAGGAGAGAGGCGAGCTCAACTTTGATGCGACGAGAGAGGCACTTCGGATGATGGCAGGCACATTAACCCAGGTTAATCAGGCTGGTTCGGGTGCGGCCACATCGACGCAAACATATCCACCAGTGGCTCCAGCATGAGCGAGAGTTTGACTTGATGGTTGTCGACAGCTCGACTCCTTCACAACTGCTGTTCTGATACATCCATAAATCCACACCATACATCAGCATCACCACCCGCTCTCCCGCTTGCGCTTATACTCACGATTTTCCCCTCCAACCTCCACGTCTCTCCATCGAGCGAAGTTTTCATGCATGCATGCACACATTGCCCCGGCGTTCATTCTGTTTTTCTCCATCACCTGAACCTCCACCACAATACGATCTCCAACTCTTGTCTTACATCTCCTCCCCTCCTCCCAGCAAAAATCAGGCGTTCAGGGACGGAACCGGGCTCATTTCTCATGTTGATCATTTTTATTATGACGCACCCACGGACGTATGGAATACCCCCTCTCTCCCAACTCTCAGCTCTTTCCTAAACCATTTCCAGGCAAATTCCACGGGGTTCTGGGGATTCTTCTACCTCTTCTTTCTGCTTACTGGAATGTTTGCTTGTTCTCTTTCTCTCTGGTTCTTCTTCTTTCTCGTGCTTTCGTTTTTGTTCCTGTTGTCCAAGAGCTTTTTACCTTGGCTTTTGTTGGGCGACTTGGCTCGGGGTGTTTCTGGAACGGTATGGAATGAATTGATTTTTTGTTGGGGGAATATGGCATGATATGACATGGCGTGTGATTAAAAGAGCACGTTTTTATGTCTCTTTGCTGCTTGGGAGTTGAGTTTGAGAGGGCAGAGGAAATCAATGGGCTTATTCGTGGTTTAGAGGAAAACGAGAGGAGCTGATTTGGTGAGGAGTAGTAGTAGTAGTAGTAGTAGTAGTAGTAGTAGTAGTAGTAGTAGTAGTAGTAGTAGTAGTAGTAGTAGTAGTAGTAGTAGTAGTAGTAGTAGTAGTAGTAGTAGCAGTGAGCGGCAGGCAGCAAGCAGCATATTATCATGTCTAGAAGGAGAATACAGGATTAGTCGGATTATAATCTTACTGGGGGTCATGGGAATGGAATGCAATGGATCGGTTAATCAATTGATCAATCAATCAATGGATGGATAGGAAATAAATCAATATATAT
This sequence comes from Dendryphion nanum, assembly GCA_020744415.1. Lineage (NCBI taxonomy): Eukaryota > Fungi > Ascomycota > Dothideomycetes > Pleosporales > Torulaceae > Dendryphion > Dendryphion nanum. Next base: position 2,293,989 of record JAGMWT010000001.1, on the reverse strand, counting down.
ATATATATATACTTTTTGGATCTTCAAACATTCAAACTCGGGACGACTGCATGCACATGTATCATCCCGTTTGCGACCTCGGGATATGCCCGCGTGTTCCAAACGTAGAAGAAAAGTCGATGAGTGAAAGAGCGCATGCAATGGTTGGTAGCATAGTAGTTCCTAGAGCTCATGGGTAAGGTGAGGTCACCTAGCAGGTTGTACAGGACGAGCCGTTCAAGGTGTTGAGAATAGTTTGCATTTCATTTATTTTCGTATTGGTGACTCTTTGGATGGGATGGAGTCTTGGGAGGGGGAGGGGGAGGGGAGTCTATACTAGTAGTGTTTAGAAATGATCGGGATAGGGGGTCTTGATTTCTAGATGCAGATTCCTTCTCTTTTCATCTTCTTGAGTACTGTGGTAGTGGAGTAATCTTCTTCTTCTACTTCTTCTTCTGCTTTAGTCGTTATTTCGTAGTGCATGACCTGCCACTTCAATGATATAGACTAGTCATACCAGTCATAACAGTCACGGCTATCATGTCGGTCATTTCGACCAATCATCTTATACACTCAAATCGTTCCCCTCATCCCAGCCTCCTCCCCAGGCCGCCAAACCCGCCAAACCCGCCCCCCATCCCTCTCTTCGAATTCCTCGTTTGTCGTCCCCCACCCTCCTGATCAATATCCATCAGATCCTCCTCCACCAACGCCGCACCCCCGCGCTTCGCTCCCTTCTCCTCCAAAAACGACATCACAGTCTCCATCGCCCGCTCCTTTTTCCGCCGCTCCTTCTCTCGCAAAACAGCCGCATCCCTAACCTGCTTGACGCGGTCCTCGAGCTCCGAAATCGTCGTCTCGCATTGGGCCGACCATGTGGAAAGTGTGGTTTCTAGCGTGGGTAGGGAGCCCGGAGCGAGGTCGCGCAGGGGTGCTACGGAGGATACGGCGACGAGGGAGTGTGCGGGGTCGAGAGTGGCGGTCAGGAGACCTGAGTAGATTGCGGTTGTGAGGAGGTCTTCTAGGGCGCGGGTTGTGGGGAGGTCCAGGGAGGAGAGGAGCGATGCGTAGGTGAGGGTTTTGTGCGAGTGAGAGAGGGGGAGCAGGGAGAGGAGAAGGAGTTTTTGGTGTTGCTGGGCGGAGAGAGGAGGGAGGTTGGATTGGCCTGGAAGGAGTTTGTTAGATTTTGATATTGTAGTGGTTCAGTTTAGAAGGGGGAGGGAATGTACTTTTATAGTCTGACCATGTTCCCCAGGCAAAGATTTCGAGGAGAGTGAGATAGGATGCGTATTCCTCTGAGCTGCGCAGATTTTGGATGTTGGGGGTTTGGAGGAGCTCTGCAAAGACGTAGGTGTTGGGCGCGGAGGTAGCTTGGGTTATGAGATCGGCTGCTGCGCGGGGTGAGTTTGCGGTTTTGGTGAGGGCGAGGAATGGCTCTAGGGCGTTGAGAGCTCGGGTTTGCTCCATGGTGGGAGTATCTTGAGGTGTGGAGGGGCTTCAAGGAGGATTGGAGGGTTGTGGGTGGTGTGGATGGACTGTGTGTGGTTTGGTTTGCTGTATGTATGTAGTGCATGTTCAGTCGTCAACAGAAGCAGGTGAGCTTCAGCCTAGGCTTGGCAGTGGGAGGGTCTGGGGTCGCGGTCAAAGTGGGTCGTCGGCCTCTGGGCCCCGCAGATGCCGATTGTGATTACACAAAGCATTCACCGCATCACGTGCGGGTGAGACCCCGAGGTGTGGCATGCCGGAAGACGACACGATGCCAGGTCCCTTGGACGGTCTGAGACCCTTCAGGCACGGAAGGTTAAGAGTCCACTGCTTCTGCTACCGTTGTCATTCTTGTGTGCTTCTGAGCATGTTTCTGAAACATCAGCTTTCCGCCACTTCCACTAAACAATGGATCCCCACGGAAGCACTGAAGGCTTGGGCTTGGAATAGAACGCAGGACGGTCGCTAAGTCACTCTGCTGGGTGCTAGAGAGATCCAGCCTCCATCAGCCACTTGCACTATTGCCACCAACATTTCCATGTAGTCAGATCGTATACTTGTGCTCCTCCTCGACTGCAAAGCACACACGGGAACTCGGTGCATGAAGGTAAGAAGAGGCGTAAGTCATGCATTGCCCAAGCGTGCCTTGGACAGTCGCAAGCCGCCAGGTGTCAAGATGGAAAGACCAGAAGAAAAACGACAGACGAGCAAAACGAAGCACGGCGTAGAAGCCCGAACTGGAGTCGCAGCGCGCGCATCGTCAAACACTGTCCAGTTTCACACGCCAAGGCGAAACCGAGCAGCCTCTTCAGGCCGTCACGGCTATAAGGAGACTCCGATCTGCGTTCAAATCAGTCTTGATCGATATTCCACCTGCTCTCACTACCATCCCTTTCGTGCAAGTCAATAGCGGTGACATCTCGCACTCATCCACCGCCAGCGTCAGCCGTCCCGGTCGAACCACCGATCACAAATCAGCTTATCGCACGCGCCTCATCCGGAGTCACGACATTCGGTGGCGCTGGACTGAATTCGGGTTTCTGGTGGCTTCCCGTGCTCCGTTCACCCCGGCCGCCGACCTGCCCTGGCCTGCATTGACCTGCTTAGACTCGACTGGCTGCAGCACTCTGCAGTCTCACTAATTAACCACATCGCCTTTGGTACCTTCAGGAAGCTGGCCTTTCACTCTTATTGTTCCTCAACTGCCGACTAAATCTACTCTAATATCGCCATATCCCCGTGTCGCCATTTACACCCACACAACCTGTGTCCTCTCGTCCACATGCGGTGATCCCACCTCTCTTCCCACCATCGCTCTCGCCCACATACGCCCCTTCCTTTCGTCGTCTGCGACTCCGCCTTACCCCCCAGTTCGTCGCGCTCCGGTCGCTGACAATTACCGGCTGCCCAACCCTCTGCCGGCTTCTGTAAATATATTATCGAACATAACCTGTTTTTTTTTTTTCGCTGTACACGTTACCCTATATCATGCCTTCTTCGACGCCCAACGCGGGCGCCACCGCACACATGGCGACGACGACGCTCAAGGTCGAGGGCATGACCTGCGGCGCCTGCACGTCCGCAATCGAAAAGGGCTTCCAGGGCGTTGATGGCGTCGGAAACGTCTCTATAAGTCTGGTCATGGAGCGCGCCGTCATCCAGCACGACCCGAACAAGATATCAGCAGATCAGGTCAAGGAGATTATCGAGGATCGTGGGTTCGATGCAGAAGTGCTCTCTTCGGATCTGCCGTCCACGGTGACTACCGACGACCACTTTTTGAGCGACTCCGAGGATGAGGGGGAAGTGGAAGGGTTTTCGACAACGACCCTTTCGGTTGGAGGCATGACATGTGGTGCCTGTACATCCGCTGTGGAAGGCGCTTTCAAGGACGTTCAGGGAATCAAATCGTTCAGCATATCGTTACTATCCGAGCGCGCCGTAATCGAACACGATTCGAAAGTCACATCGGCGGAGCAATTGGCGGAAACAATAGAAGATGTGGGCTTCGACGCAAAGGTGCTGGAGACGGTGGCCGCTGCGCCCGTGAAAAGGACTAGGGGCAGCCGAAAGCAAAAGACTCTGACGACCACCATCGCTGTCGAGGGAATGACTTGCGGTGCTTGCACTTCGGCAATTGAGAGCGGTTTCAAAGACGTAGACGGCGTGTATCAGTTCAACATTAGTTTGCTGGCGAACCGGGCGGTTCTGGTGCACGACCCTGCGAAGCTCACAGGAGATCAGATTGTCGAGATAATAGAGGACCGAGGATTCGATGCAAAACTGATCTCTTCGGTAGACGGAAGTATGCAGAGGTCGTCGTCGTCGTCGAATGGTATGACCCATCTCAAAATCTACGGTTTACCCAACGCGAAGGCTGGAGAGGAATTGGAGGCTCTCCTTCGAAAACGTCCAGGTGTCCTTTCGGCAAATGTCAATTTCGGCACATCCCGAGCGACCGTCAACCGTGATCCACAAATTCTAGGTCTCCGTGCCACTGTCGAGGCCGTTGAGCAGGCCGGATACAATGCGTTGGTGGCCGACTCGGACGACAATGATGCCCAACTGGAATCGCTTGCCAAAACCAAGGAGATTCAAGAGTGGAGACATGCTTTCAGGTTTTCACTATGCTTCGCTATTCCAGTATTTCTGACTAGCATGATTTTCCCCATGTTCATCAAATTCCTCGACTATGGAAGTTACAAAATCATGGACGGTCTGTTCCTGGGAGATGTTGTCTGCTTGGCTTTGACAATACCAGTGCAATTCGGTATCGGTAAGCGTTTCTATATCTCAGCCTACAAGTCGCTCAGCCACGGCTCGCCTACTATGGATGTTCTGGTTGTTCTTGGCACTTCGGCTGCTTTCTTTTTCAGTATTGCTTCCATGTTGGTGTCGATCTGTGTGCCTCCGCATTCCAAACCGACCACCTTGTTCGACACCAGTACGATGTTGTTTACTTTTATCTCACTGGGGCGATATCTCGAAAATAGTGCCAAGGGACAGACATCAAAGGCTCTGTCCAAGCTCATGTCTCTTGCCCCATCCATGGCAACGATTTACGCGGATCCTATCGCTGCTGCTAAGGCGGCAGAGGGTTGGGACAATAGAGACGACGAGAAAGAGGGCAAATCTTCGATGGATGGAAATGCCATCGAAGAGAGAGTTATCGCAACCGAACTCATCGAAGTCGGTGATGTCGTTATCCTCCGCCCTGGAGACAAGATCCCCGCCGATGGTACTGTTACGAATGGCGAGTCCTATATCGACGAAAGCATGGTGACTGGCGAGGCAATGCCAATCCTAAAGAAAAAGGGCACTCTTCTCATGGCTGGTACCGTTAACGGAGCTGGGCGATTGGACTTCGTCGTTACCCGAGCGGGCCGTGATACCCAGCTCAGCCAAATCGTGCGCCTTGTTCAGGAGGCCCAAACTAGTCGCGCTCCCATTCAGCGTCTCGCCGACATTGTTGCTGGTTACTTCATTCCTGTCATCATCACGCTTGGTCTTGCAACTTTCGTTGCCTGGATGGTCCTCAGCCATGTCCTGCCTTATCCTCCCAAGGTATTCCTAGACCATGCTAGCGGTGGAAAGCTCATGATCTGCTTCAAGCTATGCATTGCGGTCATTGTCTTTGCCTGCCCCTGTGCCCTTGGTCTCGCAACCCCCACTGCTGTTATGGTCGGCACGGGTGTTGGTGCTGAACAAGGTATTCTCGTCAAAGGTGGAGCTGTATTGGAAACTGCTACCCGAATCAATCACGTTGTTTTGGATAAGACCGGTACTCTCACTGTCGGAAAAATGAGCGTGTCGAAGGCCGATATTCAAGGAGAATGGTCGAGAAGTTCATACAAGACAGACCTATGGTGGTCACTCATCGGTCTCGCAGAGATGGGCTCTGAACATCCCATCGCTAAAGCCATTGTTCGTACAGCAAAGGAGCATCTTCGACTTGGCCCTGATGGTACTCTAGACGGATCTGTTGGCGATTTCGAAGCTGTTGTTGGCAAAGGTATCGCTGCAAATGTTGAAGCTGCACTGACTCGCGATCGCACACGGTACAGGGTTCTTATTGGAAATGCTTCATATCTCATTTCTCAAGGTGTCAATGTTCCGGATTTGGTCGAAGAGCCTCTTACCCCAGCCACCTCTACCGCAAATGCTCGCACTGGCCAAGCTCGGTCTGCGGGTATCACTACAATCCACACTGCCATTGGAACGACATACACCGGCACCCTCTCCCTATCCGATACCATCAAACCGTCAGCACGTGCCGCCATCCTGGCCTTGAGGCGCATCGGCGTAACCGCATCCATCGTCACTGGTGACACGTCCTCTTCCGCCCTCGTCGTAGCCGCCCAGGTAGGCATCGAACCCGAAGACGTCTACGCATCCGCCACCCCCTCAGACAAGAAAGCCATCATCGCAGACCTCCAATCCCGAGGCTACGTCGTGGCTATGGTCGGTGACGGCATCAACGACTCTCCCGCCCTCGCCTCCGCCGACATCGGAATCGCCCTATCGACTGGCACAGACGTCGCCATGGAAGCCGCCTCAATCGTTCTGATGTCCACCACCGACCTCCTCGCCATCCCGACCAGTCTCATGCTCAGCAAAGCAATCTTCAACCGCATAAAACTTAACCTCGCCTGGGCCTGCTTGTACAACCTCGTCGGTCTCCCCTTCGCCATGGGATTCTTCCTCCCCTGGGGTCTGTGGCTGCACCCCATGGCTGCCGGTGCCGCAATGGCGTCTTCGTCCGTCAGTGTTGTGACCAGTTCGCTGCATCTGAAGTTGTGGAAGAAGCCAAAGTGGATGAGAGTCTCGGTGTTGGATCCGAGTGCGCAGGTGCCGGAGAGTGAGAGGGAGGCGGAGAGGTTGGTGGAACAGGGTGTGTTTGGGAAGGCGTTGGAGTGGATTAAGGAGACGGTGGCGGCGAGGAAGAGGAATAGGGAAGAAGTGGGGTATGTGCCGTTGAGGGATATGGGGGATTCGTAGGTGTTGATTGCAATCGTTTATTGTGAATTGTTTTTTTCATTTATTCATGGGGCATGGGATATGTCGTGTTGTGCTGTGATGTGAATACCATTTCCTTCTGCTTTTCTTTTCTTTTCGTTTCGTTTCCTTGGTTTTGTTTTGTGTTTTGGTTTTGTATGTATAACGCTTGCATCCTGTCTGATATCTCATCTGAGTATATCCTATGCATCTGTAAATAAATAGCAGCATATAACCACGTTTCTCTCTTGTTTAACGTCTCTTGCTCTTGGTCTTCGTTGTAAATGTTTGGTTGGGAATTGGGACTACTCTGTGATGAGGTTTGATAGTGTCGGTAGGTAGGGACCCAAGACCTTAGGGAACAGCAGGTTTAGCGTCAGATAAAACATGTGAGTATATCCAACACATTTGCTAGCTTGTAGGCATGACTAAGGCACAGAAAAACAATGTTCAACGTCAGAGTCCCAATTCCAATGCGTTGGAAATGTAGCAAACAGGCTATTTTTCAGGGCGTGAGGTGGCTCGAAAAAAGGACATCTTGTAGATTGGACTACAGAATAGTAACTGTGCTGACCATTAAAGCTTTTTGCTAGGAGACATTTGTAGTCTATCGCTGTTTTATCTTTCTGAAATCCAAGATTAGGAGAGTATGACGGTTAGTAGTCTGTGAGGGTAGGAGAAGCAACGTTGAGATGGATATCACACAGATAGCATCTGCATGTAGGGGAAATAACCTATGGATTCCCTACACATACACACCTTGTTTATTCACACTGTTTAGAACTTACTAGCATGTTGAGAGGGGTATTTGATAAAACTTAAGCAAATAAGATAAGTATACTGATTTTATGTTGTATAATAATAGCATGAGTTATAATGTAACGATACTACAACCATTAGGCCATATATAGAATATTAGCTATGTTTTGGTGCTGAGAGTATGTGGAGGCTTCCCTTTCACCGTGGTGAGTATGTATATAGTGTCAGTTTAAGTGGGATACAGTCAGGTGGTTGTCAGCATCAGTTTGGCACGTGACCTTTCTTGGCAGCCCAGTCGTTGAATTGCTCTTTCTCAGCAACTACTTGTCCGCATGTCTCTGCTCTCCATATTCACACCAAATCGACACCATAGTTCGTAATTTGCCTCTATTTTTACTCCATGAGCAGAAATTTATCATAGATGTCGGGATGAACACGCCGAATCATGCATTGCCAACAATGTCACTCAAACCCGTAAGGCTACAAGGCTGAACTGACAGATATAGCAGCGGTAACCCCGCTCCACCTTCGCCAATTGATACTTAAGTTATTCATAGCCTCGACGATGTACTATCTTGTACATGGCGACCTCACCTCCTACCTTCTTCCATGACACTCTCGACACATGAAACGCCTCTTGTTTCTTTCTGTGAGGAATAAAACCACGACAATTCACCAATTCCGCTAAGGATTAGTGCTAGTTATTTTTGGTCTTACACTTTCAGACCTATATGCGTTGTCAACACTCAACCCATTACTTTTCACGTTTACCTGCCCTACCATTTCGAGACTAGTGCTATAACAAACAATCCGACTCCTTCACTACAACCAAAATAGCAGATTAGTCTTAACTCACTTCACTGGGAAAACTATCCCCCCGTATGCTATTCTTTCACACTGGTGGACGGGATCTGAGGTCCTCTTTGAGGACTTAGGAAACAATACCTACGAAAATAAGTTGGGCTATCGCAAAATTACGTTCTGCGCCAAGCAGGCTGCCAAAGATCAGTTGCTGCATTGATGAATGGAACCTCGATGAACTTTCCAAATCAATCAACTCAATGTTTTGTTTGTGCAAAGGTGCGACAAAATGCTACGCATATTTGGCAGATGTAACAGTGCCCACGGAAGCACAGATATCCAAACACAGTGCCTGGGAAGCATCATTCCGAAAAAGCGAATGGTTCACTCGAGGTTGGACACTCCAAGAACTTATTGCACTGGTATTAGTTGAGTTCTTTTCCCTCAAGGGTTGGCGGATAGGTGACAAAGCAACCCTTGATCAGCTATTACATGAGATTACTAGCCTCCCACTGCATGCACTACAGAACCGTTGTCTCGACGAGTTCAATACATCAGAGCGAATTTCATGGGTCCAAAATCGAAGAACAACTGAGCAAGAAGACAATTTATGTTTCCTTCTGGTGATACGTGGTATCTCCATGCCTACCGACTATGGTGAGGGAGAAGAAAAGGCATTGGAGAGACTCATGATCGAAATAGACGCAAATCGTAATGCTCCGTCGATCATTCTGTTTTCTCAAAACAATCACTTCGTTGGCCGAGGGCCATAGCTCGTTGATTTGGAGACAACCCTTTTCAGTGGCGAACAGAGTACCATAATAGCAATAGTAGGGCATAAAGGTATAGTCAAATCGTAGCTCACCCTTGAGCTTGCGTACATAACAAGAGAGAAGAAAAGAACTGCTCAGTCTTCTGGATTGATGCAAGCAACATAGAGAGTCTCTCTAAGGCGTATTTCAGTATTGCTCGAAAGCTCAATGTTTCTGGCTGGGGTCACGAAAAGGCCGACATTAAGAAGATTTTTCAGGCTCACTTCATTGATGAGGATACGAGGGACAGTTTGCTCATTTTCGACAATGCGGACATGATGTATTTTGTGTGTACCAGAACCTCAACCGCGCCGATTGCCAAATTGCTCGACTACCTACCAGAGACTAGACTATGTTCTATGCTACTAACAACAACTGAACTCGAAATATCGGAGAAGCTAGCATTGGAAAAGATTATAGAGTTACAGGAAATGACAGCAGATTCGGCCCAACGGATGTTGGAGTTGCACTTGAACACTCCGGTTTCGACAGAAGATCAGCAAGAGATGGAAGACTTAGTAGAAGAGCTATCATATCTTCCCCTTGCTATTTTTCACGCATCAGCATACATCAATACCAGAAACATCATGCCCAAAGACTACCGAAGACGTTTCGTAAAGGAAAAGGAGGAAGCTCTTGGGCGTGATGGTGAACAGTCTGAGGGCAAACTGCATGATTGCGGTCAATATGGTCCTGTTGTTACAACCCTCCGCGTCTCACTCGACCAAGTCCGTCGCGATAATCCTATAGCTGCATATTATCTGTTCCTTGCAGCCTGCGTAGACCAAAAAGACATTCCACTTGACTTTCTAGAAACATCCTCATCTTATGAAAGGGATGAAGCTATAAGTACTTTGAACAGCTACAGACTAATCACAAGGCGACCTGCAGAATCCAAAGAGGACAAGACAATAGTGGAAGTTGAGCCATGTATGATTAACTAATAGAGACTTTATTTGTTGCATACCCAGATAGCATCACGGAAGCAACATTACGAACGCGAATAAAGGGAGGTGGTTTATGCGTCTTTAAGGGTTACAGGAGAAGTGCAACCAGTGTTACTTTCTTTCTCTCTATTATCATGTCTTTTCATTCATTGAGTCAGGATAAAAATAATATTTAGTTATCTCTGTTTATTTATTCCCAGTAATTTATATAGCGCTGTTCTAAAGGAAGACTTCAGAGACTGATGAGATTCAGGCCTTGTTGCCTCTCCCAGAGCGAAAGAAGGAAAAAGAAAGTGTGTGGAAGCCAGGCTACAGGAAGGATTTATTGAGCTACCACAGCCTTCCTGATCAATTTCTCTACCAATGAAAACATAGAAGAAACGGGTGGCTTTTGGTGTGATTTGTTGGTTCTACTGGAGACGGGAAGTCAGGCTGTATTCTTATCAATTCCAAAGTTGTCAGCCTGCAGGTGCACTTGTGCCCCCTCACTGCCCCAACGCCACCAGCATCAGAGAAAGATTGGCGTTATTACTCGAGATCAATTATACTTAACCTTGAGCGGCCATCGGGGAATAACATGATCATCGCTGATTTCTTTTCGCCTCGTCTCTTGTCATGATTTCGTTTGCGACTCTACCTGCTGGTTTCACTAAAGCGTGTTGGAGAAAAGCGTCTAAAGATCTAAAGCAAGACCTTAAGAACACAAGATGGATTCGCGGATTCGGCTGGTTTTTGGGAGTCTGTTGGTTTGGTGGCCTTATTTTTGCTCTGTCAATCATCAGCGTTCATCAGTCGGACGTTTGCCTCTCCCAGCAAAGCGTGCCAGCCTGATGGCTCTTTTCGGCTAATCCCGGAAACCTATAGCCTGTGGTCGTCATCGGGATTTTTTCAGATTACAATTGGTGGTGGTCAGCTGTCTTTCACGGAAGCTAAGATCATCGATATCCTATGGGACATTGTTAGTCGCGGTTGAGTGTTCCCCATTGTCAATTGCAGCTCATTTACACACAGATTGTTGGGCGTGGCGGCCAATTTCTACTAGCTATCATCTCGTGGAAAGTATTCGCAAGTTATCTCACGGTGTGCATGGAAGTCGAACCAGTGTCATATCAACTGTTTCGCACCATGTTTCTTGAGAATGAAGCCTCTCTCCCTTCAACGTATCGAACAATCAGAAGCTTCTTCCAACAGCGAAAACTAAGGTCGTTGACAGCTATGATCTTTATAGGAGCAACTATGATCTTCATCATTGCGTTTCCTACCCTTGCAAGCGCATTGAGCGGCTATGATGCGAATGTTGACTCCTTCGTACCGGACAAAAATGGCAGCTTTGTCCCATTCAAGGACTTTTCGAGGCTAAAATACGTGATTCATGATGGATGGAGGATAAATCAGGGGGGTAATTATCTCATTAGTTCGGACCCCAATAAAGATCGAGGTATGTCATTGCTTAAAAATTGATATCTATTGAGAGCAATGGTAATTGGTAGCTAATATCCCGAAGATCCTATTTTGCCAGATTATACGTATTGTCGACCTAATATAATTGCGGACGTTAAATCCAAGAATTGTAAATTGATCAACGTAATTACCGCATGTAAGCTATCATCTCATCACTCAGTTCTAAATACTAAGGCGCAGAAGATGTCACAGTGAATGGACTAGGAGGGAAGAAACAAATAAGTAGCTACTTCGGTAACATGACCTCTATTGGTTACAACATCACACTGGATGCACCAGTCCTTAATATCTCCTCATATTATGTCAGCGGATTCTACGAAAAGCCGTACAATAGCTGGGAAATTGAGAATAAAACCTGGGTGAGAGGAAACGAAACGTATACTCTAAACTATATCAAGAACGCTGGAAGCTGTCAGACCATAGGCGTAGGTTATATGTGTGTGCTTATATCCTACAACATAGACTAACGCTGATTACAGACCTATCAATGGGGCTTTTCGTTTCTGCAACTTGTTGTCTCTATCATACTACTTTCACTTTGGACATTAGGAATCTACATCATGTGGTTCCGTACACATCATATCATGAAGGTGCTCAACCGAGACCGCCGAGATATTTCTGGAGAGCATAGGGCTGTAATTGAACTCGCAGCAGCTATGCAATGTGAGCTTGAAATTTTGGATACCAACCCCTTCATATTGACTGAGGAACAACCCAGTAAAAAGATCAAAAAAGAGCTGAAAGGTGGCGCTATCTTGTACGCCTATTCCGTTGTTCGACCGCGAGCTTACAGTATCCGAGCATCCATGCAGGCCTGGTTCGAGAGAGAAAAGTGGTGGTTCCTTGCAATATTCGCGACCTCTATGTTTTGCATGGCCATACCGATGTTCAATCATCTGCAGTCTCCCACAAAAGGTTACTTGCCGGCTTTCAATATCTGGCTATGGGTTTGGGGTCTATGGTTGGGAATTTTTCTTGCGTTGTGTATAGGCACATCTAATGGAAGCAGGCTACTCTTCACTCTACTGTTTTTAATTGCCGATGCAGTTATAAATATAGTGATTTACTTCTTAATATGGTGTTTTATGCCATACTTAGGACCAAGACTACCTGGCATTTATTGTACCGGCAAGACATGCAAACTACGGCCTGGGTAGCTAGGTAGATAAGGGTATTTATAAGGATTTAGAGGTGTTTAGGTATATAACCTAAATTAGAAGAGTTAAGAGAAAAGGATTATAAAGAATAAAGCTTTTATAGTATAATACTATTAATTTTCATATCATAACTAAGAACTATAAATTAAAATAATTCTATAAAGACTAGATAACTTGTTTGTTAGATGGGCTGTCTAGTTGTTAGTGTCTCCTCTAGGAGCTAAATAAGTGAATCTCTTTACAAAACCCACTGGAGAAACTTATCTCTATTTCTAGCTAGAATTATAGCTACAAATATAGAAAATTGATGAGCGGAGGTGGCACCTCCTACCCTGGCACATTATCTTTAGTGGAACTGGTGAATTGTCGTGGTTTTGTTCCTCACACCATAAGTTAGTATATCTGGGACATGTCAGAATAGTTTTCACTCACACATAGAGGGGAAGTTCAGTTTAGTTTCATGTACCGGACACTAAATCATGAAAGCGTTTTAGATAGAGGCGCATCATTGGGTGGTAATCTGCGGTGATGTCAAGTCTCTGAGTGATAATAAGCTTTATGAAATCCTACTATCGTGAGCTTATCTGAGCAATGATCACGTGATATGAGCTTTCTTCTGCGAGTAGGCAAGTTATCAAACAAAGCGTTGTCAGATTATAACAGTCTTAGCATAGAAGGTAGTTGTGTAAGATAATTGCCTCAGTCCCCAAACACAGTTCCGCTTTCCGTTGAGTAGATTCTGGGTAACACGATCTTTGAACTCATTTCTAGGTAGCGATTAGATACTTGTGCTCTCTGGTCCTTATCTGTGTCCGTCTGCGATAATACTCCAAAAACATTCTTACCCTGATACAATGCTGCTTGGATCAAAATCTCGGGCCCCTGCTGCTTCGTTACGTACTAAGAAATGGAGGCTTGCCAAAATGACCAGGTCCGTTGCTAATCTGCCACGCGGGCGATTGCTTCTCTTATTGAAAGGCCCAGCAATGTTGGAATAGCGATCGGATCGGATCGAATCGTGTTTTCGTTTATCTCCGATCGTCGTCGATCAAGCTTCTCCGTAAGCACAAACCACGTCAATAACTGCTGTCTTGACATTATGTAGATGGAACAAAAATCACGCTAGTGCAAGATTCATCGAGTATTAGGTATATTATATACCCAACACATTGGCCCAGATGCCAACCGTTCTGATCCACATGCGCACGCGCAGAGTCTGGGGGCAAATTGCTCTTCGGTAATTCATGTACACATCAACATACTTGATGCTGAGGAAGATGCACTAAATAGCGCGTTCCACTGAATAGCGTGTTACTCCCATGGTTCTTTGTGGCGCTAAAGATTTGGGGCGTATGCAGGAACACAGACGCTTCCAAATGACCCTAACTCACCTGTCTTGTGCCATCTAATAACCACAGCGAGGCGAAGAAATGTTCTAGACCCTAGTGCAAAGTCGTACGAGTCCAGATGCTAATTCTGCGATTCTGCAATTCTGCGATTCGCATGTTCTCAAAAGGAGACGCACGGATTCAGTCAAGCCTCGCGACAGCAAGAAGCGATCGCGTGCAACGCTAAATGATAGCACTGTACTAGTATTGTACGGTTGTGTGGCAAATTAACAATACTAAACAGGTAAACTAGCTGTATGAGGCGATAGTTTGCTTAAGCTAATGATAAACGTCTCTAATTGAGTCGAACGTGGCTTGCGGTAAGTGCCTTTGCGTGTCAAGTCAAGCGCCACAGTTCAGCGAGGCGGAGCTGATATCAACTCACGTCTCGCTAAACCATAACATCTGATGAGCTTCCAAGACTTTCAACGCCATGCATACAGAAGGTCTAGATATGTAGAATGTATTTAGGTCAGGCCGAGTCTCGTTTCTCTTGATTAATTCTTTGTCTTTGTCCTTTCAGTTCATTATATCTTTTCAGTCCTGATCATGGGCGTCCGCTCGCTTCTCACTGCAGTTTTCCTGCTTGCTGTTCTTATTAATATCTTTGGTCTCCTTTATTCCTCCAAATCTCACCAGACAAACTCGAATAAAGCGTTCAGCAAACGCGCACCTTCCAGAAACCCCGGTGGCGGACCTATCAATGGCTATCCTGTGATCAAAAGCTTCACGCCTCGAAACGAGGCTGACGAGGAACTTCTTTACGATCCCACCACCTGCGGCCTCGAAAATGGGGAAGTTCGAACCCTTCATGGACGACAGTTCCAGATCGAATGTGGAGTTTATCATACGGGAGGCGAATACAAGGAAGTCCACTCGGAAACAGTTCTAGAGTGCATGACCCTGTGTGCGATGGAGGTCGAGTGCATTGCGCTCGCATTCTACCAGAACAGTGCCAATAACAACTGCTTTCTCAAGGATACTCTTCCGCCTCCACGCCTCACTAAAGGTGCCAGGCATCGAAATATCGTTGGCGCCAAAGTTATTGGCGGAACTCTCGAACCTCCTACACTTCCAATCCCAGACCCGAAGCCCGTTCAACCTGCTTGCACTCTCACTCCCCCAAAACCAAAAAAGGATGATGACACTTGGTGGTCAGGGGGGGCATACAACACACTCTGTGGAGATCTTATCGAACCCTCGTACGCTGACTCGTCTATCCCCTCAATATTTCAGCAATCTCCGATCTCCCAGGTAGAGTGCGCTACGTACCTATTCAAGCTTCAGGGAACATATATGACATACGATCAGTCTTTACAAAAATGTCGCGTGATCAATGACGATATTGTGCACAACGTCTACTGGGGGATGTCGTATGATACAAAATCGTATACCCCAGAATGCTTCGACTTTACATTCATCCCAGATTGCGCTTGGCCTCTGCCTCCACAACCGACCCAAACTTAGGACACCAACAGGTGGTAGAATGGATATCGCGTGGGTAAAAGGGGGAACTGCAGTACTTGTCTTTATATATATGTCCAAAAACTGTTTTATCCTGGGAATGGTTTCCATCATGCACTTCTAATACCCTTTCCCAAGTTGATTCCATCCTCATCATCAATCTCAAGACATCTCCATCCGTATCCAAATCTACTTGAATCTTTCTTCATGGCTTTGAATTGATATTAATTCGTTGAACTGAACGTTTTCTCTTCATATTGAATGCGTGAGGGTCTGAGTGGCTTTTTAGCCCTCCAGAAAGGCCTTTCTCCACCATCCCTCATCTTTCATCACTGCCTTGTGATCTGAACGTTCTGTTGTCTCCTGGTTGAACTCACACGTTCAGTGCTCCTAGAAGGTTATTCTCCTGCAAAGTGAATGTCCTGCCCTTAGTGTCACTTCTCGTGGTGGAATATTTTCTGCTATTCATCAAATTCAACCTGCAACTAATGTGGCAAAAAGAGCCCACTCTAGATGTCGACGGAAGAGTGGGCATGTTTCCGATCTAAAGTCCTCTCAAGCCAAACAATTTGGACCGATGCGGACCAATTGCATTCTTTGCTGCTACTGGCACCTTTTTCTTCTCGTAAACCTATGTAGATCCCTTTGAACTAACAAATCATGGTTGATATTCCTCGCCCTGTAGTTATTTACACATTCCCAATACCCCTATGCTCGTTCTATGCTCTTCAGCTAGAGATCAAAAATAGAAGACGGCCAAACATTGTACGATTAAACACTAGGTATTCCAACAAACAAGTGCCTATGAATCAAGCCCCAGCTCTTGCATGAGCTCTGACAGATTGCGAGAGCATGTTTTTGTTTTGGGATGTTGCGAGCCAAGCACACGCTCAAGTCCACTACTTGCCCGTTGATACAGCTCCAGAGCAAGTCCGTACTTTTTCTGAACGTCAAACAACCAGGCCAGGTCATTCACCGCAGTTAGCGTAGTAGGGTGCTCTTTCCCTAGTTCCTTTTCAGTACCCTTCAGCACTTGCTTGTACATCTTCGCTGCCTCTTCGTATGCCCCTCGTTTTGTTAGCAGTCTTGCTACCAAACTCATGGAAATCAGCGTGTCTTGGTGTTGTGTGCCAAGCAACATCTCGCGTCCCTCCAGTGCTCGCCTATACATATTTTCTGCTTCTTTGTTTTTTCCCTGCGTTTCTAGTACTGTTGCCAGATTATTTATGATTGCCAGTGTGACTTTATCTCCTGCGCCGAACGCCCTCTCATACCCCTCTAGTACTCGTCGGTACATTTCCTCGGCCGTCTTCAACTTCCCTTGAACGCCCAAGGTTATGGCTAGGACATGTGCACTGTCCAGCACGGCAACACTATCATGTCCTGCATTCCTTTCCCTCGCCTGCATCGCTCTCCGCGCCAAGTCCTCGGCCATCTCGTGCTTACCTGTCTGGTACATGTACAGTGCAGCATTTGTAGCAATCTCAGCCCAGCTTTCTACACACATCTCATCGCTGGGCTTGCTCTCTAGTAGATGTTCAAGGTGCGGAAGTAGCAACTGGCACTTTCCCCAATCCTCGAAATCTCCTCCAGGGAACTCTCTTGCCATTAATGTGAAGAATGCCCGTCTCCACCGCTGTGCCTCGTTCAACGAAGAAAGCCATAATTTTGTGCAAAACTGTACTAGGTGGTGCATCTCGCTCACATTACTGTGCATAGTTGTCGTCACTAACGAGTAAGCTTGCAGTGTGGCCAAGTCTTCTTCAAATTCGTCATCCTCATCATCGTCATCATCGTCATCGTAGTCATCGTCGTTGTCGTCGTCATCGTGGATGTCGTGAATGTCCCTATCAAGCCTTGCTGTAGACATGTTCGAGTAGCTGCGTAATACTGACACTGGAATACCTTGCGGGTTGAAAAAGCTCATCAACGACAAAAGATCTGCGGCAGATGGTCTCTTCTCACGTATTTGGTCAAAAGACATTTGCCAAGTAGTGACTACAGAGTTTGATGCACCTTCATCTCTGCGAAGGTCACCAGCGTCCTTATTAAGCAGGTTGGTTCTTTTCTTGTCATTCTTCCAAAAATGGTCTAGAAAACTAGAGATTGATGTTCGAAGTGAGCCTCGGTTGATGTAGGCAGCTGCTTGGGTTATGGCGAGCGGTACGTGATCAAGAGCACGTATCAAAGCAGTCATACCTTCTTCGTCAGAAGCATCTTTGAGCTTATTCTGGAGGAGTTGCATGGCTTGACCATCATCCATTACATTCACTTCTTTAATGTGCTTGATACTTCCTACCATTCTTGCCGCCGCATCCTTGCTGCGAGACGTGACAAGAATGGACCCATGGCGACTTTGCGGTAAATACGTGGCCAATGGCGCTGGAACATCCTCGCCTCGCTTTCGTTTTTGGTTTGGATAGAAAACTTCCACGTCGTCTACGTTATCTAGCACCATGGCCCATATTCCGTTAGTCTCATCGCAAAGCCAATCTCTAACTAGCTTGAGAGTATTGACCTTTGGATCGTTTCGTCCTGGAAGTTCCAATCTATCTGCAATATCCTTGTACGCTTCTTCGAAGCGTGCGGTAGTACTTGCGTGCACCCAGAACACCCAGGTCTGCGGTGAAGCAGCCCGAACGTCGTGGCAGTATTGGATAGCCAACTGTGACTTCCTATATCATTGTCAATATTAATTAGAGTTTTGGTTTAATAACTGGCAGTGTACTTACCCTACGCCACCAAGACCAACAAGGGCCGCCCGGCTAGCTGGAGCTGAGCATTTCTCACAAACCCAGGCTGAGATATCGGGGCGACCGACGAAATCGGGGTCTTCCCTGAATGGTACTATGGAGAAGGGCGTGCGTTTTAGTTTTCTTTCTGGATATTGTTAGTAGTGCGACATTCAGTAATATATTTGGTATACCTTTCACCACATGAACTGGTGGTATTGCCAATAGTATTTCTTTTGCATACGCTGCTGCTGCACCTGCCGCGTACGGCTGCCACCTCTTATTCTTATGAGAGTCTGCATAGTCACAAATACCGCGGATTACTAGACATGGGAAGCTGTTCATCAGACCTGCCGCCTCCATTTCAAAGCAGAGAACGCCGTTGAGTTTTCTACTAAGCTCGTCCCGCATGCTCCCATCCTTTATAACCTGATTTCCTGATGCAATTGTCCCATAGTGTACTACTGGTTCATTGTTCTCACGTGGTAGCTGAAACTTTTGCCGGCTAACATCGCACTGGTCGCATGTGTGTCCTCCTCCTTTGTGATCGTATGCTGACTCAAACAGAACATCAGGCCCTGCTGTATCGCGTTGAAATGCGGGACTGAGGGACATGTGTTTGGATAGTGTGCTCCTGCCTGTCAACTCGTTGGCCCGCACTCTAGCTACTGCTCCAAGCAAAATCTGTGGTGGAGCATTGAGAAATCCCGTCCGCTGGAAGCCATCTGGTGTATTCTTCCCAAAATCATACTGTATTACGCCGCCAGACGTCTGATTAGGCTGGCTCACTACTACATCTCCAAGTCGGACGTCTATCTCTGCACTTGGAACCCCTCCCCCAATGCCAACCATGAGGCCAAACTGGATCATCTTGAAGGTTATCACCATCTGCATCGCTACCGCTGTTGCAGGATTGTTGCCAATCTGCCCCGCTGGAAGGCATGCGATCGCGACGTTGTGCCCTCCCACTGATCCTAGAGAGTACACGTTCTTGTCGTGACTGTCCCGCTCAAGGTCGTCATGCTTCTCGTCGAGCATCTCCTGCGCTGCCGCGAATTCTATCGGGAGCGCACATATCCACCCAACGGTGTATTCGTCGTGTCGCAAGCGCCGTCGCATCGGGAGATCGTTACCGTGAGGGGTGGGCATTTGGCAATAGCATCAATAAAAGTATTAGAGACACTTGTAACGATCACAGAGTCGTCCAGCCTGCCCGGTGCCGTTGATAACGGCTTTGACGTTGCTCAGCCTCATCATAATCAGTTCTTCTAGCGGGCAAGACTGCAGGCGCTGAAACTACCATTGGGCAGCTACGCGCCGGAATGAACACGTGACGAGTGTGTCAGTCACACCCGTGGATGTGTCTGAATACAGCCAGTGATCTTATCCTTCAACTAACATCTTAAAAGCCTATACAAAGTACTCGAGTTGCACTTTTGAGACAATTCATGTCTTTACAGCAATAAGTTTCCAGTGGTTTCGTCAACGCCCAGAAGCCCCACCAGGAGACATGGCACGTCCTGGATGGCCCTAAGAATGTACCTCGGCAGCTGACAGGTCTAGACTAGCGTGACCGTGTCGGCGCGTCCCGAATCCCGTCCACCGATTCCGCATCCATGAAATCATCGCATTGCTCACGTACCTCGGATTGCTGTACAGGAAAGGGAAATTTTCCATCCCATTATTCGCAAAACTTGGAAGTAAAAGCGAAATATCCATGAAAGACTAATCAAACATAGCCTCTTCTTGTGAAACAAATCACTGACCTTCACTCTGTCTGACGCCTCGCATCCATACAGTATCCTCGGTGTCGCGTGCTTCCGATCCTGTTCCTGCGTTAGTGGCAAGGAAAAACCTACATCATCGCTGCGCACTGCATCGGCAGCCCCGAGTACTTAACACTAACTAGATAAAGATCTTTCCTCTCTCCAGCGCTTGTTAAATTTGTATCCGCTAATCTATGCCCCCCTTCTCTTTCCTCTCCAAGTCTTCTCTTGCAAAACTTCTTCGATTTCCTTCCCAACGACTAATTTCTATCCCGTCACCCAAGGTGCCCGACATGACCTGGCTGAGTAGATTCAACCCAACGCCCGGTTTCCCGGGATATACAGGCCCGTATAAGGTTGGATCCACGGATATAGAAATTCCAGCATCTGAGTTGGAAAGTCCTGGGCCGTCGCCGTCGCCGTGTACCAATTTGCCAACAGTCGCCTTCAGAGTGTTTTATCCTTGTCAGCAAGAGTCGGAACAGAGAGGAGTCCGATGGATACCGAGCCCGCAGAGAGAATATGTGGGAGCATATGCGAGGTTCTTAGGAGCGAATTCGGCATTCTCGCAAGTTTTCTCGTGAGTTTGAGAGTTAGCATGGGGTTGATGATTCGCTAACCTTTGTAGGGTTATTCCACAACTCCTCTACTACATTTCGATACCAGTACACCATAATGCGGAGATCCTCGAACCGCCGACGAGCTCGAAGCGATGGCCGGTTATGGTGTTCTCGCATGGGCTGGGAGGCTCGCGGAATGCTTATTCGCATATCTGTGGTTCGCTTGCTAGCCACGGAGTTGTCGTCGTTGCACCGGACCACCGAGACGGGAGCTCCCCGATATCGTTTATTCATACGCCGGATGCGCAGGAGAAGTTGAAGAGGGTGGAATACAAGAGGGTGCCGCACAAGGCATCCACAGAAGTATATGAGAGCCGGGACGAGCAACTGCGGATACGAATGTGGGAATTGGGGCTGATACACGATGCGCTGTTGAAAATTGACAAGCGGGTTGCGCTGAGCAATGTCTCCGAGGATCATGGAAAGCCTAGCACGCTGATAATGCTTGCTAACAAGCTCAATGTCCATGAACCAGGGTCCATATCCTGGGCAGGTCACTCCTTTGGCGCTGCTACCATGGTCCAATTCGTCAAGTCTGTTTTCTACCAACCCGAGTCACCTGTCGCTGGATATAGACCACTCTTCACACCATCCAGCACATCGAGCATTGTCCGCCAGATCACCCCCTCCTCTGCAGTCACCCTACTTGACCTGTGGACCCTACCCATCCAGAGCCCTGGTACAAGCTGGCTCAAGGCGAAGCCCATGCCCTGCTACAAATCAGACAAAGGAGGATCAAACCTGCTCGCCATTCTTAGCGAGGCTTTCTACAAATGGTCTGCCAATTTCCAAGAAACCAAATCTGTCATCGCGCAGCCTGTAGGTGCGCCTTCAGGACAAGCAGCCGCTCACATCTTTTACCCCATTTCCTCGGCCCATCTGTCGCAATCTGATTTTGGCGTTCTCTTTCCTTGGGTCACGACAAAGGTGTTTGGTGCGAAAGATCCCGAGCGAGTCCTGAGACTAAACACACGAGCAATACTACAGGTGCTGAGGAATGGAGGTGTAGAGGTGGCGAATACAAGTATAGCTGATTTGGAGATCGGTACAGAGAATGCGACGAAGACAGACGCGAGTCGCGATGATAGGATATTGAGTACTTTACAAGACAGCGTACAAGATTGGGTATCACTAAGCGCTGATGATGGGAATACGAAGACAACAACGACTGAAAAAGGCCCCGGAGAGGCTGTGTACGAGGGAGAAGTGCTTGGAGAGGTGTTTGGTCAAGGCCAGAGATGACGGGCTCCTTCTGATTGATTGAATTAGTATAGATTTATGCTCGATGACGTAATGAGGTAATGATTGTAGACTAGCATACAGCGACGTTTTGTACAAGGCTCACTTTAGTGTACTACGTTGTGTTTGTTATATCGCGACTTCTCGCGGTTTCCCTTTTTCGCGCTAGTGAGATGGTGGCTTGGCATAAAGCTACGTCGTACTTCAAGTGAAGGGGACTATCTAGCAACAACGCTCTTTCACCAGAAACATTGTTCGTCTGCTCGCTCTTACAATTGGCCTGAGAGGAAACTGGTAAAAGCACAATCTTGAACCTTTCTCTGACCTTGAAAGCCCGACCAGCGAGTGAGCTTTGCGTGGATGGATAAGGCTGCCTAGTCTGTTCACTCCACTCCAAGCCCAACAAACACTCGCAATCATCTGAAATAAACTCCGGACGGGTTGGCGCATGAGGTGGCAAGATTTGCTATTGCGTTGTTCTTTGTCTATATAATCATTTGGCGACTGCAATTCCTGTCGCATACTACAAACTTGTACCAGAAAAGTGGATCGACACCTAATCTGGTCCTTTACCATCGCATCTGCTGTTCTTTTAAAATTGGCCGCACTCTAGTTTCCGAACCCGGTTCACTTTAGTATCAGTCTACTATTTCAACTAAGATTTTCGACCATAATGGACCCGGAAACAGGATTGACGGCCGCTGAGTTCGACACGATTCGCAAGGAATTTGACGTTGATATCGCAGCAGCTGAATCAGAAGCAGGTCGAGAGAAACTTACGAAGCAAGCTGAGGACATATCTCATGAATCCATCGATGCCATCAAAACGGAAATCTATACGGCAGACGATGAGACTAAAAGGGAAGAGCTGGAAGAGCAGGCTGAAAGTCTCGAGAAAGGATCGGTTAACGCGTTCCGAAGGGATATCCACACGAAGGAAGGAGAGGTGTTTGAGGATTGGGGTAAGCAGAGTCAACGGCCGAAGAAGAGAAAAACACGACATCAGTCTACCCCAGGGAAAGAGGCTACAGTGCCAGCGTTAAAGCGAATTAACTCCCCATCTCTCCAAGACAAGGCGACCGGATCATCATCGCCAAAACTTATCGACTCCGTATCTGTGCAAGAAAAGCCCTCACCACCTGTCGAACCTGAAAGTAGTATGGACCAGTACTCTGTCTCCACCCTTGCCATTCCGACCTGGTACACGGAGATCAAACCGGACGGCCTCAAGATGCGCGCTCTTGTCAAATCCAAAGACACTATAAAACGACAAACCATTGCTGCCCTGACATCCTTGAAAGAATGCGTTCAACGTTGCGAAACAACGACTTCTCCCTCCATCCTCCAAAAGGAATTGAATACTCTGCGCGACCACGTCCACAAAGCCGAATTTCTGCAGCCCGACGAACTCATACTCCGAAAAGTACGCATGCTCGACAACGGACTGCAGCGTATATTCACCGCACCATCAATATTCCCCTGGGACCTACGGGCCGACGCCCTCCAACTCTACCGCCGTTGGGCCTCTCGTATCTTCTCCATCGATCTCCTGCGTGGAATAAACTTCACAAAAGCCAAAGCCGCCAAAAGAAACGCTGACTCCATTGACAAAGCCTGGCGCACTCCTAGCCCAAAATTCAACGGCCACGGACCGCTCATCGTCGGACAATGGTGGCCTACGCAACTCTGCACTGTCCGCGACGGCGCGCATGGGGCAGCCCAGGGCGGCATCTACGGCGAAAAAGAATGTGGCGCCTATTCCATCGTGTTGTCGGGTGGGCACGGCTATTCTGATGAAGATTTCGGTGACCGCATCTTATACAATGGCACTGACTCTAAAGACCACCATCCCACCGAATCTACACAGCGCATGATCGAATCCGCGGATAGGGTCCATTTACCGGTTCGCGTGATCCGGTCGTGGAATCTGGCAAAGGCGAATAAGTTCAGGCCTGTTAGGGGGTTTAGGTATGATGGGTTGTATGATGTGCTGGGTTATCGGGTGTTGGATCCTACGAAGGCGATTTATAATTTTGAGTTGCAGAGGTGTGCCGGGCAGGATCCGATTCGGTGGGAAGAGGGACCAGCGGGAAGGCCGACCAGGTGGGAGGTGGAGGAGTATGATAAGTTGAGGGATGCAGAGAGGGGGGTTGGGAGGTCGGAGTGGTGATTTGATGTGGTTAGAACTTTGAAGTGGAAGGGTTTCATTTGTTTGGTATTTTGGGTTTCCCTTAGCGCGGAGTTTGGGATACCGTCTCAATTCCGGTTTTTGGTGATGGAATGGCTGAGGAGGGGGTTTAATTACGATTTTGGTGACGGGATGTCTGATGAAGGAGCACGAATGAGGTACCGGACTCTGGCCTGTTGTCGATGGCTGAGTTCCACTCAGGGAAAATGAACTGTTGGATGTGGACACAGATGGAAGTTAGAGTCAGAGAAATTTCTCTCCTTGTAGAGTATATTACCTTCCAGCCCTTTCTACTGATCTCCAATTGGGAGACACTGGTATCAAAAACAATCAATTTTACATATTGCATCATTGTCTGATATGCGGTTGTGACGATATAGATGAATAGGGCTAAAGAAGATTAAGCTATGTTGATCCTAGGTTCTCCGTCTTTCTACTCCCTTCCCACCCATATCCCAATCTCCTCAGTCACTAAACTCCTCCGCCTCACTACACCCCTCACTCCAACAATCCCCCTCATCCTCATTGAACTCCTCCTCCAATCCCAAATACCTCTCCTCAATCCCCACCTCCCCTCTCCCGACCATCTCGCCCCTCCTCCCCCAAATACCCCCCACCCACTAGTATTCATAGCATGAAAGCACCCCCAATTCGCATCCGTCCCACAAATACTATACCAATGCTCGACACGCCATCTATACGGATCCAACTCGCCCGCCCTGTCCCCACCATCCCTCACTCCCACCTTCCCCCCAGCATCCCGCCATCTAAAGAAAGCCGTCGCGAAGAAATGAATACCCGGTTTCTTCACGCCGGTCTGCGCAACCAAGCGATTCACCCCATCTGCTACGACGCCGAGATCGGACGGCGTGAAGCCTGTAGAAAACCATAGTTCGTGCATTACAATACGTAGGAGGTATTTCTCGAACTTCTCTGCGCGGAGCCAGGTCGCAAGGAGGATGGCATCGCGGAAGTGTTTAGTGCGCCAGGTAGATGAGCGGACGGGTGTGTAGTCGAAGAGCGGAATTTTGTCGAGGGAATAGAGCCAGGTAAAGAAGATGGACCAGGCGCGGGGATTGTTTAGGGGCGGTGCGGTGGAGATTTGGAGAGTGGATGTGTGCGGGGTGAGGTGCGTGGTGAGGGTGGGGGCAAATGTGCGGAGGAGGGTGGGGTGAAGGGAGAATGTTTGGGTCTCGTTAAGGGTTAAGAGGAGGCGGGTGGGGGATTTGATGGTGCTGGGAGGGAGATTAGTTTGGTTTGGTGAGGGTTGCGGGGAGGGGAGGAGAAAGACGTACTGCGGGTATTTAGAGGAACGGATTGTGTAGGTTAGGCCGTGTTTTCTGCAGACGGCGAGCTCCGTGGGATCCCAGTCGAGGTATTCGATTGGTGGTGGAGATGAGGGAGGTTTGGTGATGTTTGGCATTGGAAGCTGGAAACGTGTTGATGCCATTTTGATTATTGGAGGGTTTGTTCGTAGTCTGGCGGTTCAAGAAATGTTCGGAGATGCCAGTATCGTGAGTCTTGTGAGTCTTATCAAAGTCCTAGCTCGTTTCTTTCTCATGCTAATATGACTCCTCCACATTGATCTCGTAATCCCCTGATATTTTCCTATAAGTGTGGTCGTATCGACTCTCCTCTTGTCTTCGATCGAATTGTCCTAATGAAGAGCCGACCGACTACCATTCAGCCAGGTTTAAGGAGTGAGGAACAGAAGAGTAAAAAAAAGGATGAACAGACTTGAGGGCAAGGTATAAAGATTTATGGCGAAGGAGGCGCTAGGTGTGGGATGCGGCGTTGCGGTGCGGAATTCAAAGCGGCGTGGTACAGGCCACGATGTCCAAAGTACGAGGCTATGCTGAGAAAAGGAATAAAAACTGCAGAAATAATAATATGGACAGTGCAAAAGAAGAGTCATGCAAGTTGTCATATACAATTGATATACGTGTACACAATGGACAGAGAAAGGGGAGTCATAGTGGAAAGAAGCATTGACCCTTCCTTACTCTTGATGCGTCCTATCATCCCATCATCCCATCTCCAAAAATACAAATATCGATAACGCCTCCCTATGCTAAACTGAAATGACAATCGTAGCCCTTGACGCTCGAAGAGATGATATGAACTAATGCGCAGTTCTTGTCTCGCCTCTACAGACCGAAACCGCCCGCCGCCCAATTCGCTGGGTCTGCTGGTTGGAACGGGTTCTGTGGCGGGTGTTGTGGCTGTGGAGGATGCGCATGTTGTGCCTGCCCTTGCTGATTGTTGAGCCGTCGTCTTCTCTCCTCTTCTAGTCTTCGCTGTCTTTGTACACGATAATATAGCAGGCCTGCAAGTGCCAACGTCAGCCCTAGGATAGCGAGCGTCTCAAGAATCTCGTAGTCAATGTCATCAAGAGCGTCATAATCGCCGCCTGGCATGTGCCCCTCATCATAATCATCTTGCTCGTAATTGTCCCAGTCTGCTAGTTCGGCAGCGAGAAACACGTTGATCCACTCGGAGAACGACCATTCTCTTCGTTTGACTGGTGATACGATTAGTCATTTTCCTTCATATGAAGACATCATTCCTTACCTGGCTCATCCTGGATGGATTTAACATCTCCGTTCGTAATGGTATTCCACCAGCTCCGAAATCTCAATTTGTAAAGAGACAAAACTACTGGCAAATATGCCTCGCGGGGATTTGTATCAAGAGCCAAATCATAATGCCGCTTGGCCAAATGAAAGTCTTGCTCAATTCCAATACCGTTTTCGTGCATCCAACCGAGGTTCCACATGGCTTGAGCACTCGACATTTCAGCAGCGGACTGATAGCAAGCAGCTGCCTTCTCTTCATCGAGAGTAGTGCCCAGACCATGCATATAATAGTCGCCGAGTTTCACCATGGAGTCGACATTCTTTTGCTCGGCAGAACGAGTCCAATAGATCAAAGCTAAGACAACATCACTAGCCAGTGTCGCTTTCTTCTTGACGAAAGGTGTCAGGGAGGCCAAGGTCCAGCGCGGTTTGGCTTGATCCAACAGATATGCCACATTGTTTTGTCCGACTTCGAAGCCCTGTTCAGCAGCCATCATGTACCGCACAAGAGCTGCTTCGAGATCGCCTTCGGCATAAGCGTCGTTGGCTTCTGGGAAGGACGTGGAAACGATCTCGGCCTTTTCTACCGCAGTCTTGTAATATGCCGCCGCCAGAAGACAGGACTTGTCCTTTCCGACTCCGCTGTTGTACAATTCCGCAAGATAATAATACGCCTCAAGATGACCAAGCCTTGCCGCAAGTTCAAAATACTTGATAGCCGTGGGAAGATCTCCTTGGTCAAGGAACAATGCGCCAAGTCTGACTTGAGCGACGGGAAGTTCTTGGTCTGCTGCTGCACCGAAGTAGTCTGCGGCTTTGACAGGATTTGCCGGAACGCCGAGGCCTTTGAGGTACATTAGGCCAAGAGAGTACTGAGAGAGGGAGTCTCCCAGATCGACGCCACGCTTGAACCATGTCAGAGCAATAGGATAGCTTTGGGCTAGTCCTTCTCCACGTAGAAACATGCGTCCCAGATATCCGGCGGCCTTGGCAGCTAGCTTCTCAGTTCCCTCCTTAACATTTGGCCTGACTTTACCATCCTTTGTCCAGTACAATCGGGCAAGCTCGAGAAAGCGCTTCTTGGCTGCGGGGAGGTCTCGTTTTGCGGAGCGGGCACCCTCGTAGTTTAATTTTGCCAGATTGAAGCTGGCTCTTGGGTCGCCCTTCCTGGCCTGCAGATCCATATATTCGACCACATCGTCCAGCGATGAGTAGGCGTCCGAGTGGATGCCGCCTTGTTTGGCGTTGCGGCCAGAGGAACTATAGCTAGCACCCTCACCGTAGACTCCACCATGCTCATCGGCAATGCGGTACGACTCCTTTGGCATGACGTTTCCGCCCGGTGGTCCGGACCTCATATATGCTATCACCTTCTCTGCAGCCTTTTTGTAGAAATATACAGAATCTTCGCAGGTTCGTGGTGTCGCAATGCCGGATGAATAGCGATAGGCAATAGTCATCTCAGACCGGATGTCACCACCCTCTGCGGCGAACAGATGGTATAGCATAGCCCTGGCCTGATCCTGTCTCACAGCGCCGCCAATGCCAGTGGCATATATAAACCCAACCATGTGTTGTGCCGACGCATTTCCATTCAGTGTCGCGAGCTCGCTGTACCATTGGAAGGCGGCGGTGTAGTTGCGGGGGTGCGAGAAGTTGCCATAGAAGTTCATCTCAGCGAGAGTGAATAAAGCATCAGGATTCTTCAGCGCGGCTGCTTCTTCCAGGAGCTTGACGGCCTGCGATAGGGGCTGACCGAGCTTCTTGGGCTGTGTGTTCGAGGACATCATTTCGGGCTGCGGGGGAGCTTTCATGAACAGCAGAAAGAATAGCTCTTTTGCATAGTAGGCGCTGGCCCCGAGCAGGCCGCTCTTCTTGTCGAAGTTGTACCATGGCGGAGCGGGTGGACGAATCTTGCTCAGCGCATTCGTGGCCTCCTGGAAAGCCAACGCGCCAGGCCTGCCATCGCCGGGTGTCTCTCCCCAGCTTCCTGGCGGGGGTGCTGCTTGTTGCTGTGCGTGCGATCGATCACTTGAGGACTGGGCCGAGGATATCGAGATGAATAATGAAAGAATCACTATGAAAAGAAGGTGTTAGAAAGTCAGATCGTGGGTGCATGTGAGGTGCATATAGGAGGAAACAAACCACATAGCAGCGGCACGAGCCGCTGTATTCGGGGCTTCATCGTGGGATTCGCGGGGAAATGTGGGATTTGAAAGGAGTAGAAATCATGTCGACATTTCAGAGAGCGAGAAACATGGAGCGCGAACAGCCCCAGACGGCAAAAATGGAGAGATAATTGGAGTTGATCGAATTGCGGAGATGGATTGCGGTGGTCGAAGATGCCACTTTGTTCACACTATCAAGCTGGGCATCCCCGTTGACTGGGCTAACGGCTGGGGGGCACAGCTAGCCAATCAGAGCGAGGCGCCACCAATGTCACACCCACCCACGCAGCAAGCTTCAATATTTCAATCTTGGTAAACAACCCACCGACATCTCTTCCTTTACAACCACTCCCTACTCTTCATTCTCGATCAGGCCCACAAAACAATTGATTCTATTTCATTTTCCATGGTACTACGTACAGTCATCAGTGATCACTAACAAACTTTCGGACCAAACTCTCGGCCTAACAGTAGTCAGCGCTTTACCGCATTTATAATCAGGCGGGACACCCATGACGTCCTGTGAATTCCATCAAAATTCCCATTGACCTGTCCATTTTGTTCCAATCATCAACTTCCATCTCTGCAAATTTGTCTCTTTTCAAAAGATGGTAAATGCGAGTGCTTCAGGGGAGAGGGAGCCTCTTCTTGGCCCATCCCATCCATCATCTTCAATTCATTCTTCAACGCCCAATCCCAACCACAGTCTCCCAGACGCCGAAACCAATGGGGTCAATGACACATCTCCTTCAATTTCTCGATCACGAGGATCGCTGATAGTAACATCGGTTGCGCTGCTCATCTTTCTTCAAGGTACTTTCTTTTTTGTTCGTTCACTCCTAGGCTTTTTATGGTCTGTCAGGGGTCTTTTTGACCCTCTCCCACCATCAGAGACATTCTATTGCGAATAATCCATATTGTTTATCCCTTCTTCTGCAATCTCTTTACTTATTATCGTTCAGCTACCAATATTTCTATCTTGACAACCACACAATCGTCCATCGCTGCAGATCTGGATGCTTTTGAGACGGTCACGTGGCTCACATCCTCCTATCTCATTTCCATGTCCTCCCTAGCTCCACTGATGGGGCGGTTATCTCAAGTCTTCAGTCCACGAGTTTGCTTGTTCGTATGTACTATTATCATCTGTGTCGGATCCATCATTACATCAACGTCTGTCTCGTTTGCCATGTTCGTAATTGGCCGTGCTATCACTGGAGCCGGAGCTGCCGGGGTTCTTGTTATAGCAGCAATCATCGCCATCCAAATGACTTCCGCAAAAAAACGGGGCATCTATCTTGGCCTGATTAACACGGGTATGACCGTGGGAGTCTCGTTGGGCGCTGTTATCGCTGGCGCTTTGGAACCAAAAATCGGATGGGTTAGTATTATACTCCATGACCTTTCGTGCATAGTGTTCAAGCTGATCAACGTAGAAACCCCTTTTTGGCATACAGGCTCCACTCTCGCTGCTCGCAGGTTTTGCACTGTTGATGGGAATCCCTGCCAACTATGGCCCCAAGAAGAACGAATACACGACCCTCTCTGTCCGGCAAAAGTTCGCTCGTATCGACTATGCAGGATGTGTTCTTCTCATCATGACCGTCACCCTTTTCCTCCTTGCTCTCTCCGGACCCCGCGTCCTTCCAATTCCCCTCATTATTTCCGCATTTACTTTGCCTCTCTTCATTCTCCATGAAGTCCATATCGCCAGGGATCCCATCATTCCGGTCGCGGTACTAAAGTCTCGTGGCACCTTTTTCACTTGTCTTGCCACAGTGGGTTTCATGACAGCTCGCTGGGCCATTCTCTTCTATACCCCCGTTTATGCCATCGCCGTCCGGATATGGAACCCTGCTGTGGCCGGCTCGATCTTGCTTCCTACCAACACCGGATTTGCAAGTGGTGGTATCCTCGCCGGTTACTTCCACATCCACCGGAACGGCAGCTTTTATACGCATAGTCTGGTGTCCATGGCTCTGTTCCCTGTCACACTCCTTGTCCTTGCATTCATTTCTACGGCTCAAGGCTCATCCAAACTCTATGTGGCCATGGTATTCCTCAACGGTCTTCTAGCTGGTGCCTCATTGAACTATACGCTCGTCCACCTGCTGCACTTGACGCCATCAAGTATCCATCCTGTTGTTTTGTCTCTCCTAGCTACGTTTCGTGGCTTTGCTGGCAGTTTTGGCGCAGCCATCGGCGGTGGCTTGTTTGTTCGGGTTCTCCGCAGGAGTTTGACCAATGGTTTCGAAGACGCTGGCCTAAACCGGGATGACTTAATCCGGCAGCTTGTAGGAAGTCCAGCTCTAGTAGGACGATTGGAGGGAGTGGAGAGGGCGGTCGCCGTCGGTGCATATGAGGATGGTTTGAAGGTGCTGTTTTTAAGTGCCATGGGGCTAGCGGTAATCGTGGTCTTTGTGCAGGCGGGTACTGGGTGGAAGGGGGTAGGAATAAATATTGAAGAAGAGGTCGGAAATGAAGTGCACGAAGAAGAGAGTCTGGTCGCTGGATCATAAGTAATAATTGCTGTCTACAAAATCAAAAGCTTGGGCAGGAACTGGGAGCTGATGGATATAAATTATATGATATTCGAATCGTAAGAGCCTTCCCCGATGGTGATTGAGGATGCTCCCAGTACTAATCAAATTGCCAGTGTCCGAAATTTGGAATCAAACATGCCGCGAGGATCAAAGTTAAGTGTGATATATTAAGCACACTACAAATCACTTAGTCAAAATTCTTATACAATCAGGTCCACTCTTGCACCCACAATGACATTTTCCAGATTCGTTCTACCGCGCAAAACATCGTCAATTCGTCCACTTTCATGGCGTAGAGGGCCTTTCTTCTCTGTATAAGCTCTACACAAACATTGGATACCCACGGGCTGCATCCTCCCGATGCACGTCCCTCCTGCAGATACCCTCCCTTCAGGAAGAAAGAGAAATCGAGATAATTTCCTTCCCTCTATCTCTCTACCGTCTATTACATTCTATCTCCATCTACCGGGGACGGCTCGGCAACGTGCTGAGATCATTCGCAAACTCCAAGCGTCCTTCGCTAGTGGCACTTTCCTTTTCGCTCTCCACGTGTACCTAAACTCCCACCTCTTCTTCTCCCCGCCGCACCGCAGTATCACCATCACTCCACCTCTTCTTTCGCTCCCATTATTTCTCTCTTTACGCCATCCAGGCGCAGAGAGTTTGTGGAGAGCTCTTTCGGTCTCAAGAAAACAGTGAGTGTCCTTGTCTCTCTTATTTGCAGCATCACTGCTGCAGCGTGTGCGTTTCGGGAGGGAGTCGATATGCAGCAAATCACCTTATAGATGACTATTCGACCTGCATAACGCGTCACCGTCGATAATATTTGTCTTATATTTTCCTTTCGTGCGTCGACAATCTTTCCACACCCGCTATTACTTGCTCTTTCTGCACTCCCCGTCCACCTCTTCACGGCAACCAGTACTAACCTTAACAGAGGAAGCGGCTACTGCTAAATACCACGGCCTTCTTCTTATTTCTAATAAGATCAAGTCATTGTCGACATGCCTTATCACGGTTACAACCCCACCTACGCCCGCCCCAAGGAGATCCAGCCCACCAACACCGAGTGTGAGGTCTGTGAACGCGTCATCCTCACCAAGGACTGGAATGCCCACAAGAATTCCAAGAAGCATCGTCTGCGAGAAGAGGCTGCTAAGGCTAAAGAGAATTCCCCTCCCGCCCAGAATGGTCTTACCAGCGATGAAGTTGGCTCGTGGGCTGATCAGGTCAATCACATGACTGAGCAAGGTGGCAGCAGCTTCGGTAATGGCTGGGGCAGCGGCGACAATTTCACCAGCGGCAGTACTGACAATGATGGCTTCCAAACCCACAACAGGGGCGGTCATCATAGGTCGCGTGCCGGTGGCAATGCTGGCGGCGGTGGTGGTGGTGATGATCGAGCTTGCTTTGGCTGTGGCGAGATCGGTCATCAGAAGCGCGACTGTCCCAAGGGTGCTGCTCGTCCCTGTTTCAACTGTGACGAGGTTGGACACATGAAAGCTGACTGTCCTCATCCTCCTAAGCCTCGTGGTGGTAGCGGCGGCGGTCCTTGCCACAACTGCGGAGAGCTAGGTCATCGCAAATCTGAGTGTACTGAGCCAAAAGCTATCATCTGCCGTAACTGCGATCAGAGTATGTCTTCAATCCTTCTGCTTCATTCTTTATACGCCTACTAATATGTCCTTTCCAGAGGGTCACGTGTCTCGAGACTGCCTTCAACCCAAAGATTGGTCCCGCGTCAAGTGCGATAATTGCGACGAGAGTACGTACTTTTTCGTCCCAGTTCTTATGGGTTGTTCAATTTCGATATCACTTACTAACGCTTTCGATAGTGGGCCATACCCGAAAGCGATGCCCTCAACCCCCCAAGGAGGACAACGAGGGCGGTGGCGGTTATGGCGGCGGCGGCACTTACGGCAACCCTGACCCTGTCGATGTCGTTGGTACCTGGAACGACGATGCCCCTGCTGATTCTGGAGAAGTCCCAAGCTGGGAGAGCGCCATTGCTGGTGATTCTTATGCCGGTGGCTCGTCTGCCAACCAGCTTGAAGATTGGGGAGCTACTGGTAACAGCGGCATGGAACAATGGTAAACTCATATCTATCCACAAGCTCATAACACGTTCCTTCGCGTCTTCTCGCGGGGCTCGAGCCGCTGTGTTTACACTCACTTTGTATCCGCGTGTTCAGGTTTCAACGTCGTTCAGGATACGCGGGAGTGGAACTAGATCATGAACACGGAATTTTCAGAAGTAGTACTCGGAAGGGGTTGATATGGCTTCCTAGCGCTCTATTGTCTTGGCAACATTGCGCCAGTGTGGTCGGGTTATCGACTTCTCCCATCACTTAAAATGACATGAGTAAACTTCATCTTTATTTACGGGACTTCCTTCTGCATTCACTTATATGACTAATCACGTAACAAACGACATAGCGACTTGTATCACACCATCTCAACGTCAGTATTACAAACAGCGTCCCTTGCGAGACTTAGCTAGGTTCAGAATTTGGCATGATCCGTGCAATTTCCAAGTCCATCAAGTCAGAAATTCGGTTCCTAGAGATCGTGTTAGATATTTTCTCATCCCAGAATTAGTATTTCCTCATCCTGGCCTCGCACGCTAATCGGGGCACTTGGCTTCGCGGGATATCTCTACGCTGGTAGAAACCGTAAGGGGGTGAGTACCCTTGGGACTTCAACTTTCTAAGCCAATTACACGAACTGCTATCTCTTGAGATCTAGGCTAATTATTCACGTATGTGGCATGAAGAGGTACTCGAAGAATGCACATGCACATGCACCTAATCCAGGCATGGAATGCCGCCATGAGTGAGCTAAAGCACCAGCGAATTTTCTCCTCTCTCACACATCTTGTTCGGAGGCATCGGGAATGTTGTGCTCGTGTGACATTTCCTTTTTCCTAGAAGCTTTCAAGTCCGCATAAGTCTCATTCTCTCCCTTGCGATTCCAGTGCCTCCACCCTTGCTTGGCGATTCATATAGTCAGAACCTCTACCCTCCAATTTGCTGATTCTCTTCGATTGTTCGTTCGTTCGTCCGCTCCTTCAGTTTCGGTTTTTGCCACATTCGTTACAATGGTTTCTGCGAACTCGCAAGTCGCTCTTCGTTTTTTGGTTTGTGTACTGCTTGCCAGCAATGTTGTGTCTGCGGTTGCCGTTCGAAACACACAGCGCGGAACTCCTGTTCGTCGAAGTGCTGTTGAGCAGCTAGATCCGGCAGAAATTGATGGATTTTCAACGGTAAAAGCTGATCCAGGCAGTTTCTGGCATGATTTACTGGCATTTGCGTCGGACTATCATGCCGATGATCTCTTGAGGTTTATCTTTGGCAAATGGCTCTGGAAAGAAGAAACGGCAACGATAACGACACCCTCATCGACGATTTTGACAACTGAGACTCCAGTGTCCGCGGAATCGTCAGCAAGCGTGGGGTTTCAGACAATCACTGTCTCTCCGAGCCCAGTTGCGGCTTCAAGGATATCATTGAGTGTCACGCCTGGTGCATCAAGCGCTGTCACTGTCTCGATCGTCAGTGCGCCTCCATCGACGACTTCGAACGCAGTTATAGATCAAATGACTCCCGCACCAAGCGAGTCAAACATCGCGTTCTCTCTTCTCACTGGCTTCCCTGCAGTTCCGTGGAATTCGTCGGTGAGAGCTCTGGTCGTCGCTGCAGCGAGCTCAAACTCCTCAGTAGATGTTTCAACGCCCACCCTAACAGCTACTGCAACCAAGGAGCCGGAGATTCACATCCTTCCTTTCCCATATCCTATTGAGACAACAGCAGTTATGAACCCTGTCAATATCTCGATCGTTGTGATTCCAGCAAATGGAACTGCAGTGGGCGTGCCGACTAGTACGGCTGCTGTCAAGCTTCCCGTCAATCATACGACCCCTGAAGTACCCACAGGCACACCAGTCATAAAACTCCTAACCAACGAGATTGTTTCAGAGCCGTTAACAAACACCTCTGCAGTAGTGCTTCCGACCAATGCGACTAGTTCAGTTTCCTCATCCTCCAATACGATCGCCGTGATCACCGACGATGTCGTAGAACCTGTGACGGAATTCGCTCCTTCAAGTTTATCATTGGCCTCGGTGCGGATATTTTCATATCCCCTGATCATCAACACCACAATCACTGCGGTGAAGACGCCTTCATCAACATTCGTCCTTCCACCTGGCCCCCGCGTGACAACAACAACAACATATACTGAACCCATAGCCACTGTCTCGCCTCTCGCGAAGCCAGAACCAGAGATCGAAATCGAGATCGAAACCGAGACGGAGACCATCATCCTCACTCTTCCCTCACCAACCTCCACAAAGACCAAAATCCAAGAAATCCAGATCGTTCCATTTCCAATCTCGCGATCCAAAGGCCCATCCGTAAAACCAGTCACTGAAACCCCTGCCGTGATTTCCGATTTCTGGAATATCACTATGAGCAGTGTTTCTGCTGCTCCGTCTCCGACAGCGTTGTCGAATGAAACGGAAACGGATTCGACACTGACGATTCGGAGGACGAGCACGCTGTATATTACGAAGACTGTGCGGCCTTCTCTTATTTCGCTGGGAACTTCGATCGGGACATCAGTCGGACTATCAATTGGAAATGCCCCACCCGCAGTAACAGCAACCGTCCGCTGGACAAACACTACAGCCCCCGACCCATCTTTATCAAGTATCATCCTATCCTTTGGCACGCTCCCAATCCTCACCCCCATCCCCTCTTCTACCCCCCTTCCCTTCCCCGACACAAACCCCAACTCCTCCATAATCTTCATCTCTACCCCCCGCAACTCCCTCCTCTCCCTCTGCCGCACACCCTCCATCCATAAAATCTCGCTCCCCCTCCTCTCCACCTTCTACGGCCCCAACGCCTACCCCCTCCTCAACCCGTTCCCGGGCTGCATTCCGCCAACCCTAAACTCCTCACAAGCTCTCCGGGCTCCGGGCCTCCTAAACTGCACGGCCCTCGGAGCCCAAGTCCAAGCGTGTCAACGCCTCGGTCGCAAGATCTTGCTCTCGATTAAAGCAGCGCCCGGTAGTGCGGTAGCGGGAAATCTCGATTACGGGCTCCCTGGATCCAATCCACGGCCGTTCGGCCCGTATTTTGGCGATTTCGGGCCGGGCGGATTGAATGAATCTCGAGTGCAGAATCGGCAGCCGAATCTGTTTGATGAGAGACATCCACCGTCTGCATTTGCTTTGACGCTGTTCTCGCTGTTTGGAGAGGGACACGCCGAGAGGGCGGATTTGAGGCCGTTGGGACCCGATGCGCCGAGCCCCGTGAGTCCGGATGGAACTAGGTGGTGGAATAAACCGCTTGGAGAGGAGGTGGTGGTGGATGGGTTTGATGTGCGCGTGCCGAGGGAGTGGAAGGAGAAGTATCAGGCCGGGCAGTTTCAGGGGCTTGTGAAGAGGCTGAGGGAGTTGGTTGAGGATTCTTGGGGCGAGGCGGGGGGTGTGAGTGGGGGAGCGAAAGATTTGGGGACGGATGGGAAGGGGGTTGTGGTTTTGGGGTGGGTGTGAGGGTTCTCATTAATTTTCGTCTTTTTCACTTTCCACTTTTGGATTTCTTGGTTCAGGGAAGAGGACTGAGATTTTGACGATGAAAGGCGATGCATGATGTTTTCTCGAGAGTTGATTGTATTGTTTGATTGATTGATCGATTTAGATGTTGTTAGTGGAGCCGTTACTTTTTTCTTTCCTCTAGTCTCAACATTACATTTATTACGTCATCTATGTTTCTTCGAAGAGGGTCCGGACCGCAAAGCTTATTTCGACGTAGTAGTCTTTTTCGCAATAGTACCATTTCTATCTCATTCCTTCGTCTTCAATCAATCAAACATATATAAGTACAGTTGTTATTCCTCAAGCTCAAGATGTCCCTGTATCACCAGCTCCCCGCCCCGTCCCCACCTCCCCTCTTGCCCCTCCCATCTTCCCCCTCCAGAACGGCTCTACCCCCATCGCCCTAAACCTCTTAATCTCATACTTCTTCGTCACCGCATAATTCGACCCAAACATTACAATCACAAAGAGCATAATCCCCACCGCAGCCACCAACGGCGCCACCATGGAGAAAATCGTGAAGCCATACGACACATCCTGGAACGCCTGGTTAGTCTGCAACTGCTCCACGCCGAGCCCGACTTGCATTGCCGTGAGCACAATGACCACGTATCCGAGAACAGTCGCCAAGGTCGCGAAGTTGTCCTGGAGAAGGTCTTCGTAGGCGGCGTGGGACGCGACGCGCGAATAACCGCGGAAGATGGCGCTTTTGCGGAAGACGTAGACCTTGTTTAGACGGGACATGCGTAGCTCGCCATACCAGTAGCGCGGATTGGTTGTGGCGTAGCAGTGGGATGCGAGGAATTGCGATGTCAAAGTTTTCCATTCTATCCAGGTCATGCTTTCCGGGAGAAGGTTTGCAGCTTGGGCGATGGTGAAGTCACTCTGGTAGGCAATGAGAGCTGTATAAGAGAATAGGAAGCCGCGGGCGCAGGCGGCGAGTCTTTGCCGTTGCGCGGCTTCTGCTTCCTGGCCATCGGAGAGGAGATGTGTGGACCAGAAACTTGGACTTAGGAGCCAAAGAGGAAGTGGCTTGATGAAAATGCGGTTCTTGTGCCATACGAGATGCAGTTCGGGATCTTCGGTGATGGATATGGTACGAGAGAGGAGCGTCTGGTGATGGAGTGGTCGGGGTGGCATCGGTCTGCCACATACCCAAAGCCAATCCTGGATATCGTTGATTTTTTTGACAGACAGTTCATGGTCGAGGAATTCTAGGTCCGGGGTCGGTTCTACGATCTGGTCGCGTTCCCGACCACTCCTTGTTGTCGCGGGTAACAGCGCCCCGAAGTCCTCTTCGAGCGTTGCCACACCCAAGGTGCGAACTTGGAACGGCAATTTCGATGAAATCATGATGAGTATTGTGTTGGAGGATAGAGTCGACAGACAATAGCGGTTTATGGGGGGTTTAAAGTGTGAAATCCGGGGCTGGTGTCGGTGTGGAATCTTCTCTAAGCCACCAAAGTTGAGACACGGGCGGGCCAGGCGTTTTCGTATTCCGAATCCGCCCAACGCACTTCGAAAATTAATGAGTCAGCCGGAAATTGATGCGGCTGAGAATGCCCATTGTCTGGATTCGTGTGTACACCAACAGTAACCAACACATCATTTGTTGTATGATCTGCCGCTCCAGACATCAGGGGCAGCCTAATACGCACCATCGGTGGGTCGAGGTTCCCCGTTAAACCAATCAAGGGATGATGGCTTGGCCCCCATATTCTCAGCCTTACGAGCTTACAGTTAGTACTTGAAGCCTAGAACCCCTTCATCAGCCAAGGAAATCTTACAAATTTGCGCCTACATCTTGGTGTGTTCGTTCCCCCAGTTTTTGATGCCAGCGCTCACATCGTCTTGTCGAGTTCATCATGGCAGAAATCGCAACGAAGCCCAAGAAGACGACGTACGAGAATATCGAACAGGGCATTAAAGAGCTATATCCGAAAGGCGACAAGGAGTACAAGGGAACCAATCCCATAGAGTAGCCGCACCGTCCTAATATTATCGTTCTGTGCTAATGTGCACTCAGTGTTGTGTTCGTTCCAGGCCTGGGCGCAAATCCCGAGGAGAGCTGGCTGAAAGGTAAATTCAACTGGGCTTCGGACAAAAATGGACTGGTGAAAGAATACCCAAATGCCCGAGTGCTCCTTTACCAATGCGAATCTGCGTTCCATGGATCGCTCAAAGTGGAGCAGTTCTTGGATAATCTGGCACTCGGCCTAGTCGATGGTTTGCAATCCTATCGGGGTGACCAAATTCAACGCCCTTTGGTTTTCATTGGGCACAGCATGGGCGGCTTGGTCATCGCCAAAGCTGTCACCATCATGGATGCTCGTCGCGATATCTATCCCAAGATGTTCGAGGCGACAGCTGGGTGCATATTCTTCGGTAGTCCATTCCTAGGCGCAGAAGCAGCATCTGTAGCTGCTATGTTTGCGAATGTGGCGGAGAAATTCGGAGTTGCAACAACGTCGAAATTGCTCGATATGATGAAGCCAGGAGACGAAGCCCTCAGGGAACTTAGAGGAGAGTTTCTTCGCCTCGCGAACAAATTGAACCCAAAAATCGAGATACATTGTTTCTGGGAGGAACAGACCACCGACGTCGCAGAAATGGCTGCCGAATTCATCAAGAAACGCGACACACCAAATCTGGCTGGGCGGGTTTCCGGTGCGTTGTTTGACCTTTTCAAAGCAGCCACGGAACCGTTCAAGATTGTCAACCGCGAGTCGGCAACATTCGAGAACGCGGTCTCCAATTCTGGACTCGCTGCAAACCACCGGAACCTGGTCAAATTCGAAGACCCTAAGGAATCGCGTTACCAGCTCATGAGAGCGCCTCTTAAGCGAATTGTCCATGGAGCGCTTCTAATCGCTAAGAACCGAGTCAACTCTGTACGCGATGTCGATTTAGAAGTCATGAAGAACATCACCAAAGCACTTTCCGGCAATTCAGCTCCTGCTAAACGCAAACTTCTAGAGAAGAAGTTTACCTCTTCCTCGTGGCTGCCAACAGAAAAGGAGTTTAGTCAATGGCTAGCTGCTGAAGATGACCCTCATGACTCTACCGAAGCAGATACGCCACGCGGGGACTGTCTGTGGATTTGCGGTGCAGAGGGACGAGGAAAGACGGGGGCAACCATTGCAGCCATTCATCAGATCGAAAAGACGATTGCAAGCGACAAACATGTGCAAGGTGGCATTGCACCGATCTTGCTGGTGTACTTTTTCTGCGACCCGGTTGCAGACTCATCAACGGCGGAGGAGTTGCTAAAGTCTCTGGTTTGGCAATTGACCCAGGAACAACCATTGTTTGCCTCGTATGCCAAGCAGTTCACCAAAAGGGAAGGAAAGAATCCTGTATCGTTGTCAGTGGAAAATCTTTGGCAAAGTTTGCAGGACATGTATGTCTCAAATCCCTCTCCTGACTCCACCCATACTAACCTCCTACTCAGGTTCTCCGACAAGACAGCCAGTTCGCGGATTTATGTCGTCATCAACAACCTACATCATCTCGCGGATGAGTCTGACTCGACGAGAAAGCTAATGGAACTCATCAGAGGTGACATCGACATTATGAATAATGAAGAGACCTCGCGAACTTCAGTGCGATGGCTATTCACTAGCAGAAAAGCCAAAGTGAGCATTGACGCTAACCTATTACAAGTCAATACCGTGCGGATAATTGATCTTGAAGACGATAAATATGTCGACCAGGTTCAGTTAGAGCTTCGAAAACACGCCCAGAAAAAAGTCGCATCCCTCGCGGCCGAAAAGAAGTACAAAAAGGATCTCGCATACTTTGTATCAAGTCTCATTGGGAACCGGGCCAAGAATACGGGTTGGATCGACACTACGGTTTTGCAACTAGAGGAAATTCCGGAAGCCGAAAACCCGTTTCGAGTTCGACAGGTTCTCAAGGTTTTACCGCAAGAACTTGACGATTTGCTTGATGCATCGTGGCAGCAAATATTCACTACGAATCCCGAGCAAGTCGACAAGATCAAAGAAATGTTGCGGGCGCTCGTCTTGACTTACGAGGATCCGAGCTTGGAAGAGCTTGCGATCTTAGCTGGATTTCCATCTGACGAGCAAAGCATATCAGAGTTGCGAAGTCTTGTTGAGCTATGTGCCTCGTTCCTTATCACATACGGAACGGACTCCCCCAGTGATATCGTCTATTTCAAAAATGATATATCGAAACCCCATTTGTTGCGTCATGCCAAAAAGTTGCTGGGCCTTTCCGAAGAAGAAATACAGTGGCAGCAAGGCGAGCTTGCGCTGCGAGCCTTTACGCACTTGCTTGAACGCTATGTGGAGCCAGAGGTTGAGAAGGAATCCGATGACGAGGATGATGAAGGGGGGGAGAAGAAATCTGGTGACGACGAAGAAGATGAGAAGAAATCTAATGTTGATGAAGCGGAAAAACAGGCCGAGGGTGACGAGGGTGAGAAGACGGAGACTGGTGAGGAAGAGCACAAAGAAGACGAAGAGGCAAAGGAGCCAGACGCAGTGACTAACGATGGCGAAGCGAGTGAAAAACATGAAGATGATGCCAACAAAGAAGAAACTAATGATGCTAATGAAGATTCCGACGACAGCGATGATGATTCCGATGATACTGCGGAGCCAGAGACTGCCGCTCTCCCATATATGGCGAAGCACTGGCTTCATCACGCCGCGAAAGCAACTGTAGACATGGCTGAAGAACTCAGCAGGGAAGAGGATTTCTGGAAGAAAGACTCTCCAATCCGCAACCGGTGGCAGAGGCAATACCAACATCTGATTGGGGAGGATTGGCCAACCGATACTTGGACGGCGCTGCATGTGACGTCTGCATGGGGTTATCGGCATCTTGTCTCCGCTCTGATTCGGAATGGCCATCTTGAGGAAATAACTGTATATGACAGTTTGACAAATGCACCAGTATGTTTTGTGTTGACTGTGTTTACCATTTGCTGACATCAATTTCAGCTCCATCTCGCTGCTTATTTCTCTCGCCCGAACATTGTCGAAGAGCTGTTGTACCGCGGTGCTGGCGTAAACGATGGTGAGAGTCTAAATTGCGAGACTCCGTTATCCATGGCCAGTTATTATGGAAACACTAAAGTAATGAAACTTCTGATCAACTCCGGCGCA
Organism: Dendryphion nanum; assembly: GCA_020744415.1. NCBI lineage: Eukaryota > Fungi > Ascomycota > Dothideomycetes > Pleosporales > Torulaceae > Dendryphion > Dendryphion nanum. The sequence goes on along the minus strand of JAGMWT010000001.1, from coordinate 2,252,175 downwards.
CATGTGAACGCAGCCGACAACGATGTCGGTCCTCTGATAAACAACGCCATTCGATCCGGGAACTTCCAAGCTGTGGAGTTATTGGTGGAAAACAAAGCTACATTGTCTTACGAAAGCAACGGACCATTGGAAGTAGCAGCGTCATTACCAGATCAAACCATTTTCAAATATCTTATGGATGCTGGGAAAGCCCAACTACAAGACCACGATTACGATGCTGCTTTTGTTGCTGCAGCATATGCGGGAAATGCTGAAGTGTTTGATCGACTACTAGACGAACATGAACACAGTAACGAAGTCGCTCAGCGAGCACTTCAACAGGCAACGCAGGAAACGGAGTGGGGTATCGTGAGGAAAATCCTAGAACACTACCAAGATCTGGATTGTAACGATCTTTTCAAGGCTGTAGCTACCAGTGCCGAGGACTTGAATGAACTCTTAGATACTGTCTGGCAGTATAGCGATGGCAAAATCACTCAGACCGCTCTCGATGATGCTTTGTATGAAGCGACAGATAACGAAAAGGAGTCAACCGTACGGAAACTTCTCGAACTTGGTGCAAGTGCAAATGCTACTGGGGAGGTGTAAGTGTTAAATTGAAGGGTTGGAGCTCGAGCCTGTACTAACTTGGGTCCAGGTATGGGAATGCGCTAACTGCAGCCGCATACGACGGTACCATCAACATGGTAAAGATGCTCCTCGACGCCGGGGCTGAAATCGAATCAGACTCAGGCTGGGCACTCCAAACTGCCGCTGGCGAAGGACACACGGAAGTCGTCCTCGAACTGCTCTCTCGCGGCGCGAATGTAAATTCCCTAACAACCGACCACCGTTTTCCACAAGGAACCGCACTCCAAGCTGCTGTCGAATCTAGCAAAGAATCGCTCGTCGAGCTCCTCCTCGAAAAGGGCGCAGATCCGAATCTGGGCGCCGGCGAGTACACATGCCCCATCATTGGTGCTGCTCGCAAAGCTGAAGCGGATATTCTTGCCATTATTGTAAAGGCAGGTGCAAAGATCAATGTTTTTGGAGGCAGTGATGGGTCTACGCCGTTGATTAACGCGGCCATGTTTTTGCATCGGAAAGATATCGAAGTACTGGTTGATCACGGTGCAGATGTCAATCTCGCTGATCCTGATGGCGACACTGCGCTGATTATGTGTGCGTTGTATCAGGATACGGATAGTGTGACGTATCTGCTTGAGAAGGGCGCCGATGTAAAGCATTATTCGAAATCGCGGAAGATTAATGCGCTTCAGGCGGCATTCGAGGGTGGGAATCAGGAGTGTTTGAAGGTGGTTATTGATCATGTTAGTAAAATGATAAGTGGAGACCAATATGAGGAAGAAGAGAAGGAAACGGAAGAAAAAGACGAAGATGGTGCAGATAGTGAAGCCACTGGAGGGACACACGATTCAGATGAGGAGGAAAGTGAAGCCAACGAAGGGGCACAGGAGTCAGATGAGGAGGAAAGTGACGATGAGTGAGCTACTACTGAGTATGTCACTTTATAGATAGATCAGAGTAGCTAGCCAATGCCAATGTTACTTATTGCAATAACTTGCCTGGATTAGATAACGCACAAATGCATTGATTCCTTGATCAAGTTCTTGGAGAGGCCGTGATCGAGTTGGTGAAAAGACTGAAGAGAGAAGTCGGGAGGAAGGATCATAGAACAGGCAGTGGCGTCACTCTAGGAGTTGAGATGATATGTATCATGCGAAAACCGACAGTTGAGTGAGGTTCGATTCCGTTCAAGGTACTACTATGGATTATGGAGTGTTAGGGGGAAAACATCGATGAGAGTGGAGTTTTCATCAAGATTGTTGAGTGCGAGCAGCCTTTCATATGTCAAACTCTGACCCCGCAACCAATCGAGGAAGACACAACTAATGGGCACAACATTACCACCAAGACAGAATCACTTCTTCTCTTCACTGTCGTATGAATCGGGCAATAGAGGGTCGATAACATTTACATAAAACAGTGTGCGACTTGTAAGTTCCGGAGTGGAAAATCTAACGAGACATTGTTGATTTGCCAAAGTAAAGTGAATTAACATCACCTGACCACCAATGATAAGCTCCAGCCTAGTGCTACCTACCTATTTGTGTTCTTATTCAATTCAATTTCTGTTCAAACAATTACCTTCCACCAACAACCCTGACAGACACCTCCGAGAACAAAATGCTAAGAACTCCACACTCCCTCAAACAGGCCCACATGTATCTCGTCTGGAAGACAAAACAAGCTAAAACTCCAGAGATCAAGTAGACTACGCTTGCACAAGACTTACATGGGCAACAACGGCAGGTTCAAACACCAATACTCCTCTCCATTAAATGGCAGCCTAGGACGGAAAACTCTAAAGCCGAATTCAAATCTTGCTTCACGCTGTCAACAACGAGGTCAAAGATATTCTAAAATTCCAGGCCGAAAATACGCTTAAGCAGTGGAAAGCAAGGAACTCTCGAGTTTAGGCCCACACACCCAATCGAGCGAGACCGACTGCGAGGCCAGGGAGATCTCGGACTGATCTGGCAAAAGATTGACGGCTAAGCGAATCGGGTTATTCATCCCCACCTGTCGCTATCAAGCAGATGCGGAAGTGCCGAGACCTGGAGGCACAGGAAGGGCTAGTTCGAGTTAACCAAGTGACCACGAATATCTCGAACCAGGTCACGAAACTGGATGTCGGACAGGGAGTAAGGAATCCAAGGGATTGGCCGACAGTGAATGTTGACGTGAAGAGAACTCAAGTGCAACGACAACCAGATTCTTGAAATGATTCTGCACCAGGACAATAGCTCGTGTGAGTACCAACCTAGTTTTCCCTAGTTCAAATATATTCTTCTACCTTTTCTCGCTAAAAGTTGATACAGTGTTGACAAACACGTGGAGATATATGCCCGACGACAACGCGGACAAAAACCCCATCTCAATCGATCTCACCAAGTGACCATCTATGCCCAGAAACAAAACCACCAACAAAAGTCCAAGCCAAAGGACAAAACCTGTATTATCCACACATCCCGCTAGCTCCATCCGTCACCCAGCCACACGCCCAAACTTCGCACCCACGTGTCCTCGCGCCAAGCAACTACACCACACCCAGAGACCAAGAAATCCTTCTCGCACATCGATTACCATGGGACACATCGATCACCATGGGAAACCGAACGTAGCTAGCATGGTATTCTCTCCAGACATGTATTGACGTCACTACCAAAGTGGGGCAATTCGCCAAGATCAAACCACGCGAAGGAACCGGTCGACAATATGCAATCGCTCGAATGGAGAATTTGCACTCCGTGATTAAATTGCCTGTTTGGGGTGCGCTGATATGACGACGTAAACATTACATACGCTAACTATCATCGTTTTGCGATAACAGTGCGGGAACGCGGGATCGGGAAGATGGTGTGAGAGACGGATGGCAACGTTATCTGCAAAGTCAGTATCTTCAACAGCAGTGTCCCGCACTTGCCAAGCAAACCGGGCGTTCAGAAGCGGTATCACGCCCGCGTTGCAACGCCCACCTACGATATGGAATAGCAAACAAGAGGAATCTTTGAAGTAATTACGTAGTTGCGTCATTTTGTATCTGTTCTGTTCTGTATCCACGGCCGCTATGGAAAGCTCGGCGTATAGATGTTTCCCCATGCCCGCCGAAATGCCCAAGAGAAAATAAAATGCGCCCGCCTGTTGCCGACGGCGATAAGATAGGCCGAAAAAGGAAATATATGAGTAAGATGGTAAGAGGATGGATATGGATATGGAGAGGAAAACGCCAGGTAGATGCAAGCAAAGCGCGCGCATGCCGTGAAAAAGTGAACGAGCCAGAATGGTATCTTTAATCCCCCGCCCTAACCGCCGAATAGTGAGTTGATAGTGTTCGCGATGTGTGGGTGGTGTGGTGAGTGAGGTGTGCACAACTACCACTACCACCACTACCACGACGGGACGCAATGGAAACGATCGTGCGTGTCCTGAATCCTGCATGGACACGAGTATGCTGTTTAGTGACATAAGGAAAAAGCAAAGAGAAGCAATTCTTCCGGATTCTATGATTGTTGTAGGTCGTGAGGCGTTTCGTATGGCCGACCCCCCTTTTCAATTTTTCTATGCGTACGACATCACACGCTTCTCGTCCGTATCTTCCTCAAACATCTTCTTCTCTAACCAAGCGGTGGCGCGTGCACATGCGGAATCGACGTAAGTGGTCCAGAGATGAGCGATAGTATATTCAACGACGAAGAACACAGGAATGGCGATGGTGAAGGAAATAGGACCGCCGCGCTGGAGCCAATGAGATACATCCTCGCCCTTCTCGTTTTTGTCAACAATGAAGGGCTCACCAGTCCAGCCATAGATCATGCGAGCAGCAAAAACACGCAGAACTGTTCCGTGCGTAAGATAAACTGCGAAACTGTTGCGGCCAATCCACATGAATATCTTGTTCGAGAACAGATTCTGGAGCGAGGGTGAGAGCCAGATGCCGGTGACCATCAGGTCCCAGCCGACTGCGGTCCAGCGCTTAGGATAGTTAGGTGCGCCGGCGGGGAAAATGTAGTCGCCAATGTTGGTCAGTTGCTGGGACCATGTGGCCCAGTCTCCGCGTTCGCCTGGGTAGCCTGCGACGTAGAGGCCAAGGACGAGGCAAATGGTCTGGACGACGCGGCGGGTTTTGCCCCAGCGGGTTACGAGGTCGCGGAAACTGGTTTCGGAGCCGATGTCACAAAGGAGAACGCCGTAGAGGAATTGGACTTCGAAGGTTTCTAGAAGAGTGTTAGAGAGGGGGTTCATTTTGGTTTCAGGAAGGGTAGGCTTCTTTGGGGTTTATATGGGGGAAAGTGTACCTTTCTCGGGACCGGTGTGTTTCCAGTACCAAGCTAGAAGGACGAAGACAGTGAAAGCCCTGTATCGGAACTTCATGAATACGGTGGCGAAGAGGCAGACGTAAATGGTGAAAGCACCCTGTAGCAAGGGAAGAAGCGCCCACTGATGGTCGTCGTATTCCTGGTGTCCATTGGTCCAAGTGGTTCGGAAGTTATGGAACAGTCTTGGGATCTCGGTGTCAAGGCCACCAATATGGTGGGGGCTGGAGCGGCGAAGATACGAAGAATCGGAACGGCTGGATACTTTGAATCCGCCGATCTGGGCAAATAGCCATGCAATAATCAAGGCGATGGTTGCTGGCATGATAAGGCGGGGAGGGCGCCTGAAAGCAGACTTGCCCAGTGTCGCAAGGGCACCTTCGAGGTTTCCAGACTTCACCTGACGAAGAGGCTTCAAGGCGCAGACATAGCCGGTCAAAAAGGCAAACATAGTAACTCCGATCCGGCCTTGCCATGGTAGACGTACAAAGGGCAATTGGAGGAATTTAGGGTTGGCATCCGGGCTGTCGCGGGGAAACCAGAGTGTGTAGTCCCATGCTCTGCAAAGATGGGTGACAACCACGAAGAACGAGGCTAGACCACGAACGCCCTGAGGAATGGTTAGGAATTGTGGTTGGAGGAGTTTTGGAGTGGTTGGAACTTACTTCTACCCATTTTACATTCTGCTTGCCATCTCTGGCTGTGCTAGTGGTAGAGGGTTCTGAGGATGAGAGGAGCGCACGGCGCAGGAACGACATCTTCGATATCGAAGACATGCATACGACAATGTCCTCTTTGATTATATGTGAGGAAAGGTAATGGCCAGTCGTCAAGAACAGTTCAAGTATTCGCTCACAGCTTGTTAGAAGAAAAGCAAAAAAACAAATAGAGGAAAGGGAATGACGAAGTCGGAGGGTTTTCAAAAGGGAATGAAGACAAGAACAAGGCAAGGCAAGGGTCTAAAGCTACGTTTGCAGGATTTGGTTGCTCCCAAGCCCCAGAGCGAGAGCGAGGGTTTGCTGAGAACCAGGATGGGTGCAAGAAAAGGCGTGCAAAGACGGATAGTCGGCGGGACCCAGTCACCCAGCGGTGCCAGTGCAGAGCTCAGTCTGGGCACGGGAGGCGTGCGAGAGACTTGTCGGTGCTTGGCACGATAGCGAAAGCCTCAGGGGCCCACGAGGATCATGGCCTCTTTTGAAACGTTAAACCAAATGCAGCTGCGGTGCCGAGCTTTGGAGCGGTGGCCGCGTAAGATGTCACGGCAAGACGGAGGCACTGGGCAGTCTGGGAGATGCTGTGACGCCTCTGTGCAGCTTTTCGTCGCTTCCCCCACACGTTTCGACACACGGGAGGGCTTGGCAGTTGGGCGGAGGGTCTCGCTGGGGAGGCTTTCAGTGGCTTTCACTCTGTGTTGCTCCGAGGCGGAAGTGGGACTGCGGCTTTGAGGGGCCACGAGGAAGACTTGGGAGAAACACCTGAGGCTTGACGCCCGGAAGTCGGCACAGCAGTCCCAGTAGCTTTCAGTATGTACTGGTTGTCTGGAGGGGAATGTTCCTCCAGACGGGTCCTGGGTAATTGAGCAAGTGACGTGTGTCGTCATCGATGCTGGACTGTTTTTACTGCTTCCAGTGACGCAGATGCGTGATGCTGCACTACGGACGCCATCAACACAACAATCAAGGTGCGTGGCTGTCTACAGCAAGCCTGTGTGGCGTCCGCGTTCGCGTCGTCCAGGGGAGGTGGAAGGTTTTCGAACATCGATATCTCTCGCTCCCACGCACGTCCTGGGTCCGGCCCTGTGTGGGATGGAATTAGCAGTACTGGACTGTGGGCCGGCTGAAGCCATTGGATGCACCAGCGAATAACGACGTGCAAGTCCACCAAAATCCACACACCCCTTTCATTCTCCCCTCTCAAGATTCAGGTGTCGAGTGTCGAGTGTCGCGTGTCGCGTTGTGCGTTGCGTGGGTTCGCTGATCACTAATTGCTGCGCCGCATCTAGGAAACAGCAAGTGTGGCGGCAACGGGGCTGTCCGAATTGGATTTGTGGTTTCTAGTTTCGCGCGCGCTCCCAGATCTCCCTGCTTTCCCAGCTCCCTCGCCATGTCGCTGATGAAGATTGTCGGAGGATGTTGACAGATGGTGCACATCACGTCGCGGCCCCGCGGCGAAGGTCGCACGATTCCGGAGTGGGCGCTTGGCATTCTCCCCTCCCAGCGCTCCCACCCACTTCCACGTGAGATCTGACTTGATGGGAGATAATGCCCACTCTTCATCTCGCACTTCGGTATTTCCCTACTTCGGGGCGTACGCAAGCCTAATATCAACACATAACCCAGATATCCATAATAAATTTCGAGAAGAACCCAGTCGTGCTTTGGATGCTGGTACGACAGTCTTGACTCTTGGCATTAATGGTAGTACTGGTGGGTCTTATGCCCTACATGTACCTACGATAGGTTATGGTGGTATGTATGTATGTGTGTATGTATGTATGTATTTGCTGGCAGACTAATGATTCTTCTCAACAATCTCCTTCGCAAATGCTGCAAAGTCTCGCTTCTCATCTACCCGCTCCCAAAGATTAGGCTGTGTGAATACTGCCAATGTATTTCGCGCGATCTTCCCTCCAGCGCCTCCAGGTGCCGCTGTGGCGCCTCGGACGAAGTGTGGCACCGCTTTGAATTTGCCTTTGGTGATCACCTCCAAAGCCTCGCCGGTCTGAAAACCGAGACAGTCACGCGGTATGCCCACCTTGACAACCTCACCAGTCCGCGAGTGAATGTACAGCCCGGCTTTGGGATCCGGGGACTGCTGGAGTTCTTGGAGGGCCGCAAAGCTAGATCCATACTGCGGGGGATGTGCAGCTTCGTCGACGAACATGGCTGAAGTCAGTCCCGTCAGACAGCCATGATCAAGATGCGTGGCACACCAGTCATCCTCGTCGTTGTTGTTTGTATTACTTGACTCGGCTCCTCCATCCTGCGACTGCGGGCCTGGGAAATAGTGTAGCAGCCTTGCCTTGGTAGACACACTGGTCTTTACTACGTGCTCGAGGAAGCCCTTCTGGTACGCCTCGATGTTGGCCTCTGCATACTTGTCGCAGGCACGAGCAACTAATGCCGCGATGTCGATAATCAGCGTGCACAGCTGGCGGAATGTATCCTCAAAATCGGGGAGGAGTTCCTTGGCAGGCCAAACGTTAGGTGCCGTGTATTCCGGAAAGGCTGGATATTTCTTGGCAACCGAGTCTTGGTGCTCGTCGAACGAAGGCGCACAGTTGACGTAGTACGATCCCTTGAGCGTGTCATAACGGCCATCCTTCAGCGTCTCCTTGCCGCAAGACCATCCCACGAGCCACTTGGACGCGGGGGATTCGAGCTTATCTGCATATCTCGAATCAGCATGGCCCCGAGTTTCAAAGACAATCGCCTACTGAAGTACATGTAAAATAATAGTAGGATTACATACCCAGTTCATCCTGTGGGAGATTGGCCAGTGCCGATGAGTACGATAGCAGTTTGGCCCTCAGTTCGTGAAATTGTGATGGCAGATCCTTGACCACGATGATTCCCAACGACTCCGGCCCAAAAGCGTCCTCGAGGGTAGAGAATTCAATGTTCCCTTTGCAGTCATTAGACTAATCCAAATGTAGCTGATTAATATACAAAAAGCATATTTACCATTTCTAAGGTCGTCCAGGCCGACCGCGACCGCACTCTTGCTCACTGCCGCTGTAGCATTAGCCATAATAATGATGATGTCAACGTGTCCTCGATCTTGGAAGTTTTTCAAAAATGCATGCACTTGCAGTTGCGATTTATCCAATTTCTTTTAGCTCGATGGCGGGGAAATATCTGGATTCTAGAGAAAAAATGGGCGAGTATCGTGAGTCCGAGCTGTGACCTGCCTAAACCGTCTTCTGCCGCCGCTCCCCGCCTTCACGTCGGCCACTTCCGCCCTGGCTTCTGACCTCACCACCGACATTTTCAATATCAGAACTTCCGACCATGGTTTCCGCCCTGACATTCAAGGGTGACAAGAAGGCGAAGAAGAGGAAGCGCATTCCAGGACTGGATGATGCTGCAGTGGAAGCAAAGTACTCGAGGACGACCTCCCAGAATGCAAATGCAGCCAACGACGACGACCATGACGATGATTCCTGGGTGACGGCCGATGTGCAGACAGATATATCAGGTCCCATATTGATCGTACTCCCAAGCGAGCCAGCTACATTCCTGGCATGTGACGCCAATGGCAAGGTCTTTACCAGCGCAGTGGAAAATTTCGTCGACAATGATCCCGCGACCGCAGAACCACACGATGTGCGGCAGGTCTGGATCGCGAACCGCGTCGCAGGGACAGAAACATTCAGTCTGAAAGGACACCATGGACGGTATGTAACTACCTCACAGCTATATTTAAACCCTACTGACATTCTTTTCATAGATACCTCGGCGTCGACAAGTACGGTATTCTATCTGCAACTACGACCGCCATATCCCCCACCGAATCTCTCCTCTTCGTCCCTGCTCCAAATAACCCCTCCACATTCGGCATCCAAACCCTCCGCGACACTTTCCTCGCGATCGACGAGTCCTCGTCCAAAGGCCCCGAGGTGCGCGGCGATGCCGACTCCATAACATTCACCAGCACATTCCGAATCCGCATGCAGGCGCGCTTCAAGCCCAAACTCCGAGCCTCTAAAGAAGAAAAAGCGCAGTCGAAAATTAGCCGAAAGGAGCTGGAAGACCTGATCGGGCGCAAGCTCGAAGATGACGAAGTCCGTAAATTGAAGAAAGCCAAGCGTGAAGGCAATTTCCACGAAGTCGCTCTAGACTACAAGGTCAAAACAAGCCACGACAAGTATGCGAGCTGAAACATGACAACTTCAATCTACGACATGCCTTGCCGAGCCGAGCCATCGGCTTTGCACTTCGAATTTCGAACCACGATCAACTCCCCTTGGACGGATCCTAGGACCTCCCGAACACGTCAAGGTGTCAACATGATTAAAATTAGCTGCAATGGATGCCTTTCCAAAACGTTGGTTGGGGATCTCTGGTGTTTCTCCACAGCGGTGCGAGACCGAAACACGTAACAGCATTAAGGCCGATAAACGCCGTCGAAGCCTCACAATAACGCGATGGGAAAGTTATTGTGCGAATGGGTCTGGAACCACATCTTGTGTTTTTTTTGGGGGGTCTACACATCAGGGTACGCAGGCACTGGTGCGATATGCAGGGGCGATTTTTGAGGCTGGTTGCGTGGACTGTGGCGCTAGTTGTGGTGATCTATGCGATAGGGGTTCGTGGGGTTGGGTTGTGCGATCGTACACGCTAAGGCGGTTAGTGGGGCGGAGGGCTAGAGAGCTGACGAGTACACGCCCATATCAATCTTAATATTGTCTCGATATTGTGTGTTGAAATGTACTCTTATCCGAGTCTTGATGATGGATCGATTGTATCTATTTCGGTTATAACTGTGGTCTGATGTCGGTAGTTCAAATTAGAGCATTAAAAAACCATGTGCAGATTCGAATCCATCCGAGCCGAACCCTTTGACTTGACATTATAATAAGACTAACTATAAATAATATCCCTCTCGAAAACAAAAATCGACTATCAATCAATTGATAGTTCGGGGGTTTAAACGAAATGTCTATCAACTATACTGCATTACAAGTACCGCTTCGGCCTTCCATCTCCCTATAAAAAGAAATAAAGGGATCTTTCCCACGGTACTGTCGAGATGTATCTCCTGACAATACCATCGAAAGTAAAGCCTTAGTTATTAGTTATTGTAATGATATGCTCTTTCCTGCTTATTAGGAGTTTGCTATGCTATTTCATTTCTGGAATTTATCAGCCCATGTTAGATTTCTCACGTTCCGTCGAGAGTTGGTACGAATTTTGGGTTTCACTGCGAGGGGTGCACGGCCGGGATTCAAAGACAGGCGATGGAATCCTCAGAGAAGCCAACTTCGATCAGAGGATTGGTCGGTGGTTTTTCGCGGTCCGGTATGACATCTAGCTTGTTTTCTGAGGTGTTGCAGAATGCTAGAGAATTGTGGCTGCGAGCTGGTACGATAGCACTGTCGCTATTGGCTTCTGACAGATATTTATAACTCATGGTCGCTAGTCGTGGGAAAGCTATTTTCCACCACTCTTGATGCTATCTATATTTGTTGTAAGAGAGAATTCATAAATTGGCAGAGCGAGTGAGTGAGATAATTGACGTGTCGCTTCATTCTTGTCGCCAGCTCTAGAGGACAGATCGACTTTCTTCGTTTTAGTTATCATCGTCAGTTCGTCAAGTTCGATCATCAATCCGATTCTACGTTCAGTCGCTACCTCATCATTTCAGAGTGGTTTACATACACTTTCAGTCAGACCATTGCATTGTCGAGCTTGTTTTTTTTAAAAAAATAAAAATAAAAAAATCGGCAAGCCCAGTAAAAAGATAGTGAGTTAATCAAGCGAAAACAGTTGAGAGTGTGGTGAAAAGTGACATCGATTTAGTTGTCGTCGATGAGCGGCAGATCTCGGGATGGTAAGAAGTGTGCGATGCGTAGTGTAATGTGAGTGTATCGTTCCAGATGTCGAGACATCATTAAAACAATTATCTATCCCACAAAGAAAAGTTACATTGTAAATGCGTTAAATATTATATCCGTACTGCTGTAGCTACTGGATAGGGGAAAACAAAGATTTCGGGAAGAGATGAAAGAAATCAATCGAGATTAGGGTGATAGTGAGGTTCTAATTAGTGCTCGACTTCTTACTCAGGGGGACGAAGTCGCGATGGGCCACCTTACTAAAACATGACGCCATGTCGTTTTAACGTTGGACATTGTGGCGCCCAAGGCCAACAGGTCATGGGATCATGAAATGGTAACGGTGAGAGACCTTGAGGAGAGGTGCATTTCTTGCCGTGAGGTGGAGACGAGTGAACGTTGGTTTGCTATGATGCTAGAAGACATGGTCAAAACCGAAGTTGCCCTAACAGCCGATTAACATGGTCTGGGTAGTACTTGGGGCATCCTCTTGTGACCTATCATGATCAATTTTACATAGGTAGTACGCTGGTATAGCCATATACAGATCGTTATTCGTCGAGTTCACTCACCTTTGTACACAAGACCGAGAGTGCGAGTCGGGAAAGTGACGATAGAGGTGACAGAACACCCCAAACATGAGATATATTATTCTTTTTGTGATTCATGAGCCCACCAAAGGCACCTTTACTCCGCCCATGAAAGTCTCCATATCAGGAGCGCTACCTATTTAATGCATAAGACACCCAATAATCATACAAAATTCGCCGTGGAGCTACATCAACGAGAAATGATGTGTCGCTTCCCTGGGAGATATTCGCCTGCCGCTCATAAACCTCTACTAATACATTGATGAAAAGGACTGACTCAATACTTCTTCTTCCTGGTGGTGCGATGAACATCCTGTCCTTTTCGATTCCTTTTTTGTCGATCTGTGGGCGGTCTGTATGGTTCTTTGCCATACTCCTCGCGATATAACTTTAGCATGTATTCGTCTACGTGGGCCTTTTCTTCGTCTGCATCCTTCGATCCCTCTCCCATCGCTTCCGAAGTCTGCCTCGTTGTGGCATTGGCGGGAGTGGCGGTTGAACTTTCACTGAAATCGACCTGGTCGTCATGGATTTCGTCCACGATCTCCTTTTGCGCCACTGTAGCAGCATTCTGATCTTCCGTGTCCTCGACGGTCTGCATCACCTTCGAATCGCCTAGTAGACCGGCCTTCTCGCCTAAGACGCGATCCATGGCAGCACCAGCTTCGTCGACTGGCTCATCGTTGGAAGCAAGAGCATCACGCCAGGTGACTTTGTTGAAGTAGTCGGTGGTGAAGTCACCCTTTTGGATGATGACATCATCTAGGAGGCGCTTTTGATTAGACTTGCGGAGGATGTTCGCTTCAATTGTATATTCGCTGACGAATTTATAAATGTGCACGTCTCGTGTCTGGCCGATACGATGGCTGCGGTCCTGACACTGCTTGTCCATGGCGGGATTCCAATCAAGATCGTAAAAGATGACCGTGTCCGCACCCGTCAAGTTGATTCCCAAACCACCAGAACGTGACGAGAGAATGAAGCATAGAATACGAGGATCGTTGTTGAAGCGGTCAGTCAAAATCTGACGTTGTTCCACTTTTGTGGCACCATCAAGACGCAGATATCGATGTCCATGAATGTTCAAAAACTGTTCGAGAATATCGAGCACCTTAGTCATTTGAGTGAAGATCAATGCACGATGACCACCGGCCTGCAAGTCGCGGAGAAGAACAGCCAGACGCTGGAGCTTGCCGCAATCATACTGAAGAAGCCGTTTGTCAGGGAATGCGATAGATTGCCGGATTCGCGCCTCGTGGAACGGATCACGGGATCGCACGAACGGAGATGACCGAATTTTCTCGACTCCAGCTTTGGATAACGTTAAAGGTGCAACTTCCTCCGCAGCAACCGCGGGTGTAACACATGTGAATCGTGTTACGGTGGGCTCCAGAAGCTCAGCGCGCTGCTCGAGGGTCGGTACAAGAGAGTCAAAGATAGAAATCTTGTTTTGGTACCAGTCTGAGCCTATCAAGCGATTGTGAGGTGCTCGGAATCCGTACTCGCCCTTTTTGTAAAACATATACTCAATTTCCTTCTCTGCTCCCTTGTTATTTTCTTCCACCGCTTGGGTGCTACCATGCGTAGCAGCTGAGAATTGAGGCGGGATCTGTTGGTGTGGGATGTGCATCCGTGCCTGTGGAGCATGGATTTGACCATGGACATTGAATTGACCAGGGAATGTGGTAGCCGGTGTAGGATATGTTAGTGGTTTGGGAGGATAGTCTGACCTTTTGATTTTCTCTTTCCACTCGCAGCCTCCGAATGCATAGTCTTGGTAATCCATAGTGACTCTTTCGATCAAGCCTCTACCATAAATTGGAAGAAACTGGGTACGAGCACGAGTGAGTCGGAGACATGTTTGTAGGTGGTCCCGCACGACAGCATGCTCCCTGTTTGCCATAGCAGACATAACAGACTGTAAGGATGTTGTATCGGATTGAGCAGGTCCAGCATTGAGACGACGAGTTTGGCGTTCAATGAGATCTTCCAACGGTCGAGTAGCACGAATCTTCTGGGCTCTACGTGCATGCATGATTGACGTTTGTTCACGGTGTGCAAACACTAAATTTAGCGCGTCAAGGTTGACTTGTTGCTCTTCCGTATTCGCATGCAGCCGTTTCCGTATGAGCAGATCCTTAATTTCATATGCAGCGACGACTGACTTTGGCATAGCCATAGATGTGACAATGGCACGAGTCTCGAACAAATCCGGATGGTTACAGACCTTTCGCAGTGACATTAAGCAATTGATGATGGACATATAATTGCCAGATGAGAGAATGGACTTGGTAGAGGCACGACCCATGAATCCGTCGTATAGTTGTCGCTGTCGCTTTGAGAGCTTGCAATACACGACATGTTCGTACTTCGCAGGCATTTGTTTTTCTACGTCCGCCTTGAGTCGACGAAGAAGATATGGACGCAGCACCTCGTGAAGCTTCCTGACGATTTTTTGGGCCTCAGCGTCAAGTTGTTGTCGCCCTTGATCGAGAATTTGAGATGTCGGATTTTTGAGAGCCATTGTGAACTCTTCAAGTCCTGCGATACGTCCTTCTCCCGCAAAGCCGGCAGGCATAAGGAAGTATAGCAAAGACCAAAGTTCATCTATATTGTTCTGTAGTGGTGTTCCGGTCAATAGCAGTCTCCGCTCTGTGCGCAGGTTCAACATAGTTTGCCATCGCTGGGACTTGAAATTTTTGATGTTGTGTGCTTCGTCTAGAATAAGATATTGCCAAGCTCGCATCTTGAAGGCGGATGCATCCTGGAGGATGAGTTGGTAGGATGTGATGACGACGTTGTACATGTCTCGTCCGGTAGTACGCCACCCTGATCGTTTTCTTTTGCGCTCGTTAATGTCTCCGTAATATGTGAGGATCTTAAAACCAGGGCACCACTTCTTGAATTCCATCTCCCAGTTGAGCATTACACTGGTAGGTACCACAACCAAATGCGGTCCCCATGACTGTCGGAAAACCGCAACGTAAGCGAGGATTGCTATTGTTTGGATAGTTTTTCCTAGGCCCATCTCATCGGCCAAGATACCATTAGTGTCGGAGTCGTAGAGGTTAGCAAGCCAATCCAGGCCTCCATGCTGATATTCGCGAAGGGTTCCTCGAAGAAGGGATGGAATCTCGGTTCGTGGGGGTGAAGATGTATGACGGGATCGACTGCGAGATTCCGTGTTCTCGACAGCATCATGATCCATCGCTTCAGAGTCGACAACTTCGATTGATGGACTGGCTCTTGTATCGATCGCGTGCCCATTCACGCCGTTTTTCGTTGGTTTCTGCTCTACTTCCTTGACCTTTGGCATGGTTTTCTCATTCTCATCCTCATCCGGTTCAGAATGATTGATATTAACACCATTGACTTTGAACTTATCACTTTCTTCAATTTCTCCGTTTTCCTCATTTTGCATATTGGCTTTGGCGGCATCCTTCATTTTCTTGATTTCGTTTGGAGCCAAGAATCCGAGCACTCCCATATCATCGCCATCATCTGATTCTGATTCAGCCTGTTCTTCTTCCTCTGACTCTTCATCGCTTGGCCACTCTTCGCTGCCGGATCCGGAGCCCTCATCGTCGTCATCGGAATCAAGGAGAATATCATCGACTGTTTCGAGTTCCACATGGGCTGGATCAACCACATCCACCGCTGCATCATCAGTAGTAGAATGGATTCCATTGGTCGAGGCAGGAGGGTGATCGGGCAACTCGCTAAAATCTTCCATTTCAATGTCAGGATCAGGTGTTGGTTCGGGCGTACCATCGTCTTCATTTTCATCCTCCTCCTCTTCCGAACTAATATCAGGGAGATCGGGAAGTTGCCCATACTTGGCTCGCAGTTGTTCAGCGGTTAGATTAGCATCTTCGTCCTTTCCATTATCGTCTTCACTGTCCGAGCTTGAAGACATGATGTCGTCGGGATTTGCTTCTCCTGAGGCATTTGATTCATCCGCCTCGAAATCCGCTCCTTGGGCACTTTCGTCGTCGCTAACGAACGAGGAGGCCGAATCTGCCATACCACGGCCCAAAATTTCTTGAGCCTGATTGAACATGTCGTCCATAGCCTTGTGACCCAATTGTAATTGCTCCTCTTCCCACTTGGCAATTCGCTCCTTGTCAATCTGGACCTTGACATTTCCCCAAGCATCCTTGACATCCTTGATGACCTGTTTGTACCGCAATAAAGCCCGTTCAGCCTCCTCCAATTCAATTTCATCTTGTGTCTTTCGCTTGTATTTCTCCTTCCAGTAATCTACAGCCTCCTTCGCCAGGGTCTTGGCCATTCTCCGATGGTATGTATTCTCCTCCCTTAAAAGCTTGTTAAAGTGCAGCGCATGCGCAACAACATGTTCCCAATGACCATATCGAGGAGGGGGTTCCTCAGCGGGCTCCGGCGCAAAGATACTACACTTTGCCTGACTAAGTATGCCATTCTCCGCAGCCTCCACAATCTGCAAACGACGCTCAGCTTCTTCATCCGCCTGTTCCTGTGTTATTCGCTGACTTTCTTCCCCTTCGAGCGGGTCGTCTTGTTGTAACCAGTCTGCAAAGGTGGGGTATTTAGGCGGAGGCGGGGCATGCTGCGGATGGCAATTGGGGACTTCTTGCGTGCGAAGTCGTAAGCGGAGGCGAGGGGTTGATGCCGATGCGCTTGAATCTAGGGGTGAGGTTCGAAAGCCGGTGTAATTGTAGGAGGATGTGGGGGTAGATGGATCGTCACCAGGATTATCTGCTGAAGATTGAGTTATCCTTCGAGGCCTCCCAGGCCGCTTTTTGGTGTTCTCGGACGGGACAGGCTCGGCAGGTTGTGCCACAGAAACAGAAGACTTCCTGTGTCGCTCTGACTTTCTCGAGGGAGGCGCGCCGGATGATTTTAGCGACGCGACGGATGCTTTCTTGGAGAGGGCAGGCGTCGGTTTGCCCTTGGGCAGAGACGTAGGTCCTGAGACTGCGCGACTTCCATTCTGCCTCCCGTTATTGTGATTCTTCCCGTGGCCATTCGTCTGAGTTGACTTCGTCGCGTGCCGTGTGCTACGCTTCGCAGGTTCGGGCGTTGAGACGGGTGCCTCTTTGTTCACTCTAGTTGATTTCCTGATGCCATCACCGGTGATGATAGTGGTGGGCCCATCGGCAGAGAACGACTTCCATGGCGGTGACACGGGGCGCGATGCAGACTGCTGGGGAGTAAACTCTTCGAGTCTGCGGCGCTTCGACGGCCGGTGTGTGGCGCCACCGTCATCTCCATTCTCTGGACCAAGATCCTCCTCGGATTTTATCGAGATGTCATTGTTGCTGTTGGGCGTGGCATCATCGTGGGTGATGGCTGCGTCGTTGACGGTGAGGGAGGTGTCGGACGTTAGTTGAGGCTCGTCGTGGTTGACGATCTGGACATCCGCGCCCATGTCCATTCATTCAAAAACTCCCCTAGGAGAGCTGCACGCCGGGAGACCACCGCTATCTCCGTCAAAAACGCATGTGACGAGCCGGATGAGATGTCACAAGATGCAGCTATGTTCGCTGGTTCTAGTGATGTTGTCAGA
The DNA here is from genome assembly GCA_020744415.1 of Dendryphion nanum. Taxonomy (NCBI): domain Eukaryota; kingdom Fungi; phylum Ascomycota; class Dothideomycetes; order Pleosporales; family Torulaceae; genus Dendryphion; species Dendryphion nanum. Next base: position 2,234,604 of record JAGMWT010000001.1, on the reverse strand, counting down.
ATCTGACCCACGCGCGCCGACGTCGAGTTATAGGTGAAATGGTTGTCGTGACGAAGACGTGTTGATCAAAGGCGGATTTTCCACAGGCGCGAGGACAGGAATACCCCGGAGCCGACTTGCCAAGGATTCTGGCAAATTCGCAAAACCCAACCTATCAGGTAGCGACATCACCGCAAAGAAAAAGATCAACTCGATGCCGAAGTAAGAGAGAAATTATAGCAATAAGCTAATTATTCTTGGTTGACACGTCGCATCACATGGACTGCAAGATCCAATGCTAATAAAGTGTTGCATTCCTTCAGTTGAGATGTCTCGTCCAAAAGGGGTTAGCCTCTTTCGATTAGTCACAGCTTTCCCGCAGCTCTCGCCTTGCATCACGAACCTCGACCACGACGACGTATTCGCATCTGCGAACCACGACTCCCTCCCAATAGCCATAACGTACGTCATCTACCCTCAATTACTTCCGGAACGTCTTCTCACTCCCCACAGCATGCTCTCCAGGCGCATTGCCGCGGCCCGCCCGCTCACTCGTGCAATCGTCCCTGCCACCGCCGCTCTCCGCCCGCACTTCACCCAGCTCCGGCAGCGCAGCACACCCTCCGAGGTCCAAGAACTCGATGATCCAGGAATGGTTGGTCTTAATTGAAGAGATTATTCATTTTCTAGGACACTCACAATCCTAGAATGGTGGTTACATCAACCCCCCTCCAGAGAAGCGATCAAACCGCGACCCCTACGGCGACTATTGGGATAAGCAGGAAAGGCGTAATTATGGCGAGCCAGTCCACGAGGACAATGATATTCTCGGCGCTCTTTCTCTTCACGATTACAACCACTTCTCCCCAGGATGGGCGGGCGTCCTGCTCGGTACCTTTGTGGTGACGGTTCTCGGTCTCTGTGTGGCGGTAAAGCAGATTTATCCAGACAGGGTCAGTGTGCCTAAGACGTACGAAGGTGGGTTGGAAGCCGAGTTGGGAGGTCCTAGGGCTGTCAGGGTGAGTGTTGTACAACGTATTGATGGAATCATGCTAATTCATGCAGGCGAGGGCACACGGAGAAGAGTTTGACGGAAAATCGTAGGCATTCGACGCATCAAGTCGTTGTGTATATATAGGAAGCAAATTCATCTAACAAGCCGTTCAATTTTATTTTGTTCAAACTCACAACTCGCCCCGATTCCACTTTGTGGTGATTCATTGCGACCCTTTATCCATTATCACAAATTACTACTCAGTAGATCTGTTTGCGCTAATTGTAACAGTACTCATAAGTATTCATCATAATGAAATTGCAAGCGACTCTGGTCCTGGGATAATTTCTGATGACTTTTCTCATATTTGGAATGCCTACCCAGATGCGGAACTCACTGTACTTCCATACTCTATCCACATCCCAACGATCGATCAACCAATCAAGCGCAACGAGGAAGTCCAGCTATACATGTTCAGCATTCCTCAACAGCAATGACATGAGAGAAAAGTTACCGTAACAATCCTGCGCAACGACCTGGACGGGAATCCAACATTCCTTATCTCCAAGAAAATACCACCGATCACTTCCCCGATACAGTCGGCCAAGATCCCAGCATCGAATTTGCATTGTCTCAGGAGGAAGAATGCTAGTCTTGCGCTCACCATGCCACTGATCATAATAACATTTCTCCGGTCTCGTGATGGCTGTGTCCAGTTTGCATGGCTTTGCGACTGCCAATAGCGGGACGCCAAAGAAGAGGAAGATTTTTGGGAACATGAGATCTGTTAGAGATGGATTGAAGTCTAGGAGGAAAGAGAAAGCGATCCAGAACGCTGACCTAGGATGACATTGGATATAAGCGTTTCCGCGTTTGAACACCATCCACCCCAAATAGTGCATCTCGCAACCCTCGTGTTGTTCGGACGATCTAGAACCGCATCGTGCAATGTATATGACACGACATATCTCCGTTAGTCAAAAAGGTGTTAGCCGCAGTACAACACGAGCGAGATCGAAATATACGTTATAGACTAGGAAGGAGAACGGGTAATATATATTAGTACATTCCCGGCAAGTGAATCCAGACGCTCAATTGTTCGTTTCTTGCAATCCTTGGCTGTAAACGCCACCGTAGCATCCACATATAGATGAGGAAGCTCGCTTCGCATTCCTCGTATCCACAGCTGCTAATCTATAGAGCTACGCGAGGTGAATTATAGGTCCGGTATCATGTAAGTGCGATATGGTGTGATGAAACTATACTTAATAACGGGATATAACTAACAGTACAGATGAGAAAAATAATTTTGTCTACATTGCCGTATTCATTTTCTCCGGAGGCGGGACCTTGCTTTTCGAACTCATCGTGTCTTCAATCTTGCGACGAAACAATCTCGTCATATGATATCCGCATTTGCTCTATTTTAACAGTGGAAGGTTGTTGGATTTAGAGGCGTCAACATTAAATCACGAATTAAGCAGTACAAATATAGACCGCCAACTCGGGTTTCCCTGTCATAGAACACTGGCCATTAAGAACATCAGACTGCATCCTACATTTAGATGCGAACCAACAATAAGGTCACCGAAATCGTGAAGTACAGTCTCTAGGGCGACATCACCAGTCATGGTGTCAATATTTGCCCAGAGAAGAACGAAAGCAGTGACTCACTAAGCACAAAGAATTCATGCAACAACTCAGGACTAAGCAGATGACACCAATGAACAGAATCAAGCAAACCACCAGCTTTATCACCATGGCTAAAGCTAAAGGAGGGAAGCTCGAAGTTAAAGATGCCGGATTTCCCATGAAGCCAGGTCTTCGTATTCAGGTCAGCAAAGAGTCTGGTTTTTTCAGTTCCATCTCCAAGTCTTCTAAAAGATTTGAGCTAATTGGACGGGACCCAACTTCTACGTTAGCTCGCAAAACAACACTTGTGTGAAACATATTATAATAAACTCATATGGGGCCGCGATGCTTCTAGATTGTTGTAACCCTGACCATAAAAACATCAGATATGCTAAACCTGTAATTAGTGATTGCCGCGAAAGGCATGAACGACAGATCCGCAGAATACCCCGTAAGACTCGCGATATTCTATCTTTCATGCATATCTACATTAATTCAATAACAGCCATAAGGCTACAATAAAATAACGTTCCAATAGCTCATCTCTTGATCAAACTAGTTCCAAAATCGCACTACTCTCTATACTCTATTTCAATATCCCTTGTTCCCAACAACATTACTCTCTTCACTGGAAAGGATTTGCGTCAGTGTTCACATTTTTGCTCTTGCATTTGCTTCAAGCTAACAAAACTTCAATGGGATCTACTCCCTGCAGGTCTTCTCTTAATTAGCCTTTTGGTTAAATTTTAATGAGGGTATACACTAAACTCGGTATGACCATCACAGCGTACCCGGTTGAGGGAAAGCTTGGCTTTCGAGGAACTTTCTTGTGTAAGCTTATAATTCTCAGTATTGCTTTATCCTTTCGTGGGAAGATGAACCGAACGACTTCTGGAATGAAGAAAGAGCTATGAGCGATACGTTCTCAGCCACTATCATGCCAAGAATTATGGTTGACGTATGGGCCCTTGCTATAGTCACCGCTAAATCATTGAAGATTCCCAGTTAACTTTACTACCTGAATCATTGCCAGCATTGCTATCATCCAAGTTTGCGGAGTCAACGCTCCAGTTCCATTTTGAAAGTTAGTATAAGTAAAAATCACAGTTCATCGAACCTGAGAAGTATGTCAAGCGAACCGGTTGCCTAACATGGTGACTATTTGTGAATCGGGTATTTCTTGTGGGGTTCTTCAGGTCGAGCATGTACTGTGGAGGTAGGTTAGCAGTTCTAAAATTGCACTTTGATGGAGAAGCTGGTTGATGGAGCAGCAGAAACGAAGTCCTTATGGATGACGTCAACATGCCGGGGTCTAGAAATCTGGGCTCTTGTCCACTCACAATGTTATCGAGGATTTAATTTGCTTGCAATGGTACCTGGGTACACACTATACTATGTATTGCGTTGCCAAGCATACATTTCCCAAGTTCTTATAAGGCCAATGTCAGTATAGTGTGTTCATGCCCAGGTGCCTAAGTATCCATTCCATTGCCGACTGTCTTTAACTAAGTTTATTCACCTTCCTGCCATGTGAGAATCAGAGCTGAAGCCGTGCATGACCATCTCCACACTTTCCCTCAAGAATGCAAGCGCGCTTTTTAGTGAATTAAATGTCCACGTGCTGTTCTAAAACGGCATGCCTCGGCAACACCACACGAGCTATGACCTGATCCGTGCGGCTTTCACATGCAACACCAACATCCTTCGTTCCCCGGATTTCACTTCTCCCGACATCTTCACAAGCCAGCGTTCTGTTCTTCAAATACCCCAACTTGTCTCGCTTCTTTGCTCTACATTATACTCCTCAACATAACGTTCTGTCCCTGCATATTATCCCCTGTCAATCAGCCGTCAAGTCGAGCATCGAGAAGCTGTTAGTTCGCATTAGACCATCGGACAGGAGCATTTCTTTGATACCCACACAACCAATATGTCTCTTAAATTAGGTCAGTATCTATATTCTACTTCTGGGTTTCCTTTCGCATTCATTATGACGATGCGCTCCACTCGATTGTCTCTGTACAGTCGTTGCGAAACGCTACTTCACAGTTGAAGAGCTGTCCAGCGTTCTTTCAACACACACCGTCAGCCTACAGCCCGCTGAACTTATCCATATATGAAGCCACTTATTGACTTATCTCTCAGCATCCTTTCCAGCCTCCGCCGCCTTCGACGCTATCTCCGCCTCCCTCTCCTCCAGCGAAGCCGACCGTCAAGATGCCATCAAGAAGGGCAACGCCATCTTCGCATTTACACTGAAGAATAGTGCTAAAGAGACTGAATCATGGCACATCGATCTCAAAGAAACCGGATCCGTAGGCAAAGGCGTCGCACCAGCTGGAAAGAAGGCCAATGTCACTCTCATCCTCAGCGAGAGCGACTTCGCTCAGTTAGTAGCGGGCAAGGCAAACGCACAGAAGCTGTTCATGAGTGGAAAGCTGAAGGTCAAGGGCGATGTTATGAAGGCGACCAAGATGGAGCCGATTCTGAAGAAGGCACAGACACAGGCGAAGCTGTAGAGAGAGAGAGAGAGAGAGAGAGAGAGAGAGAGCATGCAGGACAAATGTATAACTATCATGGTTGAGACAGATTTCTTAGATTAAGAATAGATCGATGTGACTTCGTAAATTGGGACAGAGCATATTATTGTGAACGTATTATATGAAGCTTTATGATACTGGCATCTATGGATAGTGTACAAAACATATAAAGGGCCATATGAATCTTCTACTGTTCTGCCATATCAGGTAACTTTGGATTGCAAAGGTTTCCGAGGCACGTAGTGGCTGTAGAGGGCACTAAAAGGAAATTTTATACTTGATTGAGGTCAATACTATGCTTCGTAAATGAGAAGCTCGAGGTATCTGCTGGATGGCACTGAATCACGAGCGTGTTCCACCCCTCATTGCTGTCACAAACATCCATGCATTTGATATCTCCCATGAATTCTTTTGAATGCGACGTCTGAAACATGTTCTATGTAAATTTAATTGTTTAGAATGCATTTCTAATAATCATGTATCGGTATAAAGTGAACTACGCAAGTATGAACTGAGGCGATCCTACGAATTCCGTATGTAATTCCACATTAACATGACTCTTATTAGTACTCATGGTGATGGCCTGCGGGTCTGAAACTGGATGACCTTTTTTGGGAATTTCTTCTGGGATCAAACACGTACTCTATGGAAAAAATGATTGAATATGAATGTGTGGATTTCAGGATGCAGAGGTGTATACAAACCCCACTTCTTGTTCAAAATCCAGCGTTTTTACTCTTCACTACGTTGTTCAGTTTGGCGCTAGGGCTGGAGGATTACTATTCGATATAAATTGGTGCTTTACAATTTGCAACATGAGTGCTCAAAAACCATCTCATGTCACATACGACCATAGCCTCTTCAAACGACGCAACCCCGTTCGATCTTGCAAAGTCAACTAAGAGAGCGGTCCAGTAGTACTCACGTCGGTGACGAGTGGGGAATTCGGACTGTTGTATGTTTTTGCATCATTTTTTTTTTGCAGGATTCCCAAGATCGGTTGCAGATCACGGGGGCGGTCCACTTTAACTGAGTTGCACCCTTCCGGCAATGCCGGCTTCAGGCGGGCTAAACCCATGGCGGCTCTTGCCGTCATGATTTCGCTAAGGCGACGAAGATTTCATATGCGTGCCGCTTTGTAAGGGGGTTATCTGATTCGGTAGTCATTCTATGAGCTGTAATTACACGTGTCGCACAAGTCTCCTACTGACCAACTCCACTCTCTGAAAACACTTACAGAATCAGTTACTTTATTATATAAGAAGTGTTGAATTTTTTGGGACATAAACGGAGTACTTAGTGTAGTTGGCGCCGAGCCCTGCCCCAGATTCAATCCCCAAGAGTACCCACTTCCGATACCCGAGATTTAACCTATTACGATAAGACCACCCTTGAAGGCTCAGAGCGCGCACAACACACAGAAGTAGACTAAGCCTAGTGGAATATGTAGGCTGTTATATTCAACATATGCTCTTTCATACCAAAATAGCGGTAACATTGAAGTAACCTTTGGGGACTCAACGGAAGTGCAGTCCAATCTTAGGATAGTTACAGTATCACAAGTTCGCCATATGTGGAGAGTAAGCTGTAGATGGCTGGCTACGGTTCTTTTGGGATGATTCAGCATCACGAAGGTGAGTTGCTGATCGCTTTCGTATGCTCCAAAATTATACAGACGATCTGATGGAGGGGAACAGAATGTGCGAAGATACTAATTGCGGGCGAACGCTATTAACACAGTTAATATCGCATACCTCAGCTTCCCTAATTTCGCGACTCGTTGTCAAGAAATAACCCCTGCAAGCCGACTTGTTCCCCTATACATCAAATTTCCAAATCATTCTCATCCTCCATGAGGTCAATATATCTCTGCAAGCTATGATACTCTAATCCAACATTCTCCCCAAGTGGAGTAACAATCTCCCTGTAGGGATTTTTTGGGCCTTTTGGCGGATTCTGCTTGCTCTTGTAATATGGCAATTTGCAGAAGTAACATATTCCACTTACAGGAATGGCAAATACACTTAGACCATAGAGCATTCCCAAGGCCCCCAACCCAGCTGTGCCCCACTTGCATTTATCAATGATGCCAACTTTACCTTTTTCTTCGGTAATAACAGATGGTTCTGGGCTTTTGAGCTTCCTAATAAATCTCTTCTCTCCGATGCAGCTCCAGTCACTCCACCAGTTCAGCGGTCTCAGGTACCATTTCGAAGCACACCAAGAAAAGCACTGAGGAATCATATCTCGTTCGTGAGATATATTCCATGACTGGTGAAGACCCATCTTTGTACTGAAATAACTTGCAAAAGCGGCCGTTCCAACGGGAGGTGAGCCGAAGGTAACATGGTACATCGCCACATTTGGATGATGCTTCAACTCTTGAGCAATATCGACCGCGGCGAAACTGGAAATCGAGTCAGCCAAGGTCACGGTAGTGGACTTCAAAACAGACTGTACCTCGACACGGCTCCTCCAAGAGAATGTCCTACTACATATAGCTCCGCCTTTTCACCGTTTATTTTTTCAAGAGCTGTCCTAATACTCTGCAAGACGCCTGTCTCGCTCGAAACACATCCTTCTCGATCATATCCTGCAAACCCCTCTGGCGAGGCCCAGAGAGACCAGAACCCTAGGTGGACATGACCGTTATTTGGTTCGTTTGAGCAGCTGCTGGGCTTATTCATCCAATCCCCAGCGACAGTTCGAGGCCATGTAAAGAACCAGTGAGCCCACCTAGTCCTCTCTAAGATCAAAGAGCCCCAGTACGCGTACCACTTCCAGACTGTACCTTTTCGGTAAGGGATGCGTATGAGCATGGCATCGTAATAGAAGTCAGAGAATCCATAGTTAGATGGTGTCAATTTGTCTGTGATCCATGTGAAAATCCCCGACACCAAACAGTCTTGCAAGGGCTCTTCAGTAAGTCATGTTAGTCTGGTGCACACACAGTCTGAATCCATCGGCGTAATTTATAATACGTACCTTTCTCATGAAACCATGTACCAGAGGCGGTTGAGTCATTCCAAGTTCCTCTGACTCCCAAGATTATCCTATGAACGACTTCTTTTGCTTTCACTTTTGAACTTTCGTCCCCCACTACGGCACGTTCGATTGTATCGCTTTCCAATGCCTTCATTTCCACAGCCTTTTAATTCGCCGGCTGCACATTCATCTCCTCTCTCCCTATTGCCCCACCTTCTTCATTGCAGTCAGCCCAGTTTTTCTTTCTCTCTTCTTCCCCCTTAATATGACAGAAATACGCGTATGATCGAAACCATTTGGGCTGACTTGACTTGGGTATAAACCAAGAGTGACTGTAGTATCTCTGGAACTGAATGATGGATCCAGGCGCGGCAATTTGGGTACGGAGTTCGTCGAGCAGTTTCGCTTTTGCTGACTCATCATTGTTCTTCCTTGATGATAGTTTTGATGCTGGGTTCCCGGAAGTGTAGGCAAACTTTGCTAGGCGAGCGCAGAGTTTGATGATCTGAAAGTTTGGTTGAAGGGTGCTTCGCTCCATTGGGACTCTATGAAACGATGGGAACAATTAAAGAAAGGATCATATGCGAACGAAAAAGAAGTTACCTTGACCCAGGTGAGTTCAAGTGTAAATAGTTAGGAGAGCGAAAGGGGGTAATAGGTCATTTGAAGCAGGCTCGTGACAAACGCCCAGTAGTTTCTGGCATGAACCCTCCAGCATAATCTTGTAATAACGCCCCAACCGATCATCGGTGGACGGTCAGTGAAAAACAATGGATCGCGTTTGGGCCCCTACCAATGGACTGTGTTCCGAGCGCCTAATTCGAATACAGTATCCCTCCCTCTCTCACGATGTGATTTGGTTGTGTCTAGCTGTGCTGAGTACTTCTTACGCATAGTTTAAGTGTATATATCCAATGCTACGGATTCAATCCATAATCCATAAACCTAGCGACCGATTCCGTAGTCAAAGCGGCGTTGCACACATAGATTAGGCTTGCTGAGATATGTTCGGCCGACGTCCACGCCTCAAATACATCTCCGTCTAAAAATTGGGTCGTGTCCAACGCGAAAAAGATCGCCCAACGTTTTCTGGCTAGGACCGATTTGGATCTCAGGAGAGCGTATCGAATCAGAAACTCGGAAGACGGTCAACTGCGGGATTCAGATGAGACCCATGGTGAGCTAGCACAACCCATGGTAGACATATAGCACCATTTGCCAAACACAGGAAACGCACATGATGTATTAAAAACAGCATTGATACACAAAAACCGGGACGCCTCATATGTATCTATAGATATATATACACTCGCAACTTTGATGCATGTTTTAGTGGCCATGATATTTGATAGGCACCATTCCGTTTCCCGCAGTAGAGCCCGTTTCCGATGCCTAGTTTCGAATCTCACTCCTGTTACGAAACTCTATTCTAGCTTTGCCCCGGAATCTCCTAAAGTTGCATAATGGTGGTGTAAAGGTTTTGCAAGTAGATTTCATCTCGTGCTGTATGCTTGAGCTGATCTGCACAATGCAGGGCATCGATTGATATCGATCTGACATAGATAAGGCCTCTCATTGGTTACGACTTTGATTTTTTCTCATATAAATCCTTTTGCAAGCTTTTGTTGAATTACACGTGAATAGGTTAGCTTGCATAGAATAATGCCTGTTCGTGAAAACCCCTTTTTCTAGCTTGGTACACTAACTTTGACATTGCATAGATATCGATCGATGCCCTGCGCTGGATCTGCACCTTGAAAAACCCTTCAACCTCGACCTCTCCTGTGAAATATGCAGGCTACTACTACTTTCTGCTTTCTTTTCATGGGCCTGAGGGTGAACGTTTTTCTTATTGTCTATGTTAAGAAGCCTATAATTTCAATCATACAGTATTCATCAAGGGTTGGGATTATGGTAGTGGAAAGTTCTACTTGGCCTGTTCAAGGGCGCACTACTTGCTTGTTCTTCTCTATTTTTATTTACTAATTATTTCAGTCCCGTAGGTTAACTTTCTTGACCTTAGAGAACGCAAACTTTCTTCTAATTTAAGAAATTTGGTGGAAGCTGAAGGGGTACAAGCGGGGTAAATCTTATTCCTAACCCGTCTGATGTCATAGGACTGAAAACAAAGATGGCTCAGATATTTCCCTTCCTTGGCTCGGGTTCTACCGTAAGTCTAGGGGTCAGCCCTTATAAACTGAAGATCCCCCCTCTCTTATAAACTTTGCAAGTCTTCAAAATAAACTAACAGCGCTATGTTCAAATCAAAGTTCTATCCATACGTAGCTAGGTCCAAGCAAGTTACTGAAACCTGCATCAATGCACGACATTGGGATTTTCCGAATAGTTTGAGAACTTATTTTTGCAATACTCTACACCTTGAGCACTGAGCGAATATTGTCTTACTCATAGAATGGAATTACGCATTGATAGTGATACATGATGCTGTAAATATTAATTCAGCTGAATTTAGTTGCAACAATTTACCCTCACATTCTTGATGTAGGAAAGGCATATAAGTATACTCCGGACGGTTATCAAGACCGCTCTGGCATAAACAAAACTTAGAAGACTCTACTATGGGCCCCAAATTTAATTATGAATGTAGGGAAATGACGTACAGTAATCCTATGCGTAATTGACTCAAACGCTTCTGGTAATATTGATGATATTATCACAACAGCAAAATGATTCGTTAAGGTTTAGCTTCCTAATCGCTGCAGGGCTAGATTTTAGTTATTTTTTCAATAATAGTAACCCTTTTTACATGAACGTAAGAAATTATGTTTCTAACTTGGAAACCTTCGCTGCTTGATTGTTCCTGGCCAGCTAGGCAGTTAGAATACACTAGATGGATGAGACAACCTCGCCTAATGTACCTAACAGAGTCTCCCATCTCCTAGATCTTAGATATTAGGTTGTGTTACCCTATATTGGTCCATTGATAAAAGATTTCGCAAGGGTCTCTGTTCTGCTGGAAACAATGTAGAGAGAAAGCGTTTAGAATAAACCCTGGATGCGAGTGGCAAGACGTTATCGAGCATATATGAGGCCATCTCCACCCCTATTGCTTGGGTGGCCTCGATGGCGACATCGTAGTCTACTAAATCTGCAAAGAGTGTCAGAACAACATTCAGGGGGATGATAACACATGTGGGACCTCTGGGGGGTACTTGCGACAACCGCCTTGGTCCTATTGATGCGATGCTAACCCCAACATCAATGGTGTTCAATTCATCCAAGTCTTCTCTTTCACGCGCCTGTGGTTCAAGATTTGGCCAGGTCTTGATGAAAGGTGTGAAGGCTCCGTTCTTAGTGTCTGTAGGGGTGGCTGTCCAAAATAGGTCTTTTCTGCTGGAAGCTGTGCTCAACATTGTGCACACATGGATCATCATCCGTGGAAACGTATAATAGGTCTTAGATAAAAGCTATTAGAACTAACAATACCTATTGTACCTAGAGAGATTAATCGAATCAGAATCAAGGACTTAGATGCTAACGTTCACAGAAATCTGTGTCAAACCCCATTCACCTCCACCATTAGCAATTTAACATTTCGGGCCAATAGGATTAACTTGATTCATGTTCTGGTGTTCCAAGAGAGTGTCTGCAGCAATTCCAAAGGATAATTAAAAGCTCATGGTTTTGACGAACAATTTCGTATCTTCTATAAAAACAAAATCCAAAGACAAAACAGGTACAGAGATTCGGTAATGACAGTGGCGCACAAGGCCCTCAGAAAACCCCCACAAGCTGTACAACCACGGCCCTAAACACCATCACCACCTCCTAGGATAACTCCTATATTTCACTTTTCAGCATTTGCAACCACATGATCCACAACCGCCCTGGGCACAGCCCCAGTCTGAATGTGCTGCGGGTACGCAATCGGCATCTGCGCTGCATCTACCCCAGCTTCCCCATCCATTAGTCGTCGCCTGCCAGCACCACTCCCCTCTGTCGCCACATCTCTTCCAGCAATAGCCACCTTGGCAGCCATAGCTTCCATACGCACAATTGCGCTTCGTTAAGCCATGATTTCCGCTATGGGTGAGGTGCGTGAGCCCCAGGCTCTCGGTAGGGTGACCAGCACAATTTCGGTGCGAGGTGATGTTCTTGGGCATGTCCGTGGTGTCGAGGAGACCGCCGCGATCAGCACATTGAATTACGGTGTCGACTTCCGAGACGGGTTCGGCGACGACAAACTTGGTGGCTGCGCCAAGGAGGATGAAGAGGTTGCTGAACTTCATTTTGGTGCTTTATCTTAAGTTTTTTTGTGTGAGAAGTTTGAGTGATTCGATCCAGGGGCGTATATTGTACAAATTGTCTGAGGAAGTCCGAGAAAGGGGTTTGGGGAGGGGAATTTCGATGTTTGGATGTGTTGGTTGAAAGCGGAGTTGTATGTGACTGAATGATGGATGTAGTTGATGGTCGATTTTGGGGAGAGACTTCTCTCTTCTTATAAGTCTTTCCTAGATGCTGATCAGTACCTAGCCATGTATACAATACTAACAAGCACTGAGACAACAACCCTATCCATTCGAGAGGCTGTGTGAAACTAGATATCAGGCCTACACATCGCAAGTCATGTCCGACCTCGATTAACGGAAGTCCAGATGCAGTTCTGCTCAAAATGGATGGGAATCCTTAAACCATATCAGTTGTAACTATGCAAGTTGTCAAGAATTATGTCACTGAGGGCTATGCAAATGTTTTTAAAAGGAGAGGATTTACAATGTCAGCTCCAAACAGGCGTAATCCTTCGGCTGCGGTGATCTTCGTTGTCCGTACCATGAAAAACTATCCGGACAATATTTGGTCAGCGTGGAAGCATGGATGGGGAAATTAACCGAGATAATGGGGCAATGGAGAATATTGCACGGTATATGTTCGTATATGCTGTAAGGTATAACTCATTACATCTTTATCTCTGTCTAGTTACAATTTAATTACGTATATTAGTATTTTAGCAATTGTAGTAACCTTTCATTCTGAGCTATCTTAACATATCAATGTCAATTCCTTCCAAAGCAATCTACCTAGGTACGACCAAACCAGAACAGAACGCGGATCCCGATCTTGAACGGTCCAGTGCATAGCTAATCCAATCACGAGTTTCCGCGGAAAGGAACATGCAGTGACTTCGCCCAAGAAACCCTCTATAAATAGTAATGATATCATGAGCACTGTGGATCCCTTACCAACGAAAGTCGTAGGGAGATCATTACCTATGACAGCCTGAGCCATTTTGACCTCTTTCCTGCGTACAAACAGCAAATTCCAGCCGATCTTCGCCGCCTCACGTGCTAAAAATATACGAAATGTTAGTAAAGTTCGGCCCCGAACCCTGGGTGAATAGACTCGAACGAACCAAGTGATAGATTTCTACAAAGCAATCAATTCACAAAACCAAGAAACTCGCAAACAATAACAAGCCATTGCCTTGACGCGTAGATAGTGATAATAGGGCAAAGTGCCACCCCCGCGTAGAAATAAAGAGAAACCTTGAACTTTGGAGACACATTCCCAAAATGTGGAGGTTTCACCTTCTTAGAAGAACTCTGGGGTTTAGACGTAATATGACAAGAGTGTTGGGAAAAATGTTTCATCAGCAAACAATTCATTAGTAGTAGACTGTGCACGACAGTCTCAGGCAGTAAATCCGTAGGGAGCAGGGCGTAACTCCCGCCTCCGTCATGGTGTGCCCTACCTAGGCGTGGGCTTCGGTAAATTCCCAATGCGGTCAACGGAGTCCAACGTCTATACAAAAAAAGATACAACGGGTTGGTTGCGGCAAGGTCACTGAAATAAACATGGCCTGAAGTAAAGTGAATTGGAGGATGGCCTGAAGTAAGGCGAATTGGACGACGTTGAAAACCAACAAATACTTGTCCCCTGAATTCATTGGAAACCTTCATCAAGTTAGCAACGAGCCCCCACGTGCCCATGGATCCGTACCTGAGCCGGCCAGCCCCTCTGGCATTCGGGGAATCTGGAAGGGAACTGGCTACGTCACCCGGGGTCTGGGGCAAGACGACTTTTGGAGGAAATGCACTTGTCAGCGGGTGGGAGCGACTGCGATGAGATGGGCCAGAATCATAGTCATTGCCGATACTGTGTGCTGAAAAAATAAGAAATTATATTTAATGATTGTGGCTACAATAGATAAACAACATAAGAGAGAGAAAGTATACACATAACATCATCATATACGGAATCATCGAGGCTGTCGTAAACCCCCAGACGTCAATCATATCACATCATCAAAAACGTAAGACCACGCTCGAAAAAAAAAACAGAAAGGAAAAGAAGTGTCCCAGCCTCAACCCCGGTTCACAAAGCCAGAGGAAGCCGGCACCTTGCGCCCACAATCCCACTCCCATTCCATCGTACAACAGCCAAACAAGAAACCCAGGGGTATTCGAACGTTTCCACGCACCCAATCGCCCAAACTCCATTCCTGACCACTTTTCCCAGAATCCGGTGTTACGGAATATTGACAAGAACACATCCACTTCCACCCCCCCATTGTACAGTTGTAAGCCCCCTACTTCCAAGCCGGAAACATCGACCCCCTCAAAAACCTCCTCATATGCTCACTCCCCAAAAAGCTGTCCTTAGCACTCTTCTTCCCCGGCCTCATCCCTCCCCCCAGACCAGTACTCTGCCAATTCCCATTCCCACTCCCACTCGCACTCCCCTTGCCCTTAGACAACCACCTCGACAACGTATGCGTATTACGCCCCTTCCCGCCACTCAATCCCACTTCCTCCCCTACCCGCAGGCCCCTCCCGGCCTCCTCCTCAAGCAACATGCCCATAACCCTCGGCTCCCCATCCACCGGACTGAGAATGATCGGCACGTCCATCACCTCCTCCTGTGCCCGCTTCCACCCGTCATTCCCCACAATCCGCGTCAACGGCTCCAGCGCATCATCCCAATTCCCCTGTCTAAGCTTCACATCCTCGAAGTTGAATTCCTCGAGCGTGCGTCTATGTTTGTGTATGAAATCCGCAATCTGGACTGAATCCATGATCGCATTCTCGAGCTCCATTGACCGGAGCGATGGAAATCGCAGTGCGCGTGGTCCGCGCACGGTGCCGCGCATAGACGGGTGCATGCATGTCTCATCAGGCGTAGGTAGGGGAAGCATACATGGTTCGCGATCTAGAGAGAGGGGAGAGGGGCCGCGAGGTCCTTTCCAGCGGAAGAAGAGACGGGTTAGAGAGCGGGACAGTGTACGCAGGTAGGCGTGCAGGATGCGGAGGTGTTCGAGGGATTGAAGACGGATGCGCGGGGAGGCGGAGGTGAAGGGGATGCTTTCCATGCAGATTGAGAGGCGGCGGATTTGGGCCCAACGTTTGGCGGAAGAGGGCGTGCTGCCGAAGCCGTGCATGGGATGTAGGTAGAGGAGGCCGCCGGGGTGGATAGGGTGCAAGGATAGGGTCGAGAGGCTGTAGAGGGGCGCGCGTTCGACGGCTATGCGGAGAGAGATGAGGGCATAGTCGATGGCGGAACGGCGATGGCGCGGTGCATGGTCGAAGCCTGGGCAGGAGATCTTGAGGTGAGTGAGGTTGGTAAGTTCGGACATGGCTGCTATGAAGGCGGGGACGTTGGTTGCAGCATGGAAGATGGGGGGATATTGTTGGATGAGGAGTGCTGTCAATTCTGTGGATCCGTACTTGGGTGCTCGGTCCTGGCCCGGCACGAGGGGAGCGATTTGGACCTGGGGCTCGTATAGGAACTGCTTCTCCTCTCCGGTCACGGGGTCGATGATGGGTGGGAGGGAAGTGTTGGAGTCGTGGGGCATGTGGAAGGTCAGTGTCTTTACATGGCGGCCTATCCTCGAGAGGGCTGCCAGACGAGCGGGCTTGGTGAATGTCGAAGGCTTGAAGGTGACAGTGAGGTATTCGAAGAGAGAAGGCGATGCACGTGCTGAGAAGTCATGGCAGACGAGGCGGAAGCTGGGGAGGTCTTCTTGCTCGATGTGCGCAAGGAGATTGTCGCGGCAGTTGTCGTTGAGCCAGAATCGCAAGAAGGCGGAGCTTGTCGATAGGACGAGGTTGCAGATGGAGCTGTTTGAACGTGTTGCTGTGCAGATGTCAATATCCACATCAACATGGCATGGCCTTGACGTCGGCGCATTCAAGTGTGTTCCTTACATCTTCTTCCCTCAACAGTAGTCGCCGGTGTCAGCGGAATCTCACCAAACAGCAGTCTTGAGCTCGCCCGCGACACTGTGGTTGCCTGGCTGGCATGGCTGGCATGGCTGGCATGGCTTTCGCCGGATACTGATCGCTTCAGCGATGGTGGTGAACGTGGTGAACGTGGTGCACGTGGTGATCGTGGTGATGAATACATTGCGCATATAATAACTCGGCACTATCTCATGGAAAAAGTCGTAATGGTGATTATTACAACTGCAAAACACTGAATTGCAGTTTTGGCATAAAGAAGACGGAAAGCAAAAAGGCCAGGAGGATCAGGCATCGCGGCTGGCTCCATTATTGTCTGTATTTACCACTGGCTGTCGCAAGCCGTGGAGTGGGGATGGCCAGCACGTGAGACGCAAGTGTGAGTCAAAGGTCGGTCTCTGGGCCGCTGGGCAGCGTTGTGCAGTTGCAGTGTCTTCTCGACTGCTGGATCTGGGAGAAGTATTGAAGAGAATCACGACCATGTCGCGAAAACACGATGGGAGGGCGGGCGTGTCTTTATGGTGTTCGACGTGATGATTTGATCTCTGGGCCGCTGCGAGGGGGCCTGATTCAGGGCGTGAAACGTTTCGCCGGCGCCGGCCAATGGGGAATTAGCCTGGTGGACGGGCTGGAAGCGTCTCGTGCAGTAGTCGATGGGCTATGGATGTCTGTGTATGCACGTCGAGGGAAACAAGGTGGCTGGGCGGGGAGATGAAGTCGGTGAGAGGTGCCAAGGGGAGGAACTTGCCCGCTTGCATGCATCGCCTTTCACCCATTCGTGCCCACTCGTCCGCCCTGTGCCGTCCACCACGCGACTCTGCCAGCCAACGACGCGTGGGGAATTCGTCCCAGACGAAACACAAGTCGAGGAAACAAAACAAAAGCCTCTGTTTGTTGTGGCTAAGCATTGTTTGGAATTGAATTGAATGGTGTGGATTCCTTATCCTTATCGCCCCTCGGGACCTTGTCGATAAGTATCCGCAGAAACGTGTGCCGTGCCGAGCCAGCATCCGTTGCTTTTGACAACCCGTCGCGTCCGTTTCACACCTGTCAACACCAACAACTCTATCACAACATCCCAATCCGGAAACCGAACGTGCACTGTCTCCAAAACTCTCTTCAAAAACCATCTTTCCCCCCCATCTTAGCCCAAATCAGCCAGATTCCGTCCCCCATCTCCCAAACACGTCTACCACAACACAACATTGGCACAACTTCATCGCATACACAAACAGAACAACGCGTTCAAGGTTGTTTACAGCACACACACACACACACAAACACGCTACACGACACCATCTTCCTTGATGCTGTACTACCACGCTTACCGATCACCCACCGGATTACCATTTCAGTCTCCCACGACATGTCCAACTTTCTTGGCTGCACCACCACTGTGTTAAAATGCCTCACTCTTCGTTCCTCCAGCTCCAGGCTCCAGGCTGCCATCCTCGGCAAAACACCCCAAACCTTGCACCAGCACCTTGCCCTCTCTCCAAGTGGGGCCAGCATCTCAAAGCTACTTAGTCACCAAGTGTGGATATTGTCCATATATGACTGTTTCGTTGATAAAAAAAAAACAGGCTCGTAATTGGGTACTAACTATTATTATGTGTGTGTGTGTGTGTGTGTGTGTGTGTGTGTGTGTGTGTGTGTGAATTACAGTCAAACTCCCCCTTAGTGCTGCCTCATCCCGTCGTGGTTTGTTTCATGTTTCCTCGTTGCATCCAATGGTTCCATGCTCGTCTCTACTGCAGAGAGCGTATACATGGATGATTGGATATCAGCATCTCCCCTTCTGTTGGCTTCCATGCTTCGTGGCTATATCCAGCCTCTCGCTTTTCCGTCTCCCTCCCTGCCTGATGCCCAGTCTGTCACGGCTATTAAACTTGGGGCTTCTACATTACAGCCACATACAACATACTAGCCATTCATTTGAAAATGTTCGCCCTGATGAATCTCTATACGCTCCTCTCATCTCAGCGTCGTTTTTCGTCGGAGAACCGAGGTGCGCCTTCGGGTACAGGGGGTGGTTGATAACTTCCTCTATACCCGTTGATAGGCGGCAGATCCTGTCCAATAGCATCCTCATAGCTCGGCGGAGCTTCATCATACGGAGCAGGAATCTGTGGTCCGCCTACTGGCTGGCCTTGTTGCACTGAGAATGGTGGCGGCGCTGCTGCAGGAGATGTAGGCGTCTGCGACACCTGTGGCTTCTCTGGAGGTGGACTGAGTCCGGTGGATGGATTGACTTTGCCTGCATCACCCGTCAATGCGGCTTGGAGAAGAGCCTGGGGCGGGGCAATGCCTGAGTAGACCTTGACGGGGAGTCGGAGGGGAAGGACGACGAGTTGGTCTTCTCCGTGTTTGTAGGAGCCATAGCCTAGGCCTACGCGGATCTCGAGTTCATAGAACCGTGAGATGTTGCAGGTCTGGAAGCTTGGAGCAACCGTGTTGGGGAGTGGCTTGTCCGACCAGTATTCTGGATTAATGGGAACCTCTGTCCCTATCGGATCGGCCGGTGCGCCCAGGGGAATAGCCATATTGCTGAAGCTAGCCACCATCCAACTGTTTGATTCAACGCGCTCCACCTCGTGTGCTCGGACCTTGGTGTATCCGATGAGTTCAATATGTAGCATCTGTAGATAGACATTCTTGGTACGTTCGCTCATGTTCTTGACTATTATTCGCAAAGGTAGGTCCTTGTTGCATGACAGGATAGCGGGGTTTGGGAGACGTGCATCGATGGAGAACCTTGGGGGTGTGCCGATTGAAGGTGATGTTGGTATACTAGAAGATGAGTCTTTTCGATCAAAAAAGCCCTTCTTCATCTTTCCTGCAGCCACGTTGGGCACATTCTCAAAGAACTGATGTTGTCTTCTTGCATATGCCTCACCGTCTGACTCTGCCGGTCTCGGAGGCTCAATGGGTAGAAATGTGAAATTTGCGACAGCGCGCGGATTCTCCTTGAACAATTGAGGACGGTTCACAGTGACCTTGACATAGTACCGGATCTCTGCTTCACCCGGGAAGCCATTGAGAGAGGGAGGGAGGGTCTGCTTGACGTGGTGAGTGGGTGTTCGTGCAACTTCGAGTGCCATGCCCGCAAAATTGACTACCACATGTCAGAGTTGGTCTCCTAGAGAAATCTGTATTCGTACCGTTCGTCGCAAGACTGTTCATCTGCTGACAAGAATTGTTCAGGGGGATCTTGTATTGGAAGGGGTATTCGTATTGGCCAGCATTGAGGGTGTAGGTCGCCTTTGAGCCAGCGAGAAGTTCTTCGGGGCGCACATTGGCGGGCCATACGACCAGCTGCTTGTAGAGGATCTGTGCATCTGTAAGCGACAAGAAGATACGAAAGTTATGATACCCAGAGACTCACTTTATGGACCTCCAGAACTGGCTTCTGCCTATCGGGGCGATCAGGTCTGACGGCTGCCAGCAACCTCGTCCGCGCCTCACCCTCCAACTTCACGACAATGCTCGACACATTTGCGGGATTCGGAACTCTTAGCAGTACCTTCCCACTTATGACATCGAGGTTTGTGTAGTGGGTGTGAGGATGCTCAAGCGCAATGGAGACATGCATGTTGGGCGCAATCTAGGCAGATGGTGAGGTGGGGAGATGTTTTTCGGTTGTCGCGGGGCTGCAGGAAGGCAGACTCAGACTTGGACTGGCGATGTTGATGCCTAAGCTACAAGGCGCGATTGGCATGGCAAGGTGTGCAGATTGAGAGTTTAATACAAAAATTGGTGATCTAAGTCGGCGCGCAAGATTTCCTAACGGAGTTGGAATGTTTGTTGTTTGTGGTCTAGCACAGCCGGGCGAACGCGTGTGCAAACCCGTAGGCCATCATCCAGGCGGAAGAGCTGGCTGAGGAAGGACGAAACAATGATGCAAGAGGGGCAGAGCAGACTTCCATACCACATGGACACCCTCCAACTTATCAAGACGGTCGCAATGCCCATCAAAATAGTCCATCACTCTCGCTGCGACATGACATCCTGCAAGTTCACCAAAGGCTTTCGCTACATTCCAAATCCATTGTATCATTGCCTCCACGTAGATACACAGTCTCATCGTCTGTCAAGATGCGCTTCCGAACGATAATATTACCAACTGTCAACGCTAACTTCCGATTTCCGAATGATCCGACTGTTTCCTTCAGCCTCTCTGTGCCCAGCACTCAAAGCGGACAACGGCGGCTGTGGCTGTGGCGCAGCTTCGCATTTTCGTGCCCTATGCAGCGTCCCCTTTCACAACCAAACTCCAGCACTGGACAAAATCCCATGTCGGGGTAAGGCTCACTCGCTCCTGATGACGCGGTCTACATTTCAGGTGTTTCGGGGGCCAAACTTTACTTCATCCCGTTCGATGGGCTGCAGGATAGGCGAATTTACTTAAAGGCCCTCCTTTGCCAGCATATCTGTGGTCGTCTGTGTCAGCGACCCCAAATGCAACCATGATTGTCGATGCAACATACCCGAAATGTCGAGGTAGAATGCAATGGCGTTGAATCTAGACCTTCTGTCAGTCATTGGAGGTATATTTCCAGCGGCTCCCGCGTGTAAGCAACCCTCATCATATGCACGCATTTGCAGCCCCAAAGGACAACTTACTTTCTCTTGCCCCCAGTAAGCTCCCAAATCCACCTACAACCTTGATATTAGCTTTCGTGTAACCAGTCGTGTTTTGTCGAGAACTCGAACATACCACTTCAGACGATTGGTCCAGTTAATTAAATCAAGATGGCTAACACCGATCAGAGTCCCTTTGTAATCGCCCCATTGACTCGACGGAACACTGCCCCTGTCAGCCTTTTCGAATGTTTGTACCCAGACAACGCCTATTTACCTAACTAAGCCATCGTTGACGCCGCCTTCGATCCTCTTGATGATACTGTGTGATGCCGCAAATACCGACCAAGAAGATGGTTCAAGTGATGCGCCGTATGAATAGTACCTGTGGGGGTGTAAATGGCTAGGTTGTGCAGATTCTCGTTCCAAAAAACTTACCGAACACCGTCGACGTCTGGAGTTTCGGGATTGAAGGTTTCGGTCATGTATTGGCGGGTCAATTGGGAAAAGGCTCCAGTCTCAAATCCGAAACTCTCCATGACCTTGTATATGCGTTTGATCTGTCTCGCTGTAATTGCGTGAGCGTGTCATTCCATTACCGAGGTAAACACGTACGTCCGATAGACTCAAACATGTAGTCTGCAAAGGCAGAACCTCTATGGGGCGTCGCGATAGTGGTCAAGGATAACACATTGAAGTCGAGAGGCTTGAGGCGGCTGATCATATACCGTGAATCAAGGCCACTAGACCGTTTAGTGAAATGTTCTGCAATCTGGACAAGAAAGTTTTACCCCTGTCATCCGATTAGAACATATCGGAGGGGGGTTAAGAGGTTGTCTTTACCATGCTATGTCTGGAGGTTGTCAGTCATTGAACCAGATCAAATTCACCATTTCGTTGTATAGACTCACGCTATAATGTTCACATCTTTCCCTTTGGCTTTCTCTGATATGCTGTTTGCGAGCTTTTCTGCCCGTGCTTCAATTGATCCCGATGGCGGTACAGCCGCTACCAGCACCTCTATGCCTTTATGAGCCAAAGCCTCTTTTATACCTCGCCAATAGTGGAGTCCTGGAAGGTATTGACCACCGATGCGGAGCTCGTCGAAGCCTAGGAGACCATGCGCAAGGATGAGAGTATGTTTCTAGAGAAGCTTGAGAAAATGCTAGGGATGTAGGTTCACGAATACGTACTGGAGTGTCTAGAAATATGTTAGTAGCTCCATAATCTTCCAGATGGCAAGACTTACCATAATGCTCCCGTATCGCGGCGAACTCGTCTTCAATGACCTTTCCGAGGTCCTGGATGCGGGGGTCTTCGCGCAACCATTTTGTTGTCGAGAAGCTTCGTACGACAGCTTGGGGCCTTAATATCGAGCGAGGAGTCGCTCGAGCGCAGATTCGTATCATTGAGTGTACGGTCAAGGCGCATAGCGAAATGTTGGGGTCTTGGTGTTCAAAAAGCTTTCTGTAAAATATAGCTGTCGCGCGTTGTGGTGACGTAAGTCACTAAAGCTTGAGCAGGGGTCTAGAACATTGAAATGAGAATAGCCTCACGACACGACTCCATAAGATTATCATTTAGGGAGATAATTAGAAGAATCATTGACAGTTTACATATTGCCGGTTCTGAAATAATTGGCAGGCCAGAGAAGCCACCAACAAGATTTCATTTCTGAATATAATAATCAGTCCGTACTAGCTCTCGAAGATAGAGCATTTAAGTGTGCCAAACACAGAAGTGATGATACTAGTAGACTTGCTCTTCCATGTTCACAGCAGGAGTTCTAGCAATATTTGTGTGTACTGGGAATCAGGTTGGAGAAACTATATGAACAAGCGATCAATAGGTATAGCGACGATGCATCTGTGGAGAATGTTGGTATATTGGGCTGGTCCGCTGACCTACTTAATCCAAGCTCTAACCGATATGTATATGTCCAGTTGCCCTCGTGGCATTAACGTAGCAGCATCTACTCCCTTGACCGCGGAGGTTCAGGCTTCGCTGTCGTGACCGCAGTAAGCAGCTGGTCGACAACCTTGGAACCTGATTTCTTTCCCAACTCCTGAATCTCCTTGACCTTTACATCTGTCTCCTTGTTTGCATCCTCCTCAGCCTTCTTGTTGCCAGAGCTGTGCTACAGGAAGTCAGCAACCCAGCCCCTAAGATGATCCAGGGTTCGTGCAGGACTTCGCTGGAACAAATTTACGCACCTCCTTCTCAAATTTCTGAAACTCTTCTTCCTTCTGTTGTCGGTATTCTTCAATCTCCTTTTGCGCTTCGCTACGGGCGTCCTTTACTCGCTTGGTGCGGTCTAGGGGGTTAGTGGGGGTCGAATCGACGTTTATGAAGGGCTATTCACATTCTCGTGCTACGGTTCAAGTCAGAGCAAGTTCGATTATTTCTCCAGATCATTGATGTACCTTTTTGGACGATCTTCTGAGCATCTCGCTCGGCCTGAATACTGGGTGAGCTTGCGTCAATACAGGGTGGGCTACGTCCTTACGTCAAGGAGGGTCTGAATACCCGCAGAGTTCTGGGCGGACTGCGAAAAGTTAGCTAGGGGGGGAAATGAACATCTCTTCATGAAATCTTACCATCTTGGAGTGACTGAGGTGGTGTTGGAGATACTGTATGATCAATCAAGTTCGCGATTGCGGACGCAGCAGGCGGCGGAGTGTACTTGGCGAAATGGCCCAAGCTCCCTTCCGCTCAGAAACCTTCCAAGCTTGGAACGGCCCACCTGTACATCTGATCATGAATCTTCTTCTTTTTTCCTTCACGCTTCACTGACATCTCTCCGCTCACATCACAATCGTTACCATGTCGCACGCATCTAAAATTACCCTCGCTACGACTACACTCGGTGCTATTGGCATAGTAATATTTGTTCACTTTGGTCAGCGGGCCGAGAAGGCAGTATGTCACCCCACCCCCACAGAAGACTTCCGTGAACACAGTTGATCATCATAGGCTATGCACGCGGGCGTTATTCGTGACTACGAGCAACAGCGCTTAAAGCGCGAAAGACAAGCGGATTTCGAAATGCAAAGGGAGCTTGAGAAGGAATATAGAAAATTTCAGACGGTGTCAGATGGTGGTGGTCCTACAGCACAAGATGGTCTTCCGAATCGGTAGCACAGGATTAGGAATGCAGAGGCTGGAGCCATAACACAGCATTGATCGAGGATTCCGGTGAACGTGGAGAGCCAGGGGCAACCCCAGGAACCATTTGCTCCAGCCTTATCGTCACAGCCACCATGAGTTCCTCCGCAGCCACAGCCTCGTTCGTCGCCTTAACTGAGCCGTGCTCCTGGCCCCCGGGTCCGTTCTTTGACGTTGAGATAGCCTTAGTACGGGCCTTTAATTCCCCGGGCACCCTCCGATGTAGTTGTGTAGCATTGGGAGCCCTGGAGCACAACTGTGGCAAGTACACGCGGTAGTCAGCCTTGGGCCCCCATTCCGCATACGCCTTTGAAACTAGGGTAGCATGAGAAGGCCTGCCTCCATCTAAGCGATTCGGAAGAGCAAAGAAACATTTGGGCAGTGTTATATGGGCGGATAGATGTCGAAAATTACTGAAGAGGGTGCATTGTGCGAGGCCTTGCTGTCTAAGCTGGACTACTTATCCATGTGGCATCAGTTTCGTAATGATCTCTTTTGCTGATTCCAGGACCCAAGTTCGTGGGTGATAAGCTCTTACCTTGGCTGAGACATTCCGCCATGGCCGCAACTGACAGCATGTCAGTGCATGTATCCCTTCCTTCGGCTTCTCTCTCCTCTAGGTGGCAGACTGCTGGCAGGTGTGGTCCTTGCAATTCAACTTTTCGTGTACCAACACAAGACGATACACAAGAACACTCTACAAGCAGAAGTGGGGCAATTGTGAATCAACAACTCCTAGGTTGGGTTACGTGTAGTTTATTCATATATTTCCCTTCTTTTCGAACCCATCATATTGCGATCCGTGTCTATATCCATCTGTGAATCCAGCATCGCAGGCTGTTATTTGCGTGTAGTCATTCATTGAGCGTTGAAGCCCCCAATTGTAGTCGTCCACGGAGGTAAAATGCGGTCGCCACGATTGACGACACATCATATGCCCAGCAATCAGATGACTGGGACTCCGGTTGTTGTTCACAACACGTGGCGCGATTGCAGAGACACTCCGAGGGAGTGAACATTTGAAGTTAGCGAACATGTCGTCACGATAAAGATGTCATTAGTCATGTTCGAGAAAGCTTCTATGCTGATCTAGATTGGGCTTTGCCACTTGCGGAATCAACACAATGACGTTTCCCGGGTATGACTTCATTGTTTTGCCCTGCATGACAGCCGAGGGTTCGTGCACCTCCACAATTGCTGTTGAGGCTGTTCTTCGCAGGGAACCATGGTATTGTGAAAGAGTACTTCAATACAATCAATCTCTACAAGATACTACGCACTGCATTGGAGAAGGATGAAGCTTACTCAAGTCAAAAAGCCGAGTGAAGAGCCTTCAATTCTAGTGCATCCATCGGTGAGCAAAGAGATTCCAGAAAGAGTCAAAGTGTGGCTCCAATCAAGCATATGACCAGACAAAATGTGGCTAATACGACGCAGCCACCTGGGTAATATAAGCCAGTTCGGTGGTTGGGCAGTCCAGGCACCCGTTCGCTCGGGCTGCGAGGCTGTGCAATCCTTCATCATGGACTGTGTGTCTGAAGAAAGTCTCACCATTAAAGGAGCACTTTCCGATCCGCTCCTGCTTCCCTTGTCCTCCCTCACAAACCAACCCTCGTCGAGCATACGGTTTACAAACGCTAAACGGAATTCACGGATACCCGCAGCGTTGCGCACATAATTATCCTCTTCTCGTGTTCCTCATCGATCCCACGAGCGCCCGTTTCTGCGACCGCGACCGACGGGGTTCTTTCTCATCGCCACAACATAACACACACCACCTCCGACCGGACGTGTCACAATAGCACACATCCAACTATTCGCCCACACAACAGCACTAATTAATCATGAAGCTCTCATCATTTCTTGCATACGCCCTTGCAGCCACATCAACCATCAATGCTGCATCATTACCAGAGCAGGAAAACGCGCTCTCGATCCTCGCCCGTAATGGTGCCAGCGGAAGTAGCAGTCCTCGCTCAGAAAACATCCTCCACCCCTCCAACAATCTCGCAAAGCGCAAAGGCGGGGGCGGCGGCGGCGGAAAAGGCGGCGGCGGAAGTGGAGGTAAGCCAAATACATTTCCCTTTTCACCTTTTCCCATCTCTCTCTCAATCTCCCATACATCCTTCCGCCTCACCCTTCATCAACCCCCATTCTAACCCTCCACGTAGGCGGCGGAAAATCCAGCGGCGGTGGCGGTGGCTCCTCCGGCCGCACGTCTCCCAGCTCCAATACAGGCGGTTCAACACGCGCCGGCTCTGGACCCCCCCGTGCCTTCGGCGGAGGCTACTATGGCGGCGGAGCCACTACGCCCTACGCCTCCGGCTCCAAAACCCCCAAAGGCCTCATAGCAGGTGCCTTGATTGCTCCTGCAGCCCTGCTCCTCGTGTTCCCTGGTCTCTGGCTCTACAGTGTATATCCGTACTACCTGAACAATTATCGCTTCTACAACGAAACATACCGCAACGCGACACAGCAAGGGTTGAATCAAACATTGCCTGTTTTGTGTCTGTGCGAGGACCAGCATTCGTGTGGATGTGATCAGAATGATGATCAGCAATATTTGAATGCATTGGTGGGCAATGGGAGTTATGACGCGCTTAACAAGACGGTGGTTAACGTGGCGGATGTGAACGGAACGGCGACTTTGGTGCTGAATGGCACGTTGCCTAACGGGACCACCGCGCCGGGAGGGGTGGATGATGCTGGTATCAATCTGAGAGTCGGGAAGTGGATGGGGTATTGGGTTATGGTCGTCATCGTACTTTCGACTGTGACGCTGTTGTAGGCGTATGCACGGAATACGTCACATCCATCTCCAGCATCATACGTTTCACCGCGAAAATCAGCGGTACAACGACACCGTCATGGTGGCGAGCCAACTTTCTATCAGCAACGAAATTACGTCCCATTACCGAACATTCATGAACTCCGGGCGTTTAAATTGGAGTTGCTTTACCCTTTTTGTTTCCTTTTTCATTTTTTTCATTACCATTCTCATTTAGATGTTCTTGATTGGGGGGGGAACTTTTTCTTCCTTTGGCTGCAGGTTTTTGTTCCGTATATACCCATCGCCAATGGTAGTGTAGTAGCAGTAGTAGATTAGTCCTGGGGACACAAATAATGCAAGACATATAATTTCCCAATGACGTTTTTCCAATCCTTTGCACGTAACAGCACAGATTCTAGTTCTCCTCGCAATAGCATATTCCCAATACGGCAATAGTTCATCATAGCAAATTTCTGTTCGTTTCACATTTCTCTATGCGTACACAATAATGGAGGCGCAATGTGTGTACGTTACATTCCCTACATGCGCTCTAACTAATTCTCGTTTCAACAATTCATCCTTTCTCTCAGATCCAATCCAACCCGATACACTGTAGTCCAGGAGAAAGCTCGTCTGATTCCCTCAGATCCTTCGATAAGAGAATGCATTTCTCCAATGCGCATCTACCGCATGGTGTCTAGATGTATGTCCGGTACGGTACCTAAGCGGGAGAATCCCAAGGAACAAATGGCTTTTCGATTTCTTGCCGCCCTGCAGTGCCCTATCCTCTACCTAGGTCCAGGCAGCCCCACTGTTACCTGGCAAAGTCAGAACTTGGGTTTGGGGATGGGGGATGTGTGATGGATGGCTGTTGCGTGTGTTCATGCAACCTTGGAACGGTAGCAGCAACGGCAACGGCGCATGCAATCTCGACGTACGTAAACGGAGTTGCGGACCCCAATTCGAAAATATTTTTCACGTAAAGCGGTTTGGTTCGGTTGGGTTTGTTGCGGGATCCACTAACATCGTTGTTGGTGGGTGTTGGAATGGCTGTTATGGACCCCAAATTGTCAATGTTCTTCTCTCACCTGATCGCTACCTGATCGCTATCTGGCTCCCTCTCTCCCGCCTGCGCGGAGATGTAGGAACCGCATCGTTTATGGGGAAGGAGGTCTGTCTGGGGGTCAATTGTCTAGTATGTAAACTTCAAACCCGCCCCAGCATACCGATACAATGATCGACTCATCACAGATCATCTTGGGGTTGTCATGGGGGGTTGTGCATGCATCAGCACAGCGGGAGGATTGGCCTCCCTTCCCTCCTCACTCGCGCTCCAATGTGCGGGGTGGTGAGTCAGGAAATTCCCGTAATGAGGAAAATAATGGTAGGAAAGGGAAGAATGATGTTGGAGTAGAACTCGGGTTAGATATTTTTGTAAACAACTAGCTCACGGAGTCTGAGCAATCAATGAAATCGTTTATTTTCAGTTGTTTCTGTATGGTGATTGCGTTGCAGTGTGATGTGCGTGCGTTTGTCGGCGGTCCGTATTGCGAGTCCCGTTGTGTTTATAAATGCAGAGGCACAATTTCCAAGCCTCTCGTTGTAGCAGGGAACGCGAAGAGTGTGAGAATCAGCCTTAGAATGCTAACCCCTGCAATGTACCATCGCTAGTCGGCTATTGTCCAGAGGGGACAAGGGGACCAGCGGACGATGGGGCCAAAACGACAGGAGATCGTGATGTGAGACTACATAGATTGAAACGATATGTCCCCTGGGTCGGGCGAATAGCAGACTATCAAGATTGAAAGGGGCGCGGAGTGCAAAAGTAGAGCCGCGATACGAACTAGGGAAAGTGAGCACTATTGACTAATCTTATAGCGATAGCAGTAATCGTGACGATGATTGCGCTGCAATGTTAAAGGGGAGAGGGTGCTGATGGTGATGATGCTCTTGCTCACTCGCGTGTGAAGGGCGGGTTTGTACCTCAGGGCTCAGGTGCGGTGAGACAAGTGGAGGATTATTTAGCCACGTGGAAATGGAAACAGGACGGGAGGGCGCATGAGTTTGCGTAGGGCTGCAGGATACAAGCCCTCCAGGCCGTCAGGCTGTGAACGGTGTGTCCTCTGGACAGTCCTCATAAGCTTACAGGACGACTGGGGGACAGCCAGAATGTCCAGGACGCACAAGAGCCAGAATGGGGCTCTGCGGTGCCCGGCAACGATTTCTGTACAACGAGGCACAATGGATGAATATTTTCTAATTCTGCGATGGTCCATTGAGCAGGGGCGTGGCGGGTACACAAAACCGTCTTTGCGGTGGCATGCCAGCAGTCGGTCGTGTAAGGTAGGGATGTAAGAGGGCATGTCCGGGTACCGCGCTCACTGCGTGTAAAATGCGGCGCAAACGGCTTTGAAATGTAGGAAGATGGGAGAGGGTGAGAGATCGGATTAGGAAATATGTCCCTGTACAGATGTGTGTGTGTGGATGCCGTCTGGCCGTCTGGATGCCTCGCTTTCGTTCGCTCGTTCGCCCATTTCTCGGCATCGGCATCGTCGTGAGCTCAGCTGGTCAGCCTTCGAAGCGCCCGAAGATGGGGGAGCTTGCGTGATGGATGATCCGCTCCACCCCCAAATTCTAGGCAGGCCAGGCATGCTCCATCATCCGCGTCGCGGCGAAGTGGTTCGGCAAAGTAGTTGTGGTCGGGCGTTGGTATAGTTGGCGGGAGATAACGCCTACTCCCGTATGGGCACAGCGACATGAGTGACGAACGCTGCGCGATGACTTGAGCTGGTCGCCGATAGATTTCGGGCGTACCCCGTTGGCTAGTACGTTTTGTGACATTGTGTATCGTGCAGAGCCCCTGTCCAGCGGAGGAGTGGAGATGCGTAGCAGGCAGACAGACTGCGCTTCACAATCATATTCCCGATTCTGAAGGACGTGGGCAGAGCGTGATGGTGTGACAATGTGATAATAGCTTGACGAATACATTTAGACAATCTTTTGGAACGAGAAGGGAGGTTGACCAGCTGGGGAGCTGGGCAACAAGAGCGACATGAGATGGACGAACGCCAAGCGGAGACTCGACCACTAGGAACAAAGGATCATTCGCTTCCCGATTGGGACATAATGTAATCTTATCGATAAGACTTGGTGAACCTTTACACCTTTCAAGCTTGCACCTTGAAACTCTGCCCAAGCGTCCCGTTAGTGCAACTCCACCATTACCAACAGGCAACCTCCAATGTTCACATGTTCCTCCCTCCTCCTCCAACATCAATCAATCAATCACCAACATCACCACCCACTGACACACCACTAACAGCACATCCACCACACCACCGACACCCTCTTCATATTCATCTCCGCCTTTTCCACCCCCATCTTTGCCTTCACACCCTCAAAACCCTTACGCCACAATGTCTCGGGTCTGGGTATGACATCTCCCCCCTATCCCATCTACCTTTTTTTTTCCTTCCGATCAGACGCGTCCCTGGCTTTGGTTCTGCGCGGTACCCGCTGCCGAGCGGGCGTCAGGCCGTGGCTTGCTTCTGATGGGGAAGGGGGGTTGGAAAGGGCAGATGGGGGTGGAAGGGGAGGGATGGAAGGGCTTGGTGGCTGGACCAGGGAGGGACACCGATGCTTAATCCGCATACCGTCATCTCACTGCCTCCCCTACTCTGCTACTTTGAGCAAGCAGCCGTTTGGGGCACTCGACACACTCGACACACTCGACTAGATGGAGTCTGTCTATTCCAAGAGTCTGGCTGACCCCGAACCGCCGGGCTCCCAGGGCTGTCCAGGGCTGTCAGATCCGCACGCCCTCACAGGAGATTTGGCAGATTGGCACTCCCGGCGACCGCACGCTTGCTGCACGACAGACGACGACCGGCGCATGGGTATGGGTATGATGGGCATGGGTGTGGGCGTGGGTGTGGGTACGGTTATGGGTATGAGTATGAGTACGGTATGGGATGTGGTACCGTTTCATGCCTGCAATTCACTCTCTGGGTCCCTTGCAACTCTCTGCACTCTCTGCACTCGCACTCTGCACTCTGCCCTCGCCAGACCCTGCTCTGTCGACGGGTGCCGCTCCTCGCTGCACGGGTGTATTGCTGCAAGCCCTGCGATCCTTGGATTTACACCCTTCTTGGAAGTATCCCACCTTCACCCCTTCCAAGGCAAAACGCCTCTCTCTGGGTTTCCAGCATGCGCATGGACCGATTTCGCCGTTGCAGCAACTCGACATGTTGTCGGCCCTGTCGTTCTGCGCGTTCGAAGGATTCTTGCCTAGGGCAGCCCTGCGCGCCAATCAGCAACTCATCTGCTCGCTCTGATCGACACATCCCAGCTGAGCCGCAGCCGAAACAGAATACCCACCACCTGCGCAGTGCGGTCGCGGTCTATCCACTTTTTGGAAAACCAGACTAACTGTCATGATGGCTGTGCCATT
The DNA here is from genome assembly GCA_020744415.1 of Dendryphion nanum. Lineage (NCBI taxonomy): Eukaryota > Fungi > Ascomycota > Dothideomycetes > Pleosporales > Torulaceae > Dendryphion > Dendryphion nanum. Next base: position 2,203,313 of record JAGMWT010000001.1, on the reverse strand, counting down.
TCCCTTCTGCCCCATCTTAGCAGCACTTCGCTGACTGTGCACCATTCCTTTACACACCTGGGCATAGACTCTCCGTTGCCTGAATGGCCTGCATGCGCAACTGCGTGCCTTCTTCTGAGCATGACCCACACCCTTCTTCCCTCACTTCTCTTCGTCCTCCTATCTTGGGGGTATATATTCTAGCTCCCGTCCTCACTGTCAGGATTATAGTTCCATCCTACAGATCTTGAGCACTGCCATCTATTCTACCCCCAACTTCTATTCACTCCAGCTTTCTGGTACTGCCAATCCACAACGCATTCATATATTACCGCCATCACTACCACCGATATATCGTTACCATATCACACTTCAAGACTCCAAGACTTCAGACTCCAAGTTCCAACCTCGTCAATATGTGCTACCAAGTCGTCGAACGTTACTCGGTTTGCCGTTGCCTCTACTACAAACACGCCGTAGATCCATGTGCGTCCCATGGCCAGCGCGGACACATTACTCAAGAGAAGACGGTACTCGTTGGTTATGCATGCGCGAGCCACAGCAGCCATCGGCCAGAAGCTGCATATCACGGCGCAGGTGTTCTCCCAGACTCAGGCTACGGCAGCGGACCATATCCCGGTGCACAGCGATGAAAGTATCTCGGTACCCGCCCATGGACTTTTCTGAACGCCGCAGCTGCACATATTCTTGTGTTCTACTGTGCACTCGCTCTACACGGTCGCCGTATGCAGGATCGCGCCACATTTGCACACACACGCACACGATTATTTTGTTTACTTCACTTCTATGAGCCGGACTCTTTTGGATGCTGGCACCACTATTCTTGGAGCAGGAGTTATTTCATGTTACTTGATTCACTTTTTCATTGTATAGATATGGGCATGGAGTTTGGCATGGCATGTTATGGCACGGCACGGCACGGTATGGTACGGACAGGGACGATTAGGACGATTGGGATGACCAGTATACGAACGGGGGGAGGGGCGTAGGCGGACGTGTATGAGTATCATGGGGACGGTTAACGGGATGGGTTGACTGCATAGCACATTGGTCACGGGTACCTGGCTTGCATGCCCCGGTGGGCATCGGAGTATTTGACATTACAACTTAGAGATGGCTTTTTTTTTACCCTATCAGATGGTGTTATTCTTCTCTCAACTCTTGCAAACTTTCGCATTCGAGGTGCCTAACTCAGCGTGGCTGCATGTTGCATGTCTGCGCAGTGAATGTAAAAAGGAATATTCCATTAATATTTTTTGCACCTTTGACGTTGGGCGGAAGATTAGAAAATCTGCCTCGTCTGGAAAGTCTCAGCTGGCGTCGGATCTGATTGGATCAGGACGGGGAAAATGCGCCGACGTCATGGAAGGCGGCTAACGCAGGCGGGAATAGCGCGTCTGTCACTCTATGTGCCGAACGGCCAAGTCCAGTGACCCCAGTCCGAGTCAAGTCTAGCGGTCCCAATGATTCCATTGCTTCCACCGCTCTTTGGCTCACCATTTCCCTTCATCTTCACCACCACTGTATGCTGCTTTCACTGTTCTGTCTCGGTGTGAGCGTCGTCACTGTCTCTCACCACGCGCTCATGGCACCGCGACTAGCCTCACTTCCGCCTTCCGCGCTGCTCTACCTGGGTACGCTGCCATGGCCGCTGCTCCTGCTGCTCCACACCAGCATCGCCAGCATCATCACCAGCAGGCAAGTATCCAGGTAGGCGTGCGCGTGCGGTCAGATGCCATGCCCGATGCCTATTGCTATGACTCCAAACCGCTGTCGAACCACCTGGCCATTGGCACTACTGACTATATTGCAATTGCTGCGCTGGTTGCTGCAGGTTCCCCCCCCGCACAGGCGTGGGACTTCAGTCGGTTATCCCCGCTACTGGACTGTGGCTCGTGGTGATCTCCAGTTTTCTACATCTCGACCGTGACGATCAAGCGTGAATGGTCAGCCCTGCGGTGGCAATTTGCGGTCGAACGTCCACCCATCCGTTGTCGTCAACTGTAGATGTCCTACTTCGGAGTTACCCTTGGTCAAACCGCTTGATCCGACCCGTCCGCTGCCGCCATCATTTCTCTGCTTCGCGCCCTAGCCGACACTCATTGCTGTCCGTCTGCGCGGCGATGGCTCCCAAAGGCACAGTAACGTCTACGCCCTCACGCGCAAAACGACCACTTTGATCGGTTGCCCGTCGAGTCCACTGCTATTTTTGGAGAGAAAGTTCGGCGCGGTAATACAGCAGTTATAATTCCAACCGCTACAGAACCCTAGTGCATGCTGCCAAATCTTCTTTGTCAGTCTTCGGTGCGGCGTCCAAGTGAGTTCAAACTTGTTCGAGGCATCCCGCTGTTCCTCGCGAACTCTACCATTTAATTCTATTTCCGGCTCCGTCATCGCCGTAGCGCAGCCAATCTAGCCAATGGGCTGTCTCGGTGCACCTCTTGTCACGCCAACTAATCCATCTCAAGTGTACGTGCTCGCGTGGAAGCTTAATCCCGACACACTGAGCACCGAGCGAACGCTTCCGCTGCAGTATCCTACAACTGTTTTTTCCTTGACAGCGTAGTCTCGTAACTCGTGTCAACTGTCCTCAATTCTTCACTGTGCTTGTTCCTTCAGAAGTCTTCTACGTGTGCTTATGCAGGATCGATTGTGATACAGGTTTAATATTATACTCGTAACTATCATCTGCAAATGTCCGATTTTCAGCACCACATGCCACTTGGATTCCACACGTATCTGAAGACACACCTGTTCGACCCTGAGGATAGAAAGATGCTACCTTCAGGACGTGCGCCGGTTAATTCCATGTGCCAGGAGCCAGATTCTGCCTGTAACGCCCGTCGAACCGCACTCTGAGTCAATAGCGAACTCTATCGCAATATTCCAACTCTATGTGGCTGTGCTAGGTTCAATAGGATTATCTGCAGCTTCTCCAGCCAATGGCGAAGCCGCTGCACGATAATTCTTACGGCCTCGTTGACCATTTTGCCTACGGCACGCGGTCATCGGTTCTTCAAGGCCCGTTCACGAACTTTGGGCCTTGACATATTGCAGGGCGCTTCCGGAGCGCATACGCATAGCACAGCATTCGCAGCAAATGTCGACCATATCCCGCGCCTTGTCGATGTTGGGTAGTCCGCGCTCGATCCATTTCAAGTAGACATCCATCCAGGGCTGCTTCCTCGTTCCTTGTCAACATCACCTCGCCGCATGTAACCACACGCTCGAGATCCTCGTTCGAAATGAGTCTCCATGACGTAGATGACCGTTACAACCTTGCGGCTGGATCCTGTCCATGGTAATCAATGCGCGTCGAATCTCGAAAGTCCTGTGAGTGACAATTTCCGTTTCATTCCAACCATCGTAGCGGTTGAAATTCGTTACCAACTCTGGTTCGAAATCTGCATGCGAATGTAAGACGTTGCCAATTTCCCAGGCAACAACTCAAATTTACAGAGTTCCTGATGTTTCTGGTCAACGTGACCAATTGCTGCGGCACGCGCATTACGTGAGCCCTTAGATTGTCGACCCCCTCTAAACGGATATCAGCTTAATATCGACCCCACTCTTTTGGGAGCACTCCCGCCGCACCTTCTAAGCTGCGCATACCGTCAATGGGAGGCTTCAGCGGGCGCTTGAGTGACTTAGGAATAGCTTCCGGAGATTTTGGCGAAGTGATCTCGACATGAATGTCCGATTAGGGGCGCAGCGATGAACTGGCATCGGTCAGTGGCACGGTACAGAACGCCCCGCGAGCAACAGGACCACGAGCCACCTTGGGCGGGACAATCGAATATCGAAAAATCTATCAATCTGCCATACCAACAGGCTTATTTGTCGCTTGGACTGAGGCCTAAGATCCTAGGTTGCCTAAATGGGGATGAGAAGTTGGTGCATATACAGTACAGCCCAAACGCCTTTCAAGCCATCGAAGCAGTACTACGGATCGATCCAATCTCATCGGTGAATGTGTCAGTGAACTCGGGGATTCCAGCTTTCCGTACGTACTGAGAAGGTTGACGCCTCGCCATGACCTCGAGTAGATCTGTCCCGATGGACGGAAGTAATGGGAGCATGTTGCCTAACCCGCTCATGGTCCCCACGCTCTAATCTGAATCTACAGATGTCGCAGGCATGGTCCTGTTTCGCTTGCATCTCGTGGATTGTCCAGGGTCATCGTTCGGAACTCGCCCTAGTCACTTCCCTTGCAAATTCCAAATGGCATCCCATCATCCATCTCCCGTTAACGGTTGCTTTCCACGCGTCGTGGGGTTGTTTTGGATGTCGTACTCCAATTCCTGGGGGACTATGCTCGCCATCCATTTTGCCTGCAGCGCGCAGGTTATCGTCCATGTGATCTACTCCGCCACTATCGACGACATTTTCCATATTCACTACCACCATCTTGCTATCTTCCTACCAAACCGCCAGTCTGGTTCCATCTCTTCCCCATGTACCCTTCTTCAAGTATGACGCGAATCCTTGACCTGGGCCCGATTTCACTTCAGCAGCTGATGTCGTCGCCATGTCCAGACTTTGCTAAGTGGTATTGGCTAAAACGGCCTTGTAAGCGGAGTATCCATGTCGAATATGGGCTGCGTTCGTACGCATACGCAGCCTCTATACACCAGTGATACAAAACCGTTCAATGGAATCATCATCATAATTTGCTCTAGGTCCCATGACTTTCTAACTCTTCTTCTTTCACACCCTGTCGACTCCAGTTGGACCCCCTATCATCAAAGCCTACGTTAGAGAGCTTGGTAGAGCTGGGGTATAGTTATTCGCCACAACAAATACTTCTTCAGTGATTTGACGCCAAGTGTTGTGTTGGTGGATTTGCCTTCTTGAAGGCGTGGCTTGTGTCTCACGGTTGACACAAGATGCGAACAGCTACGTCCGTAGGTTAGGGAAATCTTTAGGACGTTCCCACTAAGCGCTTCATAGCGGTGCTGTGCTTGTTCATCTATTCGATCTGAGGCTCTTATGTTTGTACTGAATCATTCAATGTAGGTGGCAGAACGCAAGGTCGGAACCCATGTCGATATCACGATATCCCTTCTGGCGGGTGATTCGTATCTGTATATCGCTTGATGTTCTTGCCTACTTTTTTTCTTACTCATCACTCTTTTCATTCCCGTTTGTCTCCGGCTGGGTTCGATGTTGGGGAATGGTTGTTTTCGGCGACTTGGTTGTATTGAGATGCGTGAGTCGTTCACACTACACCTGGCACCTGTGCCTCTTAGCAACAATCAACTCAACAGCCAACAGAGAATTTCGCTCCAGTCGCTCGGCCTATGGCACCAATAACAACAGTCTCTCCATCAATGCTACATTCAAGTATCTTTCTTTAGGTACCGTTTGGTTGCTCAACTCCGTCCCTTCTAGCCTCAGAGAACCTCTTTTCATTATTCATGCTTCAGGTTTTTTTTTCGCCCCGGCTACCTTCTGCATCTTCAAGTTCTCATCGCTTGCGGTTCTCTGTGGTAGTCTTTCTGCGATTCTTATCTATCGTTCGAGGTCCACCTTTTCCTAACAGCGTTAGGTAGTAGTGACAACTACGCCACACTCATGGGGTGTCTTCTCAAAAGGGAGGTCGGCGGCTCATCGGAAGCGTGAAGAGAGTAGTGGGTGCCCTGGCTCGATAGCACAAGGTCTCATTGTCGACTAGAGACTGTTCGCGACTGTTCGCAACTGTAGTCGCTCGGCGTCGGTGTTTGATCCTATATGTCAGATTCTCGCAAAGGGACTTGATCTTGATAAGGCGCTCTTCATCGCAGGCGATGCATCTTGATAATAGACAACAAATGCAATACTTGTCAATGGTATACTTGCTGTGGGTTACACGACAAAGTTAAAAGGAATAGCAAAGAAAGAACAGACAAGCTCTTGAAGCTCTTTTAAGAATGTCTCGACATATACAGGTAAGTATACGTGCCACAGGAGAGTAGGAACCGCGTGGAAGATATTTCATTCCATGTGCAACGAAACTACTAAAGGAAAAAAATCCAATGCTCCAAAACGAGCATTGCACAGAACAACAAAAGAGAGGGAAAGTACATGCCGACACGCGCAAGTGCGTTCACCTACCTATATACCACGTCCTTTGCTCGCCGACCGACGGAGTGGTTAGGCCGGGTCTCTGAAACGGTCAGCTCAGCAAAGCCAGGCAAACAGCAGCAGCAGGATTCCTCATCACCCACCACCCTATAAGCTTTTCAACCGTGCCGTAGGGCTGAGTCTAACCATCTTATCCGGTCCGCCGAATCTGATGAAATTGGCAAAAGAAAACACAGCTCTATCGAAATCTCAGGTATGACGCCCAAACATCAAATTCGCGCCACCGGAGAGAGACAAATTTTTGTCCGCAAAAGATCTGGTGATATGACTGCCTACGTGCATGGCGGGATTTCCGGGCCGGCTGAAGGGCGAACGCATGGCCGGCCTAGGCGCTCGGGGACACGCATATGTAAGAAGTTGGACGGACGGCAAAAAAAAAGGTAATAGGTAATTGAGCGAGAGTGCGCGGAACAAGTGAGCGAGTGAGCGGCAGTTCTTGCGCGGTTATAGTGGTTGTGTGGGGCTCCTTAGGCTGGACTGAGCTGGGGGGCACAGTTGAGCCTCATGGATTGTGGAGAACGTTGAGAGCTAACGAACTACAGCATAATCGATCTATTCACTATTCACTATGTTCGTACTCTTTTATTTTATTTCCTTAAGGGTTTGGATATCTTCGCTGAGCATTTCTCTCGACAAAGTTCAAAAACCTTACCTTGGCTTGCTGTTGATGACTTTCAGGGAATATGACACTCCGAGACCGCTCACGCACTACTAGTCAGACAGGATGAATGGGATGATGCGTTTTAGCCATCCTTCAACCAGCTCATCTCGCCTCTTCTCATCTTGCCACACCTCGTCCGAGCTTCTACTCCCAGCATTTACCATGTACAGCTAGATTCGCGAGCAGCCTTAAACAGGTACAGTAACAACAACCATGGGCAAAGAAGGAGCTGGATGCTATTTCTACAAGGATTGCAACTTCCAGTACACAACAAAACACTAAACATAAGGCCAAACACACCTTCGACAAAAGAAGTTCAGCTCGTCAACAAAATTTCGTCTAGGCTGACACGAAATCACCGTCATCACAACAGTCCATGTATCCACCACTATCACGCTACCCATCTTTGCCCCCCGACACACATCTCCATCAACTTCTTAGACTAAATTCATTTTCCATGAAGCTAAATCAAACCAAACCCAGTCCAACCTCTTCCACCAATCCAGGCCAGATGTGTCTATTGTAATAGTATCTTCGCCAAAAACCATATTTCTCAACTTTGACCCATGCTTCTACAATCGGACTAGAGATGGGCAATGAGAAAGCACCTTGTGTTTGTATTATAGAACCGTGGACAACGAGTAGGGACGAGGGCATATGGTGGAGAGTGTAGCCTGCGCCGTATCAGTCTATGCTTAGAGTTTAAGGCTAGAGGATGCCATCTCACCTGGAGAGATTAGCAGAGCCGAATTTGTGGAATCGCCCAGCCTCGTCCAACACACCATATCATCCCTACTCCTCAGCTCGGGGGGAAATATCGTCATGACCGGGCTTGAAGCGAGTTGTGAGAAAGACAAGTGAGCTTACCCAGATCATCCAATATTCGTAATCTTGTGGACCCGGATAGTTAATCCCTTGTAGCAAGACTTGGAAATAGGCACGAAGAGAGCCATTGTAGCTTATTCTAGTATCAGCTTTTGTCCATTTATTGATTGTCTTGTTTTGCATGCCTGGCTTGCTTTCACTACGCTTGTGCGTGCATAATAGAATTCCTTGTTCACTTGTTTCTTTCTACGCTTTGGCTCGTTTAAGAAAAACGATAATATCTGGATGAAATCGCCTTTCGTTTTCGATCGCGTCGGGCCTAATACGGCTGAAACGAAATCGAATGGGTTGTATGATCAACTTACGTGTAGACGCAATGCACTCAGTTTGTTTCGAAACGAGGATTTCCACCCTTCTTTGTGCTTTTCTTTTCTCACTTTTTCCGTTTTGGAGGTCAAGGATGGGAGGAAGAAAAGCTGCTTGGTGGGTGCATTTGTGATGCGATTGCGGCTGAAAGTTCAACTACGGCCGCGTGAAAGAGATGGCTAGGATACAATGTTATTGGATTAGCTGTGTATAATGACAGGTCAATGTAACAGTTTATAGACATATTTCTGATAATCATTTTACATTTTTGTGTTCTCGTTTCTTCTCTTGTCTTTTGTGCAAGGCCACGGGAAATATATTTGTGGTTTGCAGTTCTTGTTTAGACTTCAGTTATCAGGTTTGGAGGAATTCTTTACGTTACTGCGTGGGATATTTGCAATTGATGGAAAGAGGGAAATGGGACTTGTATTGATGTGATGTCAGAGGTTTGCCGTTTACGCAAGGTTTGTGGTACATGATTGGATGCTCACAAGGGGATATTTGAGGTCTAGGATTACGAGACCGGAGTAGATTCTTGAATCTGTTGCAGTACTTTGATTGGACGAGGCGTAAGCTTTGGGAGATGGAGATGGGAAAAGGAGGGGATAGTTGACATGTACAACTGATTGGTCATGTAGAAGTCGGTCTCGTGACTGGTCTTTCATTTGCATCGCATCACCATTGAGGTGACGATTTGCCTGGTGAAATATGTTTCAAGAAGTCACAATTATAATCACAGTCAAACAGCATCAAGCTGTGATATTTCGCCATGCAAGAAGATATTCATTTCTCACTACATATCCGAGGCTCTTGCACAGTCCATCTACATGACATCCGGCATCCGATGTCTCTTGACAAGTTCTCCTATTCTTCTCTCAAAAAGACATAGGATGATTGACGCAACGGTCTTCCTCTTCCTCTCCCACCTCTACATTTCCAATACCAGCGGCAATAATTCCTATCCCGTAGCTACGGGGTATGTGTGTCTGTCTATCTCATAAAGAGCGTCTTGGGTGTGGATATATAATCATTAACGTGTAATGTGTGTAAACGAAAAAAAAAAAGAAAATTCCTAATATGAACAAAAGAATGGAATCATAACATGAGAACAATGGTCGTATGGGTGGGTTTGACAGGTCTCCGGAGTAAGCGAGTTTCAGGGGCAAAGAAGAAGCAAGCAAGATGTATCATCTAGTTGCGGATGACAACACCCTGGCGGCGGGTAGCCTTCTCCTTGGCCTGGTACTCGTAGTAAGCCTCGTCCTCGGAGGAGCAGTCCTCGTCGTCGCTGTATCCGCAGCGGGAGCCGCCGCAGTCGAGACGGACGCGGTCGCCCTTGCGGGTGATGCCGTAGCGTTCGCAGGTGCAGCAAGAGCCGGTGGAGCTCACACTGGATGGGGAGCTGGAGTTGGAGCTGCGGCTGGAGGTCAGGGATGGGACATCAGACTCGGCATCGGACTCGTAGTCGGACTCGTCGTCAGACTCGAGGGAAGAGGCGGTCAAGCGAGAGTTGAGGGCCTCGAGGGTAGCCTTGTCGTACTGGGTGTTGATGACCTGGCGGGTCTCGTGCGGGCGCTGGGGGCGGGGAGCAGCAATGCGGGAGGGCGAGATGGAGCGGCCCTTGGGGATGCTGGAGCTGGAGACGCGGCGAGACGAGCGGGAGCTGGTGGTAGCGGCAGCGGCGGCCTTGGCGGGGATGTCGAGGATGTTGAGGTTGCGGCCGGTGGTGGGCTCGGTGGTGAACTCGCGGGCGGGGTCGTGGCTGACGTGGTAGCCGTCGATGATGTAGTAGTACCAGTATCGCTGGCCCTGCTTGAGAGTGGCGCCCTGGAACTTGAATTGACCGACCCAGCCGCCGGACTTCTTGGGGTCCTTGGAGAGCGGGAGCTGGCCCTGGTAGCCGTCCCAGGATCCGAGAAGATGGACGGTCTTGCAGTTGGAGGAGGTGCGGAGAGTGAAGTTAAGTTGGATAGCGGCCATTGTGAATTGGTGGATGTTGATTCCGATTGATTTGTTGGGTAATTAATTAGAAAGATTTGGTTTTTCTTCGTCCTGGCCAAGCTAATGGATAGACGATGGATGGTAGTATTGCTGATGAAAGCGTAAAGAGTGCGTGATGAAGCGAGTTTGCGTAATAAAACGGTTTGGTTTGTTTGGTTTGGTTTGAAAGTTTGGATGAGCAAGTAGAGCTGAGTAATTAACGTTTGGTGGGGGGATGTAGACCGGCTACGAAGAATTGAATTAGTTGGTAAAAAAGAAGGGGTGGATTAGGTTGTTGGAATTAATGGCACCAGGCCGGAAGAGAAAAAGAAGAGGGGTAAAAAAAAGGATAAGACGAAAAGACACAGCTCTTGAAACTTCACACGCTTGCTGAAGAAAAGAAGACGAGAGGAAGGGGAGCAGGCAGGTCTTATTTATCACAGGTCCCATGGCTGGTGGAGTACGAGGATGGTGGGCTGGCTGCATGGGCTTGCCGATGAGCCTATTGACACTAAACCGCGTTGGGGAGAGAGGGTCGCCTGTGCCGGACAGGCCATGGAAGCGATTGATTGCTTGTGCAGCACATGGCATGCATTGACCGGGGATATCGAGGTTGAGAGAAGAGATGGGATGGAATCATGGCGGGAGGGATCATTCCAAGGTTGTCTATGGCGAGCGCTTGACGGCGATGCGCGAGTGGTGGAGCTTGTCGTCTGTGCTGCCGGCCCGCAGCGAGTCTTCCTAGTCAGCAGCCGCTGATTGGCTCGCTCCTGAGCGGGGGGATGATCCACGGGCGGGGTCCTTTCACTCGAGGCCCGTGCACTGGTCAGCATAGGCCGTTTGATTGGAACGTCGAGAAACAGGCAGCCAATCAGCTTCCATCCGAGCCCTCTTCGTCCAAGTTCGTTCTGAGCGTAGTCAGTTTGTGATGGATGGTCCATCCGACTCCATCGTGCGATATGCATCTGTCCGCTGCTATCACACGGCTGCTGCTGCAGAATTCACCGCAGTAAGTTAAAGCCATGGCCTTGCGACTAAACTGCAACCATCGTGAATCGCCTGATGGAGGCAATTTGGCCTCATTTTCTGCATGCTTTCTCCTTGCTGCTTCCGTGACTATTTGCAGTCCTTTTTCTTGTCGCTCGCTGCAATCTAGAAGTCGGCCTGAGGCGCATATCCAATGAGACGGGCCTGCGCAGAACGGTCATCTGGTCACATATTGCGCTCCATGTGGGACTCGGCGCTTAACATACCATGCTCCTGGTGGCTTGCTTTTTGTCTTCTGCCTGTGCGACTCCGGACATTTGCGCCTGGATAATCATGACCTGCTGCTTCGAGAAGGGCAGAGTGACGCGAGAACCGCAACACTGCAAGACTCTATCGCAGAGGCGGTTGGGCTGGCTGGCGTTGTGATGTGCGTCCCGTGTGCAGAGGGCGTCGAGGGAGGATGGATAACCTCGACGGCAGGCTGAGGCACAGCGCCTAGCTAGGTACGATATTGTACTCTAGTAAGCCTCTATCTCTCCACCCACACCCTCCTATTCAGTAGGTAGTTCGTCGTGATGAACTTCGCCGCAGGTACACATTGTGGTTGGGCGGGATCGAAGCCGAAAACGAACAGGCACCACCATCCCCTCTTTCGTGCAAAGTAAGACATGATGGATTCGACCTGACTCCTTCCGCCCTGCCCCATCGTCGAATATTGCGCTACGAGACTTCTTCCTGCTCGTACAACAACAACTGACCGCACCTGGGGTTGTCTCCCGGCCGGAGCAGCACGTGAGATGAGCAAGCTTTGATGAGAGCTGATCTCACCCTATCGAAAAACACCATTCTGTGTCTTGGCCAGAGACTAGAGAATGCAATGCCTGGGTTAATTAGCAGGACTAGTCGTGAGCAAAGCAACTACGGCAACATTCCAAGCCCAAAGTCCAACCATCTTTCCCCACCCTCACTTCCCTGCACCACCACAGCGATTCGTTCAGCCCCCAATAAACACTCTCCTCGCTATCACAGGCATACGCGCCACACCCTGGCTAGGCGGACTGCCGTTCATGCATCGTCGCTCACGATTTGCCGAATCAGACCGTGGCACCAATACGCATTACCAACCCCATCGCATAGGTAGGTGGGTAGTCAGCCCCCGACCAACCACTCATTCACCACACCACACAGAGTGAGCGCATTCGCAACCACCATCAGAGCATGCGCATGAGAAGGAACCGTGTCTATCGTCTGTCGTATATCGTAGCAAACCAAACCCAACAGCCCCACAAAGACGCGAATCATACAAGCATTACATTTCTCAGCTGCGCGCTATCCTCCTCCTCTCTACCCTCATTTTCATACCCCCAAGAGATTTTGCAGCTCCTCAGGCGTCAACGTGCTCTTTCTCCTCTTCGGGCGCCCGCTAATCCTCGTCCTTTTCGCCGGTGACCGCCGTTGTTGCTGTTCCTCCCGTTGTTCCTGCTGCTGTTCCCCCTCTACGCCCTCACCACCATTCACTTTACTCGATCCTCTAGAGTCCACATGCAATCCTTCGGCCACGGCTGTGGCCGCAGCTTCCGCTTCCGCCTGAGCCACCTTGAGCTTATCTTGCACTGTGAGTTTCGGCGATGGCTCGTCTGGATGTGCATGTGGGCTTGATAGCCGCTTCTTGGCCTGTAGGTCGAAGTCAATGTCCAGTTCTGGGGGTGAGGGGAACGAGGGAGATGAAGAAAAAGGGGCTTTGCTGGCCAGCGATTCGAGCCGGTCTGCAATACTGTCACAACGTACATAGCGGGGGGTGCGCTCTTCGAGACATGTAGATCTCGAGGACCGCTCATCTGGCGTCGATACGCCGTTCTCGTCCCCTAACTGAGAGGGGGTGTTGGGGATTGATGCGGAGAAAGCAACTTTGCGCGGCGATTTGACTGGCGATTTGTTGCCGTTGATCTCTCTAAGCGCCGGCGGTTGAGGATGCACCTTCAACTTGAACATGTCTGTACCTGATGTCCTCTCAGGAATATCGTCAGGTTCTGGAGACGGCGGGTCCTCAAGCTCAATGTCTTCGTCGAGCACTTCGTCAAAGACTGAGCTGGTCCCTTCATCTTCTTCAGACACCGTTGAAACGCCTTCGCCGGCTGCTTCTGGTTCACCACCCAGCCCAAGCCCAAGTTTGAGCTCTTCGAGTTTGATGGTATTGTCTCCGCTAGCTATCCTCTTCCTCCACTTTTCCATAAGCGCGAGTGTATCCCTCCAGCGTATTTCCATCTTCTCCCAGCCAGATCTGAGTTTCAGAATCTCCTCCTCTCGCAGTTCCACCTCCTCAATAGATACGAAGTTAGGATTAGTGAGTAGCGACTTGAGGTTCTCCAGCACCCCATCCATATCTGTGGCTAGCGTATCGTAGCTTGTGGGCAATGTGTGCAACATGCCTTGTCTCGTGGGTTCATCCTCTTCGCCAATAGTGGACAATTCTTCCCCAACTTCCTGCCTTTGGCTATCTGATATGCCTTGTAGCTCCCTTAGCGTCATAAGCGTGCTCCTGACGAGGCCAATAAGGTTATCATTTTCATCGGAGAGGTTCTGGCTGAGTTGGGTCAAGAACTCAGTTGTTTCTTGCTTCAGGCTGTATTCTGGATCGTCTACGTCGGGCCCGTCGTCTTTTGACATGCCCGCCCCGTTTACACCCATTGATCCTGGGTGTATTGTGATGCTCGCTCCGACCAACCCAGACTTATTGCCTCGTTGTTGACTGGTCAAGTGGCTTTTGAGCCTCTGGATCTGCACATCGCGTTTCCGTATGTCATTGGCGCAAGTTGTGCGAACCTGCTGGACTGTGATCTTTAGACGTAACATTTCCTCGCGGAGACTGCGGGCCGACGATTCAGCGGTGCGGAGCGCAGCACGGGCGGAGCGCTCTTGCGACTGAGCGAGGGAGAGCTGACGGGCGAGATCTTCATTGCGGGTTTGGAGCTTCTCGATCGTGAGAGTCTGGCGGGTTGTGTCTGTACGGAGAGCGCGGAGAGTAGAGGCTATCGATTCGCGGTGTTCTTGGTCGCGCTGATCGTGGTCTAAGTATACAAACATAGAGGTTTAGAATAGGTTTTTGTACATACGTCGCGTTTTAAAATGAGATCGTGAACCAGGTTAATTATTTGCGACATGGTGACTTCCTTGCCCCCTTCCGCACGCGACGGATGCGCAAACTCGATCGCCTTGCCATCTCGTAGAAGGCCTCGGGCAAGTAACAGATTGTTGATATATGCTGCTGCAGTCTTGATATTAAACGATTCGGCAGCCATTGCGTACGACCTGAAGGGTGATGGAGTCAATTGTCGTATCAAAGTTAGGTCGTTGTTGTTTGCGCTCAATGTTTACGTTGGGGTTGGTGGCTAGTGCAGATACGGCTAGCGCTACACCACGTTCCGATCAGCCTTCCGTCTCAACATCAATACAAGGGGGTAACATGAGTGGGCTGCCCCCCCCCCCTCTCCCTAAGGCCTTCCGCTCATCCTCCTGACTCCAGCTATGTACACCATTTTTGACGCTTGTTCCATCTATTCTATAACTTCTACGCATTGCATATTCTTTTAAATTATATAGATCATTTATTTATTGTCTAACTCGTCCATCTACAATGCCAAGCGTGCGCCGGGTGCGCCCAAGAGACACCATTGCGAGCTCTTGTGTGAACGGCCAGCTCACAGATCGCCAACGAATTGAAGTCCTTACTCTCCGCAAATACGCAAATTGGGGATATACGCGTATTAGCAGCGCTCTTCAGATCCCTCGTTCAACTGTTCGGAGGGTTATTGCACCCCCAGAAACGCCTCAGAAGCAGCGAGGTAGGGCATTTATACTTAATACTCCTTTTCGCCAGCGGTTGATCAATCGTGTAACTATTGATGGGCTTCACAGATGAGAGCAATACTTCCGAAGAGAGCAATACTTCCGAGGACAGCGGTACTTCCGACGAGTCGCAACAGAAAAGCCTTTCCTCGCCCTAAAACACTAGCAAGATCAACTAGAATGGGCCATTACACATAAAGATTAGACGGATCAGCAGTGGTGTCAGGTTATATGGACCAATAAATTCGCTGTAGGGTGTACAGGGCATGGAAAGGTGTATGTAACCCGCCAGCCAGAGGAGTGCTTCCTACCCTTATGCTGTATACCTGAGTTTCAAGGGTGTTCTGTGTACATGTTCTAGGGCTGCATTCGACCCAACTATACCATCCTCCACACCACCCTAACATCTAGCCCTTACAAACCGGTCATGTCTATAGTCACGATTGTGACCGATTTACTCATCTAGTGACGTGCCTCTGATGTATGATCACGCCTTAACTGCCGCGATTACTGAACTGTCAAGATTCTCTCACCACCAGCCTTTCGAACCTCCCCAGAGATGTTGAAATTGTGTCTGACAAAGAAGCCTAGGTCCACAAACAACAAATGGGAGCCTTGAATGCTATGTCAATTACTCAAGTGAAGATGATATTGACTAGCAGGGGTGTTGCTTGAACGGTGGTGAGATTGACTAATCTGGATTTTGATTTCCAATCACCCCTGCAGCCTACCCTACTTGGAAAGCGGTATAACAAGCATTGCACTCCCTCGCTTTAGTTGTTGATTATTCTACGTGACTAACACCAAAAACCTTTCTCAGATTTCAACTATATATTGAAACGACGGTGGCTGAAATCTAACTTACCTCAAAAGGAACAGCCTACTTTTAAAATGCCTACTCAGAACGCCATCGTTGTCACTGCCATCGGGAAACCCTTGGCGCACTCCACACGACCTATGCCACAGCCAAGTCCTACACAGGTTCAACTTCGCGTGACTGTCGCTGCCTTGAACCCTCACGACCAAAAGGGTCGCGATATTGGTCTATTTATCAAGGAGAACCTACCTGCAGTCCTCGCTAATGATGTTACTGGGGTTGTAACAATAGTTGGCGAAAATGTTACACGGTTCAACATCGGGGACCATGTTTTCTCTCAAGGCAACATGACTCCCGATCATAGTCAAAAGGGACTGCAGCAATACGTGGTTGTGGAAGAGCATGCTTCTAGCAAAGTTCCAGATGGCTTTTCCGATCACGATGCAACTACCATTCCAACAAACGTCATCCCTGCCGTTGTAGGGTTTTTTGACGAAATCAACGGCTTGGGTATTCCAGCACCGTGGACTGAGAAGGCAAAGACATTCGACTACGCCGGAACTCAACTCCTAATTATTGGTGGTGGCAGTAATTGTGGCCGGTTCGCAGTGCAGATAGCAAAGCTTGCTGGTATCGGGAAGATCGTGGTTGTCGGTGGAAGAGAAGATCAACTCAAGAAGTTTGGTGCTACGCATATCATTGACCGACATGGCGGAAACGATGTCGTCCTCGAGCGCATTCGCAAGATTGTTGGTGATGATCTTGTCTATGCATACGATGCCGTCAACCACCCCTCAGACCAGTACTTGGGCATCAACGCACTTTCAAACTCCAAGAAGGGCGCACTCGCGCGTCTGGTCTTCTCTATCGGCGAACCTGATACATCCAAGATTCTTCCCAAAAACGCGGGGTACGAGCTCAAGAATACTTTCGGCAGCTCCCATGCCAAGGCTGAGCTCACTACACCCTTTTGGAAGCAATTGGAAGGTTACCTCCAAAAGGGTGAAATCGTGCCTTTGCAGTATACCGCTGTCAATGGATTGGATCTCGATAAGGCCAATGAGGTATTGGATGCTTACAGGGATGGGAGGCCAATTGGTCAAACCCAGTTTCGCATTTCGAGGTTATAAGGCTTTAGAATAACTGAGATATGGTTTAAATAGCAATGAAAAGTTGCAAAGTATAATACCCATTTCCCATCCTCGTCATCGACTATAACTGAGTTCAATATTGTCTGCGTACAACACTTTGGTACAATGTTCATTCAGAGTTCAATTTTGTTATTCCATTGCACGCATTCCCAATCCTTCATCCGGGGATAAAAGTAGTGTCTCTAATGCCCTGTCGACCCCATCACCAAGCCGGGACTAACGCGCCGCAGGACCCACAAGAAAACTTAGACTTCACGTCATGTAGGGGTCAACACTAAAACTGAAGGGTTCGTACTGTTTAGCGAAATATGGATGGCGAATTGATTTTTAAGCAAGCTAGATGGTGTTGGTTGGTCGCCAGCAAACTCGCGTTTCTCTTTTTGTTCTCTATTTTCTACACGTCCCAATCTCCTTCGTAGTATCTTTGTTCTTGTCTTTTTGCGGATATGCAGTCATTTCTTCAATACCGTCGGTTTCGCCGGGCAGTCGAGCAACAGTATGACAGGCATAGTGGACCCTATTTCGATAAACCCGTGGTTGGAACCCTGGGAAACAACGTTCAAACACCGCATCCTGCATCATCAACATCATTGTCATCGTCATCCTCTTCAGCAATAACAACTGACCCCAATTCTGAAAAAGACTCCGAAAGTGAAACCCCAACTCCGTCTCGCCTCGAAAACGGCACATCTCGTAACACCTGCCACCCCCAAGAAAGCCACATCGACGTCACCAATCCTCATTCTAACCTGGTATCCTCACGACCAAGCAATGACGACCATCTTAACCGTATACCAACCCACAAGAGCCACCGCTCCCTCGGCGCCACCCTCGGCCAAGCCCTAACTGGCATCGCCGTCCGACGCCGCAAAACCCACGAAGGCGGCTGCAACAACAACACCAGCAGCCATATCTTCGTCGTTGGCTACGAAGGCGATCACGACCCCTTGAACCCACATAACTGGAGCTACACGCGCCGCATCGCCGCAACAGCCATGATTGCCAGCATCGGCTTCGTAGTCGGTATCGCGAGCTCGATTGACTCTAGCGCCTTGCGGCTCGCGGCAGAGGACTTTGGAGTCAGTGAGGTTGTGCAGAGTTTAGCGACGGGCCTTTATTTGGCGGGTTTTGGGGTGGGTGCGTTGTTTGCAGGGCCATTTAGTGAGACTTTGGGAAGAAATCCGTAAGTTGGCCTAGAGAATGAGAAGAGAGGACGAGTGTGTGCTAATGGGAGAACAGTGTGTATATCACGACTCTGACACTGTATATGATCTTCATCATGGCGGCTGGTCTTGCGCCTAATATCGGTGCCTTGCTTACTTTCCGCTTCCTCGCCGGTATTTTTGGATCTACGCCGTTGACTTGTGCGGGAGGGAGTATTTCTGATCTTTGGTCGCCGATGGAACGAGTTTTTGCTTTCCCTGTTTTCGCAAACGCCGCTTTCATGGGGCCTACCATTGGTCCTGTAATAGGAGGTTTTATCGCAGAGAGCTCAACCGTCAGTTGGCGCTGGGTCTCGTGGGTGACGTTGATTATCTCTGGACTGGTGCTTGCTGCTGTTGTGTTGTTCCAGCCTGAGACGTATCCACCTACGTTGCTGAAGTGGAAGGCGCAGCATCTGCGCGACGTGACGGGAGATTCGCGATATGTTGCGGAGATTGAGATTATGGGTGAATCTTTCATTCAGAGATTGAAGATGGCGCTGTCTCGCCCGTTTTTGTTGACGTTCCGGGAGCCGGTCATCATGATACTGGCTTTTTATCTTACTGTTATCTATGTTGTATTGTTCACCTTCTTGGATGGGTACGAGGATATTTTTGGTCGTATCCATGGAGTAAGCCAGGGTATCACGGGGCTCTGCTTCCTGGGTATCATCGTAGGATTATTCGGGGCTTCTGCACTTGTTCCGTTGATATACAAATGGGCGAGGCGCGATTTGAAAGAGATTCAAGAACAAGGCGGTACACGACTACCTCCCGAGTTCCGACTTTGGTTTGCGATGCTTGGCGGTGCACCGGCTATTCCAATAAGTTTGTTCTGGATGGGTTGGACTAGCTATGTAAGTTCGATGTCTTTCTCAGACCATTTCCCAATATGCTGACTGCAGGTAGAGCTGGATATCAATATGGTCACCTCTGGGCGCTAGCGTTTTATTCGGATACGGCATTCTCTGCATATTCATCAGCTCTTACCAGTATATCATCGATACCTACGAGATGTACGCCGCTTCTGCGTTGGCTTCGATCACACTGATCCGTTATTTCGTGTCAGGAGGAATGACAGTGGTCGGTATTCCTTGGTACCGGAACATGGAAGTCCATTGGGTTCTGACCATCATGGGTGGAATCAGCGTCCTCATGGTTCCAGTTCCGTATCTTTTCTACAAGTACGGGCGAAGTATTCGCAAAAGAAGCACGTATGCGGTGGTCAAAGATTGAACAGTGATGGATTGAAAGTCGCGCGTTTGGTTGGTCTAAGAGAAGGATCTCTAATTTACTCCAGCATCTCTTTCTTCACATTTACCCACTCGTTACCCGGCATCCGCTCGAAAATCTCAAACGTCCTCGGTTTAGTCCACATCGGCTCAGTTATCGCAAGATACGGGCCATAGTACTCCTTCTTTAGCTGTACCTGCACTATTTGTCAGCACTTTAGCGCGCCTCGTCCTTCAACCGTCATCTCACCTCTTGGAACCACTGAGGTGTAGCATTCCAATTCTCGACAAATCGAAATGCACCAGGATTGGCTGGGTCCTGGTATACTTCGAAGAATATGTTTTCGGGTTCTAAGAGGACGCCTTCGTAGGCTGGTTTGAGAGCCTGGAGAAACTTGGCGACGTTCTCTGGTGCCACTGTAATGTTGACGTGCAGCGAGAAATTGGGACCAGCAGAAGTCATTGTTATGATTCGATAGTAGACAGAGAATTTGATGTGTGAGAGCGATAAAAGTATATGCAATGGGTAGCACGGTAATCTTATATTTATGCGTGGGTTAGCGTAGAGTATGGCGGGCGTTTGGTTAGACAAGAGTGTCGTAGACTGTCTTGGCTTTGATGCACGTTTGTCAGAATCTGACACTTATTCTCCTAATTGATCGTAGTGTCATTCACGCCCGCTCAGATTTTGGCCAACAATATGGTCGAAATAGAAGAAGTCGCCGACGATTTACACCCCTCGTCGTGTCCAGACATAACGTTATGTTGCCGTCTACGGCAAATGGCAGATAATCGCTTATGAATCCGTTCGTAGCCTATGGTAGGCCTGAACACCATCATCATACGACTAGTTGGAATGCGTGAGTGTATTGTTTGTCAGCATTAATTAAGTTGATGCACTTTAAAGAGGATTTTAGCTCCGAGTTTCAAATTCTATCACCAGAGGACGCGAGCTTGTATACGCGTACCAAATCGACCAGTATATGAATTATGAACTGATACCAAACAGAAAATTTTGCTGATTCTCACAGATTACTCGTTCGGAACGCGCTGATGTTAGCAAATGACGCCGTATTGGGCTAGCCAAGCTGTGTCACTCCTTAACATCCCTCCAGTCGGCTTCTTGAAGCAGGCGGCGCTTGCTGTGATACCGGAGACCCTCCCTCCACATTAAAGGAAATCCCACATATGTGTAAACTATCTCCAGAGAATTGCAGGGGTCCTGCTTTTTCCTGCGCGCACTGAAATGCTCAAAAAATTCGAGTAAGAATGGATCGGAGATTATCTCGTGCAGCTCAAAGTATCGAACCTGCTCGCACAGCTTCGAATCAAGAATTTTGACGATCATCTCCATATCCAGTTTTCGGCTGCAGGGAGTTGCAACGAGCGTGAGCGATACGAGATTTGGGCAACTTCGAAGGATTGAGGAGAAGATGAAATCAGAGAAGTCGGGTGGTAGGCCCTCAAACCTTATGTGTTGTAGGTTCGGACAGACTTGGATTAGTTGCATAACGGCCTCGCTGCTGTTTCGTAGGTGACGGTGACGCGCTGGGTTACACCAATAGAATGCACGTAGCGACAGTCGGAATTCATCGGGAGCGTTTGCAATGGCATCAAGCTGAGCATCGAGTTGGGCACTGTAGGAGAGCAACAATCAATACTGGAGAAACAATGAAATCTTCAGTCAACGTACTCGTTCATTTTACGATCAGTCACAACCTCAACCATCAGAATCCCCGTTCTCATCAACTCTTGATCCAGTATATCATCCGACTTGATCAAAAGGATCTGTTCAGGTCGGAAGGTTGGTCGGACGAATGTAGGATATTTGGGGGGCGGAGTTCCCACGATGTTTTCTATCACTGGAGGACTAGGCCACATTCTGTTGCCATCACATCTCGTCCTTCGACAATGTTCTAGATAGTCATCGACTTCTTCTGGGTAGCCTTCTGTCCAGAGTTGATCTAACTCGTTTAGGAGAGCCATGCTAATTGATTTTGGAAACCAGAAAAGAAAATAGCAGATCAAGGCACTTGTTCGTTGTCGTGGTGGTGAGTGGGAAAGCTGGTGGTGGGGCTGGCATCGACATCAAGAGAATCCAAAGACTGTGCCACATAGCCTTCAAGGCTGGGGAGTTTAGCGCCGACTGGCGTTGAAAAGCGCACGCAAGATAATAACCCGAAAATATTGCCCATCAATATGGAACAAGACTACTTTCTATCTTTATGAAGCAGGTCTCTTATGAATAGAGATTGTAATGGAGGAAAGAGGACCCTAGAGACTTTGGGGGAGATATCTCAATTTGTGCTTGCGCAGCACATGCGCACGTGCCAATGCGCTTAGGTTCTGGCTGCCTCCTCTGAAACGCGACGAGTCTAATTCGTGCTGTCTTCCTACGATGTTGTTCAACATCCCCCATCCATTGCAACGATTCGACCTCTCAACCGGATTCTCTTCTCATCTTCCTTCAACAATATAATCACAACCCATCACTTTTCGAACATGAAGAATAATTTAGGCTTGACTTTTGGAGAAATCTTCGACGATGATTCCGTGGCGTTTCGAGTAAAACTTCTGGAAATCTCGGGTACTCGGGTATCGCGTAAAGCATCTGAGGAGTGGGCGCAAAACTCGCGATTGCTGAATGTAAAAAAGGTTTCCAATTATGGCGATAACTTCCGGCCGTCGAAGCGTAGATGTGTTATGCTTCCAACAAAATGAGGTAGAAGCCCCGTCTGCCTTGCTGCTAAAATCAATCTTCGTGAACCTGGACGACAAGGGAACACCAAAACTGACGTCGACACCAACCCTAAACGGCTAGAAGTAGAAAAATTCATTCTTCGAATTCTCTCCGATCGTCGCTGGCCTCGAGGTTGGATATTCGAAGGTCACCTATGCTCGAACAGGATTGATTTTATTGATTCCTCATTCCGAGCACATCGTCGATAAATGAAAACTTGGTTTCGGGGGTATCACTGATGGGGGTATCGCTGATGGGGGCATCACTGGTGAGCTCCGAATCAATCGCTCCAGTTTCAAGCAAGCTGTCACCATGTTTTGTAAGACGTGCGAAGATGACTTCTCATGGCCCCTCTCATGACCAATTCCGGAAACCGTGGGAAAAGTTAAGCAGTATAATATCTGGAACAAAGAAATATATCATGTTGCTGAGATGTATAATCCCTACCCATGAGCCAAAAGACACGGATACAATTATGACCACCTACTATACCCGAGCACAATGCTCAGCGTTCTTTAAGATGCCTTAATTCGAGAATTCTTCAAAGACCAAGAGAGTGTAGCCAACACAGCAAGATTCAATTCTCGCCTCGATGTTAGCGATAACTCTAAGTTTGCAATTCCAAATAAATATAGTCTCTCAGTCGCACTTTGAACTCTCATACTTCTCAATGGCGGAATATTAGCTAATGACAAGTAGATAGAGAAGGGTAGCATACTCTAATATTTCTAGAGGAGTATCTAAAGAAGCTACAACCCATATTTGACGCTTCCTTCCAGATTTATAAACAATCTTTCGTCGAGAGCTTCCGCCTCGAATCGCCTCGTATCACTGAAAGAGGAGTCCAAATCAAAGGGTTGCTATATCATCTTTTGCTTGGAAGTCTTGGAGTCAACGTAGCAGATATAACAGGCATGTAACACCGTATTACAGATGAATGCAAAGAAAAACTCTCGAAACAGGATTCCTTCGCTCAATTTAGGAATACAGCCATCAATTTACTCGTCCAAAAACTTGCATACAGAGTTGATCCGGAATGCGAATTGATCGCATACATACATTGGCTTTAGATGCCAACCATTTTTAACAGAAAGAAATATAAATCCATTTCTTGTAGGGGTGTAATGCTATCATATACAGTGGAGGCGTTAGTCAATCGACGTGACGTCCGACTCGCACAACTACTAGACAATGAGGAAGACGATGCCGAACCTTCAGCCATTGTTAGAGTCGCAAAATGATGGCTGGATGGGTGAGGAGAAAACTGGTTGCTCCTGAATATTCACCAAATAGGACGACAATGGGTGGAGTGGAGGTGACATGGAGTGACTGGCCTCTCTAGAGGTAATCATGACCAATTCTAAGGACAACAAACTCTTGAAGACCCATGGATAGGCAAATGGAATATAGCGTGCCGAGGGGAAAGGCATGGGTACATATTGTTTTCTACTACCCGGCATCACCGATCAT
The DNA here is from genome assembly GCA_020744415.1 of Dendryphion nanum. Lineage (NCBI taxonomy): Eukaryota > Fungi > Ascomycota > Dothideomycetes > Pleosporales > Torulaceae > Dendryphion > Dendryphion nanum. The sequence continues at coordinate 2,179,913 of JAGMWT010000001.1, read as the reverse complement.
TGAAGGAACTGAATGATATCAAAGCTAGTCATCGGGAAAATTCATTACCGCAATGCTTGGCCAGACCTGAGTACAATACTCCAGCCCACTCAATTATTTGGCATTGAAATCAATCTGATAGCCTTGGCCATGGATCTGGTTCTCTAGTATGTGGCGTGGTCGTGTAACCTTGAATGGGTATCTCGCCAATCAGTCACCTGCCTCATTTTGCCGGACAGCGACAAGCATCGCCAATAATTGGCGCCCGCACTTTTAAATACGAATCCTACATGTCTTATATTCTTGGCCATCAAGGGAGTTGCAACTTGAGAAATGAACTATAGGTGTTGATCGATGTGACATGGATCAGTGGAACCGTGTCTGCTGGAAGGTGTATATAAGGCGCTGCCAGATTGCCGGATCCATCGATCTCCATCGATCGATCGTAGATCACTTTGAAGTGTCCCCAACATCTGGTCTGTATCACCTAATATTGAACATGAGATCTGTCATCGCAATCGGACTGTTTGCAACGACAATCAAAATTGTCGGTTGTTATGCCACGATAGGTACGGATTCATAGCCATTCCGTTGCTCTCCCCGTCTAATGTGGGCTTGCCTTTAGATCCTAACACTGGATCCCTTCACGCAGCTGCAGAAACACTGGTCGATGACAAGGAACTATTTGCCTTCGAGAGAATTCAGCTGACAGACCGCGTCGTTTCCCAATTCTCTGAAAAACAGATCGTGAATCCAAAACAGTTTTCTTTCGAAACCAATCAGAATGTGGAAATTAAAGGCCGAACACGAAAATGCAAAACATATCCTGATGATAAAAGCTGGCCGTCCGAGGATACCTGGCAACAATTCAACACGCTTTTGGGTGGTGCATTAATCCGAACAATCCCGGAGGCCTCCATTTGTTATCGCAATGGTACAGCAGTGAGTTCACCAGAATGCCAGACGCTCACAGATAGCTGGGGAAACTCTTCACTCAGGTGCGCATATTTTCTCGTTCATTACGTTGCGTCCCGGTCTAACGTGCTGCAGAATTAAAAACCCGACATCAATCCGATCAATCCTATTTCAAGGAATGACTTGCATGCCTCCGGGACTTAATGGCTATTTTCTGGGAAACACTCCCGGGTGCAGTCTAGGCGGCTTTCCAGAGTACGTCATCAATGCGACCAATGTTGCACAAATCCAGCTTGCAGTGAATTTCGCGCGAGAGAACAACATAAGATTAGTAATAAAGAACACTGGTCATGATTTCGGAGCCAAATCAACAGGATCTGGTGCATTGAGCATTTGGACGCACCACTTGAAAGAGTCAAAGTTCCAGTCGGAATATCTTGTGGGAAATTACAGTGGCCCGGCGATCAAGCTTGGAGCTGGGGTTCAGGTTGCTGAATCAAACACGATAGCCAAGCAATATGGCATTACTTTGGTAGGCGGCGAAGGCAAAGTGTGTAGATGTGAATCACTCTTTCTTGCATAGCTGATCAAAATGCCAGACTGTCGGCCATATCGGCGGTTATGTTCAAGGTGGCGGCCATTCTCCACTCACATCAATCTGGGGCATGGCGGCTGATCATGTCTTATCCATCCAACTTGTCACAGCAAACGGCCGCTTTATTACAGCCGATGCCAGTACGAACACAGATCTTTTCTGGGCCATCCGAGGTGGTGGTGGATCAACCTTCGGTGTGGTTACTTCCATGATAATCCGAGCATTTCCAAAGATCAAGGTCACAACCATGAGATATAATATGACCACTGGAGGCAATCTTACCCAAGATATGTTCTGGGCTGCTCAACGAGCTTATGTTGATGATTTCGAAAAGTATGCCGATTTAGGCTACTATTCATACTATCGCCTTCGCCATGTTGCCGGCGAGAGTTTCCATGATGCGACCTCATGGGTTGCACCAAACACGTCAATAGCAGATTTTCGAGCGAGCGTGGCGCCGATGTTCGAGAAATGGGCAGCCATTGGGGTCAATGTTACTCCAATCATACAAGAATTCGATGACTACAATGATGCCTTCTTCGACGCTTTCCCTCAAGAAGCATGGACGGTTCAAATGCGACAAGCAAGTCGCTTCTTCCCCCGTGAGAATATTGTCGACGAAAAGAAGCGCGTAGAGACAATGGACGCTATTCGCGGAGTATTTGAAGAAGGCGCTAATATGATCATGTTCAATATTCGCAACCCTCCAGGATCGGCAGATATCGACAATGCGGTAAACCCAGCCTGGCGCAAAGTTCTCATGTTCGCGATTATGTTCGTAACTTGGAATTCTACGAGCAGCACTGAAGTCGCAACGAATCTCTCTAGAAACCTGACGTATGAGTGGAACCCTCGCTGGATCAAATTGACGCCAGGATCTGGAACATACATGTCCGAGTCGGACTACATCGAGCCAAACTGGCCAGAGAGTTTCCATGGAAGTACATACCCAAAATTATATAAGATCAAACAGGAAAGGGATCCCAAGGGTGTCTTCTATGCGCAGAACGCTGTAGGATCTGAAGAATGGCAGATGAGCGGGTGGATATTGGGTCATTTGCCATCGCAGAACAGTAAGCTGTGTCGAAAGTAACAGCTCTGCAGTTCAAAGTCCATTTGGAATACGTCTATGAACGTTTAACTTCCAGCATGTTCCATCATCTTGGACGACGACCCCACATAATGACAGGTCCGCTATTCACCTCAGACCGTTAGTAGCCAAGGGAAGGTGAACGCACTAATATATTTATAGCCTGTCTCTCGAATACCATGGGCGACTACTCCGCCGAGGGTTTCCAGGGTAATCTTTGAGTCTTACCCGGTGGATGACCCTTCATGCGGTCTACGCCGTAAAGTAAACGACACAGTTATTGTAGCAATTCCACATAAACAGTGGTCGTATGCCCCACTGAAGGCTTCCAGAACAGCTTGTGTGTGCATGGCGTACATTTAGTATATATTATCCGGCGGATATCAAATTGTCCAATATAGTCTCGTCACCTCTCATTGGCTCTCCATCACCAGGAACCATTCCACTCTTCCGTGGGTATTGCTCAGCCTGCTGTGTACCCGTAAGCTCCAGATGTTACAAGATTCATGGAAAGATCATAAAGGCGTCTTGCGCCGTTATTGGGACGTCGATCCCGTAGGTTCAATTCCAGTAATAACGAAACACATTGACTTGTTCTCCTACTTCAAACCCAGGCTTCAATTCATACTACTCTCCAGCAGCTCCTTTCCAATTTATTTTGACCCCACATTCTCAACGGCCCCACCCGTTCGCATATTTCCCATTCACGATCGACGACATGCTCGCTCGCACTGCTTTCTCCACACTTCTTGCCGCAGCGCTCGCGCTCGCATCTCCAACACCGAATTTTGAAACTCGTCAGGATGGATTCTCAGTTAAAGTCACCAATTTCAAAGCATTCCATGCGGACCCATATTTTGAAGGTGCCCAATCAAACCTCACATTCACTGTCACCGACACACGACCTGAGTTCTTCGCAAAAGCCGAATGCATAATCCCCAACACTTACTTCAATTTATTCGCCATTAGTGCGTTGTTTGATTACTGCGGCGACCGCAAGTTGGATATCAGCTACAGGTATACGGAGCAGAGCGTTCTAGTACGCCGCGGCTGGCAAGCCAATGAGTGAGTCCTGATGTTGTGGGATTATGAAACTTGCTAAAGAAACTAGAACTACATATCTTCGCGGCTCGGCGACGCAGATTTCAAACTTTAAGGAGGGTGTGAATATCACAAAGTTTCAGGAGGGAAAATTGTTGCATAGGGAGGAAGACTGGGTTTTCCCGCTTACTGTGCAAGTGAGCACTCCGCCTTAGGGAACAGAGCGAACTCGAAATATCAGTAGCTATTAGTAGCACAAGAATATTGCACAGTCTATTAGATGAAGTAAAAAATGTTCTTCCACGTTGACCTCCATCCTCGGAATGAGATGTAGAGCATCTAATCCGTCCTAGCGTTGTTGATGGTTTGTGGAATTTGACATCGACCCACCTGCGCTTTCTCAAACTCTTGACGTGAGCGCATCAATCATACCCTTCGGAGCAAATAGTGTCCTATCATTATTCGTACGCTGAGCCTTGACCCCTATGATATCTTCAGCCCTGTCGCTACCATGTATACTTTGTCACGTACCTGAGTCCAGCTTGCTTTTTGTCAAACATTTGCACCGCCAACCCTGAAACACCCAATCTATTGCGAACCTAGTTGGCATCAGAGGAGGTGACGACCAATGCGTATAGTTATAAAGCTAGTGAAGAGGGTGAAAAGCAGGTTCGCCACGGCAGGTGGCCATATTGCATATTTGGTACTCATAACACTATCTTTACTGTTCTTGACTGTACAGCGTTCGCTGGGCCAAACATGTCCATCGCTGCAAATTGCTTTATCATGAGATTGGAGGCGGCATTTACATACGAAGTCGCGAAGCGCTCCGATAGCTTGATGCCATATGTTGCGTTTTGAGTGACGCGAAAACTCGCTTCGAGGGCGACTGCGGTAAATTCATCGTTCATATCTATGATCTTCAAATGATGGAACCTGTTTGCAATCCCAGTTCTCACACTATTGCTCTTGCTACGTTGCAATTGCGTAATGGTGCCTTGCTTATAACTATATTGAACATCCAGAACTAATCGTTGAATTAGAACAGGTTCAAATTCACCAGATATCGACTTACCTACCGTGCTGCAATCTAACATTATGATCTTCCACTAACCATTCCCAGGAAACCAAAGATATAGGCGTTCGATTTCTTCAGAGTGGAGATCCTACTTCAGGGAACTACTGACTGAGGTGGCCGTCAATGTCGGGGGCGAAGGGGGCTAACATCAATTTTGTAATGAATTGGTGATTTGAAACTCCATGTCTCAAATGCATATCTATGGCGCGATACTTCATTCACTTATGACTAAATGAAGCCTTAACTATCAATGACCGTTGAATGTCGATGCGCCGAATTTTCTTTTTCGTTGCATGGAAGTTCGCAAAGGTAAACTGTGTGTTTGAATTTCTCGTCATCGGGCAACTCTTTCGCTTCAAAATTGCCCGGCAATTCTTGTAGGAGGCTCGTGACAATGATCGCGTTATTTCTTTGATTTCGCGAGTCAAAGTCCAATGCATAGCCGTCGAGTTCTGGCTTAACACCCCTTTCCTCCGAATTTACAATTTTCTTTGACTTTCTACGACGATAGAGCTGGCCTAGATAGAACATACAGCCAGCTTTCAGAACGACGAAGACAATGACCCCGATAACAATGCCTGCAATGGCTGCAGTGCCCAGAAACGAGGTACTGACGGTGGGGTTAACTTGTCCAGTTGAGGTGGCGCCTGGCACTTGCATAGATGCTAAATTCGTCGCTGATACTATGGTGGTAGAACTTATCTCCCGTATGGGTACAGGGTAAGATGTCGCCATAGGCTCCGACGGTGTTGCAACACTGTAGGTGACGAGGGGTAAAGTTTTCCAGCTTCTGATACTCAGAGTAGGCAATTCAGTCTGAATTGAAGGCAGGAGGGTTTGAGCTTGGTGGAGAATTAGCAACAGGTATCAACTGGGTCGAAATTATACACACCTGTTGAGTGGAGAGACGCCAGAAAGGGGTCACTGCTTGACATTTTGACTGAAATGGTCTCCACAGAAGATGTTGGTAGCAACGTAGATAGATGCAGACAAAGTACTTCATCCTTCAGGATTATTGCTCCTTATAGAGAATTGGATGTTTCGACGGGGGTAGCTCGTGACGGAAATTACGCTTGAGCATGATTGGTTGTTTCATACCAAAATCTCAATGCTTGGGAACCCCAGATACTAGGAGAGTTCGCATATGACCAGGTTGGTGCGTATCGAAGGATTCGTATCGCGTTTCTAATTTCGGTTGGGATAAAGGCGAATTCCGGATGAACAAGCAGAATGGTGGTCATATTAATATTCTGAGCTGTCTACAAAGGTCAACATTATGAAAGTGTCCAACTGAGAAAATGTGATAGTGACTACAATATACAAGCGAATATCGACATAGATCGGTGAGGGTTGTGTCGTCAATACAGCTCAGGACACCAGGGACTCTGAACATGGTAGGGTGACGTCATACTTAAGTGGGTGTTCCTAACATTCGAGCTGGTCTCAGCGAGGAAAAGAAAAAGCTGAGAGTCATGAGCATTTGTTGAATGCCATATATCGATCAAGAGAATAATGCTCGATCTGGGACGAGAGAATGTCATCGAATCGTTCGCACGTGGAACAGTGTATGGTCAGGACGAGTTCTCATGATGCATCGCCAAAAGCGCTAATGATCTTCGGGATAAGTGCGACTTGGCAGTCTTGAAATTCTTGTGAACTCGCCGCTCTTAATAATTACCACTCTTCAACGCCAATATATCAAATGTTTGCGTCCTGAAAACAAATCCTTTAGCTCAGACCTCAGGTCTACGTACGTGATAATATGGCGGCTGGTAGCAATGGCGACGAACGCCAAAGCCTGGATACTAATCAAATCCGGAGCTGGCGGTCTATTTTAACTCTCATCGTTTTTGTTCTTACTAGTAAGTTAATATCTTTTTACTAGATTTCAGTTTCTGTACTCAATTTCATCACAGATATTGCTGTCCTGTTTCCGTTTCAGATTCCAGTTTTTGTGCCACGCAGGCTGGTATTTGCTTTCTTCGATTCTCTTGCTGCTTTACGAATTGTTCCAAAAAGGCCACACCCCTCCCATGATGTCACATCCAAAGGCCTGGTACGCATGAACTTTCCAATCAACTTTCTCACGGCACCCCTTATTGCAGATTTGTTTCTTCTTGCGATCTTGGCTATTGGCCGACAAGAGGTTCACGACGGAACCATCGGAGCAAACAACATATCTCCGATCGACGTCATGGTTTTCTTCATATCGTTAGCCTACATTGCTATCTCAATCGACGCCTCCGGCCTTATCAGATGGTTGGCATACAAGGTTCTCCAACGCGGGGGGAGCGCTGGACATCGTCTCTACTTCTATCTTTACATTTTTTTCTTCAGTCTTACTACGTTTGTCGGTAACGATCCCGTCATTCTCTCTGGAACCCCGTTCCTCTCTTACATGACTCGCGCATCAAGCAATATCACCCATCCTAGAGCATGGATTTACAGTCAGTTCGCCATGGCCAACATTGCATCGGCAATTCTCGTCTCATCCAATCCAACCAACCTCGTTCTTGCGGGAGCTTTCCAGATCAAGTTCATTAATTATACCGCCAACATAATAGTGCCTGTATTAGTAACGGCTATCGTACTTTTCCCCTTCTTGCTTTACGTCGTTTTCCGCGAAGATTCGCTCATCCCACGGTCAATCGAGATGCACGAACTCCCAGATGATATCCGGAATCGAGAGCCTGTCAATCCAAATATTCCCTTCGCCCATGATGCCCTAGATTCTTATAATGGCAACCAATCGAGGGAAGAGAAGGAAAATCTTACTTCTCTTGCTGAGATTATGAACCCTTTTCTGGACAAGAAGAGTGCAGTATTTGGTAGCACAGTTATGGCGGTAACATTGATCACGGTTTTAGCCCTAAACGCAGCATTGTCAGGCCACACCGAAATTCACGTGTTCTGGGTTACATTACCAGCCGCGGTAATCATGTTCAGTTGGGACATCTCTTACGGTTGGATACACCGAGCCACATCGCGGGAAATTGCGCGTAAAGGCCAGAGGAATATTGAAAAACATCATCCGCACGAAACTGTGGGAGGAAAACCCCGAGAACAAACACTACCTACGTTACATCAACAAAGTGGCATCACTTCTTCGATTGAAGCAACTCGAGACGACGCAACTTTGAGAATGGATCCTCTCCCGAGCCAAACTGCATATACAAGCGACAAAGACGCCACTGATGAGAAAAACTTCAGTGAACTAATAGGACAGACAAGGCATGGTGAGCGACAAGAACGTATAACACCAATGACTCTTTCATCTATTGTCTCAAATGCGTATCAATGGGCACGAATGACTTTTCCAACAGCCACAACTGTGCTAGAGCATTTGCCATTTGCTCTGGTTCCTTTCGCGTTCTGCATGTTTGTCTTAGTACAGGCGCTTGTTACCAAGGGATGGGTGCCTGTTTTCGCGTACGGATGGGATCACTGGGTCAATAGAACGGGCACTATTGGCGCCATTGGTGGTATGGCTTTTTTGTCCGTGGTATTGTGCAATGTAAGTGATGAGCCCTGAGACCGATATTACTTACTAACATGCGCTCTGTTAGTTTGCTGGGACCAACATTGGAACCACAATCCTTCTCTCTCGTGTCGTTCAAGCATGGCAAGAAATACATCGTATCAACGGAATTCCCATCTCCGACCGTACCTTCTGGGCAACCGTCTATAGCATGGCGATTGGTGTCAATTACGGTGCATTTAGTTGGGCTTTTAGCGCGTCTCTAGCCGGACTCTTATGGCGCGATATTCTGGCCCGGAAAAATATCCATGTACGCAGTCGCGACTTTGCACGATTCAATGTGCCTATCATCATCATTTCCATGATAGTGGGATGTGTTGTTCTCGTCGGTCAGATCTATATCACTAGAAACAAACTTCCCTATAATGCGTCATAGCAAGATGGCGCCCTGTTCAAATTTGATGAGTATTATACCAATAGCTTCGAAACAACTGTTTTATATTAGACCTTTTTTACGACGAAACCAGCCCACGAATATATGTCGATGAATGGAGAGCACGGCTGGATTTGTAATCCTCAAGAGGTTGCAAGTGCCGAGGAAATCGTGGCGCAAGTCAGAATTTATGATCCCAGCCTTCGGCTCAGCCACCCTGCTGCCCACTAAACATCGCGCATTTGCGCTCTAATCTGAAAGTGGAAGAGCCCCTAGTCGGGTGGCTACGATACTGGATGTGGATTGGGCTGCCCTTTCTGCTCCGCCACGAAAAGGCAAAGGGCGCGTTGCACAACCTTCAAGGCAGACATCGTGACTCTTCAGCCTTCACAATATATTGTTTCGTTCAGGCACCTACTAGCAGGTTTCTTAGGCGGTGGCGAGCTTCGGCTTCATTTCATTTGCATATAACACATCACACTTCCTCATCACCAGAAACTACATCTTCCCTCGAATTTCGCGCGCTTTGCGGTTTCCATCATATCTACCACAAAGATTGTAACGTAAGAAAACAACACGCACTGCCAATTTTTACCATCAGGAGATCGAAACCAAGACGAGCATGGCGATAAATGCAGTCGTGCAGGGGTTCAGCAAAACCAACCGATGGCTACTCTATACCAGCATGATGCTGGCCCCGGCTCAAGGAGCATCTGGAATCGGGAGTAATTGTCCAAGCAATATCGGCTTCCTCGCGTATAACTGGTATACACAAATTATATGGTACAGGGCAGTTCGATCTAAGGAACTACATGCGCTTTCTCTGGTACCAGTCCATATCAATATGACCTTCGCACTGTCTTATCTCGGAGGTGTCACTTCAGGCAACATCTGGGTGGGCATTTTACTCGGTCTCGGTACTATTGGAGTTATCATTTTAAACTCAGTATCTGCCTGGATAAGCTACGCCACCAACCAAGTCGAAGGGTACGGCCAGTGGCAGTTCTTTTTTTTCGGATGGCGAACTCTCACAGTTGGCTGGCATAAGTTCTTCTTGGTATGGCAGATTGGGGATGTTTGTTTCGCACTCGCTTGTTCGATCGCGGCCATCGCTATACCGATCGCCATCAGTAAAAGCGACACCTGCCAAAAAGCATCCTGGTGGCTCCGGTATCCGATCATTCCCCTTGGAGCGGTTATCATGTTGTTCATTGGCGCACCTCTGATTGTTTGGATGGAACTCATTGTATCCCGGAACAACATCGAGTCTGAAACGGATTGGGTGGCTGTTTATGTGTTTGCAGCACAAGTTGCGACGATGATGTTGCCCAGCTGTTCATCTTGCCTGACTGGAGTGAGAAAAGTTAAAGAACCCACACCAGCGGCCATATCAAGCAAAGACAAGGGAGCTAACGCAACCACTGATGTTGAATTAGCCTCGAAGTAGAGCAACTAATTTCTTTGGTCTAAATACTCTCTGCTCGAAAATACATGTACCATATATGATTTTTATCCAGCATCTATCATCCAATGCTAGTCTTTCTATTGCGACCATTTCAGCATCGGACTGCTGGTCTTGCTTTGGAAGTTTATTCGAAGAGACGAATATACATCTGAAAAGCAGAAATCGTCCGCCAGATCACCTTTTCATAAATTCCATGGACGTTCCATGAATTCGATCTATTTGATTCTCATTTTCGAATTTCATTCGCATCCAATACTGACGGTTTGATGCAATTTGGCTGTCCGCGGAGGTCCGAGTGATGCCGACCGCATGGAGCTCCATGGAGCTCCTCGATCACGCCCCCTTTGCTAAGTCCGTGGACTCTACATCACCGAGTGGTATATTTAAAAAGGACGACATAATCCAACAGTCTGGGATACACAACAGCTCCAATCTTTTCTATCTTTCTTTCTCCCAGGTGCGCAATGTCGACACAAAGTCTCGATTCGAAAACCACCACAGTTTCAACGACTGGCAACCCGATCGCATCACCTAAAGAAGATAATGGATCTACACCCGCAGTTGTCCAAGAAAAATATGGCGTGAATCTTGCGGATGAAGATACCATCGAGCCAGAGTACATAGAGGGCCACAGGCTGGCCATAGTAATGACAACACTGTGTCTCAGTACCCTCCTCGCTGCTTTGGACATTGTCAGTCTCTTCTCACGTCAATTTTAAATGGCCCTAATATCCTCTACTTCCAGGGCATCGTCGCTACCGCAATTCCAGCCATCACCGACGAATTCCGCCGTCTTGACGATGTGGGATGGTATGGAGGTGTTATTTTCCTCCTCGTTGGAACGACCTCACCAGTTTGGGGCAAGCTCTTCAAATATTTTCCGGGGAAGATTGTATATCTTACATCCGTTGCAATCTTCTTGATCGGGAGTATTGTGGCTGCTGCGGCACCTACTAGTGTCGCCATAATTGTCGGGCGAGCTCTTCAAGGCGTGGGATGCTCTGGAACTCTAGGTGGATCTGTTCTTATGATCAATTACATTGCGGAACCCCAAAAACGACCGATGTTGATCGGTATATGGATGGGAGTCTTCATGATCTCAACCAGTAAGTATTATTCTGGTACAATACAATGCTGATATACTTTGCTAATGCACTATCAACTTCAGTTATCGGACCTTTGATTGGTGGCGCCTTCACTACCGAAGTGAGCTGGAGATGGTGCTTTTGGATCAATCTACCCGTCGGAGGCCCCATTGTTGCTATGCTTTGGTTCTTCTTGCGTGTACCGAAGCATATTAAGCCAGTGCCTGCTACTTGGAAAGAGATTTTCCTGCAGCTTGATCTCCCTGGCTTCAGTATTCTTCTAACTTCGCTGTTCTGCTTTACTTTGGCTTTGCAGTGGGGTGGCCAAACCAAGTCTTGGAGTGATGGGTCTGTTATCGCCACGCTGGTCATGTGGCTCGTTCTTACTTTCGCCTTCTTTGTTACTGAGTGGTTCCAAGGCGATTATGCTATGGTGCCTTTACGTTTGCTCAAACCGCGTTATGCCTGGTCGAACGCCCTATATGCGTGGATGTAAGTTCTTTGCCGCCGCACTACCCTAGAAGTGTGCAAAACTACTAATTTTCTCTTCTACAGCGGCAATATGCCAAATTTTCAAACTATCTTCTATCTCCCTATCTACTTCCAGTCAATTCATGGACAGTCGGCAATTACGAGCGGCGTCAATAACCTGCCATATGTTGCTTTTTATGCTCTAGGCTGCATCGCCAGTGGTGCGCTCATCGGAAAGACTAAACTCCTGCAACCCTATCAATTCGCTAGTGGGTTATTGACAACTGCCGCCGCAGCGTTGCTCTATACGTTGGACATTGACTCCTCGAAAGCGCGATATATTGGACCTCAAGTTCTTTATGGCTTCGGTATTGGTATTGGAAACCAGGTTCCTATGACAACTTTGCAAGCACTGTCCAAGCCCGAAGATGTGGCTTCAATAACTGGAATCATCTTGAGTGAGTAGACCTATCAATCATTTCAGTCTGACTGTACTCGATTACTAACACTGAAAAAGTGTGTAACGCACTTAGCGGCGCTTTTTTCGTCACCGCTGCGCAGTCACTTTTCGCCAACCGTCTTTTGCAAGCGTTCGCTAGTAATGCACCTGAAATGAACGCAATGCAAATATTGGCTACTGGAGCATCAGAGATAAGAGAAGTTTTCAGCGGCCAAAGTCTGAAAGCTGTTGTTGAAGCTTATATGATTGGTGTCAAAGCGATATTTGCCTTTTCTCTTGCGGGCGCCGCGGTTATGGTCTTGATATCTCTCGCAATTCCTTTCAAGAAGTTGCCAATGGACGCCAAAGCGACACCGGAAGGCGCGTAAATGAGCAATTGTAACAACAGACCTACCAAACACTACGAGACGAGCGCTTTGAAATGGTAGGTTGGTACATGCACAGTTGGGGTATTTCGTATTTCTCTGAGTTGGAGGATAGACGACGGGATAAAAGGGGATGCAGTTGAGGACGCTCTAGAACTGTGGTTAGTATAGTTTTTGCAGTAATACTTGGCTTGCTTGTTTTTTTCGCGTTAGAGAATGGAAATACATTTAAACTTTCACCCCTGGATCTGGCGTGAACCATCTCGTTAGCGGGTGGGGAATCACGAATCGTTGACCCTGGTGATAGCGCCGGATTAGATTTGGCGTGTGGGAGGTTTTGCCTTACTACTGATAGACACCTCGATATGTTTGAGCAAGGGAATGAACTCAAATGAGTTACGGTAGGACTAGAATGCACATCTAGGTACTTTAAGATCATGCAAGATATGTCGTTGCATACATTCCTGATCAAATCGATAACAGCGGAGAATTGTAGACGAGCAATCGACCCACCACTCTGAAACTACTCGCTTAGTGGCGATCTATCTTCCAACGGCGCCAGTCCAGATTGCGGTAGCACATCGTCACTTCTTAACCATTGCGGTCGTCGTCGCTACAGCTATTGAATTCGGGCAAGTGAAGACTTTGCTTCCATCCACTAGCTCGCGTCGCTTCACGGCATCGTCAGTTTTATGGCGCCGAAGTACGAATGGCTAGACTATTGATTCAGAATGATGAAAAGGAGGTACCTCGTAGAATAAGAATATGCCTATGCCTTCTACCTCCTCAATTCTGGTATCAAGTCATTCATTTTCGAGCCAACTTCTCTACTTTCCTTAAACATGCGCTCATCATTATTGTTTAGTGTCTCTGTAATCTTTGCTTCATCATTCACAGTAGCACAGGATGCGAAATGTAAACAGGGTCTTCAAGCCGTGTTTGCGCCGTTGTCGGACTACCCTCCAGCCAAATCATATTGCTCATCAAAATATGGAATCCAAACGACGACTAGGACAGCAGCAGGTGTCACGTTTAGTTCTACATATACAGCGCCTGCATTGACAGTCGTTACTACAGAAACCGCACCTACGCAAACAAACACCATCACTGCGACAGCTCCCGCGAGTGTGTCCACAATCTCGGCCACTGTCTCGACGGAGACAGCCACAGCCACAGTGGCTGGTAGGTATGAGAAGAGGAGAGTACAACAACGAACCGGCGCTCTACTAGGCGCACTCTGGACAGTCTTCGTCTTTCAAGCTAAAGAAGTAGACTCGACGTTCTGCTCTTGCGTCAACCCCCATCCATTGGTACGAGTTACTTTCACCGTTGAAGAAAGTAGAATGGAACGCAATGTAATTAACGCTATGTCTAGACAACCATCACTCCTACCATCTCGCGCATAGCTACCGTCACCCCAACGGTCACACGCACATCTTCTTTAACTCCGGTAGCTACGATCACGACAACAGTAACCCCTGTCGTGATTACGACGATAAGCCTGACGGCTACGACTACTGTCACAGTGACCTCAGTCCCAGCGGGGTGAGCATAGCCCCCTCGATATTGATTTCCTAGCGCAGTCCACTAACTAGAACATGACAGACCCACTCCTTCTTTCTGCCCGATCGGTAACTCCGGGAACACTCTAACGGGTGCTGAAGTTGGCTGCAAAGATGGATGTTTCTGCGACAACTACATTGGTGGTGCCGGTGTTTGTAACAACGGACTAACCTGCCTTGAGGACTGCTCTTCAAGTGCAGATTGTAGGGCGAATCATATATGTGTGACAAACACATACTGCAATGGTGGCAACACTTGCGCACCAATGTTGCCTTGCGGAAGCGGAAACCCGTTGAAGGAGATGGCGTTAGCGAGGGGCGATGGAGGTGAGATGTGGAAAAGGATGAATACAACAGAAGGGTTGCACTATGGAGAGAACAGACGGTTGGGAAGCCCGCTGTCATAATAGGCATCTTTCAAGGAGTAGAGTTTATTAGGAACTGGAAGTTTTGCCTTCGTCAATATGTTCCCACACTAATTGATTTTAATTTTTACTGTAGATTCTTTAGGTTATTCAACTGAACATACTACTTGGATTGGCATATTGTTTCACATGGGGACAGAAGTGTGTACATGAACTAGAATTTTATATTCATGTATTATTAATAGGAGATATTTGATCTCCGTTATTACTAGCCCCGTTAAGAAACCGAGCCCTGAGCTGTGCACCGTCTTTGAAACCGGTGCAATAGGCCGCAGTACGATGACTGAGCATTTAGCGCTGGAAAGCCAACGCTGAACCTCTTTCTATGATCTAAACCCGTTTATTTGTACGACAGAGAGCCTGTTTTTGCACTTGACTCTGATCGTATCGAAGGTTGTGAGAGGAGCAATTTTAGAAGGAACGTAGATGTCAGAACGGGACGCCAAGGTGCGCATGTCTGAGCACGCTGTTGACGATATTCCTGAACTTCAAGGTTTTGTTTCTTTCACCTACCAATGGATTATAAGCGATACCAAGACACAACCTTGGAAGCCTTTTAGACGTTACGACGATTCCTTACCGGGTGTAACATTGCAGTAACATTTGATGCCCATGGCGCACTCGCAGTATTTCCCCAGCATGATCGCCGCCGATGCACCCCGCATGCGGTAACTGATAATATTCGCGGCTGTGGCGCCGTCACTCCCGCTGCAACGAATCTCCGAAGTGCGATCTACGTTCCTTGCATCATAGCTGTTATTTTAGACACTAAACTGTACATCCGTAGTAGTTTGAGAGGGGCATGGTACCCGAAGGGATGATACTATTACTGAAATCTTCTGAATGGAGTCTTGAAAATACATCCGTGACGCGGAACTCTGTGGCGAAGTTCGTATCCGGCAGAACATCGTTGTGATGAACGGACTTGTTCAGAGGACTTGCTTGAGCTATGGGCACAATTTGGGAATATAAAGTCAGAAAGGAAGTAGCAGGTGGACTCACAACATCAAACATAATCAGTCATCCCAATAAACCAACATTCAAAACCGAAATTCTTACTTCAACATACGTTATGCTCTCCAAAATTTCACCCCTCATCTTGCTTGTTGCAACGGCCGGAGCTATTCCTACAGTCCTCAACCCACGTGCTGACTGGGTCTGGGACGTTCGTGGCTTTACCAGCACCTGCACTGCGGCAACCTGTCGCTACGGATTTGATATATCTGGCCAAGTTGGTCCCCGAGGCGAACCGTCATTCGACGCCAAAGGCTGCATCGGAACAAGCGTGCAAGGAGAGTACAAATCCTGCGCGGTGGTCGGTCTTGATGTTCCTGGAGATGTGAGGGTCCAAGAATTTAACTCGGGTCGAGAAATTGGTGCAATCATCTCCGTTCAGTACACCTTCGAGAAGTAAATCTGCATGTAGCCATGTAATGGTTTCATTGGCTAACAAAGTCTTAGGGATGGTGAGAGGACTACATATGAAGGAAACAACACTGTTGCTCACACAAATGGGGGCGGTTCTATTGGCTTTTCCATTGTGCCGATTGCAAAGTTCGGGGATCCCATCAAGGCGTAATTTACACCGATCTGCGAGATCATGAGCGAAAGAAACACGAACCTTCCAATACTAGACCTCTAGGTAGCTAGAGCAAAAAAGGGGCATAGATACGCTGCGCATTATTAATTCAAACATTTGACGCCTGTCCATATATGATATTTTTACCTTATGGCAATCATTCAATAGCGAAGTACTATTTCACGTTGCCGTTCCTAAATTCCATGATGTCCTAGCAAGGCTCTAGATCATAAGGATATCACAAAAGATGCTACAAGGTGTATTTTCCATCAGTGAAAGTTTCAGTGAGATTGCATCATTGTCGCTACATTGTTCGGCATTATATGTGCGATATAAATGGAATTCGATAAGTAAACATGCCGATCTTTGTTGACTAGATGAGAGGTGCGAGTAGGATCCCGGAAACCATCTTAATTTAATGGATCTACAGAAAGTGCTTCTTTGAATCATTCTCAAAGCAATAAGTGTTCATTACTTCAAATGGTGGGGCTGCTGTAGAACAATGCAGGTACGCAGCAGTTCAACCGCAAATTAATTACTGGACCACTCACAATGCACAACCCATACACATCTACCCCTCAGATCAGAGGCTCCCAAGACACATTGTAATCTCTTCTTCCCCACATGCTCACTTAACAAGTACTGTCCGCGGAAGCTAATAATGAGCAAGAAACATATATATCATTGATTTGGTGAAAGCAGCGAAAGGGAGCTTTCCAGGCAACTCCTTCATTATGATTCGATTCCTTCTTTCGGTAGTTGCTCTAGCAGCAACAGCATCGTGTCACTGTACAGTTGCGCAGCTCAAAGATGTTGTCGATGTATATCTCGCAGGTCAAGTCAGTGGCCAATCAGCCCAATTGAACGCCCGTATCGACAACGGCACCTGGTTGGGTTACTACGAGAACGCGAAAAAACTTGACATAAGCACGGGAATAGTGAATAAGCCTCTACCAATCACCCACAACCGTACGATATATGACACATCTATTTGTGCCACCTACACAGAAATCGTCGTCAACAGTACAACTGATCCATATGTCATCGGCACTCAACTTCGATTTGCAAACCACAAAGTCAACAGAGTAGACTCAATCGTCACCAAACCTGGCGATTGGCTATTCAACATTACGGGTTACGCATACTGGATCACCCAGGAGGATTGGAGTACCATTCCCGAAGAAAAACGCGACACTCGAACGACAATCAGGAAAGCTGCGGACGCGTACCTTGACCTATTCAACAATCCCAACACTACTGTTCCGTGGGGTACGCCCTGCGTCCGTCTCGAAGGCGGACTTTATGGGGACCCGGGACCAAACGGTACTTGTGCCGTGGGTGTACCGTCGGGGGTTCCGATAACTCGCCGAAGATATGTAATCGACGAGACGGTTGGCGCGGTGGAAGTGTTGGTAGACTTTGGCCAGAGCGCTTGGCCCGATACCCATGAATTTAGGATCGAAGGAGGCAAGATCAGATATGTCCACACCATGACTCACTGTGGAACACCCAACTGTGGGATCCTATAGATTTCCCAGGTTGTGCGCAAGGCAAGAAGTACCAAGTCAGGTTTTCTCCATTGGAAGCACACAGTAAATCCTACTTGTAACATTGCGCATATCCAAAATTTTGATAGCGTTCAGCAGGTATTGGCATGCGTCTAGCACCACTAGAGATATGTGCATCTCTTTGATACCGAACAAAGTGTTTGTCTTTTGCATAAAATTTGATCAAGTACTATAATATTTCCTCGATTTGTTTCTCAATGGTGGCACATCTTGATATTGAGTGGTGCGCAAATGAGGAACAATTTCCACTCCTCCACATTTCATTCTGGTCAAATGCTCCCGACTGCATGTAAAGTACTCAGCACGAGAAATATCAAACTCGGTCATATCTCAAGGCAAACCCATGAGAAGCGACTACTTGCTCGCGCGAATTTTGTCGCACGAAACAACTCGGGGCCAAAGATAATAGGTTAAAATACGCAGGTCTGCAAAGGCGTGATAGGATTATCTATAGCCGAAACGTGGAGTTTTTCCTTGCATTCTTACGACTTACGCCTGTTAACTAACTTCTACTGTCGAAGGCTGAACAGCCCAGGAGCCTGCACCTGCACCCAAAATGGGAAGGTATTACGCTACAACATCAACAACACACATTCGAGAGATAATGAAGATTTATCTATCAATGCCATTCTAGTTGTTGTCGCGAAATCGACTTAAACTTGTATGCTAATTCTTCATCCCATTTTACCAGTGGTGAACGCAACTGTAGTATGTTGGCCGACAGTGCATCTTCAATCTATCACTCGCTTGGCTCTAGATAACATCAACGCGAAAAGATTACGACGCATCAGCGATTGGAAAAATGTCAGCATAATCCGGTCCAAACAGTACTGGATAACGTCAAAGGCCATCTTTAATTCAGGGTAAGCAGTACAGCACGGGGCGCAGTAAGCATCGCATGGCCTTGAAACATTGTCACCAAACTTGCAATACTTCAACCCACGATCGAGCACGTCTTACCCGTTTCGTGATGCCACACATAAATTCGATAAGAATCTACAGTTTTCTCTGACCTGAGTACCTGATTCTTACATTTACCGGGTTTCTATCAAGCCACTCATCCTCCACGCAATCCATCGTTCACTAGCGAAGGTTTTGCACAGCTTATTCGCGAGCACCCTAGAGTATTTCCCCAAGTGTTTGTATAAAGATGCGGTAGAGGGAATTAGAATTTTGCAACACCGAATCGTTACTGAAGCAAATAAGCTGGTTTTGGTGGTACTCAGTTGATTGTAAATCAAGCTACTCGAGTTGAAGGAGTTGTAAGAAGTGAGATGTTTGATGCTCCTTCCCTTTGGTCAATGCCAACCCTGTAGGAAAGCAGAAGTTTAGGAGCTCAAGGACCAATACATGATGAGATAGGTGCTATTAGCGTACCTCTACAACTGTAGAATATTAGTACTATAAAAAGCGGCTGTATATCCCACGCTCTGAATTCCAGAATTGCTGTAGATCTTCAATAGCAAGCAAAACTACATCTCATCACAACAGAACCTCTGTCTTTTGCTCAAATTAACGACAGTCTGATACAATGATTTTCACCAACTACTTTTCCATTATTTCTCTCATTCCGATTACTCTGGCCTTGCCCACTTATCGATACCCTATTTTCCCGACCAATTCAGGTTGCGGAGAAGTTAACGTATTTTACACGTATGCTGGGAAATGTCTAAGCTTAAGCAGAGAAAGTCTAACTTTTATATAGAGGCTTCACTGCATATCATCCTTATGTTTTTGAGCAGGGACATGATCCTCATGAAGTTGATCCTCGTTTGAAAAAAGGCATTGCCAGCCTTGTCAGGGCAGGCTACAATGTTCGTGGTACGTTAATAGAAGCATTAACAAGTTTTAGGAACACTGCTTTAACATTCGTGCAGTTCTATTTCAGGGCCCAGAACAACCAGTTTCCAACATTGCCGACCGAATGAAAGGCACACGATGGGATGTTGATGGACAAGGGTTAGGACTTCGAGCCCACGCCAACGCAACAGCTACAAGGAGGTTTGAGGGTAAGTTCCTTGGCGGAAAAGAACGTTGATCATCGCTCTGACTGTAAAATTGACAGATAACCTGTACCAATTCCAACGGTCCGCACCGCTGGCTCCGACTGTTTTTAACTGGGGTCCGGATTCGTTCGCTGAGTCTGTCGTTCGACGCGTTCCTCTAAAGGAAGATTGCACAAATAAGCCTGGAAAACTTATTGTGAGTACAAACTTATGATCACGATACACTGAGACTAAGAAAGCCTTTAATAGGCGTATGAGGAAATATGTGATCCAAGCGTCTGCGAGAAGATTACCGTAGTTTTGGATGGAGATCTCGACAAACTTCTTGAGGGGGTTTAATAGACCGCCCATAGGCACGTAGCAAAGGCACTTAGATTCTAGTACTCACTGTTGATATTTTGGTGTTCCCCTTCCTTGATAAAACGCATCTAATGATAGAATGGAAGAATATTTGATGCAGTCAACTAGTTCTAAATTGGTCGTTCATGTCAAAATTCCTAAAATCATATTCTGTCATCCAGAAAGTAGCAATTGCATGGAGGGAATCTCGATACGGAATTTCATAGGATAAATCTATCTATACCGCTCATGGATCCTCTTGAGCTCTGATTCCACTTCATCAGCAAAATCCGGCCAATCGCAAGGAGCTCGCGATTGGATTCGACGAAACTCAAATATAGGAACCTCTTTTCCGGAACCCAGCATCGTCTCGAGGGTAGATCCGAGACCACCAATCGAACCTTTGAACACTTCCTTATCAGCCTTACTGAGAAGATCTGTGCCGTCCACCGGGGATTGAATACTATTGACCCAGTCTTGAACCTTAATTATCTGTCTAGTAGTCTTTCCGCCGTTTTCATCGGATAAATTGTATTCTAATCCATCTATTTTTCCATTTGGTACTGGATCACTGAGAGGGCCGCTACAGAACTCTTGGTCGAGGCTATACATGTTACTTTAGTCTTAGAGAATGTTGAAATCGGTGTACAGAACTTACGATATTTGTGTTCCCCACTCATCTGATGTGTAACAGGCCAGGATCTTGACAATATCATAAAGCTTGTCAGTATTCCCCTTGATCTTGTCCTTAACCAAACCGTAAATAGTTGGGAAATTGGTACGTGGCATGATCTTAGATAACTCTTTAGGACTCTCCTCATCCAGTTTCTCTGCACCCTTAATATATGACATGACGAGCGAAAAGAATGCCAAAACATCTTTCTCTGAGGTTTTAAACCCATTAGGTGATGCCTGGAAATATTCTTCCCTAACCCATTCTAATCTCGATGGCTCACGGAAACGATACCCACGACCGTTATTGGAAGGCATGAGGGCGCTATTGTACTCCTCCTCTCTCTTCGTATTCATGGTTTCGAAATAGTCGTAAACGCCCTCCAGAGGTATTGGCGCTGTGACTTGAGGCTGAAACTTGGGACTCTTTTTGCTTGGATCTTCCTTTGGTGCCTCGGAAACATACCATGGGTTGCAGTGTGAGTCTGCAATGTCAAATTCATATCTCTCTTCGCTGGATGTGGACCCTTTAGGATTCCAATCAATCTAGGGCGTATATGTGTCAGAAAACCAGACTTATAATACAGCTGCGCTTCTTCTGGCTACTCACATAATCATCTGAGGCTTGCTGAGCTGCTTTGGCCAGTTCCCCATCTCCAAGCTTGAGTTTTTTTCCATCCAAAATGTATTCTAATGTAAGATAGCCGTTCTCCACCATGTCTGCAGTGCACTGCCAGCCATCATTTTCTCTATTATCGACAACTTTCTGAATTGAGGCAAGCATTTCTACGTCACCACATTTATTCACTGGTTTGAATTGGACTTGACCTGTTTCAAATTCTATGCCGACACCGGCACTTGTGGCTGCCTCGACAGAATAAAAGTTGAAGATTGGAGAGGAACAAAAAAAGAAGAGAGCGATGCTCCTGAAGTTATGAAGTAATTGTAACATGTTAAGCTATAAGACTTGAACAAGAAGTTGGTTCCAGAATACGAATGCAAATGTAAGATGCCAGCAACCATACCTTGAGTACTTAAATATGATCTTGCCACTTTACTTTGATCAAATTCTAAATGTATCCTCAAGCAACAAATTTCCCACACGTTGGGATGTCTGGCACAGCTTTGCTATTCGTAATGCCTTGAAGATGACGAGATTGAAGTCCGTCGATGAAATGTAGGGCGTATTCGTCCATCAGAAATATTGCCAAGTAGATTGAAATACTTCAGGGGTCATATGGAGATCCATCTAGTCATGTCAAACCTGTCCCGAGTGGTTTTAGAACGCCCGATCATTGGGACTATCCAACAGCCTTGTGTGTGTCATATTGATGTTATTGGGTCATATTCATCTTCAAGGATCGAAGGATTGAAGGATTGTCCGGTTTTACAGTGATTTGCGAACTCTACAAAACAGAATTTCCCTAAAATAATGCTGCAGGTACACTTTGCTCCATGCATTTCAAAAAGCGAAGTCAGTCTGTGCGCTATAACTCCGCAATGTAAGACCTATAGATGGACGACTGGAACTTGCTCTACATAATACGCCCGGCGCTTGTTTGACGTCCCTTGTACTCTGCCCAAAGGCTCTGTCGCGGATCTAACCGCCAGGCGTTTTGTTACGCCCGGGCGCCTGGGCAATTAACATTGCTCGTGTGCCGCAATCCACTGAAATCTGGGCACTCATAGGTGATCAGCTCGTGAACAGACGCTTAGCTGTGTTAGATTGGTTAGGTCCATAGGTATTCCAAGGTTGCATTCATCCACCTCCACGGATCAACCTCCACAATTCCTAACCGCTTTCTCAGCCGGCTCCTAACTGCTTCAACTTTGCGAAAATAATAATTCGAATGCATCTCAATTCAGCAGATGCCCCTCCCGACTTTGCCAACGGAGCTGCTTCTCGAAATTGTTTTCCTGCTTCCTTCGGTTGCAGCAGCCTTGCCTCTGTTATCAATCAATCGTCGACTTAGGACAATCTGGCTGGAGAACGCCAGATCGATTTACCTGAAGCTAGATTCGGATCCTTGCGCACGCCATGCGACAATGCTATTGCAAGATCAGCGAAGTGAGATGACCGATAATATAACTCTGTCAAGCGCAGATGTTCTGTTTTTGTCAAACTGCTTTCATAATGTTCAAAACGCTATGAGTCAATTCAATGAACACGTCATGAGCAAAATTAAGCGTAAGCATGCGAAAAGCTCCAAGTTTTGTATTCTGATTATACACTAATTGGATATATGGATTCAGGCTGTCAAGTACCGCCCTTCCGGCTAGCGAGGCGGCCACGCTACCTTACGCCGTGCGAGCGCAATCGGTTCAGTCGCACGTATTATCAGCTCTGGGGCCTGATGCAGTTGAGCCAGGCTTCTCGAAGCGAGCGCTTGTCAAAGACAACCTTACGACAGCTGTATAATTTATATGATATTGCATCGATCAAGGTTCCTATTGGCGATGAAGTCTGCGAAAGAGCCAAAAGTTGGAGTTCACATTTTGATGCATCTGCACAACGCGAACGTGTCAGAGCCGAAATTTGGACGATGCTTGAGAACAAGTGCCAACACTTCCATCGATGTAAGCCAGAAGACGTCTGGGATTATGGCGTTCTAGACCATGGCTTTGACAACCATGTAGTCATACTCGATTGTTATCAAGATGAATTGAAACGGACTTGTTATGGTTTCGCCATACAAGACACAAAGTTTACCCCAGAATTCGTACTTAAATATCTTTGGGACGACGAATGAAGAATGAAATGATTGGCTTATTATTCGAGAATTGAAAAGGCTTATGAGTGTGCATTTGTCAGTATGCCTTTGCACCTTCCATTGCTGCATGTAATTTCCGGAATCAGGGCTTTCAAACTGTCCAGTAGGTTGAACACATCTATCATCCGTCTGATTTTGCGGTAGAAAGAGAAATAATTGAATCTGAAATGAATGTCTCTCGATCAATAAAAATAAACTTAGATAGAAAATCCGGTCTTGTGACTATTCGGGAGTGATTCCGTTACATCTAGATATGTTGACCTGAAAGAGGAGAAAGAAGACCCCATTACCGCTCGGTATTTCAATCCATCTCCCATCACTTTGTCTAGCAAACATAGGTCTGACCATCTTTCCCTTTGTCTGGCTCATCTGGATCCATTACCCTGAAGCTTTTGACTTCGCTCGAGACCTCGTAGCAATCATCTGTCCAGGTAATTGTATCCTTTGTTGTTGAGGTGCAGCAGTTTTCGTCGGTGTATAGAACTAATAAAAGTTTGTTGTCCTTCTCGTTGTCCCATTTGCTGATTAGAGAGTTGAAGTGTGTGCGATCGTTCTGACAGCCATTTCCAACAGTTACACTCCGATCTTCGAACACATTGCCGGAACACGAAGACGTTTCGTAAATGCCAACCACAAATGCGCAAGTGTGATTGAGAAGACCAGCGATTGTGAATAGTGGTAGTAGACGATGCATGTCTGATTTGGCGTGGGAAGTGGAAGTGAAAAAATGACTGAGCGAGATAGCGATTTGGGAACAGATTTCAAATGTAAAAATGAATTTTAGGTGTAAAGAGAATCTACAGACAACTATTGTTTCGAGTTCTTGCACTTGCAACAGTATATATGAAGCTGGAAGAGGTTGATCAAGACAAGCTGACAGATATAAATTGAGACAGCAGAACTTTTAGTAAGCGAGTTTGCAATGTGTTTCTACCCGTGCCTCAATCAGCCCCTTGTATCTACAGGCGCTACAGTACAGCTGTCATCCTTAACGGAACCACCAGCTTTGCCACATGAAGCATCATCGCTTAAAGGTATTACCGAAGGCCCTAGGATTTATCAACCTTACCAAGGATTCTGTAAGGCGTAATTTCCATCAAACACCGCTTCATCCCTTTTAAATTCACAGTCAGCAATATCATTTGCCCTGCTTTGCCTCCCTATAGAGGATAAAAAAAGGATGCACAATAATGAGTGATGATGAGGATTTTTTGTAACTGGACTTCCCATAGGAATTTTAGAGACGATACTTTTGTACACAACCACCCAAGTACATTGGTATATATGAATTTCGAACAGTTCGTTTATAATTCAATATCTGTACATGTTTTCATGTACATAAAAATGATCCTGGAAGCTTCGTCCAGGCGGTACTGACGGATGGAGTCAGGATCGATTTGCTCCCATTCCAACAAAAAGCGCCTTGCTAGGTTCCGAAATAGTTGCACAAATTTCTTTTCGCCCAAATATTGAACCAAGCGTCTGTCCCTTTGTTGCATCGATACTACGCCTTAACGCCCTATTCGCCGCTATGCGGTCAGAAAGGCCTTTTATATTTGAAAGGGCGTATATTGGAATTCTCGAACACGTATTGGCTCAGTCTCAAGCGTCTCTTACCCCTGTAGTGGTCCATCATTTTATTTGTCTCTGGCTGTGAGTTATTTCTTCTAGACTATAATTTTATTGTGCGAGCTTCAGGCCAGATTTCACAAATTCAGGCCAGTGCTTGCCGAGCGCTTCGGGCTGTTGGACACAAATGAAGATTCTAAGACCCCTGGTCTCTGAAATATGTCCATTAGCTGTGCCATGTGGTACGTACAGCATCTATTGCGTATTAAACCTGACAAAAGAAGGTCTTTTGGTTGTCTAAACATCACCTTCACCATCGCAATATTTTCATCATATCTTTGTTTTCCTAATGAGGTCCTTTTATACCTTCTCAATATTTTTTGTGCTGTATCTGAGTTTCAATTATCACGTCTCCGGGGTTCGACTTAATGCTCACAGAGCAAATATAACGCGATACAGAGACAAGTACTCGGAACTTAAGCCACGCGACTTCCTGAGTTTATATCTTGAAATAGAAAAAGACTCAACTTTATCAAAACTGGAGCTCAGAAGCATAAGGTCAGAATTTAGGAAAAGAGATGCAGAAAGTGAGGAAAACAAAAGCAATGGTGAAACATGTGAAGAAACGTGAGTTATGACAAATTTCTCGATTGGGCTTGGAACAAGTACTAATTACGAACCGCAATCTACAGAAGAAGGAGACGAAAGAAGTTGAAAAGAGTTGAATGTAAGGGAAACCAGGTCCCTCTATTTCCGTTCGCTCCTGCTGCACCTGGACCCTCGTTTGGAATGACGCCATGTAAAGGTAAGTCTAGAGCACTTCGAACCCCTTCTCAACATTTGAAGTATAACGCAACTCAAAACATAAATCTGACGCAATATATTAAGACTGTCCTCCGGGAACAAAAGCGGATGCAGATAACGAAAAGTGTCTGTACGATGAAACGGGCTGCGAAGAAGGCAAAGTACCCGATAAAAGAAAGAAGTGCCGAAAATGCCGCAAAGGCCAGATTGCAGATCCTCTTGGGAAGACGTGTGTTGATCAAAATAAGCAAAACGGAAAATGTCCCCAAGGAAAGATACTAGACCCAAGACAAGGAAGTCAGGACGCTAGGACAGAAAAGCCAGTGTGCATCGACGATGATGATTCGAAGTGCGAGGCACCACAAAAGGCTGCTACTCGTCCAAAGAAGACACAAGATGGTCCTGACGTCAAGCCTCAGTGCGGTGTTGACGAGAAGTCTGATCACCGATGCGACGACACCAGGACATATGATCATAAGGAAGCTAAGGGAGGAAAGATCTCACATAGCTGTCGGTCAACCAAAGACACTGATGATAGAAAGAAGGAGAAATACGATAAACGCGTAAAGGAAGTCAAAGGCGATATCGACAAGAAGGATAAACGTGACCAGAAGAGGCGAGGCCGCATGGGATTCTGCTTCACACTTCTTGCTGCATTTGAAGCTTGGAATATGGCCGATATTCAAAAGATGTCGGGTGATGAGTTCGACGGAATGATAAACATGTGGCCTGACCAACCAAATCTTCCTGATCCGGACAAAGATATTGCAGACTACATGGTTCGCATTTATAAAGAACCAGTTTCCTACGTTATCATACCTGATATAGCGCAAGCAGGTGGGGGATTAGGCGCCGCGATCAGGGCGCTTATCGGTGTTATCAAAGGAGCTCTTTCAGGAGCCAAGAACCTTGGACCTAGTGCGATCAAGGCTATTAGAACAGGGAACCGGCCTGCATCTGCCGGAGCCAAGAACGCTGCAAAGCAATCTTCGACCGTCGGGAGGATTGTAAAGGATCAACGATTTCTTGAATGCCTTGCTGCGACGGCAGGTATTGCGGCGACGGCTGCTTTGCCTGAGGTGCCACAAAAAAACGTCCCAGACATGGCAATCGGTATAACTCACATCTCTATCGACTGGAATCGAGTTGATGATGGCTCAATCAAGGCTGTACCGGAACAATACCTGGATCGAACGCTTACAGTTGCGCTTGGCCTCGACACTGACGAGACTAAATATGTCAGGCAATGGACAACATTTCCCCATGAGTTTAGGGGATTGCACTGGAGATTGAAATACGAGACCTGCATGGCAACCAAGGACTATTCGACTGGCTGGAGCAACAGAGACGAGGACTTCGACAACAGTGTCACTGATATCGAAGTCTGGGGTGGATGTTGTAGTTTCTACGATGGCCAGCTCTGCGAGCCTGGATCATTCATGTTTTCTGCACAAGATCGAGAAGATGGTCAATTGGATGGTCCCCACAACGATGCAATCAGCTCTATGTGGTGCACATTCGAGCCCAACTGTAAAGGCGCACCTGGTGTGTAAGGCTCGCAGTCTTCGTAGCGTCTCACATCTCGGGTGATATCTGAATCACTTTCTAGATTATATAGCGGGGCTATTACAGGTTCTCATACACCTTTCTCTCCCTCTGAAATATTCCATCTCTTATGTGTTCTCCTTGAATTAATGCATCATGTACAGTATATTGAAAAATGGAATTTTGGTCGTTTACTACACATTGCTCTTTCATCTCTCCATCATAAAGTGTTACGAGTGATGTTTCTTATGAAGACATGTGTATTTGACTCAAAAGTTTGAAGGATCAATCGCGAACACCTGTCGATTTGACCCTGGCGCCTCCATCAACGTCCAAAGTCCTACACCCTTCTCATAACTCAGATCCTCGGGGACACTTGGAAATGTATCTGCGGTCGTCTTCTTTCCTCCATTCCACGACCAGCTTATCAAGTCTCCTCCGCTTTGAGTAAGGAAAAATTTTCCGTTGATGGTTGCAGCGCCCTGGATCTTGGTGTTGCCGTGCGACACAGCCTGTGAAGCTGTTGCGATGCCCCCGCTGGTCTTGAGAAGACGGTCAGTATAATCAATGTCCCAGCGAATAAAGCGACAATCGGTACGAGTGGCGTGGTATTCTCCAACTAGGATTGAGTCAGGAGTTGTGGTGCGGTCCAGGGAAATGAAGGAGAACCGGAGATCGGTAACTCCGGATTTCGACTGCCAGTTGTATGACCGAACTTGAGGAAGGACGTATCTATCAGAGTGAGTTACTTTGCATTCATATCATAAGAAGAAGTAATCTTACCCATATCCCCATGCACCATACTTTCCGTTACTTTGCTTGCCGTCGCTATCTTTAATACTTCCATCAACTTTATAGATGTGGTTCAGGTCGAAGACCCTGAGACCGCCCGTAGTATCAACAACGTACACCAAGTTTCCATACCACATGATTCCACCGGCATGCAAGCCCTTGATTGCTTCAAAATCATCGGTACCCTTGGGTCTCACTAGAAGAACGTGTCTATACTTCTTGTTCCTGCTTGAACTTTGCTTCACGAACGTAACCCTTGCTCCTCTTTTGCCGTCGTCGTAGTTATCTGAATGCCACGATATAAGCTGCACACGATTTCCTTCGTATTCGCCCTTGTCGTACGCATCGGCCGAGGTTGTGATACCCTGGGGGTACCATTTTTCGGTTCCTCGATCGTCAAAGTCAGATGACGATTCCCAAGAGTAACCTGAGGATGAGACTAGATGCTTTACGTTGGGTGTTGTGCCCGGGTTATCGTGGTTTAGGTCGGCGAGGATATCGGCCACTTTGACATTGGGAAGTGCTTCATCAAGCGCTGCAATGACCGATGAATATCCACCCTCTTTCAGCTTGTAGTCACTGAGTGTAAGATTGTCCCAGGCTGCGAAGGCGGGGCAAGCGAGAAGGATAGAAAAGGCGGCGAGGTTCGACAACCGAGAAGTGAACATCTTCATCTGGAAAGGTTCGCAACGGAGGACGTAGTTCGAAAATGTAAGACAAAATGCCCTTTAATTTTTCATGCTCTTCACCTTGTATTTATGTTCACGATGTCTTCACCCCTCGCTCTACGGCTGAACTCCCTCGGCCCTATACATTGGGACTTGCCAACTTTGGGCAGTTAGTCGTGTGCTCTGGCCAATACAAATAGATGGTGAAATTTGTACATCGTGAACGCAGGGGCTAAAAAACGGAATACGAGGGATGCGGGAATGGGGGCGATCGCGGGCATGATCTGGACGAGGCTGTACTAAAAATAGACCCTCCCAACGCTCGTCATTTCCGTGCGACACTATGGGCCAATCACGGGTACGCGGTATGTTAACTTGAACAACATGACGATATTTTGACTAGTAATGCTATCCCTTGGTTAGAAAGGGGCTAGATGAAGAGAGTAAGAGGTCCGACGTTGGTAGTTGAGATACGAAATAGGCGTGCATGTGCTGTGAATGCGTAATACGCTGCATAAAGAAGGAAAGGTTTGCGAATGTGTATAAGACGCACGAATTTGTTGGAGCTCATTAAAGTCAGAGAACTGACATTGTAAACCGAGCGACAAGACAAGAGACGCGCATTCAATGATTAGGGTGTGAAATCAAGTACCAGTTTGACTTCAGCACACCACTAAATTATCACCGAAACCCGTTGAAGTTCTATCAAAATACAGCGTACTCATGTATAGGTGACTGTTTGGCCTCCAGGTAGCTCGGTCAGCCCTGGTAGATTGTTAGTTCTAGTATCATGTTGTGGGGTTATAATCAAACTTACATCCATTGGTACCAACATCTTCCTGGACTGCTTGCTTGACAGCGCATTTGGTTGCTTCAGTTGAAGATTGTGTCTTGATGCCATTGCACCGGTTGCCGCTGCACCTAGCATCGAGGGCCTTCTGAAGAACACCATCTTTCCACCCAAAAAGATAATCGCCGTGTTGACCGTAGCCGCTCCTGATGATCGTAAGCCACTGTTTTGATCCTGTGTAGGTCATGTTCAGACTTACCCATCTCCCATAGAGTAAACGAACGGCTGGGAACCATCTTCTGGCCAGATGCTCTTGTCGTTGAACACCGTAGTATCCCACATGACTTCATACATGAGCTGGGGAAGGCGTACTGGATGGCTCGCAGGACAAGGGCCGGTGGATTCGAATGAACCCGACGCTAATACATGTTAGTAAGTTGACTGGTCGAGAGGTGGGTCAACATTTACATGGATAAGCAACATGTTCCTTGTGGTTCGGGCTATCGGTGTTCTTACCGTCCCAGCATCTATACACGTCAGTGACCTGATCTGAGGAAGCCCAAGAAAGAGTGGCATACGTGGGAAACGTGATGGTCGTGCGGATACCGCCTCCACACTGCTTCTTGGGAAGATCAAAAGTATCTTCGCCTGTGCAAGGCGCACCACCAAAGGGATCTTGTTTCATGTTGCTGAAGCAACGATGGCAAAGCTGCTTTTGTTGTCCTGCTTTCTGACGAAGACCGGCATCGCCAACAAGCATACGGAATCCTTTGGGGAATGCAGTGACCTTAGTTTTACCATCATAGGGTGGGATGTAGTAAATCGTGACGCCTTCACGACCTTGTAAACCCAAGTTGACCATTTGAGGTACGCGCTTGAAAGATCCGTTCCTGGCCTTGAAATACAAATTTGCAGTCCAGTAGTTGGAGAAGTCTGATTCTACCTTAGTTTCGTATTCTTAGTGATTGAGTATTTATGGGAGCTACCTTCAGAAAAGTCACAGGTAGTGCAAGATGACTTCGTAGAAGGATCATATTTGATTGGCTCCATGGAAGCGTTGAAAGAATTTCCACCCACGATCTACCACTTTGTCAGTGTCTTTCAGACTAGGAATTGGTTTTCCACTCTGCATACCTGATGTAAATGCCCAGATGGAGCCATTCCGGGTTGTACAAGAGGATCAATCCGATCAAAAACAAGTTGGGAACACTGAAATCGCATCATGGCCGCTTGAGCAAACTGTCTAGCCATGAGGCCACTACCAGGTGCAGCATATGCATCTTGCGTAGCAAGTGCGAGAGTAAGGGCAATCGATTTCCACTGCATGTTAACTGAAAAGCGAGTTCATTCGAGAGAAAAGATCAATGAGGGGCCGACGACACGAAGTAATTCGCGACATAAACCTAGGCGCCTGCTTTTTGAACCCCCAAAGTTGCCACATAGATATGCCGACTGTGGACGATAGTCTAAACAAGCCACCCCGCATCTTTCCAGGTCGTTACTTGGACATGGCATATTGAATGATGTGGAGTGCCAGTCGGAAGTCTGCTGAGATGAACTGCCGTATATTAAAGCTTGATTGTTCATATGTACTTGGCTTTCAGCCAATAGAATGCCTGTCTAGGGTATGATAAGCGACTTTTTTCTTATGAAATCTTTTGCCGCTGTCCAATAAAGGCGTGATCTTCGATCTTTTGAGAAAAGATGGAAGAGTTTTAGATGAAATAGCAATTTCTCGAAGATCTTCAGACACCGCGTAGTGCACTCATGTGGATCCTGGTGGACGAGTTTGTGGTATAGCCTGTGGATTGTGTGTATCGAAACCAGCTTACTAAAAGATCAGATAGCACAGGTATTTCAACTTAAAATATCTATTAAATCGGTAATTGTGCATCCAATACTATGATACTGTATCAGCTTTCATCACACTCTCGTATTAGTGTCGCCAATCGTTACTTCAATCTTGAGGTGTTAATGAATTACTATTGAAACTTTTTGCGTTCGATATCGTAAATATGATTTCGAAGATAGATTTGGCATTGAAAAAAAACCCTTTTTCCTCAAGATTTGATCCTGATCTCGCAGTTGATTACAGCGAGGTTAGATCGTCTCCGAAATGTTATGACTTGGTTTCTCTTTCTTCAGGCCAGTGACAGTCTCTACATGTTCTGTCCCGAGATGCGCTTGACTAATGAAAAAGCTGGAAATAACGCCTAGAAATGCGAATGCAGTGTAGGTAATCCACATGTTTCGAGTCGCATAGGAAAATGCTTCCTTGACGGCTAGCTCCCATTCAGGATTCTGCAGGGTCCGGCCAATCATTACATTCGCCATCGCCTTTTCGCCAGATAATTGGTGGAGTAGTTCTTGAGACAAGCCTGCAGCTTGGAGAGCAGGAGCGCGACTATCAATCGAGTTCTGGAATATCGTGCCGCCGATTACAACGGAAAGCGTTAGCGCGATATTTCGGATAAAAGAAAGTGTAGACGTTGCAGTAGCAACGTCTTCCTGCCGGACCTGGCTTTGGACAGCAATGAGTGGTGGAGCAAACAAGAGTCCACTCCCAATACCCCCGATCATTTGGTAGATGACCACCTGAGCTGTATTTGTACCCACGCCAAAATGAATGAAAAGTCCAAACCCAAGACAGAGTAACATTGTACCAGCCCAGATCCATTCCCGGAATCGGCCAGTATGGTGAATGACAACACCGGCGACGAACCCTAGGACAGCCCCGGTGACAATGAATGGAAGAAGTAGTACACCAGACCTGAGAGGTGTTGCTTCTAGAACCGACTGAAAGTATAATGGCATGTAATACTCTGCCGCTATGAACACCTGTAGGTTGTCAGTGATGAAATACTTCGATGCAGACTTGTGGACTTACAAAACCATGGAAAAAAACTACGAGCAAAGCCGCAATATTGCTCTTGTTCTTAAACAGTCCCATGGGTATAAGCGGGTACTTGGCCACTTTTGCTTCGCTGTAGATAAATGCAATAATCAGGACACTGCCAACGACCAACAGAGCGATGACTTTTGCAGAATCCCATGGGAATATGGCCCCCCCAAAATTGAGACCGAGAAGGACCATGAGGGTGAAAGCGAGAAAAGTGAACATTCCGATCCAGTCCAAAGCTTTGATGCCGTCAACAAACGAAGTATGTTCGTGCTGGATATCGAGATAGAAGATGATTAGAGCCGCCGCGAACCCCGAGATAGGGAGATTTATGTAGACTAACGTATATGAGCAACGCCAGATATTCAAATATTCACAATAACTTACAACACCATCTCCAAGACACAAGGGACGCGAAGACCCCGCCTAAGATCGGCCCTACGCCTCCAGCCAATGCCCATATGCCTTCAGTGAGACCCATCAATAGGCTTCGTTGTCTAGTTGATACAAATTAGCGACTAATCATTTTCTCGGTCATAACTAAGATAATACCTTAGACTGAACAGATCACTGATGCAAACATGTACCAGGAGGATCAATCCACCACCTGCAGCACCTTGAATCGCTCGCCCAACTATAAGGGCCTCTATAGTCTTGGCGGTAGCACAAATAACGGAAGAAGTAAAGAAAACTGCAAGAGCGAGCAAAACAATCAACTTACGCCCCCAGATGTCAGAGAGCTTCGCCCAGATGGGGCCGGAGGCGGCATTTGCGAGGAGATATGATCCACCAATCCAGGTGTACCCAGCAGCAGAAGATAGATCTCTCGAAATAGTCGGAGCAGCGGTCGCAATAATTGTCACGTCGAGGGCTGCTACGAAAAGCGAAAGCTAGGACTGATTAGTCAATTGCACCTCAAAAGGTCGTGATAGAGGAATGAATGTAATTCGCATATTCATGAGAGAAATGTATACATACAAAAAGAGCGGTCACAATCGCAAGCAATCGCCATTTACTCCTTTGTTTACCATTACTGGCTTCAATTGACGCTGCTTGAGTATGCGAAATTTGAGTGTCAATAGGGACAAAAGTTCCTGTTGCTGGGCGGGATTCATCCGAGGTCTGGATCTCCTTCTCCACAACATCCCCATGTCTCGGGCCGTTGACCATTTCGATATCGCGTTCCATTTCTCCACTGAGCGATTGTTGCGATACCGATCACGAAGGAAAGATACTCAGTAATACATAAAGAACGTTGGAGAATTGGTCACCGCTCTCCAACTGAAGATCCAGGCGCCTAGAGCCATTCAAATGCCAAGACTGTTTGTCATAGATCTTACCCAACAGGGAAAGGATAGCCGATCGCCCCACTTTTCTGTTCACTCGTGTCATTGATGCGCCCTTTCGAAGCCCTTCGCATCTCCTTTTGTATATTCAAAATCTTGTCTCCTTCTCTTTTCAACTAAACTTTCACGGAATTTATAACAGTCCAAGGTAATTCTACTGTGTAGGCCCAGATAGATTTCTACTGACATCACAAGCCCGGAGGACATCTTCACCTACGAATATTGGCAAAAAAGCGCCACATAATTTCTTCTTCCCTGAGAATGCAATAATGTGCCAGCTAATCTTTTCAACAATTTCTCTTTATGACAACCTGACTCAGAAAATCACTCCCCAGAATGTCTCGATACTCAGCAGATTCATCAAACGAGAAGTCAACATCGCTTACTCAAGGAGTACTATATTTTTATTGATTTTACTTACCTGCATAATTCTTTGATTATCTCAACGATTCTATAGGGACTCCGCAGAAGCGCTAGACTCGTCATTTGTTTGTCTATTCATTCAGAGAAACGGAAGCCCCGGTCAACGGGGTGAAATATGGCTCAACGCCATGGGATCAGCCAAGACCGCCACATGGCCAATTAAGTCAAGATCTCCTATTCCATCTGCTGCGATAGCTGTTTGTACGCCAAAAATCTAGAAGCTGTTATCCTCGAGTCGGTCAAACTGGGTAGCTACATCGTACGGGTCTATGATGAACACTGGGGTGGGCGGCAATAGCTCCTCTTCCGCATCGAAGATGAGGTCGAGATCTTTTCGCTGTAGATGAAACTCCTCATCGATGTCCAGTGCAGCTGGTTTCTCACCAATGATGAATTTACGAACACCATTAGCAGCATGGCGGAAGAGCTTTGGATTTAGAACCCGAGTGTTCTCATCCGGCTCATCGGCCAGCCAATCTCTGTTCAAAAAAGAGTCTCGAAACTCGATCTGTATTGGCGAGTCAGGGATGATCTCGGGGAATTCATCAATATCGTATCCACTGCCTGATGATACTCGTCCATCTAGATACTCCATAGAATCATAATCTTCATCAGGCTGTCCGTCAGCTTCAGCCATGGCGAGTTCCAGCTCTCCATGAGCCATATATTCGCCATATAGATCCATTAGCTCATCAGTAGACATGACGGCTGTTAGCAATTGGAGAGAATAGAAGCTCTCGTATTCCTTCCACGGGATCTCATCAGTGTCGGAGTCGAAGCTGCGCCTAGAATTAGCTTCCAGATTGCTACAACCAGCCGTAGCAGGATGTTCGATAGAACGCGCGCTGCGTGAAAAGTTTTCCATAACGCCAGCTATGGAAAAGTACGACGAGCTTCTGAAGGTATTCTTGAACGAATTAGATAGGCTTTCGGGCGCTAGGCTCGAGATTGTATCGCTCAGGAAGTCCTTGGGCCCCGCTGTGTACTCTTAATATGAGACGAAGACGAGAAACGCATATGGTGCGATTATAGCAGATTATATGTTTACAATTTCTGTTTACAATGTTCTTTGCCAAGTATTCCATTGTACATTCCATTGTTGTTGAACGAAAATCTGACAATACCTTATAATAATTAACAATATATGAACAATGTTCTATAGCCTATTCTTTTATGCAGCATGATGTCGTGGAAATGATCTTTTCTAACTGATGACGTAAGGTTATAACCTAGAAATTCTTATGCGTGTTGGCGAAGAAATCTACTTAGGTACTGAATAAATTACCAGAATTTGATATTCGTGTAATGCTTATGAATTAATCGTGAGAACAAAGGTAAACACCATGCTGACACCATAAAATATACATCACTTTGGGTTAGATCAGGAATAAGCACCAAGAGGGACCCAATGACTTGGAGAATTGGTTCAATCTCTAGGTTGCGGATTGTTGAAGGCAAATCTTTATCCATATACTATATTCCAATTCTCACTTCGGAAATCGCAAAGATCTTCTTTGTTCTTACACTTCAGCTTTTCTTCCTTTTGCACTCGCCCTTCCCACCCTCTGAACAACACGTTCGTTGCGTTCAGTACCACCCCGTCTTCTTGTTCCAGAACCACAGCCTTTCTTGCCGGCCCCTCTATCTCCACATCCTTCAGTGTTGCATTGAAAATCTCCACCTTCTTCCCTTTACCCCCTTTGCCGAAAAGTGCCACAACATCCATCCCCCCAACCACTTTTACATTCCTCACAAATATATTTCTCGCCCACTCTAATCCTCCCTTCCCTGCTTCCCCAAGTCTAATCTCCAACCCCTTCGGTACTGCGCCACTCTTTGCATCCGCGAGACATCTCGATTCCTCAACCTGGACATTCGAACTTCCATTCAACACCCTCACACATGTTTCTGTTGCCCTCAATGTATCGTTCCACAAATACACATGTCTTGCCCCCTCCACCCTCAGAACTTCCTTCGCCAGCGTCATAGTCTCCACATCATAAATTCTCACTGCATTCGAGCCCTGCCGCACATTAAACACCACCCCAGGCGCCCTCCGAATTCTCAAATCTCTTATATGCACCTGATAACTAGCTTCAGAAATGTCAAATAAGCTTGGTACCTTTCCCAACGTCTCTTTCTTGCCATTCCATCCAAAATCTTGTGCATCAATTGCCCCAGGCTCGTATATCCCCGTCTCAGAGTCCGTGCGGATGATCAGGTTGCTTGCGTTGCGGATCAGAATGGCGGCGGATTGGGCCGACCAGTATTGCCAGTCAGAGGAGATAGATATGAGGCCATTGACTTGGAAATCACAGGCGCGACAGAGGGAGAGGTCGAGGGGTGTGCGTAGGGTGAAGGTGATATTGGCTGGGAGGATTATGCGACCGGAGTCGCCGCAGTTACGAAGGGCGGCGGTTATGGAGGGAGTGTCATCAACATTGGGGGAGGAGTATGAAGGGACGGTGCAGATGGAGCGGGGGGTAAGGCGGGAATGGGATGAAGGGATGAAGCAAAGGAGGAATGGAATTAGAAGGTTCATATTGGAGGGTCTGGTGGAGATATTTTACAACGATAATTGGTGGTTGGGCCGGATTGAAACGGATATATATGGGTATCATTGTGTTTACTTGTTTTCATGGTTACATCGTGCCCTGGTGCAGTTCATCAGCATTGTTTCATTGTGCGACCAGTCCCCGACCTTAAATCTCCAAAACAGGAAAGATTCCAGATAAAGTTCATAGATACTCCCGGTCAGAATCCGTATTGCAAATTAAACCGCCAACGTACCTCGGACTGAACTTGGAGTACCCCGATTAGGCTAAAGTGTCGATGGGATGCAGTACGCATCTAGGAACGTTAGTGGTGAGACCTAATGTTGGATGATTATGCGGACCTTCGTCAAATACTCAGCTAGGGTTGACCATTTTTATCTTGAAAAAGATTCTTGCACAATGAAATACATGGTCAGTCCACTCTCCTCACGCCGACAACTCTTGACAATCTCCCCTCCAGCATTGCCATCCCCTCCCTCATATCCTCCAAATCTCTTCCAATGTCACTAATCGCCATCAAAACTTCCGTGGTCTCGTGCGCGATTCGTCTCGTCTCCACTCGACTTAGTCCCTCGCTCAGACTGATAACATCACTTTTTCTCCGAAGCCAAACCCACCGCTCTCTTAGTCCACAGATACGGTACTCACTACCAAACCGAGCACTAGAAAAAGGCATGTTTCCTTCAGGGCCATAATCATCGTCATCATAAGCCGTATACTCATGTTTTTCGCCGTCATGATTTGGCGGATAAGATGTCGAATATGTAGGTGTCGCACTCCACTGTATAGATGTCTGATTCTGCAACTCTGGACGCAAAAAGGGATACTCGATTGCTCGAGACTGTCGTATCATATCTCGCACAGCGATGCGTTGAGTCCTAAGAGCAGCATCCTCACCTGCAGATCGGAAGCTTTGGATGTCGCGTTCGAAGAAGGCGCGGTCACTATGTCTCTTTTTTCGACCTCTGCTCTGAGATCGACTTCCTCCAGAGCCTGCTCCCATACCACCACCGCCACCACCTCTGCTTGGACGTCGAAATCCCGGGCCTCGTCCAATTGTATCACCTGGTCTCTCCCATTTCCTGAGACGTCGACGTACTCGTCGGAGATGGTGTCGCTCTTCTAGTAAACCTTCTTTCAACGATGAGAGATAGTCCGTGATCTGATTTGGGGCATTCTTGATTGTCACAATGGAGGACCAGAAAACATTGAAAAATGTTCCGAGAGTGAACCCGAAAGAAATAAACCCGATTATAGTCGAGACCAAAGAGATAGGCGCTAAAGTAGAGTGTGAGACAGTGACACCCATTGTACAATAAGGTATGCAATGTTGTTAGATGAGACTTGGCCAATAGGCTTTTGGTAATAGAGTGTGAATAAGTGCAAGCGCCTGTTCCAATGCTAAGTGACGAAAAATTGTCGACCTTGGGAACAATGTGAAAACAAGCTTGTCATTAACATTCAAGTCCCGGCACGCATCGGAACTACGAAGTATATGGTAGTGTGTCATATCTGAGCCGGCCCAATCAACGCTACCCATAGTTCAAATTCCAACTAACACATGCTTAATCAGCATTCATCTTGCATTGGGATAGAGGTCTCAGATCAATCTGCATGACTTAGATTTCAGCTGACCCTGATTATGCGCCGTGTTGCCAACACATTATGTGAATGGAGGTAGCTTGACATTGGGCTAGCATTCCATCACTAGGCCATACGAGAGCAGGATCTTAAGAAGACATCAGCATGTCAGTTCAAAGAGGTCTATGTCTATGCGCAACATATCATACATGCCGTCCGAAATTACTGCGCTATCTAGAACTTGTATACCTGGTCCTTACTATAGCCGAGATCCTTGAGGTGACCCTCGAGCTCGCCCTGGTCAGTGGGGCTCTTCTTTCCACCGCTGATGGCCTTGTATAGACCTGGAGGACCACAAACAAAGACCTTGATCTTATCTCCCTGCTTGGGCTCGGGTAGGACTGTCTTCAACAGCTCCTTAGTCACGAAACCCTTACCTCCTTGCCATTGCTCAGGAGGGTTATCCAAAACATAGAATGCCCGGAATCGCTGAGGGTATGTGTTCTCGAGATGTTCCAGCTCCTTTTTCAGGAGGATGTCCTCTTCACTAACATTGCCAAAGATTAATGTAACTTTCGTCTTATCCTCGGGATTCTTAAATATAGCGTTTGCGACCTGCCACATAGGCGTGATGCCTGTTCCGCCAGCAATCATGGCAACATGCTCATGCTTATTTGGGCTCCACTGATATTTGGGAATGGGGCCCTTGATATCGAGGCGCTGTCCAGGCTCCATATCATGGAGATGGCTGGACATGGGTCCGTTGGGGTATTTTTTGATGATGAACTCGACAGTGCCTTGCTGGTCTGTATAGTGTCAGCGGAGTCTATATAGGGAATATAGAGAAATTTACGTACCGACATCGCTAACGGGCGTGTATGGCCTGATAACTGGCTTCTGCATCTCAGGTCCCTTGTACTTCGTAATGACAGCTGAAGCGACTGGCAGGCCACTCTCCATATCATCCTCTGGCAGCCGGAAGATGAGCTTCTTTGTGTTGTGGTTGATAATCTCGGACTTCTCTAGCAGCAAAGAGACGAAGCCCTGTTCACCGCCAGTGAAGGCTTTCTTCGCCGATGCACCAGTGCGTCCGGGGATCTTCTGCGCTTCTTCAGATGGTGGTGCATTGCCAGCTTGGCCTGTAGGAGTTCCTGATCGCAGATATAGGTAGCTGCCGGACAAAGCAGCGGCGGCGATACCCGTGTAAAGGAGAGCATTGCTGCCGCCGCTCTTGGGCGCTTCCGAAGCGTATCGGCGGACGTGCTGTAAGAGCTGTTAGCTTCGATGAAGAGTGATGGAGATGTGAGTATGGAAGCGCACCTGTCGCAGCGTGTTGGCCGGGCGGAAAACCTGGCGGGCGAACATGGCTGAGAGGAATTGAGGGTACTGGAAATGAATTGAAAGGTTGAGAAGGTATGTTAAGTGCAATACACGGATGGCTGAATTGCTCTGATGGTGTTTAGCAAGCTCTGAACCATCGGAGTCCCGCGCCAAGCAAACGTCATTGCCGAAACTCAATTTCTAAGCGACAAGCGGCGGAACCCTCAACCTTCCGTCCTTCACCCAATCTCTCTAATCAACATTATCTCAAGTTTTATTGTTTTCATAAAGGTTCTACCGCTCTGCTCTACTTACTCTGTTTTTTCAACACTGAGTGCGTTGCTTGATATAAGTTAGCATAGGCCTTGAGTGACACCGAATAGACCTGACCGAACTGACCGAATCAAAGGTCGAATAGCACACATCAACATCCAACCCCTTCTCGCTCACATTGGACTCATTGCATTAGTTCAGTCTCGATACATTTCGGCCTTTGTCTCATGTCTTTTCCTTCAGGATGCGAATCTCGCATCAAACAAATGTCAAGTATTTGACCATATCTTTTGAGCCATGAGAATATACGCCGAAGGACTTGAAAGAGAGGAGTTCTGTAAATGCACAACAATTATGAGTATTTGTCAAACATACCTGGCTGGCAAGATCCACCTGCAAGAACACCTCTAGCAAGTCGCCTGTACTTTGTGATCGTCACTGCAGACACCGGGTTCCTCACAACTGTCGTTGCGCCTTCCAACAAGTAGCAGCATAGTATCGAATTGAGTTTTAGTGGCAATCTCAAACTCTGTATTTTTGGTAGATCCAGCAGCCTACTCTGCTCTCAATTATCTTATACCATGAGCGATTGGCGTTGGGATTCTGCCAAGAAGAGATATTATTATATCCATCCCAGTAGTCATCAATACATATATGATAGCGGCGAGCGCATAAAGTATACCTCTCAACTTCGCCCCTCCGGATCCAGTCGCTCTGACACATTGCAGATTCAAAGCACTATCAGCACCTGCTGCTCCAAACTACCTGGTCATCAACAGTCGAGAAGCATTTACGAGCTCAGATGAAGGCCAACAAGCACATGCCTCTCCAACAATACTCCCAGAATCTCTATGCCCTACCGATTTCAGCCTAGTGGAAGGCCGTTATAAAATCATCAAAAATCTCGATCGAGGTGGACAAACACTTGAAAAGGGCATTCGAGAGGTGCACGATGTGCGCAACAGAAATGCAATCTATGCTCTCAAGACATATGTCTGCAAAGACTTAGAGCAGTATCGGGAGCGCGGTTTCAATTTCAATCACGAGGTCAGTATTATGGCTCGTCTGCATCACTCAGCCCACGTCGTGAAACTTATCCGCTGCCACTCAAACCCTCAGACGCTTGAGTTTTCATTCGTAATGTCGCCCGTCGCAAACCAAGGAAACCTCACAAACTATATGCTGCGGCAATTCCAGCTCCCAAATACGCTTATCCTCACGGAGCGATTCATGCAAATCGCCCTCGCCGACTTAGCCAAAGGCCTAGAAGATATCCATGAACACTCAGTGCGACATAAAGATATCAAGCCAGGCAACATTCTTGTCCACAATGACCGAGTCCTCTACACTGATTTCGGCCT
Organism: Dendryphion nanum; assembly: GCA_020744415.1. Classification (NCBI taxonomy): domain Eukaryota; kingdom Fungi; phylum Ascomycota; class Dothideomycetes; order Pleosporales; family Torulaceae; genus Dendryphion; species Dendryphion nanum. The sequence continues at coordinate 2,138,610 of JAGMWT010000001.1, read as the reverse complement.
CTCCCTCGATTATCGCGCGTTCCCAAGCGACATAACGAATTGTACCCATCCCGAACACGATTGCACGCCCGCCTACGCCGCTCCAGAGACCCACGCCCACACTCCACGAAATCGCAAATCCGATGTTTTCTGTTTGGGTCTTGTGTACTTGGAACTTCTCTGCACTAGAGCGGTTGTGCTTACCGGCAACACGGACTGGGGTAATGATACTATCTTTGGGAAATACTTCCAAAGATATAGTGATATGGTGGCGAGTGGACGTGTGGGAAGGACACTGGATTGGATAGAACATAAGGAAAAGGTGGTTAGTCTGAGGAAGTATGTTCCTTTAGTGAGAAGCATGTTAGATTTGGAAAGAGATCACAGGCCGAGTGCAGAGAAATTGGTGCGGGAATTGGGAATTTCAATGGCCAAGAAGCAGATCGATTAGCAAACGGTATTAAATACCGGATTTCTTTCATGGTCAACGAGCCCTATGAAAACTCTCGTTCCAAAACTGACACCATTCCCTAGCGAATCTATTTATTCCATTGTCCACTCAGTCCTAGTCGCCGCTCTTGCAACACAGAAACAAGAGCTGTCCACCAGTACACAGAACATCTAACCCACCGCCCCTGCCCCCAAAATATCTAATTCTCTCCATCCCAGTCCAATATTACACTCCAAGAACCTCCCCAAACCGGCCCCAGATAGAATACTTTCGAACAAACCCTTTCACCCAAGCCCAATTACGCCCCCCAACCAAGGAAGGTCTTGAGCGCCCACACCGACCCCCCTACCGCTCCAACAGTGACAAAAGCCCCTGCCACCGAAGGTGTTGTGGGCTGCCAGATGGTGCAACACTCCGCCGCAAGTCCCTTTAGGGCCGACCTTGTCTCGCACACATCCGCCATCTCGATATCACCGGAAGGCAAAATCGGGAGATCATCCAAAACCCACTTCGGACCTTTGCCGCACCAGCTAGTTTCTACTTTGCAATGGCCGTAGGGACTCGACCAGAGACCCGGCATGTAGGAACCGCAGTTGCGACGCCAGAACCGTTGGTGACGACGGGGCCCGTCGTGTTGGCGGAGGGGAGTGGTGGGACAGGAGTGTGAGGGGGAGGGAGGAGAAGGGGAAAACAAGAGGGGATCGTCTTGGGCGACGACTGCGGTTTTGGAGGGAGGGAAAAGGGATTCCTCTCCCTCTTTCACCGTAGTCGTGGCAGCGACCCGCACGGTCTCGTCCCAGGCTACGTGCCGTGGGCGTTCACCTACACGCCTCTTCTTGAGCTTCTTCCGGTGGTCCTCTTCCGCCTCTTGCTCTAGCGAGAGGCCGGCTGGGAGCTTGTTGGCGAGCCCTACAGGGTCGCCGGGCGTGTATCGCAGCTCCTTCATCTCCTCACGGTACTTCTTCAGGGCGCTCCCCGCCGTGTACTCGGACCAGGGCATTTGCGCGCCCAGGACGCCTTCGAGCAGGTCCCACGCCCCCTCCAACTGCGCACAGTCCGAAAGCTTGTCTGCACAATTCGTAGTGCCGGCTTTGGCATGGAAGAGCGACGAATATGGAGGCTCCTCGTTTTCACCGTCTTCGGCCATCCGCTTGCGCTTACGGGATTGTGATTGGACGTATGTGTGTTTCTCTGTACTTGTCCGGTACCCCTTCAGCATTCTGTGGCGGATTGGTGATTTTCGGATCTCGCCATTGCGATTGGCATAGTCGGAACGGATTATGTCGTGGTAGCTTTTGAGATTGGCGAGGTGGTCGGACAGGAGGCAGAATGGGCAGGAGGAGTTGGTGTAGTCGGTGAGTGCGGGGTGGACTGGATGCCCACAAGTCCAGGGGAGGGTGACACTGTATGTCTTCGAGTTGACAGTGACAGTTTGCTTTATGTTTGTGAATGGTTTTATGATCGGTACGGATGAGGGAGATGGAGGAGGAGAACACTGTGGTTCTGCAGCATTGTTGTCTTTTTGAACGCTCTGTGAGCAGTAATCGAAAACACCACAATCCCTGATGCAACAGTCGCTTGGTTGGCTGAGTGTTGTGGTCGAGACTGAAGTCAGAATTTCTGCAGTACTGTCTTTGTGCTCTTTATTCTTTGATGGGGCAAGAGATGTTTTGCCATCCTGGCAGGAATCCAACAAATTGTGTGACATCTTGATTGCTGGTGAGGAGTATAGGTGGTGAGGTTCTGCGGTCGCAGAGGGACTCTGAAGCTTCGGGATTATGTGACTGTGACAAGAGATTGAAGATGGAGTGCGGATCGTCGAGTGGCGAGCTTGAGCTTTAGGATATGGAGCCAAAAAATCTGCGCAAGCATAGAGAAACTTGAGTGGAGAAGTACGTAGGAAAGGAGGGAAAGGTCAATAGATTGTGCACAGACCATGGAAGGTGAAGATGAAGTGAAATAGCTTATTGTCAAGCGGGTGAAAACAACACAAAATTCGGCGAACAATATGAAGCAGAGTTTGCCCACAATAAAAAATGGTGCAAATGTCTTATTCACGCCCATTACAGCCCCTACCTAAACGCACTTCCAGGTATCCGGGTTCTTCGCATCACCACCTTGGAATACATTCCGCTTTGGGTACTTGCAATGCCGTCTCTTGTAGTCAATTCCTAAAGCCTGCGTCCCATTGACCCAACGAGTACCAGTGATTGTCTCAGGCGCCTTACCTTTCTCTACCCAGTTCACAATAGCCATAAGGATATTTTCATTGGGGTCCAGACTGTTCACTGTTGTAACACCCTGCCCGATGACACTTGCTCCATCACCACCAGCGCAATGCCCTGTCCCACTGACGCGGAAGAAGCGGTAGAAGGAGTCCAGTTGTTCTGGAGATTGACCCATTGTTTTACTAACATGTTCATAGTATCGGGGCGAGTTATCGGAGCTGATGATTGCATCCATGAGGCCATGCCAGTGAAGGATCTTGGCACCGCGCTTTTGGACGGCGCTAAGGTCACCCTTCCATGTCTGGATGTTGAATGGATTCAGACGTGCAGCGTTTTCGTAGTCAGTCGAGTTGATCTTGGTAGGATCCCAACTTGGATCGTTATAGAGGGCATAGCGGAACCAGTCGGTGGTATAAGGAAATGGTAGACCATTGTAAATGGCCCTGCTAGCAACAATCTCGGATCCTGGTTGCATCCTTGGGTAAACAAGAGAGCCATCTTCTGTGTACAGCGGGGAGAATATCTTCTGCACGGTCTCGGATTGTTTGGAGGTAAGGCAGTTCGCAGTCTGGCCCTCGGAGCAAATCAGACCCTTAGAGCTGTAGTTGCACTGACTCGGATCCTCAAGAATGCCGTCGACGTAGTTGTCCAAGGCATCGCATTGCTTCATGATATCTTGATGAACCAATGTCCATAAGTTCACTGGGACGAATGTGTCAGATGTGTTACTTCCAGTCACGGGATAGAAATGGCCGCTCCAGGACGTCAAGTTGACGAACGATAGAGCTGGTGCACCAGCAACGATGCCGTCAAAATCCTCAGGAAATTCTTGAGCGGACTTGAAACCTTGTCGACCACCGGTAGAGCACCCAAAATAATACGACTTCTTGTGCGACTTGCGGTAGAAGGCCTTGGTGATCTTCTTGCCCACTACGACGCCAGTGTGCACTCTGTTCAAAGATCAGTCATAGAACACTAAGCTGAAGCGGGGGGTAGACTTACGAGCGATAAGCAAAATCTTCTACGACATCCGGGTTGTTATAGAAGGCACCTCCACTGGTACCATTGTGCCCATTATTGGCACCAACACTAGCAAATCCAAGTCCCGAAGCATAGGCTAAATCTTCATACTTGACGCAACCGTTCAACCCGCCATTTCCGCTGCTCAAAAACCGGCCAGTCCAATTCGCAGGCAACCAAGCTTCCATGTTGATTCCGGATCGTTTTGACGTTGCGACGAATAGCGCGATTCGGCAGATATCAGCGGACACTACTTGAAAAGGCGGGCCGCACGTGGCATTGAGATCTGGAAAGGTAATGTTTGTTCCTGCGGCAACGAACTGCGAGAAGTATACGGTTGCATTTTCGATCTGCAGTTTTGGAGCAATAGCCGCACAAGCAGAAGAAAAGTCTTTGGCCGGATTGGCAGCACCTTGACCAGAGTACGCATGAGCTGCGCAGGCGTTGAGGAATGGCAAGTAGAACGACGTGTTGACCTTCATATTGGCAATGTTCCACCTGGAGCGTGGATGGATGTCGACAACGGTTTCAGGTATCTCCAATGGGAGAGAGCCAACTTTATGAAGACAGAAATACTGTCCAATCTACCTTCTTTCTAAGCGTTTTTCCATTGTCGGAAATAAGTTCGGATGGACAAGGTATTCTCTTGAGAATTTCAGGACAAGGAGAACTGCTAGCTGGGGTCGACATTCATTATTTTGGTGAACGACCGGAGATGTTACGATGCTGGGGCTAGGCCATGAAACTTCCCCGCAATGCGGAAGAGATTTCGGGATGTCAAGTGGAGTGCATGGTATGACGCACGCATTGAGAATTGGATCCACAGGGGACATGGGACGAGACACGGAACAGTCGGAATGAAAGAAAGGATGATTCCGTGGACCTTGGGCATCTGGGAGGGCTGCGACACTATCACGTGATCGGAACACTTTCCCAATGTCTTATATGCCCAATTGCCGCCGGGATCGGCCCTAATTTGGGAGGGACCGATGGGGCCGAAATTGAGGCTCCAATATCTGCCTCCATAGGTCGTGATGCGACTTGCTTCCTTCAGTCGATACTCCGAGTGTGATAATGCTCGAACCTCCCATGTGGAAAAGAATTTATCCCTCACCGTGACCTTTTCAATAGGGGAGGGAACTGAACGCGTCATTGGAAGATCGTCATTTGCAAAGGTTAGGGGACAGAACCACCTCAATCCCTCTGTGCCTCCTTTTTAATATCCTTTAGCTGTCCAGGATTCCACCAGACTTTTCCCATCACAACGACGAACATCAATTGAAGAAAAACACAGTCATTGAACCAAGTAGCGTCACGTTGGCAAGAATTTCGAATTCAGGGACGAGTGAAAATCAAGCCCATGCTGATAGAAACATATTCTAGTCAGCTGAGCGACCGCCATGGTACCAAAGATAGTTTTCGAAGAAGGACTTCCTAGTGGCATTGATGTCCCTCTGATGTTAAAAGGGTAGAGGATGGCACACTGGGTGGCTGGAGCAGAAGCTTGCATGTGGAAAGGAACAAAAGCAGGCCTAGGCCTGGATCGATTCCTCCCCTCACTGGATGCTCAGCTGCCAAGCCTTTGATCGCGCAGGCGTAGATGGGCGCAAATGGATGCAGATCTCACAACTAATCCACAAATGATCCACTAAACAGAGCCACCAGAAGAACGACACCCTTCCAGCCTTTGTGTCCACGCAAAGCAACTGCGATGCGGCCACCTGAATTCTCCCCGCCTCCTCTTCCTCCTCCTCCTCGTCCGATGTAGATTGCAGCGTGCAATCCGGCCATACTCCTCTTCACGACCACTCTCCCACTACGTTCGTACCTGAAGGACCTCCCCCGCAATGCCGCAGCGTCCTGGAATCTCCACACCTCCTGACAGCGGGGAATTACCACCAGAAGAACAACCACAACGACACGACACCAAAGGCCCCGAGGAACTTATCGAATATGACTGGACCGAAGACCTCCCCCAAACCGATCATGTACGCTTCTTCCGCACTACCGACTGGGCGCGGACGAAGCTGGGGCCGTTGAGAGACTGGAGTCCGACCTTGCGCGTCTATACACGCCTGGTCTTCGCCGATTCGAGAGCTGCTTGTTTGTGGTGGTAGGTACGCTCAAAATGCTACGTGTGGGTTGAGCGCAGCAGACCATTCATTAACAAAGCAATCTTCGCAGGGGCCCCGAGTACGTTGCCATATACAATGAGGCGTACATGCCTCTCTCTGCCCGAGCGCATCCGGCCCTTATGGGCTCGCCCTTTCAGCAGGGCTACCCCGATCTGTGGGGAGGCATCAAACTCTATTTCGATAAGGCACAACAGACTGGTAGAGGCGTCGACTATTCTTCCGCCGCTGCTCTGATGGTTGAGCGGGGAGGTTGGAAAGAGGAAGCTTTTTTCAGCGGAAATTTCGTCCCGATTGGCGGAGGGCCAACAACCAAACCCGAAGGTTTCTACAATTCTCTCATCGAAGTTACAAAACAACGTCTAGCCGAGCGGCGCACCTCCATGTTGAATCGAATGGCATCAGTGCCCGGCCTCCACTCAGATACAGTGTACCAACACATTATAGACACCTTGAAAACAAACAGTTTTGATATACCACTGGCTATGCTGTATGAGATCGATTCTAAAACTGGTTCGACCGCACTGCGCCTACGAGGACAGATCGGCCTTCCACCGGGTCACGATTTGATAGTGGACGGACACGACATTGACAGTAAAGAAGGTCTTATACCCGATTGCCGCCGCGCCGGATCTGATTCTCTTGTAATCGACTATGACGAACGTTTTATATCTGTTTCCTGGGGAGGCTTTATGACACCCTCAAAACACATAGCTATTTTGCCCATCACTAGTGGCTCTCGAATTTTTGCATACCTGATAGTTGGAACGAATCCATACCGGCCATTAGACGACGACTGCTTGCAATTTCTCAAAGATCTCTCTCGCATGGTGTCTAGCATCATTTCCGCTGCCGTAATTGCCGAGGAGGCGCAGAAACGGCAACTTCGGCTTGAGAACGACCTTGCATTTAGCGACATGAAATTGCGCCATCTCATCGAACATGCTTCTGTAGGTATGGTACATATATCGATGGAGGGTGATATGCTGTGGGCAAATGAGCACTATTTTGCACTCTCGGGTAGGCCTGCAGAGGAGCAACTTGAGCGGAAGACATTTTTCGATGTCTATCATGATGAGGATCGAAAAAAGGCGGAACAAGTGTGGGAAGACCTGTTGAATGGTGCAAACCATGTTGTCGCAGAGCTCCGTCTAAAGCGCCTTTACACCTCGCCCATTGGAGACGCCGAGCCCGCTCAAATTCAAGTCCTAGCGTTTCCATACCGCGAGGACGGCAAAGTCAAATCTATAATGGCATGTACAACCGATATCAGCAGGTTGAAATGGTCGCAGAACTTCCAGGCACGTCTAGCCGCAGAGGCGCGGGAGGCCAAACGACAACAGGAAGCATTTATCGATGTAGTATCGCACGAGATGAGGAATCCACTTAGTGCTATTGTCCATTGTGCGGATGGTATATCCACCTGTCTTGAGGAAGTCCGCTCTAAACTTGCAGACATCCCAGGACCATGCCTCGACGCTCTAACTGACAACGTCTCTGCCGCCAACATAATCATGCAATGTGCACACCATCAGAAGCGAATCATCGACGATGTTCTCACTTTAAGTAAGCTAGACTCAATGCTCCTGTCGGTGACTCCTACTGCCAGTCGACCATCAAAGCTTGTCAACTCGATAGTCGCCATCTTCGAGGCTGAGCTTAAGTCAAGCCACATCCAATACGACGTGCAATCTGACCAATCTTTAATTGATCTTAATATTGACCATTTGTACTTGGACCCTTCCCGGGTAACTCAAATTTTCATCAATTTACTCACCAACGCTATCAAGTTCGTCAAGAGTGCGAATGAACCTCGGATCTCGGTCCACTTCGGAGCCTCACTTTCAGAGCCTCGTGCTTTCTTTCCAACTACCATGTTTTGGGCATCGAAAACGGCAAATTATAGCGATGTCACCGCTAATGCCGAATGGGGTAATGGTGAAGAGGTGTATCTTACCTTCATTGTTAAAGATACTGGAATTGGACTCCAGGACAAGGAAATCCATAAAATTTTCGAACGTTTCCGTCAAGCCAGTGTACGAACGCATGTCAAATACGGTGGCAGCGGACTAGGACTTTTTATCTCAAAGGAATTGACAGAAAAGCAAGGCGGAGAAATTGGTGTATCTTCGTCGCCTGGAGAGGGTTCGACATTTGGTTTCTACGTTAAGACCAGAAGGGTTGAGAAGAGGCCTCAAACCCTGAACGAACTCATGCACCAATATGGTTCCAATGCACCGCAACTCCATGTGCTTCTTGTGGAAGACAATCTCATCAATCAACAGGTCCTTGGCAAGCAACTCAAAAAGGCCGGGTGTTTAGTTGCAGTTGCGAATCATGGGCTCGAGGCATTGGAGTCCCTGGAACATGAACACTTCGATGTGGTCTTGATGGATTTGGAAATGCCAGTTCTGGATGGCTTGAGTGCAATGCGGGAGATCCGACAAAGACAGCTCGATGGGAAACTGAATGTGCCACTTCCCATAATAGCTGTCACGGCCAACGTAAGACAAGAACAGATTGATATGGCCATGGCCGCTGGTGCAGTGAGAGTGACCAATAATCACCAACGAGGCGTTGTGCTAATTCTGAATAGGATCGCGTTATGCAGAAACCTTTCAAAGCTGCTGATCTGGTTTTCATGATGAAGGGGTTGGTGCCATGCACAACACCACGATATGAGCCGGTCACTACCCCGGGGCTCAGTGAGTCACTCAATGGAATTCTCGGATGAGAAAATGTTGCTTCGACATCGATTTCATCCACATCTACTCCAGATGGCAACTGTGAAAAGACTAGACTCAAAGATCGAAAATTGGATTGTGAGCTACTGATGCCAAATGACTTAAGTTGGCATGGATAGATTACAGGAAGCGAAGCCTGCCACTCTAGAACGATTAAGTCCACACCTTCTGGACCTGTCTCAGCAACGACCATGCACTCTCTTTGACATTGGTCTAATTATAGCAAAGATAACTAGAGATGATGTCGTTGAAATTGTAAGTCTGAAGATTTGCAATGTAATTACCACCGGGAACAGTCAGACCTGGATTACAGTGAGCTTCTAAAGATCGATATTTGCTTCAAGAAATAGACACTTACGATGCTCGTTGTTGTTGCAGCCATTATTGCGGTAGAAGATACAACCAAAACCGCTTGGGACGCTGAGGGAGGAGATCTCGTCAGGCCAGCCGTTTCCCAGGTTGTCTGTGCAATGGTCAGTATGGCGTGTCAATCGCTTCAAGTTGTTTGCATACAGCACTTCTGAGTCGTGGTGATCAATCCTTCGTGACGACCACGCCTGTCAGAGTCCATCCAAACATCCACAGTGAGGGTAGCTCGCTTCGCAATAGCACGCTTGACCAGGGGCTCTCCCTCTGGGACGACCTTGGGAAGGCCTTGTACAGAAGGAAAGTGGTCTGGAATGTCAGCTGGGACTTCGATGTTGGATGGAGTCCCAGGGGCGGGCACGGCCGAGACGAGCGCGATCAGCGCAGCAGCGGAGAGGGTTGCGATGAACTTCATAGTGATTGAACGAAGACTGAACTCGGTAGCAAGAGAAGATTCAGTGTTCAGCCGGAACTGTTGATGCGGGATTATTGACTGTGGACCTAGGAGCCTGGAGAGTAAAAGTTGTTACGGAACTTGAAGGGTCTTTATAGCTTTCACTATCCCTACGACTCTGCTCATACCCCCTTTTCTCACTCACCTCCGTTGCTCTTGGTGGCAGCATCGCGACGCTCCGTACGGGCCACTTCAACCGAATGCAACTATCGGCGTCAGTCGGACGCATGCAATGCGTGAGATCATTTCACGCCTGCGTTGGAGTCGTTCTTGGAAGCTTCGCCTGCCATTTTCCACTTCTAGACCTAGAGATTCTTGGCATTGACATAGATTTGTAGGATCAAGAGCTTGGTCAAGATGAATGCGGCCATGGTCCTGAATTTTACCAGTGGGATCACCGTATGCGTACGATTTTCAAGAGTAATTTCGACATAGATCGATGGTCTGAGTGGATACGGCGCTTCTATATTAATTCTACCAGTCTCTCCTAAGGATGTCGATAGAATCATGTCAACATTGAAATTCTGCATTTTTCACAATTTTGCTGACCATTGCTGGATTGATCGCGCTGGTCATGAACCATAGAAGCAGTACAATGTCCGAAATTGGTATCCGCCTTGTTTGTCTCGCCGACCGGCTAGACTTGGCTAAAGACTTTGAGCCGCATTGGTACTTCGCGGTACAATCGAAGCGGAGAAATCATTAATTGCTGAGTCAACAGTCTAGATTAAGCCTTAGTCATTTAAATGTATATATTTCTGGGGTCCAAAAACATGTCCGACCGACCGACCGCAAAGCCGCCTAATTTCAATCACCCGATGCGATAATTCTAGTGTTCAATTTTCTAGAAGACGCGACAGCAAGGTTTCGACCTTCCTAAAAGAAGTGAGACAGGTCTGCTAGCTTCGAGGCTGATTCTTCCTACAGTCAATCTCGACCATCAAGTCGTACAAACAATAGAGTCAATTCATTTCAGAGCACCTTTAGCTTTTACAGTTCAACGCCACTAGAAGCACCATTACGGTACAAGACGTCAAGTCAAAAAATCTTATCAGCTACAAAATGATTGCAAATGTTAGTAACGAAAGATAGTTCGCTTCCCGGAACCAAGCAGCTACAATACGAACTCAGCTGAATTGTGGAGCACTCTATCAGATCTGACGTGCATATATTGCACATTGAGAAAAACTTCAGCCTTACACAAAATCACAAGGGTCGAACGATGCACGGTCAGGAAATGTCACGACTAAGTGGACCTACTAGCGACCCATCAGGTCAGTATGCGAGTGGACCCTTTTTACTTGGGTGCCACGCCGAGTGCCCAAAAACACAACTCAAATAAGACTGCGTTTTCCGTCCGGCTATCTTAGGCCGCTATTGGACAACATATTGGATTCGCGAGAACTTTTCTCGGCAGCAGGAAGTTCTCACGCGGTTTTAATTGATCAGACCATGGATATGACGAGTGCGGAATGAGGGGAAGCTCTCTGGCTCTTCGGAAATATATGAACTTTTCTGCTGGAATGTATCAGTATCCGGATTTGAAAAGACACCACAGTAAGCTGGTCTGCGCGACTGCTCTACTCTCGTATTTCATCATTGCCAACCGCAATGCCCCAAATTAATCAATCTACCCACCGATACGCTCACCTTCAACACTGTGTTCTAAGCATCGATGCCATTCCATTCGTCACGAATGGATCAATATCGATTCCAGACAAGGAACTCTTTCGCGAGCATCAGTACATCCAATCAGCCACCCAATCTAACTTTTGTTCCCGTTTAAGCTTAAGCTTAAGGTTACATTTTTCTCGAAGCTTCTTTCACAGTATTGTATCCCTCGGCTTCCCCGTTTGCGCTTTGACCTTGGCAACGGCCCCTACAGAACAGTTGCTTGCCGGCAGCTGCGCCATACTCATTCGTATGATGGGCATGAGCGCAATGGGATCTATCACACTACATATACGAGTGCTTCTGCATGAAACAACAACGGAACTTGCCATTCCATCATCCTCGATGCTGACAAGTACTATATCAACCGACTCCTGCAGCTCTGGACACACAATTTCTTAGACATGCAGGCTCAAGCACTCAATCGGAATACAGTACTTCCATTGTTGGAACTATATGCGAAATTGTTACATTAGAAGAGGATTATAGTATCCGTTAGGCGTTCCAATGGTTCTTAGAAGCTTTGTGAGAATATTAGATGTCTGTACCCTCGTATAGCTTACGCATTCAGAGTACACAGTGGAGAATGAATACAGGATCAGGTAATATTACTGATTCACCGGAAGTATTTGGCAGGGGAGGATAGAAGATTTTGGTGTGGTAGGTGGAGTGATGGGATGTTGCTGCACATTTCTTGATCCAAAATCACGAGGCAGAAAACACTTGTGAGTGTATCACGATTCCCCAGCACACTGAGATCGGAACACACTTTCTTTTCGTGAGAAGGAGAAATCATAACATGTTACTGCCGTCTAATCCAGCACAGTGTATTGGCAGAAACAGAGTTGCACACAAGCATCTTAGTACGTTCGTATTGAAGTCATATTTCTGGACTGGGGTTTCGATATCTTTCCTCATGAGGATGTGCTGGTGCCTGAACGGAGACGCTGAAGAGTATGGTAGGACAAGGCGGGGTATAGTATGTAGGTATAACCGTCCATTTGGAGGAGTGGGTACACGGTTTCCGAACCGGGTGGAGGGCTGGAAGGATGTTGGGCGGTGTGCTGGATGATCTTGGGATGGAATGCTAGGTCTGGGGGACGAATTCGTGGCAATTTTATAAGCGGAATGCGTTGGGTATTTTTGGGCTTTGTCATAGTGTCCCTTTGAGCCTGGAATTGGGGCGGTGGGTAGATTCAGGCTTGCAGGGTCTGGCAGGGGAAGATGGTATTGAAGATTTTCAGGTATCCACATGCAACTCCTAACCTCCCGACCACCCCAATCTCCAATTATGTGGTCGAAAGTATGTTCAAACTGATGGACTGATAACACGACCTCGGTTGCGCATTTTGCTATCGACAAGTGTCTCGGAGAGCTCTTGTTATTAGCTCTTGTTTGGTTACGATAAGTAGTATACTCGTCGTCTTCATTCAGAACATTTATAACGGTCATCAGTGTAGCTCTGTTGTGTAGATGTATAGACTTCATGTTTTATCTGCCCCGCGAACTAATCAAAAAAATGTGTGCCAATGCTAAGCACGGTTTATTCAGTGGTATTCAGCAGCTAAACGAGCACATTGCCAAGATCGGGCACGAAAAAACAGAGATTTCCCATTCGCAACCCCACATCGCAATGTTTAACTCTTGTGACGTCATTTATGCTACCATGTCTGTTTTTACTTGGAGCTGATATTTTATCCAAGTGCCTTTTAAAGGCTAGCATGTGATGTGCTTCTGTTTTGTCCATGTATCGAGAAACCAGACTTTGCACTAATAATTCGTGAAACAAAACGAAACCATTATCGTCGGAGCAAACAATTGTGGGGCCCCAGTTGCATCGTGCACGATTAATAATGAACCTTAAATTTTCACTCCAATTCTTTCCTATTAAGTCATTACTGCCTTCCTCTCATAGTTAGATGCCGCGCGCTCTTTTAGTACTTTCTCAGTCATCAAGAAAGAGCCTGTGATTGGCGAAATACTCAAGCCTCGTCTGCTAGTCTACTGACTACAAGCCGCCTCTCACGCACTACCATGTTGATTCTGTTAGGATATTTTTTAATGGGAGAAGCCCAACATATTTTGCTGTAGTGAAATACGTAGACGCTGCAGATAACTTGAAAATATCTATATGTGTTTCGCCGCCACGGACAAAAGCAAAATATTCTTGGCCGCCCAATAATTAATTAGATCAACATAATTAGTCCTCCACCCCGCCTGTTAATAATTAGAGAAAGCTTACAATGTGGACACATTAATACCGACACATTGAGAATTGCTTTAATTCTAACTGGAGGACAGTAACTGAGATGTATGGGATAAGACAAGTCGCCGTTGCGCTTTTCGGAAGCGTGATGGCCGCATCATGGACCCTGAATGGTTCTCTTGGATTCAACACCTCCTCGCTACTTTGGACATCAACATCAATCAGTTCGGGGTTTGTGTCACAATCGACAGTAACCCGATTCGCGGTTTTAGACTCAGGTACCGAACAGGCGACCAGCGCACCATCAGCTCCATTCGCCACATCAATTAAAATAACGAAGACGAACAGAACCATAATTTCTACAATAGCCACCACTCCGATTTCCTCTGCAACACGTGGCTACGCAGGAATATCAGACACTTCGAACTACACAAGGGATGGTGAAACTCCAAGCAGAGGCTACAATATCTCGTATTCGGCGGGTCTTAGTCGATGGGTCAATGCATCTAGTGACTTAACTTCAAATTGGACGGCAGCCACTTTGAGAACACACTTCGTTGTCAATACAGCCAATACAAAAACACAAGAACCCATGTTCGCAAACACATCAAACAGCAAAAGTTTGACAGACTTAATAGCGACAACGAAGTCAATATGTCCTATCACCTCATACGCAACTGATTACCCCGTAACACTTCGGGATCTACGCGGGTGTGCATACAACTCTGCGTTGCCCGAGGATCCACAATACTGGTTTTACGAAGATCGTTGTCTTGCGGTATACTGCCCAAGTGCATATATAAAATCTGTCTTTGCATATACAGGCCCAACACATATGCAAACCCTTATCACCTCACGAATGGACGTGACGTTCACCGAGGGTCCTGAGGGTGGTGTGACGATAATCGGTCTCGGCACTATGGAATACATAACTATGAGCTGTGAGTATACAAAACAAAGAAGTCTATCTAAGCTAATAAACTAGGGATGGGGAATAGGTTTGATGAAGTCTATGCTGAGCCGCCATGCTGTGGAGATTGTACAATGAGACTCAAGGCATTGAATGTGATGCATTGGCCAGATCAAGCGACTGAAGTAGACTCTATTGTTCCAAACTCGATATCCAATAAGTTGGATGTTGTTCCTAGCACTGTTGTTGATGAGGAAGGATTCACATTGTACGTGTAGCCGGTCACGACAATCGGGCGCTGACACGTAATCATAGCATTTCCCCAAGTGTATACCTTGCATTCACATCCTTCAGAGGCTTTGACTCATGTGGACCAATCGGCCAGGTAACAAATCTGCAGCAAATATTAACTTCGATACGCTTACAGTGAAAGTAGACAGTTCTCTCGACTACGATAGCATTTGATGCAACGGAGATCAGCACGATCTCCTTCATCCGAAACCTCACTATTTGTGAAGAGGGTGTGATGCCGACCTGGTCAACTAGTACAACTCGTCGTATAACATTTGCGGATCTATACAAGACTGATTGTTCTACTGCCTGGGATGGGTATTTTTACAATCCCGACTACCCTCTCATGTATTTATTTTCAGAAGGTATGTTCAATCTCTCTTATACGGTCGATCTACAGCTGACTTGCATAAAGATCCATGTCATCCCTAGTAAGTAACACACAAGAAGACAGATTATTTACGCAGAGCTAGCATTCAATCGTAGAGTGGGATTGAAAAAATGAGCAGAGATCGATGCTAACCTTCTATAGTATCGCTGTTCCAACTCGATTGCAAGAAATCTACCCTGAATGGGCGAAATGTACGCCATATGTCGCTGGAGGATTCCACGACCCGCCAAAGATCCTCGGTCGTGGTCAAGATCTCGTACCAACAACTAAATCAATTACTCTGACACCAACGACAAGCCCCCCGTTTCCTGGGTCCCGTCCAACCGATATACCTCAATCTACCACTTTTGCGCTGCCAAATCCGATTGTGAGAACTGGGGTGGCGCCTAATTTGGTTAGAAGTTCGACTGCTCTTCATCTGCCCATAGCTGTGCCGAGCCCACCGTCAAATCCCATTCTACCGCCATTCGTCATTAGTGTCAGCTCATCGATCACGAAAGGAGATACCCTTCAGTACTTGACAGTGACACCAATACTACTCCCACTACCACCCATCCAAATGCTGAAAAGCTCTCCCAGCACCAACGACCAACCCATGGTTCCCGGTGGATTCATTATAGTAGTTAAAGATCAAACACTGCTCCCAGGACAAAGTGTTTTCGTTCGGCCCCAAACATCCACTCTCTACAATGGCCAACCTACAGTTGTCAACGGTATATGGCTCTCACTCGATTATAAAGGCCTGACCATTAGTGCTGAAGGAACTTCAACGTTTCCAATCAAATCAAATCTACCCATAACCAAAGCTCCACTAACCATGAAACTAGATGGTAACACGTACACAGCAGACTCTGGTGGGCAGTTCCATATTAGCGGCCAGACACTGATGCCTGGAGGTATGATAAGGATCAGTGGGACAACTGTGACAGACAATGAAGGACGAGCCAGTATCGTTGGCGGTACTTTCATTCTTTTGGAGTCTCAGGGGACGGCAATTATTATAGATGGCTTGACCTCTTCCAAGCTTCAGGCTGTGTCAACATCTGCTGCGAATTCTCGTGTACTGATGGAAGAAATGAAGTTGACTGAAGCCGACAAGGTTAGATCTGGGATGCTTGGAGGAGTTACAAGTACACTTGCAAATGGACAAACTACTATCTTGTCTGCTGCACAAATCGCAGATGAGATATCAGCTATGTTATCATATGAAAGTGAGCGTACCAGTACTTCCACATCTGGGAGGCGTGGGTCCATGCCTACTCATAACATTGGGGTACAGTCGGGAACAAAGAGTTGGCATGCAAAAGGAGATGCGTATGTGCTTCCTGTTATCGTAGCTTTGTATGTAATCTTCGTAATGGTATTATTATGAAACAATATTCTGGGATGCGCAATACCAACGATGGAAAATATATACCAGTGCCAAAGCAATTAATTATTGAAGAAACAAAATTCGCAGATAAACCCATCCAATAGTGAAGAATTATGTGCAAAGTTCACATTCAGGGGCAAAGAGAAAAAGATTGGTGTCACTCTATACCTAGTTCAGTTAAGTCACGTACCGTACTGCAAATACATCGGAACCGGTAAGTGGGGCAAGCTAATTGATTCGCATTTGAACCGTGTAAATACATCCGAGGGTCTGAAAACTCTTCTCTCCCTCGATTTTCTCATCGTTTTCCTTGTTAGGAAGCAAAGCTGAAGGGTAGGCTGTATGAGCATTGTTACTACAAATCTAGTATTGCTAAGTGCACAAACTATCATCAAACAGCACAACAACAAACCAGCATCGGTGGTTTAGTGGTAAAATTAGCCGTTGCCATCGGCTAGCCCCGGGTTCGATTCCCGGCCGATGCAAGACGTTTCTTTTTGCAGTTGTGGTGGACTGGAGATGGTGTTTTGAAAGGTGTGGTACATATGGGAAATGCCAAGACCCTATATTGCAGCCATCACTGGTCAAGAACGCGGATCTGGAGCAGTAGTTTTTGTTAAGAGTTCTTTCTCTGTGACCTCTTGCAATTCGCTTTCATTTAATATGATGTAAGGGCCTCTGGTTTCCATATTTTTGGATAGTTCGCCCGCATCCGATAGTTTGTGTGTGGTGTTGCATCGCTAAACGATCATGCGTCACTAGCGCCACTATCTGTATTTCACGGTTCCAAAGTCAATTATTTCAAAACGAGCAGGCCGACCACAAGTCAGAAGAGCATTCATTGGATAAGCAACAATATCCAATGAACAAACAGAAGTGGTTATTGTTGCTACAATGACGTTCATCATGTGCCATTACTTGTTCTGGGAAGTACGCACTATCAATTATTACCTTCAAGATAACTGGCCAACAGTCCACTGTAACAGTGATGTAAGTGGAGCATGATAACATTTTAAGCTTATTAGGTCACTGGCCCACACAGTACCATTGAATCATTCATATCATCCTTGTAAATTAATCAATAAAGCTACTTAGTAAAACTTTTGTACAGGTAGAAACGCCCAAATCTCGTTCTGGTATGAAATCAAACCCTCAGTATTTCGTTAATTGAGGAGTTCCTTGAGCAATAGGCTGTGAGAACTTGGTCTCGACAAACACCTTTTGCATACCATCCTCCTTTTTTTCGAACTTATAGTAGACCTTGTCTAGATCCTCCAAGCGGACACGATGTGAGAGCATTTTAGTAGGATCAATCTGTCCTTCTTGGATCATCTTGAGCAAAGACTCCCAGTAGAGATGGACGGGTGCTTGGCCGTTACCAATGAGTCGGATACCTCGTTCCATAAGAGATCCGATGTTGAAGTGGTTGGTCTAAAATGCATGAGTGACTGTTCTCCGAAGATCATAGAGTGGGCTAACTTACAAATCCAACGTATACACCAGTGATACCACACCTTCCAAAGTTTCTTGTGCTAGTAATCATTTCGTTGACGATCTCACTTGTGTCGGTCTCCAAACCCAACATCATTTCGAAATAATGTCCCCAACCCTTGGCGTATTCTCCTGCCGCACATTCAATGCTGACATCCGGGCCGCGATCGTTGCACATCTCTTTGAGTTTGCTGGTCACGGACTCGCCCTTCTTGAGAGAAGAGTAGTCGATGGTATCAATGTTGGGGTACTTGGACTTGACATAATCAAGTCGCCAGTTCGCATCGATCACAATGACACGCGATGCGCCATTGATGAGAGAGAAGTCCGCTGCCATCTGGCCAATAGGTCCTGCACCCCAAATTGCGACAACATCGCCCTTCTTGACTCCTGTGTCGACGACCGCGTGCCAACTTGTTGCGAGCACGTCAGATAGGTAGAGACCCTTCTCATCTGGAACATCATCGGGAAGTGGGAGGAGGTTGACATCACCATAGGGAACTCGAGTGTATTCCGCTTGTCCACCTGCAAATCCGCCAGTGAAATGGCTGTAGCCGAACATGCCTGCTGTCCGTCCGCCATACATTGCGTTCTCAAGTGTGTTCGCATTCGTCTTTTCACACTGGGATGAAAGCTTCTGCTTGCAATAGTAACATGAACCGCACGCGATTTGGAAAGAGGCGACCACACGCTGACTGAAAAGTTATTAGCCCTGTTTTGTACTGAACAAGCCATATGCTTACCCCTTCCTCAAGTTGGTAATCTGTGAACCAACCTCGTCCACGACACCACAAAATTCATGACCCAAAATATCACCTTTCTCCAGCTCAACCACAGTTCCGTGTAGAAGATGCAAATCTGAACCGCAGACAGTGGACCCAGTGATTTTGAGAATGACATCCCTTGGCTCCATAATCTTAGGCTTATTTACTTCCACAATTTCGACCTTGTTCTTGCCCATCCAGGCAAGCGCCTTCATCTTTACTGAAGGGTCACCGGCATTGTCCTTGGAGGGATTCGTAATATCTTGTGCAGTGGTCGCATTGTCGTCGTGACCCAGAGCTTTTTCAAGCTGGTATGCTCCTTGTGACACTGCCATGATGAATTATTCGTATCTCGGTATTGAATTGAGAGAAAAATAATTAAATTGTATGCAAGAAGAAAGAATTAAGCTGAGGGGAAAACTTGAGCCTTTCTATTGAAAAAATAAAATCATAGCTATGACATAGTCCCATCATCGGCCAGGGGGGTCTACTAATTCTCCAAGTACCGATCCCTCAACTCCCGGCTGATAGTTGTCTTTCTGCCATAGCCCTTGTTACATTGGCCAAAGGCAGCAGGATGTACGTCATGACTTCGTCAAAAAGGGCTTTCCAGGTAACAATGAAGAGTAATTTGCGGAGAACAGATCGCGTATGGTGCCCGCATCGGTATGATGGCCGATAAACCATGGGTGAATAAAACATGGGTGAATAAAATATGGTCGGTTTGGCCACGAGGTGACATGGGCATAGAGAAAATGCGCATGTCACCTTGACGCAATTGTTCTGCCCCTCGTAGTGGGGTTCGATCTGCGGAGCCTCAATTGCTGAGTCAGCGCAACCAAATGTGAGCAACGACCCAGCAACACATTCCGACATCGTTATATACTTCTTTCGTATGAGCACCTTGATGGATATGGATATTATCGAACGTGAAAAACTGGTTTAGCGTGAACCAATCTCCGTTACTTGATCGAAATGTCTTCGCGGTTACCTGAACTAGTCGTTCTGGATCACATTCACTGTTTCGGCACTGGTTAATCGAAAATTTACTCGAAGCAGTCGTCCAAAATATTTGAAGAGATAGATCATAGTGTTCACAAGCCGTCACTGGCCATACGCATGTTAAATGGCGCCAAATACTAACGATTGCAAGTTGTAACAATATTGAGAACACAAAATGAGATTGACTTCTAGATGGTAGCAGAGAAATCATTTCATATTCGATAGCCAACCTCACTTGCTCTTCGCAATAGAGACCACATTTCTCAGTGTCCCAAATGGCAGTACATCAGCAATGCGCTTTTTACTTGCGAAAAGCATCACCAATCGGTCAAGTCCACAGCCCCAACCACCTGTAGGTGGCATTCCCCATTCCAACACCTCCAGATAGCTTTCATCAACTTTGCCCTCACCGTCCGGATGGAAATCTTGCTGCATGACAAATTTTCTTCGTTGTTCAAACGGCGAGTTCTCCTCCTCATATGCATTAACATATTCATTACCCCTGATAAACAGTTCAACCCTTGATGCGACCCGCTGGCCTGTTGTTTCATCGAGATACGATTTCGAAAGAGGTGATAAGGCTTCTGGGTGTTGGGTAATAAAGGTCGGATTTATGCAGAGCGGCTCGATATATTTCTCCGCGAGAGTGTCGAGGAGACGAGGAAGTGAAGGGTTAGGAGGAATGGAAAGATCTAGGACATTGAACATGGCAAGAACATCTTGAGTTGCAGTGCTTGAGGCGAGGTCTGGCATTTTAGAACCGCTTGCCTTTTCAATCGTGGGAATGAAAGGTAGTTGTGCAAAAGGGGAACTGAAGTCAATGCCATTGGGGGCTTCTAGCGAAGGGAATTCGCTTGGGCGAAGGTTTTCCACAGCTGTGTGCAACCCTTGGACAAGCCTTTCAGTACGTTCAATCAAAGAAGGAAGCGTCGCTCCTACTTCGTAGAACTCGCAGATACTGAACTCTGGGTTATGTGTGTTGTCCACGCCTTCATTTCTGAAAGCACGACCTATTTCAAATATCCTGTCTTGGCCTCCAACAATCAGTCTTTTCAGATTGAGTTCAGGGGCTATCCGAAGCCTTATACGCATGTCTGACATTTCGTTTGCAATTGTCTCGAATGGTCGCGCTATAGCTCCTCCTGCTTCTACGTCAAACATTGGAGTCTCAACTTCGAGGAAACCATCGTCTGTAAGGGAACTACGGATATGGTTATAAACCAATGCCCGTAGACGAAGAACGTCTCTAGGCTGCCGGCTTATAAGCTGGTGAATATGCGGCCGTCGCGCAAGTGTCTCTGCATTCTCAACCACATCAGGAACGTGGTGCAGACATGGTGCGAGGACCTCAGGAACATGAAGAGCAGAGATAGTAAGTTGGCCAGTTGGTGTCCGTGTTGGATTCCCTTGTACAGAAATCCAATCACCATTCCGGACGATCTTCTGGAAGCGTTTGAAGCCATCTCCATAGCTCTCGTCCTGGGCAATGAGCCGCTTCAGTTCAATCATTGCCTGGAGTCGGTGGGTATCACGTTCGATGTCAAGAAACATCAGCTTGGAACTGAGCAGGCGTACAGATCGAACTCTTCCTGACTTGGTCAGACACATTCAACCCGATGCCCGAACAAGTCCATACCGAAAACCGACACATGGTCGGTTTGTGTATTTCCAATCGCCTGATATTTGGTATTGAATTCCTTTACAGAGAGGCGTTCGGTTCCTGCAGGATACGCGAGGCGTGGATGGTATTCTCCTAAAAGCTTCGCCTCCCGTAATTGAGTGAGACGCCTGGTTTTTTCAACATCTGAGGGGCCAGTGTATGCGTCAATGGAGGTGACGCTGGAAACGCATCGCTGGGCGGCATGGTAGACGCGGACGTGTTCTACCCTCAAACATGGCCGGACGCTCGCCGATGTATACGGTCGCAGAAACTGCAATGCATACCTATGCATGCTTGCCATCGTTAGTGAGAGGACAACAAATGATGAGAATTGATGAGATGCAAAATGAGAAAAGTGTCAGTCAAGGTGGACTATGTTTTGAAATCAACAGCCAATTAAGGCCTCATTCGCAACGGTTCTTGAGTCGATCATCATTTAATATTGCTGAGATAGATAAATTGAAATGGTGAAAGCTTACCTGCAATGCTGGACCTCGAGCAGTGGTCGAAGTGAACCCGAGAAAGTTGAAAAGTTTTTGAAGCTCGCCAGATGGAGCTTGCGGCTCGCTTTGCGGCGAAATTACGGCGCATCCACAAATGGCTAGCGTTATTCGCAACCTAACACAATTCCAGGATTTGTACACAGCACCTCCTCCTAGCGGCAAAGCATCAGGACAGATCTTTACGAAAAAAAAAATTCATCCGGATAGAATTTGAGAAAATTAATTTGAACACTATTCGCCTTGTAATCACTGATCATTTCGACAGCCCTTTATCAGATGAAACAAGACACTACCCGTGTAAAAAGAGATAGCTTGAAGTAAAGCACCTGACGGATGATGAACCTCATGAAAGACTACGTCGTGACAAATATTGCTGTTCAGATACTCCAGAAAACAATTATCGTGCACTGCCTAGTTACTAACAGTCGCAGTCATAATCCCAATAACACTGAGGCATACTTTAATCCTGATAGGACACATATTACAAGCTATGTGCACAGCATTTTTTCGAAACGATTGTACAAAGCAAAACTGTAAAATATTCACAACAAAAGCCCTGTTTCCAATTTCCAATCGAATAAAGGTTATTTATCCTACAATGAACTTCTTCCTATCTCCGCAAGAACAAAATGATTCCACCCACGGAAAGAGGACTCATTCTACATGTTCTATACAGCTCTCCCCGACGCAATCTAAACCTCTAGTATATTCCAGGTCTCCTCTGTTCAGCGAACTTTTTCGGATCGATTCCGTACTGGGTTTGACTTGTTGGAGGAGGGGGACCTGTTGGAGGACGGGGCTTTATCATGGCTTTAATCCCTTCTGCTGCTGCTATCATCTCATTTGGTGTTATACCATACTTTCTCTCGAAACTAGTCTTTCTCGGAAATAACAACTGTTTCTTCGCACCCGTCTGTGTAGAAGCTTCTGGTTGCAAATTTTCTGGCTGCTGTGAATCTGCGTTTGCGGATTTGTCATATTCCTGTTCGTAATGTTCTTGCCGAGGGTCTGGATACTCAGACACATATACACCATATTGATCCTCTCTAGTTAGTTTTTTCTTTCCACTTGCGAGTGGGCGCCGATTTTTATACTCTTCATCTTGTTCATGAGGTTGAGCCGGAGGACTATGTCGATGTTGATTCATCGAAGCATCTTGTTGATACGCGTTTGCACCATATCGAGTGTCATTTTGTGATTGGGACCCTGGCTGTCTAAAAGTTCTTGGCTTTGGTTGTGAGAGTGGATGCTGTATATTCTCTGGACGACCTTGTTTCATCGAAGAACTTTTTGATATCCTTGGGGGTAGTACGGGCTCTGACCCTGATCTGCTCCGGATTGAGAGGAATAATTCTCAGGATAGTGTCGGGTCGGAACACTTTGATGTCCGGTTTCTACATGGCTTTGGTATGCTCCGCGTTGAGAGAAATAAGGTCCACCTGTCTCATATGTCCATTCTGTACGACTACCAGAATTCCCATATTCGTAACGGATATATGTTTTAACATAAATATTGCGAGGGTTACGACGGTAAGTTATGTGCGACATACCTAGGTGGTGTTGTCAAGTAACACGAGAATTGGGGTTGGTAAGGGCTGAACTGATCTTAACTGGATCACTAGATGACCGCAAGACTTGAGGATCAAAGACATCGAAAGACCAGCTTGCAAAATGCGGTACTCACGGTTGAGATAAACGAAATCTCAGAAAAGTTCGCATAGAATGGTAACCAAAGAAGAACCAACTAAAACTGTCGTGGACTCAGTTACTTATCTTGCAATACATCCAATGAACAGATATGTTCTAATTCCAATACTAAATAAAAAATACCAAATTTAATACCAAAATCGAATATTCGTCCCCTTCGAAGCGCCGAGGAATATATCCCGACGGCGAGGATAGAGCTCAGTAATCCTACATCAACGTGTTGAGGACACCAAATTAGGACATTATCTACAAAAAGCCACACGTTAAAAAATCAACCAGGATTTATATGCATTTCAAAGCCGACAAGATCATTCTTATCAGCCATGATTATGTTTGTTCTCTCGACCTACTACTTTCTTTGCACTCAGCAGTCAGATCCAGGCATGCAAGCGATTCAGTACGTCAAGATAACGACTCCACAATAACAGTCAACCATGGCAATTAGATTATGAAAGGAAATTCGTTGAGAAAACTATACCGATATGTTTACTATATTTACTATGTTTTTGACCTTGAATGCAGGCTAAGAATTTCGAATTAATATTACAGCGCAAAAGAGTGTGAAATACTTTACAAAGAGCTGGAACAAAACTCCCTACATTGCACCGACATGCATGCACATAAGCAATATCCAAACATTCCTTATTTATTTTTTGATTAATTGCTACAGTCTCTAATCAATCTCCGCCAACATCGATGATACGCCCCTCAAGCAAAACAACAAAACGCAACACCACTTCCCCACCACAAAGAAAGAAATATACAGCAGCCAATGTTTGTGCAGATCCAACCTGTTCTCATGTCCATAGTGTAGGGTTTTTACACTACAAATATGCTGATTTATGATGCTTTATGACAGCAAGAGTTTAGTTTTACGATATCCTTCCAGTTCTCGAAATACATGAAAAAGATTGCTGAATATCTTTCCAACATACGAATTCCTGTTACCCACCTTATTCAACACAAATATCATACACTAAGCCACTATTACCTTCCTAAAGCCTGATCACAAGTCCAGCCTCCAACTCTCCCCTCGTCAAGTCCTTCACGCGAAAATCCACACAAGGACCTCAACTCCACCTCTCTTCTACTCACCCATATCCTCGGTCCTCAATCTCCAATCTCCAATCCCAAATCCCAAATCCGCATGACCATCCCCAAAGCCAAAACTCTAAACCAAAACTCCAAATCCCCATCCCCTACCAAACCCAGCACCACTCCTACAATACCAAGACACATATCCACACTAAACAAACCCATCTCCTCGGCTCGCCCACCCGAAAACCATCCTCCCTCTCCAACGCACGCTCTCATAACCTCACTTGCAACAAAACAGCAACCTCAATCATCCCACCCTCACTCCACCAGCCCTCTCCATCAACCCTCAAGACCGGTATTCACCCTACCCCACACCTATTTTACCCTCCAATCTCCCCCGTCGGCACCCGCCCATCCGGAGCAGTCGCGCCACGTCGTGTCGTAGCATGACATCCACATACGTTACAGATCCCCCGTGCCCGAGCCCGGGATAAGCCAGTGGCAGGTGTCAGATATGCTTGGCGCCAAACCCACGTCCTCCTCACCATCCACTCACAATGACATGCATAACCAGGATCCAGGATCCAGGATCGAGAATTTGTCTCTTCTCTGCGATTTCTTCTCTATGATTACGGAGTGTGAGATGTGAGGCTTAGGCTGAGGCTGCGATTTGACATCTTGATATTCTGATTCGAGATGCCGCATCCCTTCTCCACCGCGGGCAGGATACTGGAAAGGGAAAGATGAAAAAACGAGTCATGTACTCGATTATGTATACGAATTCAAGTAACACGCAGATAGATAATCATGAAGTCTGATTGAATCCCTTTGTACAATTCGTATCGTGTCGTGACATAACACGCCCAGTCCCAAAAACACCAAATAATGGTTATCCAGAAAAATGGAATATCTTGTTTTTTCCTTTGTTCATTCAAGGAGAAATGTTCGCTTACAACCTCTTCTTTCTGCCTTTCTTTCTGTCCTCAGGGGATATAAAAAAATGAAGAATATGTTCCTTACATCATTTCTTTCCTACTGTCTTGCTTTCTCGCCTGCTTGCCCTCTTTCCACAGTGATTGATTCATCCATCAACATCCCCACTTGAATAAAAACACCTAGTCCAAATCTACAATACAACCTCAACACAAATGATAAGAACAAAAAAGATATGAAGCGCTCGTCGCTTAGAAATGCTCCTTCCAGAACCTGAAATTGACCTCCTGGCATGTAGCCCCCTTGCACGCCTTCTTGATGTCACGAGCTGCTGCGTTGGGACCGCAGAAGTACACTCCGACGTCAGTGCGGAGCGTTGACTCTAGCCCGCTCATATAAGTCCTGTCAAGAATGCCGTCACGCATTCCGCATAGTAGGCGGCCGAAGTCGGGACGGCCGAAGTTGGTGCGCGATTTGAGTTCGGTGAGAGGATCTTTGTCAGTGCCGACGGAGTTGAGGACAATGTTTTGCGCAGTGTTGATATCAATCTTCTGTGTGAGGTAGGTGTGGATGCGGAGGAATTGGTCACCATCACCGTTAGCGCCGAGAGATTGGGCCTCGAGCGAAGAGAGCAAGTTTTGGAACCATTCGAAGGAGGACGTATCTTTGCAGACCCAAATGAATTCCACACGGCGCAGACGCTTGGGTGGGTTAGGGCTGAGGCGGAGATGATAAATGGACTTGAGGATAGAGGCCCAAGGTGTAACACCGATACCAGTTCCGATGAGGACGGCGACTTCATTCTCGAAGACGTCTTCGGCAGGAGCTCCGTAGGGTCCGTCGATCTTCAGGGAGGGCATCTTTTGGCCGTGTTGGAGAGCGATTTCGTACATGCCCATGGGGTCGAGTTCGTCGTAAAGCTTGGATTGCGATTGACCGGCACCGAGAGCATCGGCGAGAGCGCGAGTGAAGTCACCAACTTGGCGGACGTGGACCGAGATATAAGGGTCGTTGGGGCAAGAGGTAATTGTAAAGGGATGCCATTGGTGAACACTGACCTCGGGACAGTTCAGGAACAGCCACTGTCCAGGCTTGTAGTTCATGCTCGGCTTAGTAAATTGAATCTCTACGGCATCTATCGGGTGTTAGATTCGTTAGACGGGAGAATTGGCTGATAGACTTACCATATGGATGACGGACTACCTTGACAATCTTAGTCTCGCGGCGGGATCGAATCTCACGGTATAGACGATCCATGAGATACAAGCCGCCACCAAAAAGCTCCCATCGCCAGCCCTCATAACCAATGCAATGATCCCAGAAGTCCTTTCCTGCGAATGGAGAGATTGGTGCAGCAGTGTCACGAACGAAGCAGCTAGTGGCGTGGGTGTACATGCCGAGCAGGAACGGGATGAACAAGTGGTGGGTGTACCAGAAAGTCTCGAAAGACTGTTGTCGGATCCTGTGGTGGGCGGTGGTGTAAATCAACAACATGCACAACAACATGATGTGGCCGGTAATACCACCAGCCTCGGTGTAGTGGATTTCGAGGGCCATTTGAGGGCGAACCTGAGTCTTTTCCACGTTATAGAAGCTAATATTGGTTAGCTATAGTCTCTAGACTGGTTCGGCAGTATTATTACTCACTTGACATAATGCGCAGCGGTATGAGCAATGGTAAACATAAGCATAGCGTAGGCAACCTGGCGATGGAACCATATCGACTCGTCGAGGGGGAGGAATCGAATTTTCGGTCGGAGTACTCGTATGATGTTTCTGCACATGGGCATGACAATAACCATTGTATCAACGGACAACACCAAACCAGCACCTCGAGAAATCCAGACGGAATATTGAAGAGCATTAAGCGGCGCGAGGCGAGCATCGCCCTGTTGTTTCCACCTGGGTAACGTTAGTATGAGGATGATTTGTGGTGCGGTGCGGAAAGAACATACCATCCTATAGCGAATATTGCCCAGTGGAAACCCCAAAATACAACGTAGAAGAAAATCTTCTTAGGGGTGAATAATTGCCCCCAATTCGTCTTTGCGACAGCCATGATGTTGTGATGTACGAGGTCGAAGGCAATAGCGATAGTGGTCGTACACCCTTTACAGAATCCAAGCTACAAAAGAATCCAGCCGTTCAACGGTGATTAGGACACGAATTAAAAGATTCTACGGCGAAAAATGCGAACGTCGACCAGAAGTGAGGGAGTCCAGTCCAAGTTCAACCCGGCCAGCCAGATGACGAATTAGAGGTAAAGAGTGTCGGTGTCGAGGAGACGGAGGGGAGGGAGTGGCGTGGTGTAGAGAGAGCGGAGGTAGAGATGACGACCAAGGCTGCCGGGGACGAGGGTTATTAGAGTGAAGCTTCTGGCAGAGATGGTGGCTTTGGGTGCAGATCAGGTGGGTCTCTGGTGAGCCGTGCGAAACTGGGTACAACGGGCAGGTTGTGATGAAACCAACAGGCGCGCTCGGAGCGGCAGTGGCTCAAACGAGTCGTCCCGGTAGTTTGTGCAGTATAGAATGGGGAATTAAGACGGATGACAGTTTGCAGCCTTCCCAAAGCGCGGTCGACTCAGGCAGAGATGAATCAACGCCAATCCTGAAGGGGTGGAGTTATGGCAGTAGGGGGCAACGGTAGAATATCGAGGGGGTGGAAGGGGTGGAGGGGGTTGACGGCTATGCGACGTGCGCCAGATGTAAGAGGAACGTCTCAAACCTGAAGCGCCAGGCACAGAACCATTTTTCTGGCTAGAATGGTGCTGATTACTCGGGGAGGCTCTTGGCCGCAATAACCAGAGACGGGCAGCAATGCAAAGTTATGCGCCCGGGCGGCGAGTGACGAAAGTGCAGGTATTGAATATGGCTTGGAATTGCAGTGCTGTGCAGTGCTGTGCTCGGCGGCGGAGTTGGACAGCCAAAAGAATTAGGTGACTGCGGCTCAACGAATGCTGCTGAGCTGTGTACTGCGACTCTATTCTCTTCTTTTCGATATTGAGGCACGGTTTATTGCGATCAAAGTGCCTAAGGCGTGGCAATGGCGGTTTGGACGAAGACGACTCGGATTGTTCGTGGGTACGTGTTCGCGGGGGCGAAGGGGGTTGGTTCGGTTCTGACACGGCCAGGGGTTGTTGTAGTGAGACAGTCCACGTTCGAGGCAGCGGGTGTACGGGCAGGTTAGAAGGTCGCAAAGGGGGAAATCCAAGGCTGCGATCACTCAGCGGTGAAGATGTGGTGTGTATGTAGTAGAGAGCAAAGAGAGTCGAGTGTAGAGTATAGAGCAGAAAGGGGAACGTCAGCCTTGGAACATCGTCGTGTGGTGTTGTTGTATCTTTCTAGTTCAACGTCAGATTCGAGAGGCACCGCCAACGGGTCCGTTGCGCCAGGAATTGGACGGCTTTGGACTGCACAGCATCCACCAGCAGAGACGAGCAGCCAACAGGGCTTCACAGAGGAGCCGTGGATGCGCTGGAGCAAAGGACGGACGAGGGGCCTGCCACTGGGCCTGCAGATGCGAAGGGTGCAAAGAGTCAAGTCGTGAGGAGTTGAAGCCACAGCGGGTGATGTGAGCGATGTGAGTGGCAGGGCCGGCTCTTGGCAGCTCTACCAGGCGGCAGCGATTCAGCCAATGGAGGACGGGATGGAAGCGCTCACAGGTCGCGGGCGGGCCACGATGCGAGTGCACCTGCAGATGCGAAGGGTCAGCACAGGCACCGACCTGGCCACTGCACCGAGAACATAGTGTGTGCTAATGCACCACCCCAGACTTTTCCAAGATCTTTCCAAGCTTGATAACGGTGGGTATTTTTGGAGCCTCAACCACTCACAACCTTTCCCCACACCTGGAACGGATGACTTGCAAAGAAAAGAATCTCCACCACCAGCTCTCGTGATGATCGCGTGGGCTTCGATGGCGTTCCACATTCACAGATCCCTTCCATTAGTGCAAAGTCGTCGACTTGGATTTCCTTCTTGGTGGCTCAAGTGTGTCCTGCCTTAGGGCCGTGATGACCGAACCGAGATGCAGGCACAAAGTGGGATGGGGTCTCTATCAATGTCTCTCGTGGATTGCCCGAAAGATGGACATGCATGCCTAGCTAGACATCTCAGAGTGGGGGGTCTAGATTCATCATCTGAGCAATTCACGTTCGAATCCGGCAAATCTCAGTGGCTTCCTAGCAACCATCAGCAATTCTTCGAGATATCCAGGCCACTCTCTAATCAGTATTTGTCCGGAAACGGGGCGACTCTAGCGGGTATTACTCCCGGCCACCTTGTCAAACCTGTCTCTTCTTGAGAGCAATGGCTTCTCCAACATGGACACTGTTCGAGAATGTAAAACCTCATGGGATCGAAGACACCTGCACATGAGAGGTCCTCCAACAACGTGTGTACCGCCGGGCGGGTTGGTGGTTGATGTCTGTCTGATCTCCGCCCTCGCCTCCGTTCCGCTGCAACCCCATGGTCTGCACTCTACTCCCGATAGGCACAGAAGCACACCCATGGAAGCACGTTGGATTGGGAATAGAAAGTGCAAACTCCATCCATCTCGATAATCATCAGCATGTGAGGAGAGGTGTCCCGATTCGATGCGACGATGCCTGCAATCCCATGCAAGATCCGTCATCATCTCTTTCCCCAACCTCAACTGTCAGAACAACATCAGACCATTGTTTGAGGAATCGCCACCAAGTGCCTGAGCAAACTGCATATCCGTCTCCACAGGTTCTCGTGCCTCAACTCTCCGGCACCTCCAAGCCAGGCACGACAGCTACCGTCGCAAAACAACATCAGCCCATATTGTTTTGAGCCGATCTATCAAGCTTCGCTGCTTCAGAAGCGAACACCCCCATCCAGGCATGACAGAACCTGAAGGAAACTTTGTCGTATGACCACGTTTGATGATCAGCGCCGCGTTCCTGATTTCACGGTCCGAGCAGGACGGCATAGAATTTGGTATGGATTAGGGCATGGTCGCCGAAAACAGAACATCCTGAGGCATGACGAGGCAGAACGACATCTAGACGGAGAAGGGGGAAGAGGCCGGGACTGAGGCATCCGTGATGAGGACTGCCACAGGACTTCGGGGGGCACGAGGGGTACGGGGATCCCTTAGAAGCAGGAAAATCCGCCGATTTGCGGCTCGGGTAGCGGTGTGGGAAGAAGCATTGGTGCCGTGCACTCTACTACGGTATACACGTTATAGTAATTAGTGTCACTAGAAGCTTGTATAGGGCATAAGGAAGACGGCGTGGTGAGGCGGGAGATGCCTGGAGGTGACGGCGACGGAAAGATAGCACGGAAAGGCACGCAAGTGCGCTTCCTTGACTTGTCTTCTTCCTCCAGGAGTCTATCCACGCCATGCGAGATTGATAGTGATGGTTCGTCCATTCATGCAGAATGGGCGTCGCGAGAGAGTTCAAAGTCCTGCCCATGGTGGTGTGACATGAATAGACCTTACTGTATTTCGTATGCACTACCTGCCCTTGTGCTCTGTACACATAGCTCCACATGGTAGAACAGCCACAGTATTGCCAAGGCGGTGCACCGAAGGGCCATGAATGTGTGCATGTGGACGGAAAAAGCAGCAAACGAGTACCATGTACAGTATTATTTAGCAGAAGAGTCCAGGAATTGCACGCACCGCAGCAACCGGGCCAAAGCCTCACAGAGTGAATAGAGCACAGCGATAGGCGTGCCACCGCATGGTCCACCGCATGGCTCCACAGCATGCGGCGGGAAGCAACTTAGCCCGGGTGGCCATGCACACCAATCACAACTACAAACCCCCAACCTCCAAGCCATTTCCAGCCAATTCGAGTGTATCCAAGCGCGTCCAAGTGCTCCAAAGTGCTCCAAAGGCACATGGGCGGGGATCGTGCAGGCGGCTACACGCTCGTCAGACCCTGGGAGACCACCACTTGGAGTGGCCTGGATGGACTGGATGGACCGAGAGGACTGGACGGACAGGATGAACATGCTTCCTCGTTACCCAATTCCCATCCATTCCGCCCGCCTCAGCAGACGCACTAAATTGGCTCTTTCTCTGGACAGCAAAGAGGGTAAAAAAAGAGGCGGTATTCCCTGGAGTGTCTTGCATTGCAATTCTGTCAATACACATACAAGGCACCGGACCCCTCCCCTTCCCACGCTCGCAACCTGAGCGCATGAACTTGCTCTACCTTTGCGGCCGACTTCGTGACACGCTTCCGGTAACAAAGTCCACCGAACGTCCCCCCTCCCAGCTCCCTCCTCTTGCCGACTCACCCTTTCACCCTTCACACCCGCGAAACCTCGAAACTACTCCTGAACCCACTCTCGCACCCTCGCACCCCCTCTGCCTCAGCCATCCAAGCCGAACACCACCATCGCCTGAAGTCTGAATCTTGGAAGCCCCATTGCCGTTCGATCGACACCTAGCGCCCTGCCTGCCTTGCTGCTGCGACACTCTGTAGCAGCACAGGCTGCGCGCTAGCCTGAATTCGCGCCTCGACAGCCTCGACACCTGATATAACAAAACCCCCGCCGCCTGCCAGACAACCTGATGCTCTCTTGTAGCTGCTGGTAGCTCGCTGCGCGATAGTTCCACCCGTTTACGATCCTTTCTCTTCTCTCCTCCACCCTCTTTTTTCGCTTCGTCCTTTCGCCGCCGGGTCGGTTTTTCTACTCGTCCTTTCTTTTTAATTACCTTCCTTTTCGACGACGACAACGCCGACAAATCCTCTCCGAAATCCACAGACACAAGACAGACTTCGTCGCATTCGCACAATGGGCAAGTTAATCAAGAACCACTGGGCCAGGCTCATTATCCTGACGGCCGCTGCCTGTACGTACCAACTCCTTCCCAAGTATCCTGAGGCCCAAGAAGGCACCATCACCACTACAGCACTACTACCATCATCAAACCCCACCATGTGCACATCCAGTCACACTACTTTCATAAGCTAACAACTACCCTCCACAGACCAAGTAGCCGCCGCAATCGAAGCCTTCTTCTGGCCCAAGATCTTCTGGGACTTCCTAACCAAGAATCTCGACGGCGCCGTGAAGCCCATCCCCGCGCTCCAGATCATCAACCTCTTGCTCGGCATCTTCGGAATCGCATACGAGTGGCCACTCTCGTTCATCGCCGGCTCGGGTCTGCACCGCTCCATCGAAGCCCGCCTGATCATCTACCCGCTCAGCGCCCTCTGCGCCCTGCTCATCTACCAAGGAACCAACGCGGGCCTCTACTACATTGTCGGCATGATGGCGTATTTCTGGGCTTATAGCCAGGGCGAGGTATGGTTGCATTTCTAATCCGAAGGATATTCCCAACTGACTTGTTTTCAAGATTGTATGTCCTGAACCATGGACTCTACCCAAACGCGGCTCCACAGCCCGTAGAACAAATGTCTAGAAATCTCCCTGCTCTCTTTACTCACACTCTCGCACACCGACCGTTCTAGCCGATTACACAACTTCCCAAAACGTTCTCCG
Source organism: Dendryphion nanum (assembly GCA_020744415.1). Lineage (NCBI taxonomy): Eukaryota > Fungi > Ascomycota > Dothideomycetes > Pleosporales > Torulaceae > Dendryphion > Dendryphion nanum. Next base: position 2,105,813 of record JAGMWT010000001.1, on the reverse strand, counting down.
CACGTCAGCGTTTCACGTATCGCAGAGTAAAACAGAACACACTCATGAAGTGCGCTCAAATCTCCATTTTTCTACATCTCTCAAGAATACCCACAATCTACAATCCACATTACATACACCATCATGATCCCGTTCATCACGGGAGGCGTTTATTATCATCAATCAATCAATCATCAGGAATGAAAGACGAGGAAGGCAATTTCAAGGGGAAAGCTTAGTTTTTTTACGACGTAGGAAGCAGGCAAAGCGAAAGAGACTTCTTTTTTCATCTTGATATCATTTTTTTTCTCGTTATACTTTTAAATGGCCGGAAAGGAAAGAGATGAGTTGGAAGGGGGATGTTACCATCGAAGACTATATTTTTGTATATGTCTAATAGGTCAAGCTAGTCTAGCGCACGATTGAATCATTGGACTCGAATTCGAACTTCGAGATTTCCGTCAATGAAGCAATGAAATGAAAGAAAAAAAACTGGATAATCAAATCGCAATTATTGCATCAATAATCTCCCTTCCTATCTCCCCCATAGCACAAAGCACAAACTCCCATCGTCACAGCCACCAGTGCATGTTACATAAATAGCGTTTCAGCATGGGTCACACACAGACGTCCTGAGGCTCTGGTGCGAGGCGAAGCGAGGACGATCAGGCAGATATGATGCAGGCGCTAAGGATTGATTGGGTTAGAGGAGCTGCGAATGGAGGAAGTGACATCGGGGATTTTCTTGGGGGGGGCTCTGGTGCAAGCACTGACTGAAGAAGTGCGGGATTTGATAATTAGCTGGCGGCGGGATCGAGGAGGCCGGAGATATTTCATTGCATGTGGATCAATGGATCGAAGCAATGTTGCATGTGACAGATTGTGGCATAGAGCAAGTGTCGGTGTACCTTGTGTTCCTGCCTACATGGGTAAGTTAGGCAGACCAGCGGGTATCAAAGTCCACAAACCGTAGTTTTTCGCAGTAGAAAAGCAGTGCGATATGATGAGATTTTCTGTTTCTGTGGGTCGCATAGGAATCTTGAGACAGGAGGGATGGTGGGATCGTTGTGTTGAGGAAAAATCAATATGGTGGACGCAACTACCAAAACACCAAGCAATGCAATGACATCATGCCCTTCTCTCGCCTTCACCTTCACCTTCACCTTCACCTGCGTCCCTCTGCCATCTTATTTCACATTCACTACCTTCACCTTTGAGCTCTGGAAAAAAAAATTATATCCCCATATACATTTCTTATTCCTAAAGCACTTCAAGTAATTCAGATCCAGTGTCAAGTATAAATGATACGCACATGAGAGCCGCGGTGTACCTAGACATTCAGTAACCAGTATGTAATTTTCACATTCAAATGGGTGCTCGCTTGTTTGAGTCTCGTCGTGGTGATCTGGGGCCGAGCTGGATTAGTTTTTGTTGTTTCTTTTTTGGGGATTTTTAGGCGTTCGAGGAGAGACTAAGTACAGAATGAGAGAAAGAAATGCTTCTGTCTTCAACGGGAAATCCGTCTTATTTTGCGTTTGATCCTTACGGGATCTGTGTAGTGGGTGGATAGGATTCTTTTTACAGGATTTGCGGATCCGTGGAGTAACATTATTCTTTTCCTCTTTGTTGTGCGTTTCGTACCTTGGGGTCTGGGTAATTAGATAAAAACTATAGAAATATGTCCATGATTAGTACGATAGTGCCAGTTAGAATGCATCATAGTGTCTACGGTATGTGGTTCTTAGGGTATTTTAAATGTTGGGTCGAAAGCGAGGCTAGAACCGTATAACATCAGCAGAGAGAAAAATAATAGAAAAATCAATAACGAATTGAACAAATTGCTGCATGAGATAAAAGGATTACTCACATCACGAACATATTGTTTCTTGCTTGCTTTGAATATCTCATTAGTTGTTCGTGAGGGAAAAAGGTAGAAATAGCCGAAAAGTAAAGATATGAACAGACATATACTCAAATTAAATGGAATTGAGCTTTCTTTCTTCCCTCCAGATACCACCTTACAAATTTACACCCCACCAAACCCCTTCTCATATTCCCAAGAGACACAGCTTTTACTCCTCCGGCCCCTCAATTAAAATCTTAATCCCCTTCCCAGCCTTCACATCCGCAAACGCATTCTCCGCCTCATCGAACTTGACCTTATTCGTAATAAGTTCCTTCACACTGATGCGCCCTGTTGTAACAAGATCAATAGCGGTTTGGTAATCGCCGGAGCCGTAGCGGAAGGATCCCTTGACGTTGAGCTCTTTGGCGCACATGGCCATGATGGGGAAGTTGATGTCAGGTTTGCCCATTCCGCCCTGTGAGACTGTGTTAGTGACGGGAATACGCATATACGCATGTAGGGATGAGAGGAAGATAAGAGTGTTAGTAGAAGGGAAACGTACCTGGATGTATGTGCCACCCTGCCTTAGAGCATGGATTGCAGTCTGAATACACGGTTCAGCACCACTAGCATCGATAATAATATCAGCACCACGTCCAAGATCCGCCTCTTTAATCAGCCTCTTCGCATTCTCTTCTGCGCTGACACGCTCGCTTACGAACGAATGCGTCGCTGCGTACTTCAGAGCGAAGTCTACTCGCTCTTGGTTGATATCGACTGTGATGATCTTGGTCGCGCCATAGGCCTTTGCTACGGCACAGCAAAGCAATCCAACAGGACCAGCTCCGAATACGACAACTGAATCTCCCGGTTTGACGGATGCTTGTCGTACGATGTGTACGCCTACGGCCGTTGGCTCCATCAGTGCGCCCTCCTCAAGAGACATCGACTCCGGCAGCTTATAACAGTAATCCTCGGGCAGCGTATAGTATCTCGCAAGAGTACCATCATATGGAGGTGTCGCCGCAAAGGCCATGTCGGGGCAGAGATTGTATTTTCCTTCTTTGCATCGGATGCAGCGGCGGCACGGCACGCCGGGTTCCATAGCTACGCGATCACCTACTTTGAGGGTGGTTACTTTGTCGCCAATTGCGGAGATGATACCGGCGGACTCGTGACCTAGGACCATGGGGGATTCGACGATGAAGCTACCAATCCTTCCGTGGACCCAGTAGTGCACGTCTGAGCCGCAAATGCCGGTCCATCGTGGCTTGACGAGGACATCGTATGAGGATCGAAGTTCGGGAATGGGCCGATCTTCGTAGGAGATGTTGTTGGGAGATTGAAGGACAAAAGAGGGGTTCTAGAAAGAGTTTGTCAGCTACTGAGAGCGCAATTGATTTTTTGTAGAGATTGAATATTGAGATGCGACCGCGATAAAGGGTTAATTTCTTCGTCACACAGAGAGGGGTCCGATGGTGGGGTAGAACTTGAGCTCTGTCGCGCAACTCACGAATTCATTGACTAAGGAAAATTATGCGCTGAACTCATCCCAAACCGAATCATCCTCCAAAGCATCAATTGGAATCAAAAATTTGATTCATACGCGCTTTGCGACAACGTATAGGCCATCATACCTTTTGTGTGGCCGTAGCCGTTTGTGTCGTCATCTTTGACTCGGTTGTTTTCTGCTGTAGCTGAATTGGGGGTTCTTTGGATTCTACCTCACTGTTCTTCGACTTGGAAGGGAAAACGTTTCTAAAGCACAGACAAGAGGTCATTCGAAAGCTCACGAGGAGCAAAAAAAAATCTGTCGTCACTGGATGGTGGAGGATTATAGCTTGAGCAGCTCGTTGGGAGATATTCCGCAACAAGCCGCTTTTGGTAAGGGACGAGCCTCTAGTGCAGAAGCTCTAGTTTAGCCGCACAGTTTATCCGGAGCTCTAGATGGAATTGTTGCATTGTGTAGATCTACCGTCTATGTTATCGCAGATACGCCGATGTCGCTCAATGTAGATGCCGCTATAGAAATGACTAAAATGCGTCAACAATTGGTAGGCATGATAGAGTTGGCCATGCTCAACAGTCCCCAAATCTTCATTCACCCGCGGCAGGCGATTGAAGAATGACTTGAGCCGGTGGTGCGCGGGGGCGTTAGAGGGGTCAACTGCCCCACCACGTATCCACGTGCCAACTGCATGGAGACACTGGGCTGGATTGAGCAATTGAAAGGAACAATGATAGACTAATGCCTAGGACCGCCTTCCAAGACCTAGATTTCTCAGGTCAGGAGATGTCGGTCAACTTGGCTGCTCTGGCATCCTGCCCCAGTATGAATACCAACAATTGACCAGCGCTCTATCATCTCCATCTTGTTCTCCAACCGTGGAACCCCAGTCATCGTAGCCTTGCTCCTGACCTTCCTCGAGAATCTTCAAACCGATCCTCTGCATCCGTTCGCGGAAATCTTGTACTTCTGGAAGATATGCGTTTCTTAATGGAAATTCCACAATCACTCTCGCTATGGGGTCGTCTGAAAGCCAAGTTTCAATAGTATCGACAAGCCATCGGGGGTGCTCTGGCGAATACAAAGAATCAGCCGCTAAGATGAGTGGAAACTTAGTGTCTAAGAGAACACCTTCGCTACCCTCGATGTCTACGTGATCTGTATATATTCGAAGCGAGGTAGGGTCAGTCCAATCGAGTATGCCAGACCTTGTGCGGCCTCCATTCTGCGTTATTGTTTCCAGATTGTCCTTTGCGTTACGCGCTAGATTTTGATAGATGCTGGGCAAGTCGGTCAATACAACGTCAGCCCCAAGACCTGCCATTGCCAGCCCTACAAGTCCTGTGCCTGCGCCAAGCTCTAGCACAAGAGGATGTGATACAGTCTTTATAAATTCTGACTGGAGGGTATGGAGGCGCTTCGCCAAAAGATATGATGCCGCCCATGTTTTCAACCCAAGATCGTCTCCCGTGAGGGTTGGTTCATGGATCGCGATGTCGAATGCCCCGGTTGGGGAAGGAATACGGAAAGTACGAGTTAGGGCACTCATAGCTGTGCGACCCGAGCGCTCACTTAGTCGCATGCTAGCCTGATTCCAGATTTCCTCCTTCAGTTCATCATCCTCAATCCATTTCAAGCTATTCCCAACTATGCTTGTAAGGTATCTTGCTACACCTTCAGGATTGACCTTTACGGATTCCCGTTGGTGCTGCACCTTTCCAATGTCTTGTTCAGTATCTTTCGGATCCCATGATGGTGGAGCAGATGTGAGAAGGGCGAGCGTGTCAAGGAGGGCTTCGGCGGAAGGCTTGGTGTACAGCTGCGGGAGGTCAAGTACTACAAGATCAGCGGAATTCGACAGGGTTGAAATTAAACGTCGATTATTGAAGGACACACTCACCATCTATGAGAGTCATTGCTTGTTCAAGTCATGTTGTTGCTAATCTGAAAGCACTTCATGAAATGGGCGGTTTTGGTAATCTTCAAAGTTTCAGTGTGGGACCGTGCGGCGCGGGGCAATTGGTCCACCACCGATTGGCCATCCGCTCCTTGATGTTGCTACCTTCGTAACTTCAGTCCTTCTTCAGAGTTCCCTTGAAGCCAAAGTATGCCTGTTCCATATCGAATTGCAGTTCTCGAACCTGATCGTCTGGCAAATCCTGGGAAGCCTTCATTTGGTTCAAATTGATCAGCCACTGAACAATCTTTCCCTTGCTTTCAAAGTCCTTGTCAGTGACTTTGTTGACAGCGTGAATGAGGTCCACGAGGAACGGGTGAAGCGTATCCTTCCCAACCATGCCAATCCTGATAGCGTCGAGGAGAGTGATAAAGTTTTCTGTAGCTTGCATTACGTAGGTCGCGTCGGCGGAATCGCCTTGTTGCGCGCTGGGCTTTTGTGACGGCCCCTGCTCAACAGTTGCTGGTATACCGATACGAAGCCGTTCCGTCGCCCGCGGGCATTCCAAGTACCACTCTTTCTTAAAAGAATCAAGGTCTACAAATGCATTGGCGACGGCCTCATTGGCTAGATTGGACTTGTACTGCTTCAACAATCGATTACAAGTCTCAGTGTATTCGTCTTCCGTAATCGAATCCTTGAGGAATGCCTTTTCAAGTGCATCGAGTGTGATTATGATGCTGTAAATCTCTGCCAAAGAGTCATATAGGTCGCGTTCGGCGCTTGTTGTTGATAGCTTGACTTCTTCATCAAGATTAATAGTCGCTGCGAGGGCGGTACGAGGAATATAGGGAGTGGGCGCATAGGCGAGTTGCCTGTTGGTGTACATGTTGTTGATTCCGGATTCGAAATCGTGGACTGTAGATGAGCAGTGAAGGGTGTTTGAGACGCGAGTTCGATGAAACTTAGGCTGCAAGTGAGCAGTGATGATGTGCGCAGGTGATGGTTGCGGAGTACAGACGGAGGCGCTTGGACCATAATTTTTTGTCTTGGCAGAGCCGAACTTTTCGAATCGCCGACTGAAATTTTGAGCTCAACCACAACATCGACTCGCACACCTCACTTTGGTCGCGAACAAAATCGAGAGGCTGATACAATGCCAAAATCAAAGAACACTAAGAAGTTCGAGAAGGGAAGGTTAAAGGACGTGCTAAAGGGTCGAAAAGAGCATGCGAAAACTAAGCAGAGAGCGCAGATTCGGGAGAAGAAAAGGGAACGCAAAGCTTCCGACAATGCGCGCGCGGCACCTTTAGATGGAGAGGAAGTAAAAACGGCCAAGACAAGTGATGGGAAAGACTCTCTTGCCGATATGTCTATGGACCAATTCTTCCAGGGTGGCTTTCAAGTCCCAGAGATGAAGAAGAGCACAACGAAATCGAAAACTGTCAAGCGAAAACGTACCCCAGTAGACGAGAAGGACTCTGACGACTCTGAGGATGAAGTTTCTGAGCCAGTGCCTGCAAAATCTGGCGCTGCGAGCGAAGACGACGACGACGAATCTGCCGACGACGCGGACGCTCACAAGGAACAGCTCGCTGCGCTGGCCGAAAAGGATCCTGAATTCTACAAGTATCTCAAGGATAATGACGCAGACCTTCTGGATTTCGCTGAAGAGGCGGATCTTGCAGAAATTGACGCTCTTAGCGCAAGCGAAGACGAGACGACGCCGAGAAAGAAACAAAAAGCGACCGACGACTCTGAGGATGAAAGCGCAGAGGAGGAGGATGAGGCAGACGACGAGACAAATGAGGTTACAAAAAAGCTTGTCTCGAAATGGAACAAGTCTATGGAGAACACGTTCTCGTTACGAGCCATGAAAGAAGTTGCACTGGCCTTCCGCGCTGCGGCGCATCTCAACGAGGATAGCAAGAAGTCTTACAAGTATTCGATATCAGACCCTGATGGTTAGACTCCCTTAACCTATCATAACACCCTCGACTGACTCCTTGTAGCCTACCACGAGCTTCTGGTCACAGCGCTTGACCTTATACCCAAGGTTCTTCAACATCATCTTCCCATCAAGGAGTCTGCAGGAGGCAAAGTGTACGTTGACTTATCCCAGCTTCAGACTTTGCTAACGGCTGTAGTCGCGTACCCACCGACTCCAAGAAATTCCGTACCCTTACTGCAATGCTCAAATCTCATGCGGTATCTCTACACCATCTTCTCGAAACCCTTTCCGACGACTCGACCATTCGAAACACGTTGGAATCCATAACATCCATTCTCCCTTACATACTGTCTTTCAAGAAGGTTGTGCGAGAAGTGAGCAAGACAGTCACATTTGTGTGGGCCGACAACTCGAACAGTGAAGTTACCCGAATATCAGCTTTTCTTGCTCTGCGCCGACTAGTCGTTATTGGTGACGCAGGCATTAAAGAAGCCGTGCTGAAAGATGCGTACCAGGGTCTCGTGAAGGGTGCTCGCAACACATCGGTACATAATATCCAAGGAATCAATCTCATGAAGAACACGGCTTCCGAGTTGTGGGGTATTGACCCTAACATTGGGTATACTACAGGTTTCACATTCATCAGGCAGCTCGGCATTCATCTACGGAATAGCATCGCCAATAAAACCAAGGACTCGTACAAGACGATTTATAACTGGCAATACACCCATTCTTTGGACTTCTGGTCTAGGGTAGTTTCGGCTCACTGCGAGTCCCTGCGAGAGGCCGAAGCTGGCAAGACATCGCCTTTGCGACCACTCATCTATCCCATTGTTCAAGTCACCTTGGGTGCTATGCGCTTAATCCCTACACCTCAGTACTTTCCCCTTCGATTCCAGCTAGTACGATCGTTGCTTCGGGTCTCTTCTGCTACTTCAACATACATTCCGCTTGCGCCAGCTATCATCGAGGTCCTCAACTCTGCAGAGATGAAGAAGCCACCGAAGCCGAGCACGTTGAAAACACTAGATTTCACGATCTCTATCCGAGCAACTAAGGCATATCTAGGAACACGGATATTTCAAGATGGTGTTGGAGAAGAGGTGGTCGAACTACTCTCAGAGTTTCTTATCCTGTGGACCAAGAACATCGCTTTCCCGGAATTGGCATTGCCAATCTGTGTTATGCTAAAGAGATGGGTCAACGCTATGGCTAAGAAGGGCGCGGGCAATCGTAACACTAAGATCAATTCGCTAGTCGCGCTACTGATCCAAAAACTGGAGGCAAATTCTAAGTGGATCGAGGAGAGAAGGACAAAGGTCGACTTTGCCCCAAACAACCGCTCCAGTGTCGAGGCTTTCCTGAAGGAGGTGGAATGGGAAAAGACACCGCTTGGCGCTTATGTGGTCGGCCAGCGAAAGGCGAGGGAGCAAAAGGCAAAGATGCTCGAGGAGGCTAGGAAAATCGACGAGCAGAAACGGAAGGAGGCGAAGGATGTAGACAAAGCGAACGAAGCCGATGAGTTCGGTAATTCGGACGACGACGACGACGACGACCTCGATGAAGTCGACGAAATGGATGTTGACGACGATGAGGAAGGAGAGGAGGAGGATGGGGACGATGACTAATCGACGACTAATTGATGTGTGCGTCGCGGTAGATATCGAAGAGCGAGAAACCAATGCGAATTTTCAGTCCCTTGCACGGGAGCAAGCCCGTGGTTCGGTGTCAACGCCGATTTTGACCTCCTTCCTCTATGTCATGTGTTATTCAACCGGGCGCCCCACTCCCGCTCCTACTATGTGATACCCAAACCAGTACTAGTACACAGCCCGAGGCCAGACTCTCAACACCATGCACTACGCCCGTCGTGACATCGTGAAGGCTCAGCCGGAGAATTTGTGGGTACCTGGAATTCTCCTTCAGGGATGGCATGCGTCTCGGGGCTGCATGGCCCGACGGTCGGGTTTCCATTCGCGGAGAAGCCAGACTAGTGCAGTGGGGAAAGACAGGTGACGATGGAGGGGCAGATTTCCCACGTATAAATGCCCCGCCGGTGGAGAAGGGAGGGGAGAAATGTGCATATGATCTGTTCGTGTTTCTTTTTTTTTTCTTCCTTCGTCTCGTCTGAAGTAATTTCAATTAAAGTCTGATCTTTACGCTCTATTACTACTAGAGATTGGAAATTGTTCTGTTGTAATTCTTGATAGAAAAAGTTTAAGCTTCATCCATAGTAGCTATAGCTAGCTACCCTATCAATCGCCCACTATGAGCTCGACAACAGTGACCCAGATCAAGCCCACCAAGGCAAACATCGGCGTCTACACAAACCCAGCCCACGACCTCTGGGTCGCAGAAGCTAAACCCACACTGGAAGAAGTCACAAAAGGGGGAGACTTGAAAGAAGGCGAAGTCCTCCTCAATATCAAATCCACGGGAATCTGCGGCTCGGACATCCACTTCTGGCACGCTGTACGTCTCCTCTTCTTCCCCCTTCCAATCCAATTACAGAACTAACGACAAATCCCCAGGGCTGCATCGGCCCCATGATAGTAACCGATACGCACATCCTCGGCCACGAATCCAGCGGCATCGTCCTCGCCGCCCACCCCTCAGTTACGCACCTCAAACCCGGCGACCGCGTCGCCATCGAACCCAACATCCCATGCTTCGCCTGCGAGCCCTGCCTCACCGGCCGCTACAATGGCTGCGAATCCGTTGAATTCCTCTCCACGCCTCCAGTCGACGGCCTTCTACGTCGCTACCTCAAACACCCCGCGCTCTGGTGTCACAAGATCCCGGACAGCATGACGTACGAAGACGGATCGCTGCTCGAGCCGCTGTCGGTTGCACTTGCTGGTATCGAGCGCGCGGGCGTCAAATTGGGTGATCCGGTCGTGGTGTGTGGCGCGGGGCCGATTGGACTCGTGACGCTGCTTTGCGTGAAGGCGGCGGGAGCGGCGCCGATCGTTATCACTGATATCGACGAGGGACGGTTGAAGTTTGCGCAGGAACTGGTGCCGGGGGTTTTGACGCACAAAGTGGAGTTTAGCCATTCCACTGAAGATTTCGCGGCGAGTATTAAGGAGTTGATGGAGGGGATTGAGCCTGCGCTCGTGATGGAGTGTACGGGTGTCGAGTCGTCGATTAGCGGTGCTATTCAGGCTGTGAAGTTTGGAGGAAAGGTTTTTGTGATTGGGGTTGGGAAAAATGAGATGAAGATTCCGTTTATGAGGCTGAGTACTAGAGAGGTGGATTTGCAGTTTCAGTATAGGTATTCGAATACGTGGCCCAAGGCCATTAGGTTGGTCAAGAATGGGGTTATCGATTTGAGTAAGTTGGTTACGCATAGGTTTAAGTTGGAGGATGCGGTTGAGGCATTCAAGACGGCGGCAGATCCGAAGACGGGCGCGATTAAGGTGCAAATTCAGAGTTTGGAGGATTAGGGATTTGGGGGTGTAAGAGAGGGTACGTGGAGAGTATCAAATCGACTAGTTGTGTTCTGATGGAACTGGAGCATGGTGATAGAGTCCGAGTGTACGGTGACAGAAACGGGCATCATTGAACTGAAATCTCATTGAATTGTTTTTTTTCATTACATTATTCATATCATCCAGCCTGACATAGGCTTAAGCGAGGGAAGCATTTCCGTGATTGCAAGCGGAGGCCTGGCTACGCGCTTATGATTATCTGAAGGCAAGTCAAAGCTTCGTTGCAGTCTTAGCCGAATCGTTCCTAAATCATGACTTGTAGACGTGAATGACATGAACGTTCATGAAAGCCAACAGACCAGTCTTTCCCCACTCGCCGCCGATGCCACTTTGCTTATGTCCACCGAAGGTAGCCAGAGGTGTGGGTTTCTCCCAGGAGTTGACGAAGACAGAGCCAGCTTCAAGTCGGCGAGCTATCTTAGAAGCCTTCTCTACGTCCTTACCCCACACGCAGGCACCAAGACCGGTTTCTGTGTCGTTGGCACGGGCAATAACCTCTTCAATATCTGACCATGGCTGAGTGGGGACGATAGGACCGAATGGCTCCTCGGCGATGATACGAGAATCGTTAGGTGGGTTGTCAATAATGGTAGGCTTGATGAAGAAGCCCTTGGATGAGGAGCTGATGTCTGGTTCGCCAACAGCAAACTTGTAGCCCTTGGCCTTGCTGTCCGCGAAGAATCCCTTGACCTTCTCGTACTGCATGGAGTTCTGGACAGGGCCGAGAAGGTTGTCACCATCGTCTGGGTTACCAACCTTGATCGTCTTGGTGAAGTTTACCATCTCTTGCAGGAACTCCTTGTAGATAGACTCGTGAATGTAAATGCGCTTGGTAGCAACACAGACCTGACCAGAGTTTTGGAAGGCGCCCATAACGACCTCTGGGGCGACCTTCTTGATGTCAACATCGGGGAGGATAATGGATGCATCATTACCGCCACTGATTCAGTTAGCCTTATGTTTTATAATTATGACAGGTCTTCTTACAGTTCTAGGGTGACACGTTTGAGTGTATTGGCACTGGCCTGCATGACCTTCTTTCCGGTCGCGATTGAACCAGTAAAGGAGATCTTGGCAATATCAGGATGGGTAGTCATCAAGGCTCCGAGCTCATTGTTGCCTCCAACGGCCTGGAGAACACCTGGTGGAAAGATTTGTTGGGCAAGCTCGACAGCCTTCAAGCCGGTGTATGGAGTGAATGGCCTGATAATGTAAGCGTACGAAATATAACAAGGCATCACCGAACCTACGATGGCTTGATAATGATGGTGTTGCCGGTGAGCAATGCCGGAGCGACCTTGCCTAATGCCAAGATCAAAGGGAAGTTCCATGGGATGATACCGCCACAGACTCCGAGAGGAGTGTACTCGGTGTAAATTGTTTTCTCATCGTCTTCGAACTTTTCCTCGGGGATGTCAAGAGTGTCTGAATGATGATTAGTGCCTTGATCATATGCCGAATGCCTTGTCCCTCTCACTGTGATATCCGACGAAGCCGGCTACGCCTCCCACTTCGATTGCCGCAAATTGCCTCGGCTTTCCAGACTCCTTGCAGAGCAGGGTGGTGAACTCTTCGGCGTGTTGGCTGAATAATTCGGCGAATTTGCCCAAAAGTTCTTTCCTCTTCTCGATGGGGGTATCGCGCCAAGCGGGGAAAGCCTTCTTGGCAGCGGCAACGGCGTCATTCAAGTCCTGTTCAGAGGCGATCGGTACATCCCAGAGGTTCTCGCCAGATGTGGGGTTCACACCATTGTGGATCTCCTTGCTGCCGCGCTGCTGGCCATCGACGATGTTGTAGAACTTCTCGAAGTCGATACTAGAGACCTTGGAAGGTGACATGATTGGTGATGGTCGTCGATTGGTCGATCGAGCGATGAACTGCGATTGAAAGAGGAAAAGTTATGGGGAGCAGAAGGATGAGAGTTTGGGAGCGATTGGGGGATCAAAGGTAATGGACGGGGCAGGAGAGTGATGTAAGTAAGAGATTTAATGGAAATGGAGGTGAGGGCGACCTGAAACGAGAGCCCACGGCGCATCTCTTTTAAGCAGCAACAATGGCATCCACAAACAGCCGAAAATCTTCGAGTCGCTCCACAGCCGACGGCCCATAGCCTCGAATGGTATAATTGTGTAACACTATGTGGCTTTTGCGGGGCTTCTGCGGTGAGCAAGGCGGGGTTGTAAAGCACGTCCCGAGGTCAAACCGCTCCAGCGTTGCCCATTCATGGTACTCGTTGAGGATGAACATTGGGTCGACCATGTACACAGCCCATTTCAGTTGTTGCGGCACAAGTCGAATGGATAGCATAGTGATGGACTATTCGTTACAAAGGTAGTGCTGATGGCGGATCTAGAAACAACGAAGTTGTTCCTAGTCTCAATAGAGTTATTGGGCAGCATCGACGACATGATGCGAGGTGTATTCCCTGCGTGAGAACTCTTCAAGGGTATAATAAGACAATGCTGTATTATGAACCTCGCAATTCGCTCAGTCTGGCCCTGATCTGACTCGCGATGAACGACTAAAAATCTAGAGTTTCATACCGATAACCGTCAGCCCTTGGCTGGTGAATATGGGCCTTACAAAGCTCCAAGTGTTTCAGCAGGACGGGCGGATTAGTATGAAAAGATTAGTGAGAAGCAAAGTTACCTAGGTGCCTAGGTAGCAGCAGTGTTTCGGGGCCTTGGTCGATGTTTATGCACGGGTGGATGCGGCTCAAAGGGAGAGCGGGTTTTGAATGCCCCGCCCCGCTATGAAGGCCCACAGCACGTACGTACCAGTACCCACACATGCGGCGCACTGGCTAGAGGGGAGAATGATGACGGAGGTGGTAGTCGGTCGATATCCCATGGGAGTCGGGAAGAGTGGGAGGGGCGGGGGAAGAGCTTTGAAGAAGAGAGAGAGAAGGATGAGACGACGCGGCAGATGGCAGAGAACCACGGTAGTGGATAGTGCTCACAGCGGCAACAACGGCCGTGCTTCTTCCAATAAACATAGAAGGCCGCCGCCACAGGTTCGGTGGTTCGTTCAAGACTTCATTGTCAGAACAAGAAGTTAGAATAATGTCAGACCAAGGCACACCAAGGCTAGGGATTTAAGCCTCGCTTCGACTAAACATCTCAGCCGAGGCCTGATTGGACGTCTCTTCGCCAGCTACTGTATTCGGTTAGCGTCATTTCCCGCCTTACGACCACCAACATCTCATCTGCTTAACCTTCTTACCTTCTTACACTACGCAGTGCACGCTTACTTTCACATCACTACATCCTTCTTCTCTTTGCTTACTTGCCCGCTCGCACGAGACGTTCCTGTGTGTATCCGACAAAGCACAACGTCAACAACATCACCACATTCTACCTCCTTATCATTCTTCGCCAGTGGAGCATGGGTGTCATGCTTTGCACAATGGGACACATATTAGCCTCCACCCGGCACACCTTGCCACTTCGCTAACATGTAAATTAACCACAGCACCTGGGCAGCATGTCGTGCTATTGTTAGCCCTTTAATTCTCCATCATGCCAGGTTTCGCTGCCAAACCCACATTTCGGACCTCTCGGAAAGAACTGGCACTTATGCGTCCATAATTACCAGCCCAATAGTCTTGGTGGTGCACCATCCGCGCTCACAGCGTGCCCATTGAAGCTGAGGAAAAGAGATAGTCCAGGGCGCAATATAGCCATTGATGAAGGATACGAAAGTCTGGAAATCTCTACCCCAGAACGGGCTGCCTACGCCTGCACATTGCAACTCTAATCATCCGCGCTCCTCGCTAAACGCCATCAAGCTTCACCCCATCCCAGGCATTTCAATCAGCCGGTCGCCGTTCTTTCCACCTGCTCCAGACCTCGACCACGTCCTGCAATTTATTATATACAAGTTCGCTCCCAAATCGAGTCCATCGTTTTCTTCATCACGCCTCCGCGTATGTATAGCGTCGATTCTCGTGTGCTATTTTTGGGCCCATCATTTCTTCATTCCGAACCTTTTGCCCCAGGTTTTGAACCATCCGAGCCCACCATTGTGTTCTAGAGCGAACGTGTTCACTTGCCACCTCCATCTCGTCAGCGGCATCCTGCGGAGTCCCCGTGTGTGAACTGCACGTTCAATCTAGTCAGCAGATCCTCTAACTGCCTTGGTCGCCTCATCCGATGTCTCTCTGTAGTTCGTGCCGGGGCCTATGCCAGGTTCGAGCGATCTCTGCCAAGATACGAAAGCCTGCTGTATCTTTATGCGACTACGCCGTTGGGGAAACGGGCATCATGTGCTAAAATTTTGTGTTGTGAAATGTTTCCTCCTAAGAGCCAATGACTTTGCCCATACGAACGGCCCGCGCGACCGTGCTGCAAGCCGACTCTGGTCTTTCTAGACGTCGTGAACAATATGCTCGAGTACGAGATTCTGGACGGGACGTTTACAAGCCCTTGCGTCCTAATGACGGTTGAATCAAAGCCTCCAAAACAACGGGTATAAGTACTCTGCCGCTCCCTTCCAGAAGTGGTCCATCTCCACATCAAGCTTGCCACTTCAGAACAGGATTAAAGCCTCCGACCCGCAAACTTCTTCTGCACTATCACGTCTTTGGAATATCTCTCTATTCTACTACCCTTCCAGTATCATCAAAATGAAGTACACTTTCACCGCCCTTGCCCTTGCCGCTGTTGCCCTTGCAACTCCCATCCCCGAATCTGATTTTGCACCACCATCTTTCAAGATCGCAGATGTGATCAGCGGAGGCTCTGGATGCCCCCAAGGCTCCATTGACGTCGACTTCACCGACAGCAGCGTTCTCCCCATCTGTACGTCACAACTCCATTGATCTAAATATCCAAACCCACGAGACTAACCAATATGCGAAGACTTCGGCAAGGATTTCATCGCCAGCGTTGGTAACGGCGTCGGTGCCGACCAATCCCGCAAGAACTGTCAACTCAACCTCAAGATTCAATACTCCAAGGGCTGGCAATACACTGTTATCAGGGCTGAATACCAGGGCTGGGGACGTCTCGACCCCGGCGTCAAGGGCCGCGTCAACGCACAATACTATTTCTCCGGCGAAACCAATAGCGTAAGTTTCCATTCCAGCATTCCCCAAAGTACAAAAAAATCTATAGTTCAAATCACTGACTTGTTTCCACTCACAGGTCTCTACCCCCATTTACATCGACGGCCCTTTCAACGGTCGCTGGAAGAAGGACGACAGCGTCTTTACCAGCTTCGGTTACTCTTCATGCGACGGCGAGGCTCTTCTCAATGTCAACTCTGATGTGGCTCTTACTCCTCTCGGCAAGGCTGTCAGCGGCACGCTGGCCCAGACAAAGGAGAACGTCAAGCTCGGCCAGAGCATCTGGTTCCAGTGGCGAAAGTGCTAGATATCTCGTTCTGTCAGTTAAGTAAAACTAAAAAAAATGGAACTGGTGGTAAGGAGGGGATTGTGAGGAGGAAGAGGAAATGGTGAGGAGGATGGGACTTTTCTTCAATGTCTATTGTTCACCTTTTTTCCTACGAATTTGGTTTCTTTGAAGATTCTGGCGCTTGAAAGAGTGACAGGATTGAAACCCTTTTGAATACCCGATGTTTAGAATTGAAAAAAAAGAATGTTGTATGCAAATCTGCTGGTGTCAATATTGGTCATAGTGAGAATCAAAATTCCATACAATACACGGAAGTTCAGAACACAAAAGTTGCTCCTGCAAAATAACAACAACAACTGAAGATTGACGATTGAAAAAGCTCGTTCATACTACTACGTCAGCAACAACATTAATAATTTACAAAACTCTAGATGACAGCTTCACGCGGTCAATACGCCCAAGGAGGGCGAGATCGACACCCCAAAATCTAGAACCTATGACACCATATTGTTTCCACACAACCTACAAACAATACACACAACCCTCTAGTCCTATTTTCACCACACAATTACCAAAACATCAACGATCGACGTCCAGCCTAGGTCCAGCCCAAGCCCACCCCGCATATACGAACCACAGAATGGTCCAAAAATTCCCATGATACGAAAATTCATGGCGCATTCATAAAGCCAACGTGTCCTCTCTTTCCCACTTGACTCCCTACTCTCTCCATCTTCCCAACCCCAAAATTACCAAATCACCTCTATCCTCTACCATCCCAACCTCTTCCATCAAAAACTCACCCCCCATAAACAGCACCATATCTACTCTATATTGCTTCCCCTTCCCCTTTCCGCACGCCGTCCCCGTTCCCGGAACCAGGTCCACAAGTCAGCGTCTCCGCCGCTGCACGTACATACATACCCATGCTACCCATATCCGCAACCAGGGAAGGCAAAGACCAGATTCTAAATTTGGGTTGGGTATGCAAGGCAACACAAAACACGGTATCAGATTCGGGATAGGGATTAGGTGGAGATGCGGATGTACTGTGCTATGTTGTGACATGGTCGCATAGTGCGGATACGAGGGACTTGCGCATGGGAGCGATACATGTAATATATGTGATGTGCGTGCTATGTGCTATGTATATTTGCCGAATCGAATCGATGAGGCTGGGCTGGACTAGATACGAGTAAACGGTCTTGGGAGATGGGGATGGACGGTGCATATTACATAGTAGGTAGGAGTTATGCAAGGGCACTCACTCACTCACCTAGTGACAGGCGCAATGCGAAGTAGGGTATAGTCTGATATTGATTAGTTCTCTTCTTTTCTATGGAAAGACCTTTTTTTAAAGCTAGTTGTAATTGTTTACGCATTGTACACGTAGTACGAATGGCTGGCATACATTGTGAACTACTGTACAATTGTATTTATTTCTAACATGCATGATACACAAAAAACAAATAGATAGATGGAAACGAAAAAGACCACGTTCGATCTAACTCTATGATTTTTACCGGTTTAGTTCTTCTTGGGGGCTGGAACTAGAATCGGCCCAAGGTGCCCCACCATCACCACCACCACTTACGGTAGCCGCAGGACCAGTCTCGCCATCACCGTTGCCTGCATCTTGTTGTTCCTGGACCTTTCGCTGTGCATCTTCTGATTCAGCATATGCGGGTGGCGATAGCTCGTCGCCGCCCTCGACCCAGACGCGGTTGAGTTCTTCTTCGATTTCCTGTCGGCGAGTCTTCCATTCTTCCACTTTGGCGAGGCGCTCGCGAAGCTCGGCAAGTTCTTTCTCGACGGAGGATTTTTCAGATTCGGTGCCGATGCGTTGAATTTCCCATTCGTCACCGTTGTCGCCCATGCCGAGAGTGAGGGTGTAGGTATGGTAGCGTTTGAGGGATGCGCGGGTGGAGATGGTGATGAGAGCTATGGGATGTGGTTAGTATGTGTTGATATGCCGAAGTAAAGGGGAGAAGACGAAGGCTGTTGTGGAATTTAGACTTACTGATGCCCTTGGCTTTCGCACGCTCGTACAACAATCCCTCAACGTCGCTACTCACAGCGCTCGTTCCCTCATCGATGAATGCATACCGTGGCTCGTGGTATAGAAGTCTCGCTATTCCCATTCTTTGCTTCTCCCCGCCACTGAACACATCTTTCCATACCTTCTTCGTATCCCAGCCACCCTCGCGATCGGGAATGTATCCAAGACGTGCCTCTTCGAGAACTTGGCTTAGCTCAAAGTCCCGTCGACCAGCATCTTTCATATCGATCTCGGTATGTGGATAGATGACCTGATCGCGGAGAGTTCCGGTGCTAAGGTATGGACGCTGCGGGAGGAACATGATGCCATCCATGCCAATGGATCGTGGTCGACTCACAAGACCGCGGTAGGTCGGCCACAGACCAGCAGCGATGCGAGCTACGGCACTTTTTCCGACACCATTGGGACCAGTGATGAGAAGATGTTCGCCAGAGTGGACGATGAACGAGAGACTCTCAAGGAGTTCATCGCCACCCCTAGGATAAAGGCTGGGTGCAACGACTGGAACGTGTTCCAAACGAACGCCATCGAACCCTTTGTGGACTGTGCCTTGGACATCGCAGACGGAGAACAATTCCGGCCGTGTTCCTGGAGGTGGATAATAGGCATCGGCATGAACACGATGGAGCGTGCTAATGAGTGTATACACCCGGGACGTGTACCCGGCAAGTTCTGACAGATCTTTGATCGAGTACATCATGCGGCCACCGGCGTCTGCAAGCGAGAGCATGAGACGCTTGTTCGTGATGAAGTCCTTCATACGATTACGTTCTCTGTTCTGGCGCTCTCCGCCACCCCCAGGCAGCTCTGGTGTACCTGCTAGACCGCCCCATGCTGGCAAGAAGACCGGCAACGAGGTAATGAGGTAGCCAAAAGCCGACCACGAGTATTTCAAGACAAAGTCTTCCAGCATGTTGTACCGAATCTTCAGACTATAGATGCCTTCCATCCAATGCTTAAGATCTTTGAAACCTCTCTCAAGGAAGTGCTTCTCCATCTCATCGCCACCATAGAAAGCAACCTCTTCAGCGTTGGCAATGAGGCGGGCATGAAGCGCACGGAAGTCACCTTCCCTTCGTCCTTCAACAGCCTTTAATTTCCCGAATGGTGGTGATAACTTGCGAAGAATGGTAGCTGTCAAGAAATAATTACCCAGCAGTCCAGTCAAAGCCAGGGGCCCCAAGGATTTGACCAGCTGATAGTTGAACACGCATATGTCAACAAAAGGCTTTCCAAGCGATGAATACAGCGAGGCTGCCGATGCACAGAAAAGGGTTAGATCTTGCGTTATGAACTGGTCTGCGCCTTGTCCCACTCCGCCGTCCAGGTTTGCCAGCTTATAGTAGTTGAGATGATCGTTCAGGTATAGATCGTGTATGTAGCGTGTTAGACGTGTCCGGAAGGCTATCGAGACTTTAGACTGTAGGAATTTGATCATTGCGTTTGTGTATGAGCCAAGGCTTCCGACTCCCAGCCATTTGACTATTCCCCATAGAAACGCCTTGCCATTCCCAGCAACGAGGTCTCGAACAATCTCTCCATCTAGCCGCGCAACCACTAGAGAGAGGTATGTCCGCAGCATCAAGAAGACACCATGGCTGAGCAGTAGACCAGTTTCCTTGCTATTCCATCGTGGTATCATGATATTCAGAAGGCTGAGGAATTGGTGGAGGAATGCGAGGTTCAAACCGGGCTTTGTCTGCGGTGGAGGAGCTTGCGGATTGCCACCCTCCGACATGCGCGCCGCACGCGGAGGCTGGAGGAAGAGACGTCGATGCGCATCGAATGTCGTTGGTTTCGTCGGATTGATCACGACCTTGGACGTGGAGTCGCGATATGGGACATAGATGGTCCTGGATCCATCCTTGCCCCTCAGGCCAGAATTCCGCCGGAGCAGTCGTCGCCCAGTCTCTTTCTCTGCGCGACGCTTCTTAAACCATCTATTTGCTCCATATCCGGCGCCGATTATGGTGAGAGTAAATGTTATGGCGGAGAGGAGCTTCGTGAGTTTGGATGCATTGGAGACGCGGGACCGCAGAATCGCGGCATAACGAGAATAGAGTGCTTGTAGCGGGTCCTCAGGCGTTCGCAGTGTGGATTGTACAGCCATCTTGGGCCATCTGAGTCGCCTGGAGGACGAATTGCATGTCGCAAGGTGTAGCTGTGTACAAGTCGAGGGTCACTGAGGTCAATGACATGTGCAACGGCTGGGGAGCTCGCGGCTCAAACACAGCCGAGGCATGTGAATGTCCGCGTGACGTCCATCCAGCTGGGATTCACCGAGCACTCTTTCTCGGCCTATCAGGCGCAAACGTAATTGGCAGGATTGCTAACTATGACGAGTTAAAGTGAAAACATAGTACGTTCCTTTTGATTGTTCTGCAAAATGGAAGAGAAATCGTCATTGGTATATATGATTATTTACATATGAAATCAATCAAGCCCTATCCGTGCGCCCCGTTGAACATGCATAACCAAGAACGCTCACAATGCAAAGGTATATCATATCACCTAAATCCAGGGAACACCTTCCGCAGCCTGCGTTTCCAATTTGGTACATTCTCTTCCTCCTCTACACCATTCGTTGATCCGTGGTGATGCCCAAGAAGGGCTAATGCTCTCTGCTGTGCCCATTCCCTCCGATTAACATTCGGTGGTCTTCCGATGCGTTCAGGTGAGGGTGAGAGTTGAGATTGCGATTGCGATTGCACAGCTGGTGTAGTTTCGGGTACGGAAGATAATGGGGGAGGGCCTGCTGTACCCATCTCGATATCATTAGTTTGTGTTCGTGCTGGGGCACTGAAAACTCTTCGGCCTGTCACGGCCCCTCCTATGCGGCTTCCCAGTGAACTGAATAGGCCTGAGGTATTGGAGGCGCCTGCCGGAATCTGTGTCTGTCCATTTCCAACGGCACCAGCCTGCGCCCTCATTGCGCTATTGCGACGCATGCGAGTAAGCATACGTTCCCTTCGGACCATGGCGTTCGTGATCTTGGTAGGACAATAGCCTTTAGGTAGCACACTCTTTTTACACATCGGACAAAGAGATGAGTTGTTGAGTAGGAATGTATCAATACACTCGGGATGGAATATGTGTCGACACGGGAGCTCTCGAACCTGACTCTCGCTAGGCTCGAAATCGTCAATACAGATAGGGCAGGTTGGTTGTAAGAACGCAGGTTGTGGGTCGTTGTGGGACGACGGTACTGTTGGGGCAGACGATCGCCGAGCCAGAGGCGGAGCTCCATGTGTTTGATCCTTTTCCGGGTCCTCGTTATTCTTGCTAGTGTAGGTGGATAGGGGGAGTTTTTCCAAAAAGTCTTGAGGGACTGTCAACCGCTTTACACCAAGAGTTTCCAGATTCACCTCGCCGTTGATTACACGTCTGCGAAGATCGTTCCGGCGCCGTCTCTGTATGATGTGCATGAAAGATGAGGTTGCGAGAATTACGACGATCAGGATCCCGAGGACGATGACAAGGAAAACCCATAGACTGGGTAGCTGGTTGCCACCCTCAATATTCACAGTCGCCCAAATGCGAATATAGTCGTCCGGCGAGAATAACCGTACTAGAGTAGTATTGTTTGGGGCATCTGTAACATTTCCAGAGTACGCACTCAACGCATTCATGATCCACGTACCTCCAATTGGAAGGAGAGCATACGTCGGGAAGTTATTTGCCGCTTTCCAAGCACCGCCGTCGTGTAAATTCCATGATGGATCACTCATAGGAGGGGGCTGTTGAGCACTATCCCCTGGCTGAAACACAAAGAAGGCTTTGACCGGAGAAGTTCTCGCCGACTCGAAATACTCGATTGTGCAATTTGGAGAGAGCCAGGGCGCGACCGCTATGAAGGCATATTCGGTTGTAGTGCTTTGGGGCAGGTTGGCCTTGCGAGTAACGTTGCTTTTCACATGGCGCTCCTCTTCGCGTTTGCAGCCGTCCGATCTCAAATCTGGGACATAAAGCAGGCCATATGGGTCGCTTCCGCGGTCGGAATTTTTGGGTGAAAGGGTTTGGATGCCATCGAGGATCTGATATTGGAAGGAAATATTACTCTGCAAGTTTGTCAGCGACTGGATACTCGCAGCGGGGCTGGGGATAAAAACGAACGCGCAGTGTCACAAAATCCTTATCAACCAAAGTGTTCTTGCTTGGATCGGGGAACGCGATAGTATAAACTCCAATGCTCCGGGCACCTGCTGGCTGTCAGCCATTTACATTCTTCTCATATACAGCCGCCATGTTCCGACTTGATGTCTACTCAAATGCCACTCGCGACTACGCACGCCCCGAGGGGAAGTCATCAGGGGTGCAAGTATGCTAAGCAGCACATAGAATCGTAGCCACCCGAGTGCGACAAGTGAGTGGCACCATGATGTCGAAGTCCGTTGCTACCTCCGGCGCAGGACGCACAGGTCGCGGGTGACGAGGGCACAGGTGACGTACTCATATTGGGATGATTGGGAGATCAAGCGAGGGCTCTTCGAAGGCGCTCAAGGCTCATACTGGGGGATGTAAACAGATGCGACGGATATCAGGTAACGAGCATAGAAAGCAAAAACTATGAGCGCGTAGATGGCATGAGCGAAAGGCGGATATGGCGAGATGGACGGGCGGGGTTGGAGATGAGCGGGAAGGCTGGAGGAGGGCGACGGGTGAAGCGTTCATGCGCTTCCTCCAAGCAACGCTAAAAAGCGCCCAGAGTCTGGGGAAAGCTTGATAATGCTTGTCTGCTCGGCGTCTACGGCAATCGATCCATCAGAAACGTTGTTGTTGGCAGGATTAGAGGGGATCTGTATGCGAGAACGTATGACGGAGAGCTAATTTATCTGCAGAAGCCTTTCCTGGTTGCTCATTCATGCTCTGTACTGCACCAGTGTTTGTCTTCATCATCGATAATTCGCAGACATGCCCCGACGACCTCTCACACTGTTCTCCACTTCAGCCGTTGCCGCCAAGTACGCGAATGCACGGCCCCCAAATGGCTCGCTCCGCCTTTGCTGCGTCAACTTGCACATTCACCGTCACGTTTACCGTCGCCGTCGCATTGCCATCACTCTCCCCGCTCCCCCTCCGCAGACAATCTCAATTAACGCCAGAACGCAAGCTTACAAGTCCTTCGCCAGTGGCATAGATACTCGTGCCAACCGTCACCTACATTGGCATTCGCCTCCCTGACAGGCTATTTCCCACGACTGCCTATGTCCACCGGAGCCCCGCCGAACCCACCTCCACAAACCTCAGGTCGCGAAACTCGGTAGACTCGGCCCAATATGCCATCCATCGGCAGTAAGGGAAAGCTCGTGAAGCCCAGCGGAAAGCCCTCTGGCCCGCCCCGGAGCCGTAATACCACGCCTTTGCCGCCTGGCAGCGGTCGTGTCTCCGCCGAACCTCCCTCCTCGTCGTATTTCAGGTCCTCTATGACGCATCTCGCCAAAGACAGCGATGTGTCTCTTGAAGAGCTACTGGACCGCACCGGGAGCGCCTCTCAGATTCCCTCGGGCTCACAGTTGAACACTATGCGCGAGTCGATACAGCGGAAAGTGCTGGAACATGTCAAGGAACGGAATGCGCAGTCGGACAAAGTGTTGAGGGAGTTACAGAAGATGCGAAGCCAGCGCTCCACACATGATATAGAGCGCGAAGGACAGAGAGCTGCGGAAAAGGATGCTGAAGATCGCAAGCCGAAACTGAAGAAGAAGAAGCGCGACCCGGACGAGGACAGCCGCCCATTAGCCACGGGTGCGCATGCTCCTGCCAGACAGGACGGTACTGATACTCACAAAGGTACAAGCGAATTTTACTTCCTTCACTGGAAATTTCAGCCATTGTTTCTGTTCTTTGCTCATGAAGGAATCAACATTTCAATATTGCCCCTCGCTACCATATCGCTTTCTCAGATGCTAAATTGTTTGCGCTGCTCCCCTCACTAAACTTTTCAGATACCCTTTTTTCCATGAGACACTCATGCTAATCTACTTCTCTAGACAATTCTTCTACTATATCCTCGCCAATGTCTCAACCACCTCCTTCCGCTACGGGCACTGGCCCTGCTGATGCGCCTTCACCAAGTGGCTCGGAGGCCTCACACCAGCCCCCGCCAGCCCCAGCCGTCCCACAGTTCCAAACATTCGGACCTGATCCTTCTAAATTCGACGACCCGACAATCTACCATATCAGAGATACCACGCCTGGGATGCCAGAAGAAGAAAAGAAAGAGATTTTTTCTGTCGCTGAATATCCCTATTCAGATCTGCATCATCTTACCCCTGGCACCCCTCCAGACAAAGACTTCTCAAATGCGAAACCTTCTTCCCAGATCAACGCCTCGGTCTTCGCTAACTACGTTGAACCTTACATACGGCCGCTGACAGAGGAGGATGTTGCATTCTTGAAGGAGCGAGGTGACCGACGACGTCCCTTCTATCTTCCTCGGCTCGGTCAGAGGCATTATAAGGAGGTATGGGCCGAGGAAGATGGTGGTATGAATATCGACACGAACGATAGCAGACTACGGGCCCACGAACCCCGCGGCTCATTTGACGACCTCAACGACGATCTTCTCGGCACCGATGCAGTATCAACAGGCCCCATACTTGCTCGACTTCTTAGCGCTCTCCGCCCCGAAGGTAGAGGCAATCCGGCGGCCGACACGAACGGTGCTAATGGAGACGCCATGGACGTCGATGAAGGGGCTGGAGCTCCCACGGACTCAAACAACGACAACGCACTCCCTGCGGCAACCCAACTTTCAGAACTTGTACAGCCTGGCTGGAGGACTTCCCAGATTCCTGCTAGAACGGACTATGCATATTTGGATGAGCGCATCCTCCTAGAAGTTAAGCACTATGGACTAATACCGGATAACGAAGAGGGTGAGGCTGACTATCCTGCTCATTTTGATGATGAGGTTTCTGCCCGACTTCGACTCCTGCAGAGTGAACTCCG
Source organism: Dendryphion nanum (assembly GCA_020744415.1). Taxonomy (NCBI): domain Eukaryota; kingdom Fungi; phylum Ascomycota; class Dothideomycetes; order Pleosporales; family Torulaceae; genus Dendryphion; species Dendryphion nanum. Next base: position 2,080,778 of record JAGMWT010000001.1, on the reverse strand, counting down.
CAAACAATCTGTTGTCAATGGCGCCCGCAAGCAACGCCTCCTTGAGCTGACTGAAGAGCGCATGGCACAACAAGAATACAACACCATCGCCGACGATCTTGATAACCAATTAAATGCGGCCTACCTGAAGCGAAACCGGAACATGGGCAAAGGCAAGAAGCAAGCGAAGCGACCCGGTGGCGCTGGTGGCGGCAGTCATCCAGTGGCCAATGCTGGCCTTTCTCGACCAGGCGTGGGCGAGCCCATCAGGATTCTCATGGAGAGGAAGGGCCAGTGGAACAATACAATTGGTCCTGTTGTGAATTATGGCAAAACAGGATTACCGCAAAGCTCTATCTTTCCTGAGGATAAAATGAAGGCGCTAGAGGACAAGGAGTTGGAGATGTTCAATGTCGAGACTGATGAGTAGAACAAACTTCATCTAAACGAAACCCCTTACGACTTACTTATGAGTTATGGGAGATGATGTTGTCTGCCAAGACACGGTGTGGACTATGAGGATCCATATGCATAATGGCGTTAGCAAATAACATGCTAGATTTGGTATGGTTAAGGCAGAGCGTATGGCGTTTTTGGTGAAGGATAGGCAACAATCTGGTATACTAGGTCCTTAATTTGGATTCCCACTACAACCCAATTTCACCATTCTCTATTCCTTGCGCAAGCCTACCATCCTCATATCAATGAAGCGATGTTCCTACATACAAATCTCCACTGTCCCCATCGCCATCCAGTCCCACATACTATTCGAATACACCTCACCAACACTCCCCGTTACTCCCCACCGCACACAATATAGAAAATGTGGACCGAATTAAAGTTCACCACACCCCGATCCAGTAAAGCTTCCGCGCCACCCCCGGCTCTGTAAGCTACTGCACAGTCTATTCCCCAAAGCGACATTTTTGGAGTATCTTCGGCCCAGGGCCCGTCATGCAGGGTTATGCAAACCCAATTGATATATAAGTAGCTCCGCATTTCCAGACTGAAATTCTAACAGGCACAATACACTCCCCAAAACCCTCCTTGCTATTTCATATTCAATCGCAAACCCTCCATTTCACCAAAACCCCACCGATCTAAAATGTCGTCAACAACCCCACAATACGTCGCCCCCGCTGAAGCCCCCCGCGACATCCCCACCATCCAATCCCAAGAGACATCCTCCCCGCTCCCGTCCTGGAACGCCACCACCGCCTACCGCCTCGGCACGCTCCTCTACACCCGCCTAACCCCCTTCCCACAACCAACCGTAATCCACATCTCAACCATCTCCTCCCCGCCACACGTCCTCTTCCACGCCGCCGTCCAGCCCGGCACAACCCTCGACAACGACTACTGGGTCGCACGCAAACGCAATGCGGTGATACGGTGGGGCGCCAGTACGTGGCGGTTGCATAATCAGTTTGAGGGGGATGAGGAGAAGTTCGCGAAGAAGTTAGGATTGGGAGAGAAGGCGGGGGAGTATGCGATTCATGGGGGTGGAGTCCCGGTTTATGTCAAGGGGGTGGAGGGCCCGGTGGCGGTGGCGGTGGTGAGTGGGTTGAAGCAGTGGGATGATCATATGGTGGTTGTGGAAGAGTTGGCAAGGTTGAGGGGAGAGTTGGAAGGGGAGTCGTGAGTGGGATGGGATGGATGGTTGTGGGTACGTCGTGCTGGGCTTGGATCTAGTTGATTACCTTGTTTGGTATTGAAGTTTAGTTTAACGAAGTCACACATCCAGTTACGCTTAAGACCGAGCATTTCCATACATTTACAATTCATTTACACCAACAGCCACCCTGATCATTGACTATATAGCAAAACTCGAGCTTCCAGTTGAAAAGAGTGGGGTATACTAGAACCCATAATGCCTCTCTGATATAGAGTAATGTTATTTTGTACGATTGAGTCCTTGACACCGTGTCCTTGATTCCATTCCTGATAACCAAGAAGAACGCCTCCGGGGTATAAAACTGTTAAGATAAGATGAAAAGGCATGGCCATGTTCGCAGGACACTGAACGAACGCCAGAAAAATCCATGTTGGGGGAAGCCACCATTGAGCGGAGTGGAAAGAAAGAAAAGCAGTCTCGAGAACTCCATTGCAGCTAACAGGTCAGTGACCTTTTAGGGTTTGTATCGATGCAGTGAGGATTCAACTAGAACTGTTGAACCTGTGCTGATAAGAACCGAAAGTGAATCCAGTATAAACGAATAAAGAGAACCAGATAGCGAATCAAGAAAATGAAACCAAACAACAGACCGATGGAATGAACACAGAAATGAACCAAATGAAAGAATCATCTAGACGATCCTCGAAGTATGTTATTTCCAATGAACAGTATGAGAAAAAATCTGGCGTAACAGAAAGGGAGGCTCCATCAATATACTCTTTCCTCTTCACCAAACCACTCCTCAAGCCACATATCATCCCATGGATCCTCATCAGCCAACGGGTTATTGTCATCCCAAGGGCTTTGATTATCCAGCAGGTTCATATCATCCAACGGGCTCTCATCACTTTCAATTGGCTCTAGTCCGAGAGTGTGAGCTCAGAGCATGGTTCAGGCGATTAGGCCGACGGATTGGGGTGTTGTTATCTGCAGGAACGCACAAGATGTCAGCTTCACCGTCGAACAAAAAAATTCAATGCGGGTTAGTGTGGTTGTTGAGCGAATCAGAGACTGAATTACGATTGTGGAGGTTATGATTTCGAGGATTGGGGAGGGATTTGCAAGCAATGGTGGACGGACTTGGCGGTGTTACATGCATATAAACAAGCACCTGCAGCACCCAAGTGGGGTGTGGGACCGGTGCGGAGAAATGTATCCCCACTAGCGCATGTGGCCAAGCTACAAAACCCCCCGCATCCGAAATTCTCGAACTTTTTCTCCCCAACGGCCCGCCTTGTCAATGCTGCGTTTCTTTCCACACACAAGGACGCTGGATGTCTAATTCAGTTGTCGCATGGAAATGAGAAATTCGGAGTAATCTTCACTTTTTCTTTTGCCATTTCGCCTTGTGCGTTTTGGCATTGCTGCCCGTAAGGGCCTGGCGTGACTCACGTCTGCATTCGACATCAGAAAACTCAGAGCCCATGAAGACGACAGTGCTTTCCCTCGGGATGGTGCTTGAGTTGATTGGAGTCTCTATGGGAGTCGGTGCGAAGATCGTGTGCTCTCACGAGTAACATCATAGTGCAATACGCAGCGTACTTGACCTCGACTAGCTTCACAGCGAAAGGGCAACGGTATCATTCGATTCCGATTATTCTGACAAGGCGGCCGTTCACTTTTTATTTCGCTATGTAAGTTTGCAAATACTGATTTTACGTCCAAAGACCAAAGTAATACTGCTAATGAAGTTCAAACTCAAACTCGACAGAACGTGCATCTTTTAGAACGATCGAACTGATACCAATATATTTCTATTCCTCCTGTGTCACATTCTCCTCTTTTCTGAACATGATATCCGTCCGCATCGTATATTTTGTTCCGCTAATAACGTCGTCGCCAGAATGGAGCAGGTCACGATGTTGGAAAAGGAGCACCCGTCCCGCTTTTGGTACTACGTCCATTCTGCCCTGCATATTCCAAGCATGGAAAGTGGTAGCACCTCCCACTAAGGCATCCTGTCCATTCTTGCCTTCGGAGTCGTTGAGATATAAATGCAATGTAAAATAAGACCTTTCAGTACGGTCTGGTGTTTCATATGTCCCATCACAGTGTGCTTGTATGTGCTGTCAGCAGCAAATTTTGAGCGGCTGTCGCTCACAACGTACCTTTAAAGTATTCTCCGCCGACGTACTTCAAGAACCTCAATCGTTCATTCAGTCGTGTCGCTTTCCAAACTTCGTTTCGTTTTGCTGGACCGTTACCTGTCACGTCGGCCCAATTTTCTAATCTGAGGATTTCCGGAACTGCGGGCTCAACTCTTGCCCAAATTTTAGCAGCAAGATCACGTCGGTCCCAGATGATTCGTCCACAGTTGCGAGTGTCCTCATAGAGGGCCTGCATCCCTCCGCCAATATTGACCATTGCTCGCTCCCATTTCCCCTCGGTAGTGGCTTCTGCTGCTGCTACAAGTTGAGTGCATTCTTCCTCTGAGAGGACACCATCAAGCACAACAGCCCACCGGTCCCGGTTTTGGAGAAGCCCACCTTCAGACCAGTCAATTCGTTCCTTCGTCAAGTTTGGTGCAGGGCCGTCGAGGAACTTTTCGGGCAATATAACATCCTTAGGGACATGCTCGTGCGGTGCATCTGCCAAAGCTTTGTCCGAAGATTTGACCTCTTCGAGCAAAGCCTTGGGAATAATAGTTTTGACGCGCATCGTTGCGGTGGGAGTCGTACTTATACGGGGGGGGTTGAATTCTGCGTGTGTAGAATGGTATGATCGCAATTGGAGAGTTATTTGACGGCTTCTCAGGCCGCGATAATTGTCTTTATATATGATGTTGGTTGTGCCTATGGTGGCTGTTGCCTGAAGTGTGCTGCTACTGAGCTGAGACCGCGGAAGCCAACATGCTGCGCCAGGCTGTAAAAGAGTCACCGATTTGAACAAAGGCATGTGTTGCTGAGCCTCGAAGACCGGTGCCCCAGTGCAGCAATTGTATGTGCATCGCTTCAAGAAGGATCACGGGTTTTGTCTATCGAGGTTGTGAACGTTGTATATATTAGGGCGCAAACGTAAGCATAAGTGTGACTCTACTTGTGTCATAGCCTTGGAGGACGCAGAGGGCTGCAGGACGGACGCTCAATCCCTGTCCTATTGATGCTGCCAAGTTTGTGTCCTGACAACCTCCGGCAACCAAACACCAACACCGACGATCCTGATCCTAATCCTCTCTCCCCCTTTCTCTGTACACCTGCATCATCAACTCCCATCGCCAGCGGTGCGCTCACGCAGACACCGATCGACTGCCGCGCTCCACGCGCGACTCACCTAGCACTGCGCCGTCCCAAGCCACCCGCCGCTCGTTTCCACTCGTCGCGCCAAGACCTCCGACCTCACCTCCAATTTCCCATCTTCACTCATCCAACTGCTTGCAATTGGACCCACTGCCACCATCACGAATCTCATCCAAGCCTTGCCCACGGGCTCTGCTCTCTCCGCTCGTTTACCTACTTCGACTTGACGATCGCTCAAACCGCACGACGCCTTGGGCCGGACGAAGACAACACAGTGCATCGCGGCACTCACGAGGCGGTGCATTCACAGCACCACAGGAAGTCAACACCGCCTTCACCTTCACCGTGCCTGATCCCTGGGCTTCCTACACTCGCTCAACTTCGATCAGAAGCCTACCCGTTGTCGCCATGGCCGAATCACCGCTGCCCCTGGAGCTGCAGCACCGCAACCGCTTCCCTTCGTTGTTTGAGGTGCTCAGCCGTAGGACGGTCGCGCCGTTGGACTTGTTCTCGTTCTACATCTTCATGCGAGATCAGCAGCGTTCGGTTGACTACCTTGATTTTTGGTATGACACCCAGTTTACAAACTTGGCCCAACAAACAATGTTCTAATCGTGTGACAGGCTCGACGTCTCCCAGCATCTTCAGCTATGTCGTCTCTACGTCCGGCGATTGCACAGATCTGTCATAGAAGACACGCCAGAAATGGAGAAGAACAGTAAGAGGTCATCGTACATTCTGGACAACGCTGGAGAGGGACCTTCGACCGAGAAAGGCAACACTTCAGATCAGCGCTTGTCGGCTTTCCTTCGCTCGGATCAGGGAAGTCGCCAACATTCGCCCCAGAACAGCCAAGGGAGCAATCAGTCCCGCGAGCGTCCACCTCGTCCAAGCTTCATGACACTCGAAACTAATTCGCCAAATGACTCCGGTTCCCCTGGCCAAAACTCCTCATCTGAGAACGTTCCCAGGCGTGAGGATTTGCGCGCATCCGCCGAGAAGATCTTGTACACCTACCTTCTCCCAGGATCTGAGCGAGAAATCATCATTCCACAGAGCATTCTAAATGACGTTCAGGATGCCATTGAAGGCCCTGACCAGCGGAGCGATCCAGAGCTGTTTGATGCTGCCAAAGACTATGTTTTCCAGGCCATGGAGCGTGATGCCTTCCCTGGGTTTTTGCAAAGCAAAGGACTCGGCAATCTTGTCCCGCAAAGTATGATGATCCGCCTCATCATTGGCCTGATCAGCTTCTTCGGCGCTGTTTGGACAGCGTTCGTTCTAATATTCCTTGATAAGTCTAGGACAACACGATGCTGGGTAAGCTGCGCACGTTACTGATAAGTGGATAGCGTAACTGACTGTTCTAGATCATCCTCCCATTCACGTTTGCTATCTATTTCATCTTCACTCATCAGTACATGCTCGACCCGGTCCTTGCATTGATTGGCTACAGTGAATACACCTTGGGAGATTTCAACGGAATCCGGGAGCCATTCGTTAAGAAGACGCTCAGAAAACGCTCATTTACGACCCTATTCGTGATCCTCTTCTTGGACGCAGCCGTATGCTGTCTATTCATCTTTGTCCCTGGTAAGCGACTTTGAGTCCACAACCCACTTTTTTTCCCTTTTGTTTTAATACCCCACCCCTACCTTGTTTTTAATGTTTGGGCAACTTGGATGCAATAGCAGGAGAGAGGCGGTTTGAGAGGGGTCTGTGGAAAGGGCCATCAGGGAAAGGAGGTCACGTCTAGGTCATTTGACAGAGAGGAAATGCGAATTTCATGGATTCACAACCATGAAGCACAGTCGTGTCTCGCAAATCTCTGCCAAAAAAATCCTTTTCTCGGAGTTAGTCCCCGGTCACACTATGGAGTTTGATTATGCCACCAATTCGACTATTAAATAGTTGCTCAATGACAAGATTCCGATACGTATCTCCCATTAAGTTGAGGGATTAGTTCGGATTTTCATAAATTCAGTCTGCGTGATCCAGCACAAGGTTCTCGTTTGATCGTCCTTTTTCTTTCCACTGGGGCAGGATTGCTCCTGACCTCGGACGCTGCGAACAGGTGGCCCAAGCTCTAGCTGGTTGTGACCTCATCGTGCCCACTCCCCGCAGTACAGAATCCTGAATTACAACGCTCAACATCGTCGACTATGTCTGCAACTACTCCGATGGACTTGACTCTAAGATATATCAATATTAAACTCTATCCTCCAGTTCGAAAATGGTCCTAGATCTTCTCACCATCACAGGCTTACCGGTCGCAATCGGCGCTACGGAAGCTGTCCGCCAACAAGGCATCTTCGACGAAGAAGCAGAATCGGAAGAACGTCAAGCGCCTTTCTACCTTGATGTATACTGTGATGCACAATCGAAGAAGCGCGATGAAGTCCATGATACGATTGTTGTGCTCAAAGACGGCAAGGTAGAACGTCCCTTCTGTTACTATTGCCACTACTAAATCTCTATTTTTGGACAGGTCTGTCTCTGGCCTAAGGACCCCAACACCAAGCGACCCAAAGCTCCTTCCGATGGATCTTCAGCCCCACATCCATTCACGGGCTTCTATCTACCTTTTCCGACCGAAGACCTTCCCCATCGCCCGATTCCCGCTCCATGTGTCCTCGGACTCGTGAGCTCTATACCCTCAGACTCGACATCGCCCAAATCCAAGCAAACAAAACCGAGACTCAATTGGATATACGCAGACAAAAACACATTGGAGCTGAAATACGGACCGCGAGTAGAAGCGCGGAATCATTATATCGGGCCTTGGGATTGGACGGAGGATGATGAACAGGGATTGACGTTTGATGGCGAAGAGAGCTTTGTTGCGGTGGAAGAGAAGAGGGGTGGGGAGGGATGGGCTGTGTACTGGGATCGAGAGGATGACCGGTTGAAGGGAATGGATGTGGGAAGGGATAAGAGAGTGTTGAGGTGCAGCCTTGAGAGGAGGGAGGTGAATAAGAGGGAGAAGATCGAGGTTGAATAGGGAAGAGAAGGGATGATGTAAAATGGGCTTATCTTATGATGCTGATAACATGCGTAGTCTCCATACTTTTGTATCAGCATATTGCCGACTGTATTCATATGGTGATTCGGGCTGATTATTATAGTGTGGAATAATTACAGAATACCTCTTTCCATATCCTTACCTTTTAAGTGATAGTTACCTATTCATCCATGTGCAATTCTTCCTGGTTGGAATGTAAGAATCCTGGGGCCTCGAAACATTCTCCAAGCCTGAAAAGACATTCATAGAGTTGTTACAAAGTGACATGATAAAAGCAGCCAGAGCAGAAAGCAAACTGGTGCTATCAGGCCTTTCATTATAGGTTATTCTTTCTGTATTCTATTACACCCACGTACTATCCAATTCATACTGTCAAATTCTCCATCCTTGACAGCCGAATCCACCCTCCACGCACACAACCCTTCATCCTAACAGCCCTTGCCCCAGACAGAAAAAACAAATTAAGCAGCACGGACAACAGCAACAACAACAGCACCACCTCGACGACACCCCCCCTTCTCATCCGGCCAATGCACACTCAACTTCTTGCGGCCCCCCTTCCAGTCTGCGGACTCGGAATCCTAGTCTCGCTCTCCCGTCCGTATTTGGCCTCGCCACTTTCTTCGTCTTCGATGTCTTGCGATACTTTGGCGTAGCGGAAGCATTTGAACATGGATGCGAAGGGGGTTTGGGGATTTGACGCTTGGGATGTGTCAGGGGTGGAGTAGTAGGGGGAATAGGAAGGTGGGGGAAAGCTTGATGCTGTGGATGTTGGGGTAACGGCTTTGTTGGTTATTTTGGTTTGGTTGGGTGGATTGGATGTCAAAAGCAAAAGGGTTGAGTAGTAAGGGGCGGCGCATGACTGAAGTGGAGTGACGTGGTTTCAGGTACGATGTGACAGAGAGTTTGGCGTGGTTACTCTTTTTGGATTATGAGTAGCTGGGGCGATTGATGGCGTCAAAGAGCATCAAAATTAAGGAAACTCGGTGGTAGAGTATCAAATCATCAATGTTTGACCTGAACTTTGTGGGCAGTGAAATGTATTCGATTGACCTTGATGCGGATATCAAATTGTAGATACATTCAGTACTTGAAGAGAATCTTAAGAGATATTGCTTTCAACCTGGGCCCATACCTTGGAACTATATTGTAATCCACATTGGTAATAAGCTTCTGTGACAATGCCGATAGGCTTTGTCTTTATAAGTATAGCTTGGTAGACAGTGACTAAATTCTACAATGGACCCCTAGAGGCTGGATAATTTTGAGCGTTAGTGACGCTTCGGGGGTTATTGATAATTTTGCGAGCATGCATCTGATAGCTTCATTTTTGCTGGCGTATTCGTAGCCATCTCAGATGAGACTAGTTTGTCATTCGACGCGTGCGAACGCCCCTGAAACACAAGAGCTTTTGCATCGTTCCACAACAACAGTCCTCTATCGAAAAATATCTCTTGAACATATCGAGGAAGTTCTTCGACCGTTTCGTGCTCGGTGAATGGTTCAAAAATGAGTATGATGCTTCCTCGGCACCAAGGTTCAATCGGGGCGCTTGGACCAGGCCATGACGTCCGCGCTGTGCTCTCAACCTCATCAAAGCTTCTACACGATATTTGCACCAACGCTCCATGCCGACAAAACGCCGATAACACGAGGCTTTCTCGCTGTCATTATTGATATCTACAGTCGTCATAATGAGCGGAACAACAGTGAAAAGCAAGCGTGGCCCAACGGTGCTGGTACGTTTGACGGTCCTTTCCGCCCAATCTAACTGCTATCTACGTACTAATCGCGCTCTGCAGATGACAGACTCCCGAGACGTGCGCCCTTCACCACGACCGACGACCAACCGCCCTGGAGCGAAACTGATCTCCGTTGATAATATTCTCCAATACGCCTCCGACATTCCTTCACAACAACGACGTGGTCCTCCTGGCTATCGACCCATGATGCACACCCGCACCCCTAGCGGTCGACATCCGCTTGATCCTAAGCTCTCCGGGCGCCTTATTCCACAACATATGCCGACACGCTCAAGCAAATTGAGTGAGAAGCTGGTTCTACTCCCCGAAGCCGACGATGAGGACGATGATGAGAAGATAGATTTTGATGAGGACAACGCCGCACCCCCGAAAGACTCTGAGCTACAGAGAAGGACTACCAAAGGCGGGCCGAAGGATAAAAGTTATGCAGAACGCCTTCCAAAGGCGAGTCGCGCAGAAAAGCTCTCGAGAGTCACGGCGTATTGCACGGCGCAAGCATACAAAATGAAAAGCACGGCCGAATTCGTTAAAACTCAGCATCACGCTAGGACAAAGCTCTATGATGACTGCCTTTACACAGTTTATCATCTTCCTCTGCTCGGAGGAAGTGACGGATATCGCGTCAGGAGCAGCCCGACATTGAAAAGCCCAGGCGGGAAGTCTGTACTGGATGAAGAGATCGAAAGAAATGAGCGGATAGAATATCATGAGGGCTATTTCGAAGACCCAGAGCACTACAGCATCAGAGATGGTGAGGAGGCAAGCCCTCTACAAAGTCCCCCGAACCACGAAGAGCGAAGGTCATCGGACTCGTCTTTTGGAGAAACGCTAGACCATACTCATTCACGCATTTCGCCGAACGCGCTCTCCTTTGGCGAAATGTTCGTCTTCTCCTACGGTGTTGCAGTCTTCTGGAACTTCACCGAGAGACAAGAGAAAGACATATTAGCCGATCTGACATTCTCGACTTCATCTACTGGCGTAGCGCTTGCTACCCGGCCGCTGGACGAAGCCGACTTCGAAACGGAGGAGTTTCACTTTGAATATAACCCGGACATCGCAAGACCTCGAGTCTTCAATGACATGATTTCGCTTAAGAGTGGCGACCACATGATCAAACTCTCCATCAGTCATGCCATTGCCCAGAGTACAAAGTTGAGTTTGTTCGAAGAGCGTATGGCAAGGACTATGCTGGCGGCACAGTACGTACCGAAACGACTGGCGTTGACTGGCAAGCTTGGCATGGGCAGGACTGAGGTGGTCAAGATGATTGGGTCACTCTTTACGAGTCGAGTTGATGTGAATCTTTGTGAGCTTTTTTCTTAAATCCTCTACTTCATTTCCGCTACATTCACTAATTTTTACAGCATCAAACATGCTTGATACGCCCAATTTCTTTTGGGACTCCGAACCCACTCTTCACCCGTTATATACAGCCTACCGCGAATATCTCGAGATCAAGCCTCGCATCCAGGTCCTGAATGAACGCTGTCGTGTATTCCTGGACCTGGGCGAGATCCTGTCCGATTCGATATCTGATCGTAAGATGACGAGGATCACGTGGATCATCATCATCCTCATCATATTCAGTATCTGCATCACATGCTTAGAGGTGCTACTACGTTTCTCGCTCTTGAACAGCAGGGGTAAGTCACTAGATTCGATATCCAAACCGGCAATGGCAGGCCCAAGTTTGCTATTCGGCAGAGCCATTGTGTGGGCCGGGAAGCAGGCAAAGAGTTCTTTGATGAGATAGAGGGCAGAAGGTTACTTTCGTATAATGCATAGCGTTGGCGTTGAAGACGGACACATTGGGCGGTAACAAATCGGTCTAGGACACGATGTAATTTCAATCTCACACAATGATAATAGCCGCCTATGGTGTGGTACTTGAATATTCATTGCATTATGGGTCGTGCTGTTAGAGATGTTCCACAACTGGTCCCTGCATCGGATCGGATCGGAGCTGTTGCGGTTCGCAGCAAAGTTTGAAGCGATCTATCTCAGGTATGGGCACCTGCATATAGCCCACACAATTGAGTTCGATACTTCTTTTGCGTCTTCATGCTCTCTTCCGCAGGAACATACCGTCTTCTAATCCCAGGATGATGCCTCGCAGAACGAAAACGGAGTTGGAGCCTTTGTTCGACACACTTGCATTACGGACACGGCTCCTTTTCTAGGGACTATGAAACTTAAAACGGGAAATAATAACTCTGTCCCTGCATCATCAAACGCTCCACCAGTCCGCGGGCTTTTACGAAGTACCCAGCGCCGATGAAGCAGTGCCTGTAAGAGAAATCGCGGAACTCACACGCACGGACGCGTCTCGTTGGCCACTCGTCGACAGGAAGGTTGGTTCAGACTTATCGATAAGCGGTTGCTGTGGTAAACACGTCCGCGACAACAAATCACTCAGCCCAGACTTTTGCGACGACAAGCTTCCATTTGTTTTGAGAACCATTACACCTCCTCCCTCAAACGATACAAAAAAACCGCGAGAACCGATCGAACACCGTGTTGGTTTGTTTTGTTATCATTTGACGACAAGATCTCCGCTCTTCTGCCTCTTCCTTCCCTGCACCTGTAAACCTTCTACAGCCTCCTCCCTTGCTCACGACTTTTCTCGACGTTGGGTCTACCAGCGCAGCTTTGACGACCACACTCAACTTCTCGAACGAACACAGCACAATACAGCAACGATGGCGCTCTCGTCCAACAACCGCGGAAATGGCGGCGGCGCAACTGTCGCCCAACGGTACGTCCCCCCCAATCCCAGCCTTACCACCGTCCCATCTACTAACACGTTTCCCCCTCCAGCCTCCAAAAAGAGCTTATGGACATCATGACCAAGCCGACCCCCGGCATAACCGCCTTCCCGGACGACGAAAACATGACTCTCTGGACCGCCACCATCACCGGTCCTGATGACACACCCTACGCCAATCTCCTCTTCAAACTGTCCATCGAATTCGCCTCCAACTATCCCTACACTGCTCCTACGGTCCTGTTCCGCACGCCCATCTTCCACCCGAATGTGGACTTTAGTGGACGCATTTGCCTGGACATTCTAAAGGATAAGTGGAGTGCTATTTATAATATCACGAGCGTGTTGTTGAGTTTGCAGAGTTTGTTGGGGGAGCCGAATAAGTGAGTTTTGCCTCTCTTTGTTATTTTTCATAGAGTTATTCTCTGGAAGGGGGAGGGTTTGGGAGTGGGGTGTGGGGGGGGATTTGGATATGGATGGAGATGTGTGCTAACGATAATTCGCAGCTCTTCCCCCCTCAACGGCCAGGCTGCCGAGCTCTGGGACAACGATCCAGCGGAGTTCAAGCGGCTGGTCCTTGCGCGCCATAAGACGCCTGAGGAATTGGATGCTGCTGTTTAGTGCTCGGAAGAAACTCGTCTCGACTCGGCTGTTTTTTTGGGGGCGCGTATACATCCACATACTTCTGCTTTGCTTGATCATGAATACCCCTTCTTCCCTGTTTTCTCCAAAGTGTCTCGTCGGTCTAGATCGTGGATGCAACTTTGGCGATGTGGGGAGAGGATTGTGTGGGTGTGGGTGTGGGTGTTGGTGTTGGGGGCACGGTAAGGGACGGTAGTGGATTCCATCGGTGTTGGATCTACGCTTCGTTTCCCACACTTGGCTGGAAAAAAGAGTGGATTTCGTGCGCGTAGACGGATAGATAGGGAGACGTGAAGTGGAACAAGCAGTGATTCCTTGTGTCTTCTTCTTGTTCTTCTTTCCGGTATCCGAGCTGATTCCCCCCTTCTCTTCTCTTTTTCTTTCTTTCTTTCTGTTCAGCTTCAATCAATGGTTGCATAGCATGGGGTTTGACATGATATATCTGGGAGGCTGTGCATGGCTTTGCATGGCGTGGAGTCGGGGACTGGGAATTGGGAATTGAATTGAATTGAATTGAACTGAACTGAACTGAACTGAATTGAATCCAAACCAAACCACATAGTTGCATTCTTCTTCGCCGAGTGAACTCCACGACGAAACATTTCCTTTTCCGTGCTACGCGAAGCCTTTTTCCCTCTCGCCGAAATATGTGTATAAGGTGTATGCATCCAATCTAGATGTTCTGATCTACGCGCAAGGCAGGAAGAAGTGGATTCGAACACCAATACCAGATGAAGCATTCCCTTTCTTTTTCTTTTTCTTTTTCTTCTCTTTCTCCTTCTCCGGGTTACGGGAGGATTGGGTTGGGGTTGAGGGGAATTGAGTTTCATTGAATGGGCTTGGTAGTGTGGTGATTGCATGGTGGAAGATGGTAGTGGTATTGGATGAAGACAGGAGGGTGGGTTCAATGGCCTTGCGTGAGTGGTTTTTTTCCAGGGCTTGGTTGGTGTGTGGGTTGTTCGATGGGTGGTGGGCTTGGGATGGGATATGGGGTGTTTTGTCTATTGCTTTAGTACCAGCTTGTGGGTGGGTGGTAGGTAGGTAGGTAGGTAGGTAGGTACCCTTCTCGTATACTTTCTTCTTCTTTTTCTTTTTCTTCTTCTTCCTCCTCCTCCTCCTCCTCCTCTCTTCCCTCGGTCCCTCTATACCTCACCTCACCTCACCATCACGGAAACCATCCGTATCCTCCCATACCCCTGCTCATACCATATTGTACCACCTCATCCAAGGATATTTAAAAATAGGCTAGACCAGGGTGGTGCGTGTAACCGTGCGTGGGTGGAACAGGGTAGGATGCAGGGATGCTTGATTGGTTGCGGGTCCCTCGTATTTGCGGACCCGTTGGAGTTGGGAGCGGTCGTGCTGCTGCACTGGAGAAGACTGACTGAAAGATTGATGGACGTCATTCTTCCTTTTATGAGGAGGGCATGTTTGAGGGATACGGAGATGATGGGAACATGGAAATAGGTATGTATTGCGATGGCGGTGAAAGGCCGCGGTGAATCAAACATGGTAACTAAATGCATTGCGAATTCTGAGTTTGCCTTTTCTCTTCCGCTCCATTATTCTTTTTTTGAGAGAGAGGGAGAGAGAGAGAGAGAGAGAGAGAGAGAGAGATTTGTTCAATATGGCAAAATATTCATCTATCCATCGAACCTCCTCGGAGGGGAAGGGTGCGACTGACGGAGGGACAAATTCTCGCAAGCGCAAGTCCAAGTGCAAGCAAGGTACGAACCGAAACTCTGGGGATTGCGCAGGGCCGGGGGCAACGTAATGTATGTATATATGTGCGTGTGTCTGGATCTAGAGAAATTACAATATAGATTGGGTATCTTTTTTTCTGTAGCTGGCGGGGTCAATCATCTATGTATCGTTTCTGTTTTATCTTGGTGGAACAGCCTCGCCGAGCCCTGGATGGTAGGTAATTAGGTAGGTGATTAGGTAGCACGAAACGGCGTCGAATGCAGGTAATCTATCAAGAATGCCGGGCGCACCGAAAGAAGATCAAAAGCCGCTTTTGGGGTTGGGGCTGGGGTTGAGGTTGAGTGATGCATGCATGCATTGGAAGGAAGAAAGAGTGTACCGTACTTGGATGACTAGATTGGATTCTTTACGTTTTGGTAAGTTATTATGGGGGAGCGATGGTTCTGGCGGGAGTGGGAGTGGAACGAGAGGAGGCGGGCTGCGCTGGACATTATCCGAAGCCGAGGTGTGGTGAGGGTTGGGGAAGGGAAGACATGGCAGAAGATTAGGAAGAGAGGGGTAGGGAATGAGGTGGATTGCTCCAGATCTCTCGACTCTCTCGTAATTTGGTACCTGAAAGAGGTCGTACACGACGCCTCTTTTCCCTTTTTTATTTTTCCCCTCCTCGTCGGATTGAGGAGTGGTGCTCGGACTAGATGTTTCGTTCCGGCGACTTTTGGAAGGGCTGTCTCGGGGCGTTGCCCTTGTGATCGGGTGACTTTGAGCGACTGGGGCGACTTGGGTACTTTGATAGACAGGCAATCTATGGGTTCCCCGCGTCAACGTCAACGGGCAATATGCGTGACGATGGGGTCCAGGGGGAGGTATATTGCAGTGGCGGAAGCATTCCAGACGATGGGAAATTTCCATGTGGAGAGTCAGGCAATGTGTAGTGTTGGGTGAGGTGAGGTGAGGTGAGGGGGTGAAAAGATTGGAGGCGGGCTTATTGGGGTTTCTGTTATGCTGACCAGCGTCGACCAACATGGACCAAGCGTCATACGAGGCCCGAGAGAGGGTTATGTACCGTAAGTTCTGCAGGTCAGCGTGAAAATGTGCAGCAATTGCGGGAAGGCAACATGACCACGAGCTCGCTGAGGGCGTTGTACTTTGCTAGAGTGAGTAGCAGTCACTGGGCAAACGAGAGGTTGAGCCCTGGAGGGTAGCCCTGGAGGTAGCCCTTGGAAGTAGCCCTTGGAGAGCGAACATTTGGCAGCAGTGAGCCTCGTGCTTCTAGATGGGGCCGGAGAGCCGAGGAGCATGGGCGCAACGCCGTTCCGGATCGGTTCTCTAGCGGGATGGTCCAGAGGGACTCGACCGGGGACACTCTGTCTGGCGCACCCTACATAACCTACAGGGCAGGAAAGGTCTAGCGACGCTGCGGGCTTGGAGGTAGAAGTGGAGGCGATGGTGGTGGTGGTGGAGTAGTGTAGTCTTGTGTTGCGCAATCGGACATGAATGTTGTGGAGCTCGTTCTGTGCTGGTGCTCTTTGAGACACGTTGGAAGAATGGGGGTACCAAGAGGAACGGGAGAGTGTTTGTCTTCTTGGCCCCGGCGGGATGATGGGGGTTAGGCAATTAGCAATGTGGAATGGGATGAGGATTGTCACAGTAACATACAGCAGGTGGATAGGAAATGGATGGGGAGGATGGGGTGGATGGGGTGGATGGGATGGGAGCGATGGGATGGGAGCGGTAGGCCAGTTCGGGTCGTCGTCGCGTGGGTTTGTCGGAGATGGAAGGAATCAAGGATGATTCGTAAGCCAAGGACACGCCGAGATGCAGAGACGGAGACGCAGAACAGAGTGATAGTGTAGAGCACAATATGGTGTAATCATCATGGTCCATTCATTGATGTCAGTGTGTGTCAGTGTCATTGTGGATTGTCAATTGCCTGAAGCAGAGAGGTGGAGGTTGTCATTCAGTTGGGTGGGTGAGTATGATTATTATTACTGTTACTACGTAGGGAGTGGAGGAAGGAACGAGTGCAACCATGGGGAAGGTCCATGTTGCGCATCTCAACGTTTTTCCTCTCGGACAGGTCGGTTTTGTCGGGACCTGGGGGCGGCAGTGGATGAAGTTTGGCGGCCTTTTTCCCTTGGTGGTGGAGTGGTGGTGGTGGAGGAAGTGGGAAACGAACTGGTATTGGCGTAGTGCGTATGTGTGGTGGTGGTGGTGGTGGTGGTAGTGGTGGTGACTGCAGTGGTGGTGACTGTGGTGGTGACGACCAGACAGAAAGGATGGAAGGGCTGGAAGACAGGGACGGATGGGGGAAGGAGCCACTGGGACCGACCGGGGATGGGAGGACATCCCGGCATGGGCGCGACCCAGAAGGGCAGGGGCTACCCAGGGCGCGCCAGCCACGGCTAACCAAGGCTGCGCCTGCGCCTACAGTGTACGCCACGCGTGGAAAGAGCGACGCTGACAACACCCCCGAATGACCCCGAATGAATGGATGACAGACACGGGAAGAAGCCGTCAAGCGGTCCAGTGCAAGTGCCAGTGCCTCCTCTCCCTCCGCCGACGCATGCCCAGCTGCGGTTTTTTCGCCTTTGGCTTTTGCTTTTTTAACCTTCCCTTTCCCCCGAGTGCATCTGTTTCCGCCGCAGGGAAGAGCTGGGCGACGAGTCATCGGCAGTGTAACCAGCGAAATGGGAGGGCCGGCCAGCACCAAGCACCAAGCAGAAACAGCAGCAGAAGCAGAAGCAGAAGCAGCCGCAGAACAACAGGGCAGGCAAGCAGGGCAGAGCAGAGCAGGGCAGGCAAGGCAGCCAAAGACGGTTCAGGTTGGTTATGGGGCGCGCGACAGGGATCATGGGCTATCCCGCTCCAAACATCCAGGCATGGGCAGACGGCGTGAGGGAGGAAGGACTCGCAGTGTGTGTCCAGGGCCCTTTCGCTCAGGAACAGTCCGATGTCTTTCGAAACACCATCACACCGGCTGCCGGGGTCCTCCACCGAAGCCAGCGAAGCCAGCGACCAGCGCATTCGCCGCTTTCCTTCTCTCTGTCTCTCTCTCTCTCAATGTGTGTGTGTGTGTGTGTGCCTCTCTCTCTCCACTTCCCACGACTCCTTCCGCTTTCCACCTGGGCGTCCATGCCTGTCCAACCAAAGTCGGCCGAGTCCCCATCACCGAGTCCCAGCAACGGGCGCGGGCGCGAGCGCTTCATCAGCCCGCGGATTCTGGGCACAGCAAGACCACTCCCACTCCCACTCCCACTTCCTCCCACTCACGTCCCCTCCATCTCTTTAGAGTCTAATTGTCCTGATGTCAAGTGTATATGTATTTGTGTGTGTATGTATGTATGTATGTATGTATATGTGTGCCCATGGCTGTTTAGTAATTACCATGAAATCCTCTCTACTCTCTCTTCCCCCCGATGTG
Organism: Dendryphion nanum; assembly: GCA_020744415.1. Lineage (NCBI taxonomy): Eukaryota > Fungi > Ascomycota > Dothideomycetes > Pleosporales > Torulaceae > Dendryphion > Dendryphion nanum. Next base: position 2,062,569 of record JAGMWT010000001.1, on the reverse strand, counting down.
GAGGTCTCCGTGAGCCCATCAGCCCATAAGTAATAACCTCTTCGGTCAACCATTGAGAGCGGGAACCGCCGAGCAGCACCGTAACCGCACAGCCAAAGCCAAAGCACAGTACAGCACAACAAAGCACAGCACAGCAACGCATCGTCCACCACTACCACCACCTGGCACAGTGACGGAGATGGGTAGACGCTGAGCCTGTGATGGATGGGATTGAAACAGACCCATCATTCCCTCCAACCCCACTCCTCCCATCCCCCATCTCCCACCCATAGCGCCAGGCCCTGCGTGGGTCACAAGTACCTACATACTGCAATTGTATTCGTAGCCTCCAATCTCTCTCTCTCTTCCTCTCTCTCTCTCTCTGTGCATCTCTCTTCTCCCGCTCTCTGCACTCGTCCAAGACCGGACGTATATGCGTGCGTGTACCGGGTGGGTGTGCGTGTGTGTGTGTGTAGAACCTGGGTATTAATAAAGCCCCCTCATTTGGGAATAGAACCGCCCTCTTCCGTCTATGGGCTCCATGGCCTGCAGGCCCCATTTTGCACGAGGTCACACCTGGGCAGTCGGCGGCCACCCACCACCGTAGCGGCCCTGCTGGTTGCTGGACTGCTGCTGGACTGCTGCTGGCTGCTGCTGCTTGCTGCTGGCTGCTGGCTGCTCCTGCACGCTTGCCCAACATTGGAGCTTCCCGCTCATCCATCATCACACCCTCGCCTTCCCTCCAGGGCTCACTCACTCACTCTTGCGTCGTCTCGTCCTCTGTCTCCTCTCCTCTCGTCTCCTCTTCTACCCTCTTCCACCCTCTAACCTTCCTACACCCAACTTCAGGCGTGTAACGGATTCACTGTCTGTGCCCCTGCCGAAGAATGAACCAAATTCCCCGTTGTTCATTCTTTTCGTGACCAGGCCAATCAATAATCGTTTCATCGCACCGCACCGCACCCGCACCGCACCCTACCGCACCCTCCACCCGTGGATCCGTCGCTCGACCTCTCGGGATCCGTGCACGCCTCTTATGATCTGAGGTCTGACGGAGTCCCTTTGTCCTCACAGCTCACTCTGCTTTGCTCTGCTCTGCTCTGTCCTGCTTGCCACGCCTACACCGTGTAGACAGTGCACACCACCAGCAAGCATTCACTCACTCTCCACTCGTCAAGGTCAAACCTCTCTGTCGCTGTTCCCTGCTCCCATCCCATCAGTGCCCGGGTGCTCTCTCCATGCATCACCTCCCTTGACAACCGTCTGGTGCGACTTCCAACCGACTTTCCGCTGCTTCCCCAAAAGACAGCTCTGCGAGACAGCTCTGCAACACAGCACAATATGCCCGCCACGGCCCTGCCCACTGGCGGCATTGCCCTCCATGGCGCCCCCGACTTCGACATTACCTCCAAGGACACCAGAAACATGCCTGTCCAGGCAATGCAGCTCGAGATCACTCAAGACATCGTCGACGAGCTCCTCGAGAGCGTGAGGACCGGCAAGGTCCCGCAGATAGTATTCGGACGAGCTCCTGTACGTGTGTACTCTCATCTACCTGACCAATGCTACTTGTTGTTGGTGTAGCGTGGTCCTAGTGTGTTGTAGTTATGGACATGTGGCTGTGGAATGAGAGGAGGGAAAGATGGAGAGAGAGAGACTGAGAGAGAGAGAGAGAGAGACTGAGAATGAGAGCACCTTGGCTGACCAACAACTCCAGCAACTCAAGTACGGCGACAAGACACACACATTGCAGACAAACCCCGAAAACTACCGATACGAACTCTACCAATCCAGCGGCACTGGCAGCGACGATGACGACCTTGAGTTTGCCGGCCTCATCAACCACAGTCTTGCGGTACAAAAGGCCGAGGATGTCACGGCTGGCGTCGACACGGCTTTGGAACAGCTGAAGCACAGCATGGCCGCCATTTCTGAGCTCAAGCAAGCCAACAAGTATGCCTCTCGCATAAAGCTTGGTCGTTGGTGGGTATCGTAGACTAACGACTGTTCACAGGACCATTGTTGGTGATAATAATCCCATGCGAACCCCCGGCCACCGTCGCTTCCCTTCGAAAGGCTTCAAGCCACAACACCTCAACTCGTCCACCCTTGGCTCCCCGATGCTGAGCGTGCCCTCGTCGCCCATGCGAAAAGCTCCCACCTCCCAGCCCTCGGGCAACCACGATCTCATCGTGAGGGCTCTCCGCGTACCGCTGATCCACCTCCTCGCCATCCAGCCCTCCAAAGACACTTCTCTTGCAGACACCTGCCGCACAACATTGGCAATCGTGCGAGAGATTCTTCCCAAGATTGCCCGTCGCTCCCAAGATGATCAGGAAAAGTGGCAGTTGACCGACAAATCGTTCGGTGAGATAAACCCTTGGAAGTTCCCCTACAAGTCTACAGAAGAGCGGGAGCAAGCCATCAACGGCGCTGTCAAGTCGTTTGATCGCCTACGTCTTGCCAAGGACGACAAACTTTGGCAGATCTTGCTGCCGGTGGAAGAACGAGGCCAGGGTAAGTGTCTCTCTCGACTCAATCTCAAGGCCGTCGAACCGAAACCCAACGCCAAACCCTCGACTCCGCTCCACAAGATGACCAAACAAGGCGAGAAGAAGCCAGCTGCATCTAAAAAGGCGGAAAGCAAGGACTCGGAGAAGAGGCCCGAGAAGAAGGTGAAGGAGAGCAAGGCTTTCACCGAGCCCAAGTTGAGAAAGGTGGTGAAAGAGAAGGCATCAGCTCCAGCTCCAGCTCCAGCTCCAGCAGTGAAGGACGCTCCCAAATCGACAAACGCAAACGCACGAACTCCTCTCACCTCGACCTCAACATCGACATCATCCTCCTCCTCCTCCAAACCCGCCGCTCCTCCCAATCGCAACACCCCTGCCACCGATTCCTCCAAGGCACGCACCAAGAAAATGGCATCCACCGCCGACACCGCCTCTCCTCGCGTCAAGCCCAAGGCGCCTGCGCGAGACCCCCCGACGAGGGAGCGCACCTACAAGCCACCTAAGCCAGCCATACCCCTCAACACCAAACCAAAGAACCCCTCACCTCTCTCCGCCTCTCCGCCAGTCAATGCCAGCGACTTTGAGGATAATCACCCTGTCCACAAGGTCCTCTCCGGGTCTCCGGTGAAGCCACTGTCTGCCAACTCGGATCGCACTCTGAAGCGCAAGGCGAATGATATTGACAGCGACATCCACAACCACAACCACGGCCTCGCGGTGAAGCAGCCTCGTGTCAATCGCCCCACTCCAACACACACCCCCTCGAGCACCAATGGCCGCATGAACGGTAGCACCCCGTCGTCAGCCAGCTCGCTGAAGCGCAGGAGCGACGATTCGTCTACATCCAACACTCCCGCTACCAAGATCCGCAAGGTCACCAGCATCGACACCGGCTTAGCTTCCCGTTACCCCATCCAGAACAGTCAGGCCTCTCCCGGCGACTCTTCCTCTTCCACTACTTCGCCCTCCATTCCAAGCCTTAGCTTTCGTCAAACTGTTGAATTGAGCCAGAAGTTTCAGAAGTACTACAAGAAGTACGAGTCTCTCTACTGGAAATTGGCCGAGTCCGATTCGCCACCTGCCGAGGGTCAGAGGAAGGAACTCTTGAACATGCACAAGAAGCTGGAGGAGATGAAGCGCGAGATCAAGGCGGGTGCTGGAATAAAGCGGTGAAGAATGAGCATGAATGCTGCTGCTGCTGCTGCTGCTGCTGCTGCTGCTGCTGCCGACCTATACCAAAACAAAACGTGCGACCGCACAAGGCCTCGACGGCCTCCCGACGAACACCAAACGATACACCCATGAAAACTTGCATATACAACCTGGCGTTGGCGGACCGATCCCATCTCTTTACACGAGATTCTCACTACTCAACATTTGCATCTGGACCCATTTGAGCGTCCCCTTCTTCGTGGTACATACGGCCTTGGGATCAGGAAACCTTTTCTTCCGATCTTTCTTGTTCTAGTTTGTTTTGCATGCAAATAATCGGATGGGTTGCATTGTGGAACTGGAGTTTTGATTGCCCGGATTTCCTTTTCATTCCCCCTCCCTCCACCCCCCCAACACAGTAGGCGCCTCGTCGCCTCGCGGGTCTAACTTGCCACTGCGGCACCCGCCGTCCATGTCCTTTGGACGTATGATGCATAATGGAACTCCCCCAAAAAGCGAAGCTGGTTACCATCTAGACTGGAACGATTTCGTTGCCACAGACAGATTGGATTTCGTACAGTTAGTAGCAGAGATACAAATCGAAAAATCATATACCCCAACATGCATGCACTCTGTTGATTTGTGTCGTTGTGATTCATTGTATTGTCATCTATGTGTTCTGTTCGTGATATCTTTACATTTGGATTCATATGTCTGATGTACTTGGATTCCAATCATTTCAATTCGACTAATAGAAGCAAGCTACTCCTACCCCCATTCCCACTCCCACTCCACACACGCTCACTCATCCTATCCAGATACACCTTTCAGCACCGTGGGATCATGGTTTTTCCTCCCCTCCCCTCCCCTCCCCTCCTCACCTCAATAACCTCGCGCCTCATCGAAACACAAAAAAAAAACACTATTCATCTGTAATCTTTCGCAGGCTCAATGGGGCGGGGGTGACAGATGTTCCGCGAGCGAGGCAGAAAAGCGTAGGAATTGATCGATCGATCGGTCGGTCTAGGTTGGGATAGGCATGGTGGGGGAGTTAGAGTGTGTTTGGTTTTGTCTGTATGGGATTTGGGGGGGGAGAGTTGGCATTAGAATTGCTGTGGACGGTTTCGGGTTTTTTTTTGGATTATTGGGGATGAGGGGAATTCATTGTGAGGGGGTGTGTGTGTGTGTGTGTTTTGGTGGAAGGCAATTATGGGAGGTTAGGTCAATGGGTTGGGGTTGGGGTTGGGTTGGGATGATTAATCGATGGGTAGAGAGAACAGCGTGTGGAAGTGAGGTGTGGTGTGGTGTGGTGATGTGATGTCCACCGTCAGATCACGGGTGTGGTGTGGTGGGAAAACGTGTGCGGCTGACCATGCCGTGTTCGCGCTCGGCGGGTCCGAGGCGGTGGGGTAGTAGGGTAGGGTAGGGGAGTTTTGTCCAGTTCTGTCCTGCATGTGTGTGTTTGTGTGTGTTTGTGTGTATATGTGTGGCGTTGCGGTGCGTTGCGGTGCTTACAATCTTACCCGGGATAAGCGCTGGCTGCGGTCTGGCGGCGGCGGCGGTGGTGGTGGTACTGCTGCTGACGGACGGATCATGGATGGATAGATGGGAGAGGAGAGGAAAGGAGAGTGGGGAAAAAAACGGCTCGGAGTTGGGAATTGGTACTAGGGTTCATTCTTTTTCTGTTTGGGACCTAGGGAGCTGGGATTTGGGATAGGGAGGGTACGGATATTCATCTTGCGAGGTTCTAAAAAGGCAATTTTTGGGGCGCTTCTCTTTCTCGGCGCGTATGGTGTGGTGGGGTATTTTGTGCGTGTCTGGGTATTTGGCGCATTTTTCCTATGAGAGGGGGAGACATTTTGAAACGAAATGGGACAATGTGAGATGGGTGGGCGGATAGATGGGGTATGTATGCGGGTGTCATTGTGTGGTTAGAGAGTTGGGGTTTCGATCACAGCTTCGGGAATGTCGTTTGTAAGTTCCTTTTTATTTATTTTGACTATAGTATTCAAATTGCACGTCGTGCACTTGGGCGGGGATGTGTGTAGAAGCAGCGGCTGGTATTCCTTCAGATATGGGGGTTCTTTTCGGGACGAGATGGCGAAGGCGGGTTCGGAAGTGTAGAGAAAAGAGGGGGAATGAAACACGGAATTGTGCCGGATGAAGGCGGGAGCTTCAGCTTCGATGATGATAGCAATAGTGATGATGATGCGGAGTGGAGTTCAATGGCGTCGATGTACCGATACCTGTATGGTAGACGTCAGTCAGTCAGTCAGGGTGCGATGTTGGTTTGGTTTGGTGCAGTGTGTGCATAGGGCTGAAAGGGCGGAGATGACATGACGTTAGCAGGGCCGGTTCGCACTCGCAGGGCAGGACAGGGTTACAAGGGTTTGGGGCGCGATCACAGAGATCGATCGCTTGGGTTCCGGGACAGGGCAAGGCAAGACAGGGGGCGGGCTGCGTGCGTTTTGTGTGTGGGGTGGGGGCTGATCGTTTCTGGATAGAGGAAGTCGAACTTAGTGGCTTGATCTCTAGAGGAGAAGGTGTGCGAGGTTTTGGATGCGCGGTTTGACCGAAGTTGGATGGGTTTTTTTTGGTTTTTGGTTGGAATTTGGAGCTATGGTGTAGTGAGGGGACTAGGCTGAAAGGGGAAAGTTTGCCATGGGTGATGAATGACGCTGTGGTTTATACAAATACCTGTGGGGGTTGCTGCCTGGTTTTGTGTAACGTATACTCCATACTATTCTATTATTAATACAGTGTTTTCTGGTCCTTCTTTCTAGGCTGATATACCACAATCAACCCTTTCAAGCCGATACTCTACAGTCCAGCTTTCCAAGCTCATGCACTACAGTCCATCTTTCCAAGCTGATGTACTACAATCCGTCATGTCATATTGATATGCTGCAGTGCATCTCTAGATGCTAGCGTAGAAGACAACCTGTATCGGCCGACCGCGTTGAGGAATCGTAACTTATTCTGAGACATATATCTAGTCATCCTCTTCTTCGTGAGTAATCCAGTCGTCCACTTCATCATGAGTATATCCAGTAGAAAAATCGCAGAGGTTCCAGTAATGATACTGTTTATTCATGCAAATTGAGTCGGGTTCTTGCACATCCGCAACACCATAGGATTCGAAGTCGACAATGTAGCTATTACATATAAGCAACTTGTTCTCAATATTGGGTAGATATTACGTACCATTTGTTCTCCGCCTTATCCCACAGCTGTTTATGTAAACCCCTGTCCCGAGGGAAAACTCGGAGTTTTAAGAGATTCCTTTTCAGTGCCTATTAGTGAAATGACATACTATACCGTTGAAGATGATGTACTTACATGAGAGCTGTCTTGAATCCTTGACGGATTTGATCGCGGTCTGTGTCGGGGAGGAACGTCCACACATCAAGGTCTAAACGCTCGCCGGAGAGTTTTGTCATAAGGATAGCTATAGTAAAACCCCCGGTCATCGCATTCGGATCAGTTGTAGCTGGTAAAGATCTGGACATGCAGGCGAGGAGATGTGGAGTGTGCGCGCATCGATATTGCTCGAACCACCTGAGAGCTTTGATCTCTTTGATCATTGACATGTTCGGTTTCTTCACTGGACGAAGTGCTGTGTGCAGCTGCTTACGAGCAGTAGCCAAAAAGTACGTCGCTGAGTTGAGTAAGGTTCCTTGTTCAGTTCGTCAACATATTTGGCGACTAGACAGCAATAATAGAGAACATCGCCTGGACTGCCTTTTATCCTAATAGCTGTTTAATTTTCACTCATGATCCTATTATTTGGGGTGGCTTACTGGTATTTGATCTTGGTGATTGCAGAATCGATATGGATGTATTTATTCTCTGGGTCTTCCATACAAACACACTCGAAGACTTGTGACTCTTCAAACGGAGTGCGTGATCACCTATAAGTCAATTCGGTGAGTGGTTTGATGAGTTTCCATTCAGAACCATCATCAAATCGGACGACTGACTCTCCAAAACCCGTATAAACCTCGTCTTCTTGTGGTGTAATCATCGGATCCGCGAACTTGTGCACTGCCGATCGCAAGAAGACAGCAGGCGCAGCGAGCACGCACTGAGATACCACCATTTCTAAACCTGCAATGGAAAGTCTGCGGAGGTTGAAGGGAAAAAATTGGTGCTGGTGCTGTGTTTTGTTTTGTATTTAGTGGTCGGGTCTGAGGTGCAATGCGGACCAATCGTATTGCGCTAACGCTACACTACCTCACTATCCAAATGTTTTCAAACGTTGTAGGTAAGCAAAATTACCGTGCTTTTGGGTCGTTGACAGGGAAATAATAGTAAAAGCAGTGAAAATTAACAGAGCACAAGATTTCTTAACTACATACATCGATTAAAATGACAGTACCCAAGCCATACCTTGGACCCTTTGACTCCAGTTTTTGTATTACAGAAAACTTCAATGAGAGTGACCAATTTATCTTTTTGCGCTGAAATTTTCGTCACAGTTGATATCTAGGAAGCTGTTGAACTTGCCGATATGGATCCGGGTGATCTGAGAGAGCTTCTCAGTAAGTCCACCCTCTTTTGGAACTAAAACATCAAGTTCTTACAATGACCAGGCAAAATCGTCCAATGCATGATAAGATATCGCACAAGGTACGGTTTCTTATCCAACTACAACAGCACTTTATTCCTTATACAAGGTTTCGAAGAGAATGATAATTCCAAACCTTGTTTCTACTTCTTGGACGCTATTCAACATACAGATAAAGTGGACGCGAATACAGGAACTATCAGCCTCCGTCTTGAGATCCTGTACATTACATTCAAGTCTCGCCCTGAGCAAGAACAAGAGTGGCAGATTTCAGAACACACACTTTCCTTAATCAAAGACTAGGCAACCTCCAAACACTCTAGCGAACAAGAACTTACGCATCCTGGCATGGGTCGAGATCTCGATGATACTCAGCTATTTTTCGAAGTTCTGTCTCTGGAAAGTGCAGATCTTGATCTGGAACTTGAATTGAACAGTCTTGACAAGCATTACCATTTCCTTGTAGGTCTGCAAAACTCTCGCCTGGGTGAGATCTTCAAAAATCATTCCGACAAGGAAATGTTGGCGAAGGCTATCGAAGAATATCTTACAGAGAGCCATCAGTACGGCCAAACTGTGCTACAAGCGCCGCGGCGTGCGGGTAGTCCACCAACAGTGACTCACGACAACACAACTCGGTCCAAAGGTCGTAGGCAAATGTAGAAGAGCGTGACTGAAGAGTTATGACGCAGTAGAAGATGGCCGAGTCTCCATCTAGACGATTGGTGAGGTCTAGTCTTACATTCGCCAGTACTCTACGTTGACCATCCCTATGCTCCAGGTTATGGCTACCAATACATCCATGGATAGTGACACTGCGATCGTATTTCTTTATCAAGTCAATGGGATAGTAAAAACTAAAAACCCAGAAAAGCGGTAATAAAGTGTCTTATCATCAATTAGATTGAATATATCACTCATTCTACCTAGATTGGTATGCATACTCCGTAAAAGGTTTCAAAAACGATATATACTCATCAGCAAACTTAACTTGATAACCGTATTTTCGACATCGATATGATGTCCTAGTAGACTTGAATTGGAGGTATCACTTAAATTTCTTTATACCTGCTGTCTTGCCTATAACGGAGAGCTTCCAAAAGTATAATCCAAATCATCTAATCAAGCAAGTATTATCCTCAAACTTGCATAACTGATGATACAGAGTCTATTTATCCAACCGTGCTGAGCTTGTTCATGTTACTAGCAAAAAGACAGGCGATGGATCTCGCTCGGGATTGTAGAATCTACATCATATGGGTTGCGGAAGCTCATGTTCTGCATTATATTCTGAGAAATGCGAGTCATAGGTTTGTAGCCTGTGGATTCGGAAACAAGTGTGTGTGAAGAGCTCTCATACGAGACACCTGGTGACTATATCTACTGGGATATTATCCGCTCAAAGGGAAAAATTGATGATTGATGAACCTCAATTCCAAGTCTAGATAGTCTTACAACACTGGTATACACCGAGAAGCTAGTATGGCTAGACGCAAGATCCATCTATGAATGTGATAAGTGCCTCCTGGAAGGAGTGGTTGAAGAATTCTAATGACAAGACTTCTTGATCAAAGTCCGCGCAGATATTGGAGGCACTCTCTAAGAAGGTTAGAAGATCTTGCAATCCATCAGATGAAGCAGAGATCACCTCTTCTACGACTAGAGTAGGAATGCCTTCCACAGCCATCACAGTACTGATGAAAATGTGTAGCCTGCGCCAAGCTAAGCTAGAATTATATTGCGGTTGTATTGTTCGTCCCTGAAGGTTATTAAAAGTAAATGTCGTGGGTGCAAGTGTGTTTTGGGGAAACAGTATGGATGGTTGTTAAGATGTGCTAGTACCAAGTCGGTTTGCGCTTCGCAACCTTCAACTTCTCATTCGTTCACTGTAACAACGATCAATTTCACATTGACATGCGTATGTTTCTGAAGCGTTTAATTCAAATGAAATCACATATTGTACTCAAAAATAAATGTCGTTTTGTTAGCGTAAGAGATATATGGACTTTGGGCAGATGTAACCAAGGTAGGTTAAATGTTGAGGGGAGGCTTCCACAACTAATCTACCAAGGTTGAGAGTCGCAAGATGAACGTTATTCGGAATCTATAATTGGTTATCTTACGAATTGCGCTCTAAACTACTTATATTCCAGTAGCAGCACGACTCCCTGCTATTTAGAGATTAATCCTCAACACCAGGGGGTAGATAATATAGATCATCCAATAAATAACTTGAACATCAGTACTAATAGATAATTAACACACGATCACACTGATTGATGAATCTCAATGTTAAGTTTGTAAAAAGCGCCCCTAGCGGGTAGACACCAAGACCGACCCTAGCTCAGTGCGTGGCATCGATCGATTTCCCATTCAATCGATTCTTGGTTTTCAAATAGATGGATATTGATATATCCACGTATATCAATCTAACGTATAGCAGGCTTCTAATTTGCTAATAACTAGTATTTACGAAAGGAAAAGGTCAATTTAGTTCGTGCAAAGCTCTTGGCATGTGTCGGTTATATATCCCTCAACTGTGATTGATTAGAATGAGGGTTATCTCCACTATCCCCACCTTTCACCCAAGGCTCTGCCCCTTTGGTATTCTATTGGATTGACGTGGTAAATATACCGCAACATCACTACTCGAGGATTTCTAATCCCAACAAGGGTGCAAAAATCAACATGGACAAGATGACTATTGACAATGGGAGCGTTTGCCTGGGGGGCACATTTCTTTTGTCCAGGGCAACCGGTCAACCCGTTGACTGGACGTTCGATTTTTGGGCCGAGGACGAATAATGGTTTTTGAAGTCGACATAGGTCACCAAAATGAACCAAAAAGCCAAAAAGGCCTCACAGTCCCAAGGGAAGCCCGCCATGGCAAGACAATTGAGATCGATGGGCCCAAACAACTGAACGCGACCGCTGCGACCACGGAGATCATAATAATGCACTTGCTCATCTGGAAAACAGCAGCAAATGCCTTTTGGAGATGTAAATATGCAGAATGAACCAGTTATGGATTATCAGAATAACGACATCTGAAATCCCAAACGGGCATTATAATCGATTTGCACATGGGAATGAACGGAATTTATATATACCCCCCACCCCACTATTAGGTGTCAATATCAATACAGAAACACAAATTTACCTCCTGCGTTCTGACCTAATCCATATCCCTTGGCCTTCGTCAACACTCATAAACCACACATGTGCGTATCAACTCACATCCACCTTCATCATCATCATCCCTATTTCAAACTCGCCCTTGAACGTCATATAGACCTTTCATCTATATACCAAGAACCTCAAAAAGAATACATACCCAACACAATCTCGCCGCACGGCAGCCTCTTCACTCTTCCGCAAAATTTCGCAAACAGCATGTGACTCCAAGAAGCACCAGAATATATCCCTGTAACCAGAATTTAATATTTAAAAACCAACTCGTCATTTTACAGCATCTATATGTTGCCCAGACCATGTGAAAGAGGGAAATGATGCACTGGCAAACGATTACGCAACACCAAGTCCAGGGTCCCACGTCCTTCCCTTCTCTTTCTTCCCCTCTCAACCCTTCCAATTCATACTCCAAAGGGGAATGGAATGGTAAGAGAAAGAAAAGATAAGACAAAGTAGACCAGAACTAGTAGTAGTAAGATGCAGAAAGCGCACAAGACTAGCGCAGGAAGAGTGAGATGGCATCACCAGCCCACATTGCGAAAGGTGTCTAGAACAACCCAACTCACTGCTCCCATCAACGACGGTACATCCCACCGTTCCATCGTATTCTACTTACAATACCCACCTTTCCACACTCTTTCTACGCCCCCCAAGAAATCCACAAATTACAAGACCTGGTATCCATCCATCGCCGCACTGCACCCAACAAACACAAAGTTCAAAACACGCATATGCAAGGACAATAAAGAGATCTTAGAAACGTCGTGATTACGCCACCACACCTTACTCCAATCCAAGTAGTTGCAACTTGAACGGAGAGAAGACAAGAAAAAAAACCGCGGGAATGCAATGTTCGGAACGGAGATGCTGTAGAAAGCTAGTATACCGACGTGAGTTTATTAGGATAGACTGGAAGTGGACAAAACAGACCTAGACTCATCTATCTAGACCAGCCTAGCCCCAACAATTTTCATTGTCCATACAACAACGTGTACAGCGTTTCCTTGATCCAACTCGACAAGGTCCTGACTCGGGCTTTAGGCGATCAAACGAATCGAGCGTCATGATAGGATATACGGTACGTACATACAATATATAAAGATCACAAGATGGCAAAAAACCAATGCATCATCCCGTTATGGATGCAGGTACCGATTCTCCAATCCAGCGACACACAATACAATACAATAGATGCAGCGAGTTTCATCTTGCTAGCGCATCGATCCGACACCAACCCCCCCCCATAATTAATCTCTAACCTCTCCAGCCCTTTTACAGAACAGGAAATTGGTCCGTCCAAGACGACCATGATTGCCGCCCTCTAAGCAGGAATATTACATACCATACGTCGTGCCACCGATCGAGAAATTCCAAGTGGCGTGCAATAAGTTTGAACTTGAATTAAACTTTGACTTTGACACTGTTGTGACTGGTCTGACAGGCAAACAGTGATTCTACCCCGCCCGCCATTCAAGATCCTCAAAGTTTAAAATATCCCGTGAAGCGAGCGAGTCATTGGAAGTATACGTAGTAAGAATGCAGAATCCCGGCACGGAGGTGATATTAAAAGATACGTAGCAGTAGCGAAACAGAGTTTTGACAAGTGTGCATGCGTGCGGCACAAAGGCCGCGGGGGAAGAGAACACATGGCATGGCATCCCGGGTTGCAAGCAAGTCAAGGATATCAGTGCCTGGCCTGTCAAGGATGTTCTGTGATGGCAAGGCAAGACAAGGCGAGGCGTGAGGCGTGCGTGCCTGCGTGCATGGAACATACAGGTGTGGTGTGGTGTGGTGCGGTGCAGTGCATTCGCCACCGAGCAAACCTGCTAGCTGGGAGGAAAAAACGTGGGAAGGAGGCGGGGTTTGGGTTTGGGCCGATCGATACCAAGTGCAAAAAGTCCCGCTGGGTCACTGGGTGCATTTGCCTACTTCACCGGTATCCCCTCAGGAATAGATTGACATGATGGATTGAATTGGGACAGCCGGCAATGTCAATGCCGTCTCATTCGACCGCTTGACTTGTCAGTTGGTTGGTCAAAGGCGGTGAAGGGTCTCGAAGGCAACTTTTACTCGCCGAGACCGTACGGTGGCCATCGGGACCGAGGCGTGGAGAGTGGAGAGTGGAGAGTGGATGTGGATGCGGATGAGCAAGGTACTGTAGAGGAAATTGAGTGACTGATGTGATGGTCTTGTTTGCCGAGAATGGCCGAAAAGCTGCATCTCCCCGGCGCGGGCACGTAGAAGGTACGTTAAAACACCGTAATGTAGGTAGAATTAGTGACAAACTGCGAGATCTTTGTCATTACGCGCCACAGCCCGCATTGCGACACTTGGGTGATGTACAAAAGAGGCCGAGAGAAATGCCGGACGATCAGCAAGGAAGCAAACAGGTGGGTGATTGGCGATAACTGAGGCGCGATGAGCGATTTGGGAGTAGGCGACCAGCAACGGAGATATGCACAAAGACAGCTTGGTAAAGCGGATAAGCCAGATGGTCGCGGATCGTCGTCGCAACTATACACGGCAGGATGAAGATGAAGAAATTCACGGGGATGATGGGGGAAGTCAGGTACACAGGAATGCAGAGAGGCGAGAACCGTGAGTGAGCCCCGAGGGCTGGGTCTGGTCAGTCTCCAGGAAGGCACGCACCACGGCAGGCACCTGGGCAATGGGTAGGCACGAACCTTACCCTCCCTTCCTTCCACTCGCAAACAACCGACCGAGCGGCCGAACGAGCGAAGGAACGACCAGAAGGTGTGGGTTCTTTTTTAGTGTTTTTCGGCACGAAGCGGGCCATGACCACGCGGCGGCTGTGCTGTACCGACTCCGAGCGTACCGTTTCCGTTTCCCAAGTCGCTGGCGCGCGCGGAACTGAGCTGGCATGGCTGGCTGGATAGGAAGAAGGCAGGCGGGCGGATGTATGCAGCCGCTGCTGGATGGCTGGCACCCCCAGCGCAACTACATGCCACATGGCATACGGCACGGCACTAGAAAAAATTAATCCAGGCACACTGTTCTTTCAGGCACATCGCACATGACTTGTTGAGAAACGAGCACTAGAGAGCTGAAGTTGTGTACATGGAGCTGGAGAGCCTCAACGCTCCCCCACCCTTTCCCCTCCTCTCCCCTCTCATCCGCCCCCCGAACCCAAGGTTCCAGCCAAGACAAGGCAAGAGGAGGGGAAAACTGAGGTCCAGCACATCACCCATTTGGTCCCATCACATTACCCAAGGCATGGCACATCTCACCCATCCATCCCCATTCCCTTGTCATCTACGTTGCATCTTGCCTTGCCTCCTCTTCCAAAAATAACCACCCCACCCCCTCCCCCGAAGGAAAAAAAAAAGATCAACCCGATACCCGGCCCCAAAGAGACCCTAGTAAAAGAAAAAATAACAAATTTCGCTCTTCTCTCTCTCCACATTGAGTTCGCGTCTTATGTGCTCAACAGTCAGACCGCTCCTTCGATGTACCAATCATGTACAGTACGGTATTTATGTATAGAAGGAAGAGGGGGAGGGGTTTAATTTGAAAAAGAAAAAGGAAAAGGAAAAAGAATAGAAAAAGAAAAAGAAAAGAAACATCGCCCAGAATCGCAACGTGTGGCTGCGTATAAGCTGCTTCTATACGCTTTGTAAATGTAGGTTGCGTATACATACCTAAAAGGTACCACGCTAGCTAGCACTATCCAACATGGTTATCCAACCCAACTCCAAACCCCAGTGACAACGTTTATCAAAAACAAACTTCTTTTTTAGCTCCTCTTAAATTAATTCATCCCCATATTCCCCCATCCCCATCCTTATCCCACTGGCTAGGAACCAGCCCAAGAAGCATCTAACCTACCCAAATGCTGCATACAAAATTCCCTACCCCTCATGCACCCCAATCTGGCAGAATGGAATGGCCAGAAAACCAAATCTCTTGTTTCGTTCCCGCTTCCGTTTCCGATTTTGCCACAGCTGCAGCATCCTTTCCCTTTTCCCCCTTGACCCGTTGCATCCATCACAGCCCACATACATCCATACATCCACACACATGTACATACAGTAAATACATGTAGATATTAAACATGCATATTTCCTCCATTATTATTGCTAGCACCGGCAACGGCTCCGCAATGCGAGCGCGTCACCATTGCAGAACCACATCTGCGATAGATAGTTGGGGCAGGCAAACGGCTAAAATTGGAAATGTGCAAGGTGTCGAGATGAGGCGGAAGCGAGTGGCCAAATACCGACCGTGTGGTCCATATTCGCTCACTCCTATCGCTGTCGAAATACAACCCGCGCACGGCGCCTTTTCTCTCTCCTCCCTATGCACCTTCGACGCTCCTTTCAGGAGGAGGAAATTGAACCGCGTCGGACTTTGTTCAAGTGCCCTTCGGGCTCATTCGCAGTAGCAGTTGTGCAGTCATGTGTGCATGTAATCTGCCTGGAATTGAAGTGGGGGGTATACATCCGTGATATTATAGACTTGCTACCAGCTGCCCGAACCCAACCTCCCTGCATCCGCCAGCCACCTCGAAATGGATCCGGCATGGAGACTTGCGCGAAGAAACAGTTGGCAAGGCCCCGAATAACATGTGCCTGAACGCAACGTCACCTTGAGAAAGTCCAAACCACGGAACACGAAACCGAGCAAGAGAGCATCGACCATACGACGGCACACCCAACGGCTGCCGCACTGGCCACCATAAGAACAGACGTCGGCCGTGATAACTGTTGCTCGCACATGTAGCCACCCTGCGGTCACTGCCATTGCAGAAGCCCGAAAAACGCTCACGTAGCCCGCACAAAAATGCTCCAAAGTCCGCGGCGTTGCCCTGCCGTGAACCCGTCCCGACAAGCGAGAACCGAGTATGAAATCAACAGTAGGAAGGGGGAAAATGAAACCACGGTGCCTCCATCTTGACTTCAAATTAACTGGCGCAATACGAGAGAGAAAAAAGAAATAGCGTGCAGGAATAAGACAAAGGTATCAATACTGGAAGAATGCTGGCCCGAATCAATCACAACGCCGGTCTCTGTGCACCCACCCAATGACTCCAAATTTTTGTGCGGCGCAACCATGTGCGTCCAGAAGATACGAAAACGTTTGCAGAAAGAAGATTCCTTCCCGAGTCCGGCGAAGGGCACGAGCGGCGTTGGGCTGCTAGCCGCCCTTAAAAAGTGCTCCTTTTGTTACAGCCCGCCCTCTCAGTCATAGAAAATAGTCGTGATAATAAAAGCGTGCTGGTAAGCGCTTCGGGTATATAATCATCGTATATCGTGAATCAACTCCACCCTAAGATGGTCTTGTTGTTGCTCCCTCGGCCTGGTCGAAGAGGCTCCTGGGCGGTTGCGGAAGTAGAACAAGGAACTGATAGGTCTGGTCTCGGAGAGACCGAAATACCGCTCCATCAATGTATGCATTCCCTAGTGCAGCTGATATCAACTCCGGTGTTTAGGAATGAGATGCGGCTGGCTCATTGCTGCGGCCGTCTTGCGGTCCAAATGTGTCTAAAAGAGCAAGGGGTCAGCAACGATGGATTCATTGCCTCAATGTTGCACAAATCAACGGGCAGAGTACTGTTGACTTACATGTTGTTGTATGCATGAATTTTGCGGTTGCATATTTGTTGGCGGACACTCTCAAGTAGCGGTCTAATGTGTTGGTCAACATCCCACTTGTTCACCCTCGTGAGAGGTGCGAAACTGAGCGCTTCCAATCCCTCGGTGATACCGAGATTGTACCACCTGCCGATCTCTTTCTGATGTGGGTCATTGGGCCATGAGTTGTAGGGTGCCCGGATTACGATTTCCTGGATATCGATGAAGCCAGCGGTCTGCAGCATTTGACGCGTGGTGTGGTTGTAGGCGATTGGACGTGAGACTCGCGCAGTAGCATCTGCAAGGTAATTATACCATTGGACGAGGGTACTGTCAGAAGGAAGCGTATGATCGTCGCAGCGGGGCTCTAGATCGATCTCCACATGTTCTATCCAGCCTTCACCCGGCTTAAGGTGCCTGACACAATATTAGCTCAGCGACGCGAGGGGAAACCGGGTCAAGACCTACGAAAAGACTTTCTGGTACAATTCAGGCCAGCTCGTGACACTCCCACAGGCCATCCGGATGTGAATCAGGTCCCACGAATCCTCGCCTAGAGACCATGGGCTCTCGAAGTCGCGCGGAACACGGAATCGTAGGTTGGGTGGAATTCTGTCGGAGGAATCAGTGTCTGGACCAATTGATGCAAGGACGTGGGAGGCAAACCGCTCTGGCTGGATGTTGGACAAGTCAAGACCAACGACCTAAACACTCAAACGTCAGCTCTGAGTTCCAAGTGGGAGTGGGGGCCAGAGTTGGAGTATTGGTTTATGCGTACCTCTGCTTGTAGATATTTACTGCACACAAGACCAGTTAGCATGATTGATAGCACGGCAGGGTGTGCGCAACGTTGACTTACTCGGCCATGTCAATAGCCCAGATGCCTGTTCCACAGCCTAGATCGAGAATGCGGGGCTGCGCCCAATTTGGGGGCATCGGAGCCTGATGCAGCTGGTCTCTCCGTGCAACGAGGAACAGTTTGTGATAGATATCCATGCGGTCTTTTTCGGGCTGCACAGTGGGGAAAGCGTATCAGCGGGGGTGTGCCAGAAGAGCGTTGGAAAGGCCGCCAGAACGGGCGTGAACTCACCTCATCGCAAGGGTACATGTACATTCCTCGCCGAAAACCATGGTAAGAGCGACCATTTTCCAGGTAATTGCCCGAGGTAGGAACGGCCACTCTGTGGGAGTCTGGTTAGCAAATTGGTTGGAGGAGAACAGTGCCGCAAATGTGCGGATTGCATGCGAGTGCGGAGAGGACGCGGAGCGAGGGTTGCACGGAGCGGGGGGGAAGAGGGAAAGCGGTGCACTCACCCATTCGAAGCCATCGTAACCATTGGGGCCGCGTTTCGTATCATACACAGATGGGCTGGAGTGCGGGGAGTCGACCTAATAAGCAGACTTGAGCTGGCGGAGGGTGGGAGAAGCGCTGGGGACGACGATGGTCATGAGACGTCAAGCTGCAGGCGGCGGTGGAGGTTGTAGTGGAAGAGGAAGAGAGGGTGCGAAAGAGAGCGGTGGAAAGCGGTCGACGTGAGTGGTTGGTGATTGGTGATTGGTGGTTGGTCGGAGGTTCGGCGTAGGGAGATGCTCGCTGGTGCTTGCTTGTTTGCTGCTCCTGCTGCTGCTGTGGTGGGAAGGCGCGAGAGAGTGTGTGGTGAGTGGTGGTGAGGCGGTCGGTTGTTGACGAACGACGAACGACGTGCTTGCCGCAGAACCCGCACACGGGGAAGTTGCAGGCGGACAGGGCGAGAGAGGGCAAGTGCGAACGCGGACGGTGAGGGTGACGGCGGTGACGATGCCGCTGGATCAGTCGCGGGTCAGGCAATGGGTTCAAATGGTCAATGGGTCCAGAGATAATTGTAGGCCTGCGGGGAGGGGAGATGAGGTTAGCTGGCAGACGCGAAGGGGACCAGTGGACACGGAGAGACTCAAAAGACTCAGAGGGCAGGCGGTGCGAAGGGTGGTTCGGGAGGGGAGGAGGTTTTATTAACGCTCAGTGCTGGCTGCCTCCCAAGGTTCGCTGCACCGGAGCACTGGTCGCTCGCATCAGGGAGCTGCGCCAGTGCGCCAGAGCGCCCGTGTTGAAGAATACACAGTACACACCTGGGCGTGGGCAAGGGCATGAGCATGGGCATGGCACACAGACTGACGGGGCCCTGGTCGGGGCGCGCTCTCTCTCTCTATGCTGCAGCAAGTCTGAGCACTGAGCATCTTCTCCACCGCTCGCTCCAGGAGTCCAAGCAGAGCAGAGAGCTCCCGGCAACCTCCCAAGCACTTCCCAGCAGGGCCCGTTCAGCGCCGGCGACGTTCCCGCGGGTAGCAGTGTGTCCCCCCCCAGTGCCCCCATTCCCACCAGGACGCACGGCGGCTTGCTTGTGCTGCAGCTCACCGTCTAGTAGCCCAAAGATTAATAGTGGGTCCGTTAATTGCCTGGTTCTTAGCATGGGCTTCGGAGGGCGGCCGCTTGGGGAATAGCCCGCCATCCTACCAAGGAAGAACTGTCCTTCCTAGCGTCCCATCATCCAATCTCTCGGGAGCCGGTCGCCAAGACTGCGGGCATCGTGCGCAATTGGCCCTCTCGACCTTTCCGGTGCGCTGGGAAGGGTCAGGGAAGGTCAGGGAAGGGCCGGCGCTCAATCCAAGGCCTTCTTTTTTCCTTTTTCCTCCCAACCGGCGCTGCCCCCCTCGGGCCCCTCCCCAACGCTTCACCACTAACCAGCCCACTTCAGCGCTCTCTCCCAGAACGGGCACAATCACCAAAAGGTTAATACAGCTGTGGCTCAACATATAGTCCACCTATCATCTACTTAGTATATAGCCTACACCTGGGGCTAGCCCGCATAAAGTAAAGAGTGATGATGTGAAATGAGGGGCGGAGAGAGTCCGACTACTTGCGATACCTAGACGAAAGTGTAGAACTTGTGCTGGAGCCGAGCCTGTGCAATATGCCTCAGTCGCTTCAAGCCTCAGTCCATGTACGTACCAGGCACCCCTTCTCACCCTCACTTCCCCTCTTCGAGACATACATGTACATTACTGTGTACTGTCATTACTGTACCCCCCTACCTACCCCTTCTCAAGCCATCGCTCGCCCCGTCGTATATAATAGTATGTAGGGCGCTTCTATGTCTCAGGCTGATGCCGACAGCCTTGTCCTGCTGCTGCTGCTGCCAGTCGTGGTCATGGTCATGGTCATGGTCGGCGAAAAGTGACCATCTGGCATCGTGTATGAGATGAGTGAGAATGTGTGTGCTTGCTTGCTCTCAGGGGTGGTGGTCGCCAAAGAGCGCATCAAATCCCCATCCTCATCACCCGCATGACAGCAGCCCGTCATCCACCACCTGGGCATCCATCCCGTCGTCCACCAACCCACACCCCTCTCTCCTCTCTTTCCCTGAGGCCATATCACTGCAACTCCGAATCCGGCTGATGAGAGGCAAACCACCACCTCCACCATCCATCCATGATGCATCGTTGCATCCTACTACCTGCGACGATGACTTCCAGAAGAAACTTGGCCTGCGGGCGTTCTCTGCTTCCCATTTCGCCGAACACTTGCAGGCATCCACTCTCTGCTCAACCTTCCACCCAATTGCAGACGCCGCTGGGCACCCGAGTGCGCGCGTCCTCATCCCACATCAATCGCCCACCACACTGCACCACCGGCGACCACCCACCAAAGCTCGTCTCCGTCATCGACTGTCCGATGCGTATCCACAGCTCACCACATGTGCGTTGCGGCAGCTTGCAGAAGGGGCCCTGCCGTCCCAGCTCGTGGAATCTGCATCTCTTGGGTGTTTCTGCACGAATCGCACCTTAGTCTGTCCGGCCTGCTTTGAATCTTTGATGCCTTAAACAAGCTGGCTGTCGTAGTCATCTCACTTTTTGGCTGGCTTTGACTGCCGGCTCCGCGCCACCGAGCATGACTGTCGGCATGGCACAATAGTCGCTTTGCTTTCTGCCACACACTTTACCTTCTACCACCTGCATCGTTGGATTCAGCTCCGTCTGATGTAGACACACACCAGACGACTGCTCGCATCCTTCCATCTTCTCAGTGTCCCAACAATCTGCCCCTCCTGTCTGCCCTTGTCCATACCCATTGGTCCCGTATCATATCTACCCACACCCATACAGAGTACCCATGCACACATATCACATACATGTACATACCTACATACCTACACACACACACCCGATCCTCTGACGGCGTCACTCTCATATAGACAGACGCCTGTGCCAGCCGCCTGTCCCAGAGGAGCGTCAAGAGGCGTTGGGCCTTCGCGAGCCCGCTTCTGCCTCATGCAGGCGGCGCATTTCCTGGGATTGTGAGGTCAGCTTCACTTGACAAAACATGTACCGAAACACGACCACCAGCCCTCGAAACCCCGGCCGTCCAGAGCAGACGCTTTTGGCACCGTAGCCGCGCTGCAGCAGGCCTTTGCCGGCTTCGTGCAGTTCTGCAGTTCGCCTGCCGTTCTGTTGCCAGCTCTGGAAATAGTAGTAATCGCTGCAGTAATAATACCGAAATAGTCCTGCGAAACGGGGCACGCAAGGAGCACCCGTGTTGTCTTCCACCGTTAAACAGATGGAACTGTGTCAAGTTGTGTCTGTGAGGCGCACAAGACTTGTTTGACAACTGTGAGCGTCGTCGTCCCTCTGCACCAGCAGCTTGGTAAAAACGAATTTAAGTTGAGCAAGGCCACGGCCTGTGACAGACGAGCGCACCGAAGGGGCTTAGTCTCGACACGAGATTGGCTCTGTGGTGCTCGCCCAAGCCGTCGAGCAAGCCCTTTGTCGTCGCTTACATGCGGAGGAAGGATCCAGTGTGTCGTGCAAATCACAACCATTTTGGTAGCACGAGGCCTGCAAGCCCATCAACAAACTCTCATTCTTTCCATCCTTCCAAGCTTGTCTTTCTCACACCCTTCTCACACCCAATTCTGGTACCCTCCCGCGCACGGCAGGCTGCTGGTCGCGACTCGTTTCTGTCGCACAACTGCCGGCGGCGGGCTCAGAGGCTGTCTCTGCGAATAGCGGCGGGCCATCAGTCGTCCTGCTGGTGGAGCTGGTAGCGGCGTCGCGGGCAAGTGATACCGTGCAGGCATCGATTCTTTGAGACAATGATGGCGGCAGCGTTCCCAGCAGTTCGGTTCTGAGCTTGAGCTAGGAGGTTGGGATACGGCCATGGACCATGCTCCTGCTCAAGGGCCAATCCCCGTGCGGCATCGGTAGAGAGGTCTGGCGTTTCTGGTCCGAGCAAGCAGCTTCCTTGTCCAGACACAGTTCTGCCCTGACTCTTGCACAATTCAGTGGAGACGATGCCGCCGACCGATGGACATAGACGAGACGGCAAATGCGGTGCGGAGAGAGTGGTGCTTTGATTGAGCGTGCATCCAGTGGAAGGCAGGATAACTATGCAGTGCGTGGTGCATATTGCTGTCCGCCGTAGATTTGCATTAACCAGACCTTCGGGATGCGGATCGACGGGACTGGTCCTTGATACAATACATAGTAGTCCTACACGGAGGATAGAAGCAAGCGACGATAGCGGTGGTTGCTGTTGAGCCATCCATTGTGGAAAACAGACACCCGTGGACATACAATGGTAGTGGCACGGCTCTGGCCCTGGCGTTGGTACCTAGGTGTGTCCTTACTGTAAGTACTGTGTAGGGATGCATGTGACACAGCGTGAAAGGAGTCGGCAAAGTAAGTTTAAATTGCCCGTCCGGTTAGGCGAGTACCTACAAGTACTAGAGGAGGCCCGCGACCGCGGTGCCGTGCGGCATCTTACGACGAAAGAACAAAAGGGATACATGGGAATTTTCCCGTGTATGCGTTGCCTTTCTGGAGCAGGCATGTACCGATTTCGGCCAGGAGACGATGGGCACATGCCCACAATAGGTGGTTGTAAAGACAGGCGTGAGCGGGCTAAGTGCTGGCTGCATGTGTATGTGAAACAAAACTGGCTAAGTGAGCCAGCCCAGTGGGATCATGGTCTGTGACCAGCCTAGTACATACTATGTACTGTGTAGTCATGGACGGTACTGGTGGGTGCAATGGACTGCTATGCGGGTTGCGTGTCCCCTCACTGGCTCTCACAAGGAATATCCAGCCAACGCAGGGCTCCAAAGATGATGTTGTGATCGCGTGGCCGTCTTTGGGTCCCGGACTACCACAACGAGACCTCCCACTTCTCCCAGTCCTCGGGCAAAACTTCCTAGCCCTGTGTGCGCGGAGATGACCGAGTCAGTGCTGCGGTTCACTTCCCGGTGCGTTGAAGCAGAGGGGACGAACGAATATCGACGGGGTCCGGTTCTTCCACACAATCTTCATGGGAAACCACACGCGAGCCATCCAGCTTGGATGCATTCGACCCTGCCCCCCTGTCAGCGTCGCAGTAAGTCGATCCTAGTCGCCCACTTGATTTTGGCGTTTCGTGAGAGCTGCGAGCCGCGTCCTTTGCCTGCCCTATAACGCCGCACCGTTATAGACTTAGCCTGCATGCGTGATCTGGCAGCGGAGTAGGGGCGTTTTTCAATCCACAGAATGGCCAGTCAGTCGCGACAATGTCCCAGACGAGCCCGGAAGAGCGCGGTGGGCGCCGCAGGGTGTGCTGGAGGGTGACTTGTGACAAAAGAAAGGAACCATGCGAAGGGTCGTGTTTGCGGAGCGGCGTTGACAGAAGTGACTGAACATCTTAGAGCAGTGGAGCCGGGCACTTGAGGCTTATTTCATGAGTGGTCGCCGATGACTAAGCGCCATTATTTTCTTTGTGGCAGTCACCATCTACATGATCCCGAGTCAGCCTCACACATGCGCATGCAATATCGTATTCCTTCCCATAATCCATTTGACCCAAGGGCCAACACATATCCTCACTACCGTATCGCTTCCGTTTGCCTATACATTTGCAAGCCGAGCGTTTTGGCGGTGCTGCCTCGATCTTGATTCACTCTCAATCCTCTCGTCGCACCGAACGTCTCCAATCCACCCCACCAACGTCACGCAACGTGGATGCAAGCCAAACAGCGCAGCTCTAGCTAAACAACAGCCTGCACTTGCAGGAGATCATGCAAGGAACTAGGCCCACTAGAGAAAAAGCAATGCGGCGCGACCGTAGAAGATGCGTTGTGCTAAGAATTGCCTGACTGGCGGTGTGAGGCAGTACGTTGTCAACAAACCACTGATCAAGGACATCCATTATTGAGTCACATCGCCCACACCACCGCACCAAAAGCCAGACGCGGGCGCTCAGCATCATTCATGATTCACCCCCTTTGCCAGCCACCGAGGCACCTTGCGGAAATGCCATGCCGCTCCCCCACGCCTTCCGTCCCTTTCCAGAATGATCCCGCGACCCGACAGATTGGATGGACTTATGCCCAGTGGCCAAAGAGGCAACGCACTGTCGTCAGTGGTGTCAGGTGTACACAATTATAGCTTGCTCTCTCCATCATAATGTGTACTAGCACACCCGCAAACAGTCAAGACAGACAGAGAGACACTGCGCGCTGCTACCAGCCCCATTTCTACCGAAATCGCCTCTTCGCATCTTCGTGTCAGGCCTGTATAGTTTGGCGTTGTTGGTGAGATTCACAGCTGGACAATTGACCGCCTTATGCCAATTCATGTTGCTGCGCAACAAGACACTGCATAATTCGGTACAGCTAGGTCCATTCGTCGCTGCCGTTGATCAGCGACGTTAACTACCTATGTTACCCTGGCCTTTCACTGGACGTACCTGTCGGATATCCGCAGGCCTGCGGGAAGACCGCTGACTACATAATCAGAGCAGCATTTCTACTGTATGAGATGTCTCTGTCATACGCATTGTGGCATTGCCTTCTATATCTCAGGTTTGCCTGCTTCTGAAAACCTGGCTCATAATAGCCATCGTACCAGGTTGTTCCAACCCATCGGAGCATCCCGGATAGTATGCCTTGCGACTCAAATCCGCTTGGATCCTTCATACTGCCTGAGCTAGACACTAGAATTTCACAACATTTCAATAAGATAAATGTTTCCCTGCAACCGCCTTTGCTATCCCAGGCCATTACAGACTGTTACATCCATGATATAACTTGTATCCTATGGCGAATGGTGCTTTTCTGCCGTACTCGAACTTGGAACATCAAGGCATGTTCAAACATCCCGAAATACATCGGAAACTGGTTGGGGGTTTTATCATTGGGCCGTTGATGAGCACCAACAATATCCCATATTTCCTAATCCACTGATTGCATATCATGCAAGAACTTAGGTGTGAGTAAGGTATAGCGAAAATAAAGTTTGCTTGTCTGGAAGGGATCCAGAAGCCAGGTGTTGTCGTCATTTTGCATGTGCATGCGTTCGAGGCAGCTTTTCATGCTAGGGTACGACACCAGTACACAGTATCACACAAGCTTAACATTCCTCCTGTAAGCCAACCAGCTTTCACTAATTCCATTACTACATGGTATGTATGTACGGTGGAACTTGTTCGGCCTTACTCCTGACACGTCTGTCGTAGCTTCTGCGTAGCTCCCAACCCGGGTATCCTACCTAGACGAGCAGTTCGGCCCTCCGAGTAAGTAGCGCCACGAGTGTCTTACTTGGAACCGCCAACCTGGTATCATGCAGCAAGCTTCTAGTTCTTTCCCTGAGACTTCCCCTCATGACCCCCCCCCCCAAAAAAAAAATTGCAGCTCTACTCGGTATAGCTTCCCCGCCCGGTAATAATTTTTCGAGTATTGCAGCCCCATTCCCTGATGAATCTGATCCGACTGATATGCATGAACGATATACGTTCTGTCAATCGAGAACAGCCCATTTCTATATGTACAGAAATATATGCGTAGATCAATTCCAATTCCATCTCTTTGCAATCCACTGTATTACATACACTAACGCAACCAGAACAGGAACTTCAATCAAAGGGCCCACTGTACTCGCTAAAGCCTGCCCACTGCCAGCGCCATAAGTAGCCACCACAACCGCAATCGCCAATTCGAAATTATTGCTGGCAGCAGTGAAGCTTTGCGTACAGGACACTTTATATCCAAATCCCATCTTCCAGCATAGCCAGGCGGTGGCTGTGAAAATGACCAGAAAGTAGACAAGCAACGGCGCGCATACTCGAAGTACATCTGTGATCTGTCGCACCACCTGAGCCCCTTGGCTTCCGAATAACACAATGATCGTGTAAAGTAGGCCGATCAAACTCCATGGCGCTATGTACCGAATGAACCGATGCTGGTACCTTTCTTCGCCCAATGCTCTTATCAACACCAGTCGCGTCAGGATAGCCGCGCCGAGTGGAATACCGAGAAAGACACCGACGCTCTGGGCAACGTTGCTGTAAGATACGTCTGTCTTATTGCCATGGCTTACAATCTGTACATAAAAGATCGCCAACGGAGCAAACAGAACAATCTGCAAGATTGAGTTAAACGCGACCAGCACAGCGCAGTAGTCGCCGTCACCTTGCGCAAGATCCGTCCAGATCAGCACCATGGCAATGCAACGTGCAATCCCCACAAAAATCAAACCTTCTCGGAGGTCCTGACGATCCGGGAGGAAAGCCCAGGCCAGCGCCACCATGAAAAGCGGTGCGACGATCCAATTTAGCAGAAAGGAGATGAGGATTTGCGTCCATAACGCTCGGGATGAGAGCAGGAGGTGCAAGGTCTCGAAACGGACTTTGCAAAGGATGGGGTACATCATCACTAGGAGGCCGATGGCTAAGTGGTGTCAGTTATAAATGAGCTTCTATAAGAGGTAAGGCTAGTTTCGACATGATGGATTGCCATTTCCACCACGGCGGGACCCTTCGCAAAAGCGAAAATCCAGACGAAAAAGTGATCCGGCGAAGTTACCCTATTAGGGAGACCGATGATAATCAAATAATGCCTCAAGGTTTGACTTACCGATAGGTATGCTAACACCTATGAATTCGCCTCGCTGAAGCGCTGGGCCAGTTGACGGGACCAGGTTCCCGAGAATGATGCCTATTGCCATTGCCAATAGAATCCAAACTACCAGGAATCGGTCCAGGAAGGATAATCCTCGGAGTGGAGCCACTGGTCTCTTGCTATTCATGCCATCTCCATTGATATTGTTAGCCTTCCTCATGGTGCAGTTGGCTCAATACAATTACCAGAAGCACCAGGTGCTCGTCCATCTTCAAATCCGATTGCTTTCTCAACATCTCCGTCTTTCGATGCCTTCTCACATGGCTCATGGCTTTGCAACGTTGAATTCCCAATGATATCCATATCTCTTTTAGTCATGGATGTTCGACACCGATAATTCAATGATATCAAACGACACATGTCTCTCGACACCAAATCCACTTAAGTACGTTCCTGATCGTCTCTCCAATCCTAGCAGCCAATCACACAGGCGCAGCATGTCACTGCTGCCCAGACGCTAAAGCCAATTGCCGGCAGAAAAGAAGGCGGTCACCAGGCGGTAGCAGGATAATTTTCCGACTCGGCCTAGCCGAATTAAGCATGCCATATCCTTCCGTCTCGATTCTGTTCGGAGAATTTACAACCTCATCGTTGAATAACTTGGATAATCTCTTCTCTGATACTTCGCTCTTGACCCTGTTAACGCGGAGATCCTGCTTGATCTTTCATACTATTTTCCGGCGCCATTTAAACTTTTATTGAGTGCGTCAAGGGTAGGGGGTTCAAAGCCGATGGTGCATATGGTGATAGGATTGCAAAGCAACAACTTCAACTGATTCACTGATTGAGCTTCAGTTATGGGATGACGATTAATCAAAAACTTGCCTGTTCATGGAGCATGAGTGTCACCAAATTCCCTGTGACAAGATTTCGGTCGACCAGTTTTTGTGGTACCGGGAGGACGAAATTCGGAATTCCGATTGTTCCATGTCGAAAGCTGGATCGATTGGTTGAACAACGTGAACGAGTGATTAAGTACTTTGGCAAAACTTACAGGCAGGTCATAAGTACAGGTCGGATGAGACCATGGTGAATGTTAGAGAGAATTGCAAATACTGAGACGGCATGCTGTGACTAGCCGCCGCATAGCAAGAAGGAACACAACGTGTGTTAGGCCTGGAAGTTTGATTGGAACGCCTTTGTGGGGTTAAAGCCATCCACACCCCACGTCCGAGTTCGGCACGACCCGTTTCGCTCAGCTGCTGCGCTCTTAATAGTTTCATATTTTTCCGCAACGTCTCTACAAACTCGAAAGTGTCTCTGTACCACTCAGGCTTCTATTTCAACACGGCCTGTGGTGAATGTAGCCGCCATCCATTGCAACTTTCTCCAACTATCCCGCATCCAAGAATGTGTTTTCTCTGAAGCGCCGTCGCCCTTAAGCATGCTCCAGAACGCAGTCGCGATGAATACCTCTGCAACAAGACACGGCAATATGCACATCGCTTGGAAGAGCAAGCATTATCCCCTTGAGGATGAAGGCGTTATCGGAATTGTGAATGTCTCATTCGCGGTGTGACAAGACCCTGATCGGTGAGCCACCCACATGCCTGGTCCAACTCTTGAACATTGTCAATCCGAATAGCAGCAAGATCGCCATGGACAAACATCACGATGTCCAGGACTATGTAAAGGTCACTTTCCCAATGCACCCGCATGGTGGAGACAAGTCGATTTGTTAAGCGCGGCGACTATTCTTTTTGTTCCTCGCCCCGTTCCCGTCCCGCACAGAAAAATACCCCACGGCTCCCATCGCCAAGCTCGCGGATTTACACGGGGGTCCATGCCTATAGCATAGCGCTTACGCAAATAAGATTCTCAAACATACACGATAAGAACGACGGTCGACTCAATCGCGTAAAAGCTCATTGGCGCTTATCTTGAGTCGGCCAATATCTGACCTCTGCCCGCTTGTCGTCCCTGTACCGTTCATCTTCGAACCGCAATTGTTGTCCTTGGCTATTACTTGCTTCTTTCCCCATTTACGAAAGACATTCTTGATCCACGATTTCCTGGGATCCAATTGAATGGTCTGGAGCTGGCAAGGCGGAGCTTTGACCGCACGGTTGATGTTGAAGGAAGTATAATATCATTGCTTGGAACCCCGATCACTTCTTTCTCTTCCATTGTTTCGCCCGCTAGGCATTCCATCCAATATGGCTACGAACACCCCCACAAGTCATGCGAACGAGAAGGCGGAAGACATCGACAGGAGAAGAGGCGTAGTTGTTACAGTGGAAGAAGGGGTTGCACTGAATGCATCAGGTCACAAGGACCAGCTAAAGAGACAATATGGGTTGTTGGGAGTTTGTGGCTTAGCGATGAACATTGACAACGCGTGGATCGCGTTCGGTGGGTCAGTAACAATTGCAATCGCAAATGGAGGACCACCTGGTGTTCTATATGAGCTCATTGTTGCATGCGCATACTATGCTGTGATCGGTGCATGCGTCGCAGAGGTATGATTGACCATAGGGGTGATCGACGAAGACAAAGCTGACGTTGATTATAGCTTGCCTCGGCAATGCCAACGGCTGGAGGAGTCTACCACTGGGCTTCAGTCACTCCGGGTCTCAAGCATGGTCGCATTCTAGGTAACATTCCGGAACTCCATTCTAATAATGTTTAACTGACTCTCAATTCCTAGGCTTTTTTGCAGGTTCCATCAATTTCTTCGGTTGGCTTTTCGATTTTGCCTCCATCACCCAGATCGCCTCGAATGTAGCCGTCCAGCTCTATGCAATCTTCAATCCCGATCTCGTCATCGAACCTTGGCATGTATATATCGCGTATATTTTGATTACTCTGCTAGTCACTATAACGTGTGTATTTGCCAATCGCATCATCCCGGCCCTACAGCATGCTGGTATGGCACTAGTGATTCTAGGAGGTCTGGTTACAATCATCGTGCTAGCCGCAATGCCAGACGCGCACGCAAGCAGCAACTTTGTTTGGAAAGACTTTAATAACTTGACTGGTTGGAGCAACGGCGTTGCATTCCTGACTGGTGTCCTGAACGGCGCATTCACGGTCGGAACGGTGGACAGTATCACGCATATCGCAGAAGAACTGCCCAATCCGGCAATCGATCTACCCAAAGGTATCGCGTGGCAGATTTCCCTCGGATTCCTGTCAGCCTTCCTCTACGGTATTGCGCTCTTCTACTCTATCACGGATCTCGACGCCGTCATCAACAGCAACGGCTCCTTCCCACTAGCCGCAATATATCACCAAGCCACCGGAACCAAAGGCGGAACATTCTGCCTCCTCTTCATCGTCCTCCTATCCCTCCTCATTTGCCTTGTCGGCACGCTCGTAACCTGCAGTCGTATATGGTGGAGTTTAGCCCGGGACAACGCAACGCCTTTCCCCAAGGCATTCTCCAGCGTCAATGAGGTACTTAGCTGCCCAATCCCTGCTACTCTCCTCTGCTCTATCATTTCACTCGGCCTAGGTGCAATTTCATTGGGAAGCAAGGCTGCATTCACAGCTCTGGCGGGATCTTTCATTATCCTGACATCCACATCGTACGCGATCGCCATCGTACCCAATATCATTACAGGCCGCAAAAACATGCCAAAAGGTCCTTTCCACATGGGCTCCGCTGGTCTTCCCGTCAACATCGCTGCCGTTCTGTTCATCGCGTTTTTCAACATCATGTATTGTTTCCGTAAGTCACGCTCTGTTAACCCTTCTCCCTCCTGGTTTGTACTGATATGTATATGCAGCATTTGCGTACCCGGCGACTATGGAATTGATGAATTGGAATAGTGTGATTCTTGTGGGGACTACGGCTCTGACAGGGGTTTGGTGGGTTATTCATGGTGTGAGGAAGTATCCTGGGCCGGCGATTGCGCATTTAGTGCAGGCGGGGAAGTTGTGAGATTGTTCGGGGAGGGGGATTAGTGATGTAGCATAAGTTTCCGAGGTTTATTGAGCAATACATTTCTGAGAGATTATGTGTTCTATTGGCTCGTGAGGGTGAGGAGAGGATGGGAAGACGTTGAAGAAGTAGTTTGGAAAAGGGTCGAGAAAAGGGATCATGGTATGTGACTTTTTCAGTTCCTCAGCTTACTAATTGATAATATGGAGAGGAGCATGCTTTGTATCTGGATGTTCTTTAGGATATCAATATCCAGCATAGACGCCAGGCTGACTATTAAAGCTTATGTCAGACACACTATCACTGGAGAATATAGTTTCCGTTGTTTATTTGAGCAGCTGTCTGACTCGAACACCTTTGCTATTATCCTCACGACCGTCTTTTCCGCCGTTCTCGGTACCAGTCTATAAGGTTTCCTCTGCCCTGTAATGTCTTTTTAATGGTCTTCCAGGTACATGTTTGCGCCATATTAGAAACCGTTCTCGTAAACAACCTTCTGCAGCGGAATGTAGCGACCACTGGTGAGTCCTAGAATCAGCTACCATCGCCCGCCCCATAATGGCCTCTCCATTTTTAGGTATTCGGCGATGAAGGACCACCTCGTTTAACCCGCTCATTCCGGGCGTTCGCCGCACGTCTAGGGCCCGCACGATGATTCAAGCGCTCCCTCTGGGCGACGTTGAAACCTTGGGGTTGGTTGCTGAAACCTTCGAATTGAAGGCTCAGGTCGACCTCTGACTCATTTTCTCCATTATGCTTGACCGGGACGTTCATCTCTATAATAACTCTGGACGCCTTCTGATAGATCCACTTCTCCGAAAGATTCGAGGTATGTTCTGTTCGCCACCAATTAAGGTCTTGTGGCATGCAAGAGAGCGAAAGAAGGTACAGAAGCCCCATACGTGTACTAATGGTTTTTGCTTTCAGATCAAAGTAGTTGGTGCATGGAATCGCCTCTGAGATGGCGACACAAGGCTTTCCATCGTTTGGCTGGCTAAGAATCGCAAGGAAAATAGTTTCTTTGTAGTTGGATAGGAAGCCGTACCGGAGTTTGCGATTGATCATGTAATCAACGATTTGTCCTAGCAGGATAAAGATTAGATTCACCAAAGCATGGATAATGTATGTATTGCTCTTACTTACCCAAAATAGCCCTCAAGTCATTGTTGTTTCCATTTGTTTGTAGTGCCTTGGTCATTGCTGCTTTTAAATCCATCGTCACGCATGATTTCAGTTCAGCGACTAGACGGATACCATCGTCGTCATTTCCTGGCTGAGTCCTCAGGACAAGGTCTGGCTCATTCCCCTTGACCCTAATTTTCTTCTTGATGATCCAAGAATCTCCAAACCTAAGATCACGCGGCAAATAAAATTGAGGCTTGGAATTTTTGGAGAGCTCGTGGGCCAATGTCCTCGTTGCCGAAATCAACGGTACAAGTCCATTGCTGATGAAACGACCAGACAATGTTATCTCTCCACCAACTTGGATACACTCATCTACCTCAGCAAATTGGTGAAGAAATTTCAGACTTGGATCTATGTTCAATGGGAGATGTGAGCAACGCTCGAAAATTGGACCAAGTTTCTGGTAGAATTCAGCAGTACTCGCCTGGAAGTTGCCCCATAGTGATAATGGCCCGCGATAATGCTTTTTGGATTTCCCGGCATACGAAGTTGTCTCTACTCCATGCTCACCAATCATGAGGCTCGGCATTGGTCCACTCAGTGAGGTCCTGGCATTACGAAAGAATGGCGGAAGCTTCTTCAATCTTTGATATTCATTCAAGTCTAGCATCCAGTTAGCATGCTGCATTACATAATAGCATGGTAACTTACCTCGTAACTGCTGTTCGTTTAGGCGCTCCATGGCTGAAGTTAGAAGCCTCGCAAATTTGAGTAGATATTTGACAGTTTAAGGGGTCTAGTGGATTAGTTGGAGGTAGAAAAACTCTTTTGCAAGTGGGGGTTATTTCGATTGGAAGGCAGCATCAAAAATTCTCTCACTTGGTTGCTTTCTGAAAATTTTCTACCGCCGAAACTATGAGGCGGTGTTGGAATTACAATTATTTGCCATCTACATATTGTTGCACGAATCACCATGAGAAGCTGTACAGGTGATAATATAATGCGATCACAGTTACCCTGGGTTCAATGATATGATAAAAAGAATGCCGCCGAGAGGTAATAGGTGGCCAATTCAAGTGAAATAACCAACTATATGATACTGATTTCGACCATTGAAACCCCAAATCCATCTTTCACATGATTTAATTCCACAAGAAACCAAAATTGAAAAGATTTCAACAGATCAGAGTAGCTGACAAGTATATAAATCAAATGACCTTCTAAAGTAAAAATTCAAAGCTGTAAGAGACAGTTATATGTTTAATTCTGAAACTGCCGTTTGTGGGAGTACAAGAAGAAATGCTTAAGATTGAATTTCATATTACCTAGATCACAAGTGAAGTTCCGGGGCCAAATTAAAACTGCTTGCGTCAGTGCAGCCTCTGCGTTTGTGTTCCTTCCCTAGACAGTGAAGTCGGTAACCCAGAATCAAGAATGACGCACCAGCACCAGCACCAGCACGGGCACTACTAGCATGAAATCACGCATTGTCTACAGACATAACTTCATCCTCGAAGCTGCACCACCGCATCACCGCACCACCACAGGCACAATGGCTTCAAAGTCTACGCAGTCTACCGAAAAACCCGTCGGCATCATTCGCTCAGCCGAATCATATGAAGGTTGCATCGCATCATCCGACCAGTCCAGCTTGATAGGCACGATAGTGCGCTTTCCTGATGGTACTAAATGGATGTTGACCGAAGCGCTCTCCAATGTCAAGCTTCAGCAGACAGACCCACCATTCGAGGCGACGCAAGTCTTTGTGTGTGTTCGTCTGGGTGACGCTGCCAATCCGTGCAAAGATGTCCAAGAGGCAGTGGTGAAAGTGAAATATCAGTTAGGTCCCAGACACCAATCTATGCCACAAACTTGCTAACTATTTCTTCCAGGATCATCGGTCTACGTGAGAGCCTAGCAGAAATCGAAGCCATGGTTGAAGATCGGGAAAAAACCCTCAATGAGAACCCAGATTCGGAAGAAGCAATCGAATGTGCAGAATGGGCGCAGGAACAACTATACTCCGCTACCAATCCTGTCCAGCAGGCGAACGAGCAAACCATCAATGAGGTCGGAGCACTCTTGCAATTTCGCCAAAAGCATAGCCGCCATACACCTAAGCTTTTGAATTTCGTCACAGATGTCGTTCCGTCCAATGTCAATGGAGTAGTCATGGTAGGAGGTTATATCGTCTTCATCCTCATGACCAAGGTACCGGGAAAGCAGATTTCTCACAACGAATTCCATAACGAGCTCACCGTTCTCGAGCGGAATGAAATCCGGCAGGCATTCAAGAAAGCCCTCATGTAAGTGTGACTACCTGGTTTGCGTCATGACTATAGTGGTATTCAAGGGCCATGCTAACAGTGTTGATTTAGAGATGTATGGACGCTCGGGATACTTCCGTGTGACCAAGCTCTTCGCAACATTGTCTGGGACGAGAAGGAAAAGAAATGGTCAGTACAACGATTTGATGACAGTATACACAGGCTAAGAATTACAACAGTTATGTGGTGGACTTCGAGAACATTGACGTCGGTACCTTCAAGGATCCTACAGCTATCTTCGACAACGATTATTGGCATTTCTGGGGTCTTTGCGATGCATCTACAGGTTGTAGATACCACTCATACGCCGAAGCGGAAGAATTCCCATGTGAAATTCCCACATGTGAAACGTTCACTTATAAGATGGTCGCTTGTGTATTGTTCACATGTGTAATGTTCTCATGGGGGTTGTTCGCATGGGTAATGATGTCATCCCGATCAACACCCGAATGATGGCTTGCATATTACGCCGCTGCAAAGATGATAGAACTTATGAATGTAGAATACCCCAATGATGAACTTCAACTCTCTCTCCTCTCATACTTAAACTGTCTCTTCGCCGCAAACCCTTCATATACAAATTCCAGTCTTGCATCCCTGATATGACGCCAAACTCATCGCATCGGAAACCAGCCTCATCACCGCCTCGAAACCGGCCTTTGTCCAAACCAAAAAAGCCAAATACATGGGGTATATTCTCCTCTCGTCTCGCATCCAACATGCCCGCATTCCTCCCACACTTCAGCCCATCCCCTCCTTATCCCCTCCTCCCCAACCTCCACCCTTCAATCTCCGCCTCCCTGCAAATCGGCCCTCCATCCAATTCCTCCTCTACTTCCTCCACATGCACCGAATCGACTCCTTTCCCCTTCCCCTTCTCCACCGATCTTCTCCGCCGCCGTTCATTCGATCGTGCCTCTTTGCCCTCGATATAGACGAATGACTTCGACTGTGATTGCGATGGCGCGGAATTGAGATAGGTTACCGGAGCGAGTAAATGCGATATTTTGTTTGCGAGTTCGGAGGGATCGAGGTGTGGGATATGGAGATTAAGATGTGCGGTGTGTTTTGTGTTGTGATTGTGGTTGTGGTGGTGTTCGTGGTGGGGAGCTGTTTCCGGGCGCTGGAGAAGAGGCGAGAAGGCGTCTTTGGAGAGGATGTTGGGGAATAAAGACATTTTTTCGTTGGTTTGATTGGTTGTTGTTGGCGGTGGTTGTTCTTGTTGATATGGCGTTGTGTGATTGGATGGCATTGGTATTGAACACGATTCCAAAGCTCGATTGTGTGTGTGTGTGTATGGATTCTATTTGGCTGATTGGATGTCCGTCGAAGTAATCGATATGAATGTTGTATGGATACCTCCCCAACCCATCCATAACCCCCAACCATATATCCTCCTCCCCAAATCCCAGATCTACATTTCCTTTCCCGAACGAGCCTCAGCCTCATCTGATCTGAGCCCCAAATCACCCAACCCTCCCAACGATAACTAATCCTCTCTCCAGCCCACAACAATGTCCTAAGCCAAGCTGGCGCACTGACCACGCAGGTACCAAAACTTGCATTGTGT
Source organism: Dendryphion nanum (assembly GCA_020744415.1). NCBI lineage: Eukaryota > Fungi > Ascomycota > Dothideomycetes > Pleosporales > Torulaceae > Dendryphion > Dendryphion nanum. The sequence goes on along the minus strand of JAGMWT010000001.1, from coordinate 2,026,717 downwards.
GACGGCAATCGTTGTATCAGCAGCACATCACTTGATACCACAAACATATAGCACCCCTCGTGCTCGCGCACAATCTTCGTGTATGTGCCATGTATGTCGTGATGATCTCAGGGGTGGGGCGCTGTTCAGCATCTATGGCGTGACAATCTTGTTTTGGTGAGCGGGTGGGCCCGGTACCTCTCTCGCTAGGTGGCACCACCACCAGTGTCAGGATCTCCTGGCCCGGATTTTCCCGCTCCACGACCCATCAATCATCGGATTTCTCGAAAGTATGCTGTTGATTCCTTTTCTGCATAGGACGACGTGGGTTTTCTTGAGATTTTTGTTTGTTTGTTTGTTTGTTGTGCTGAGTAGGCATGCAGGTTTCTGTGATGGAAATTGATTCCCATCAATCGTTCTGTCTGTCCTAGCTGCTCCTGCTATCATTGCTGTCATGCAGCAGGAATCGCTCTTTATGGCTGTAGATTTCGTGCTGTAAGTATAGAACCTAATGCTCTGCTCATCATACTACAGATTTGGTTGTCTATTCATCATCCATCATCGTCCACGATCGATCGATCCACATATCCACAGTTTTACACACATCCACAAAGCATTCGATCCAACAATCCGAATTTATATCTCCTACCGACCCTCCACCATGCCCCCGTCGAACTTAGAGCACGAAAATGCCGCTATAACTTCATATGAAGAAGGATGTGACTGCTGGGACGAACTGATCTAACCCTAGGATACTGGGCAGTGTTGGTTACGTGCGCCCTTCTCCCCATATGAAAACGTTTATGTGTCCTAGTAAAGAGATTACAAGAAATGTTTTTGCTGACGATGAATTTGGCTATTTAAAGACTCCGGGATTGATACTGCCGCCTTATACTGATACACCTCCGGAGCAGAATTAGGGTCACCGAAAACCTAGCCTTTATAAAAAGAAACTCTTCGGAGTTACGAACGACGTTGTTTGGAAAAAGGGTTTCTTGATGCTGGTATAAGTTATGATGGCATTGATGGAGGGACACAATGGTGAATATACGAATAGGAATGATACACGGAAATAGGTCGAGAAATAGTGGGAGATATTGGGTTGAAGTTCCTCTATTCTTGGGTATCAGTGTCTTATTTTGCAAAATATCAATATTAAGCCTTTTGGCCTTGCTGGACGCCTGCAGCCTTCAGTTGATTGTTGGTCGTGAAGCGTAGCCTTTGAAGTTCAATCCAAGTCTGTTTCTTCACGCCCTCGATTAAGAAAGCCAACGCCGGCTGATGATGAGAATTGTCATATTGATGAAATGACTAAAATGCCATAGGGAGGAAAAGTCGACCGAGCGACAAAATGCACAAATCCCAACGCCAACCGCCAGTCAGGCGGATGCCCATCGCCGTGGGTCTATTCCTTCTAACGCCATGTGTTCCGCACCATCATTACTACGGCTCTTCGTTGAGCCCAGAGAGAAAACAAAAAGAGATGAGACCGGAACAACTTCCAGATCTTCGTTGGACGAACTTTTGGGTCACGTAGGCCTACTCGTACACCCTCGACCCGAAACGCCGTAACAATGCTCGTAAGTGATGAAACACGAATGCAGTTCAATATCGAATAGAATCACAATAGAAGGATGCTCGTTCGGGTAAAGTCATGGATGTAGGTGCCTCATGGCCGTGCGGGGTTGATCTTAAGGTCCAAAACATACTGCATCAGGCTGCAGTCGTCGCACTTGACCAACGCCTGCAGTGCCTTCATCCTCTGGCGCAGTGCAGCGTTCTCTTCGGCAAGAGACTTCTTGTCTTTTTCCATCTGTTTGATATAAGCAGTCGCTGATGCAAGGATAACAGCTTTGCTTGGTTTCGAAGGCGCAGGCAGATCCTCGATATCAGCATTGTCACATCCACGCTGATTCTGCTGAAGCGCTGGAACTACTCGTCGAAGGGATTCGAGTTGTGTGTTCAGCGATTCTCGGTATTTGCGCTCCACTTGATTGTGGGGTAGCCTGCGGCGAGACTTGGGTTTGGCATCTTCCATAGGGTCTGCATCTGGAGATTCCTGGGGCTCACTCTTTGGTTCGGTATCTTCGGGGATATTGGAGCTTGGGAACTGGCGGCCTGTTACCTCATCAGAAGAGTTGCTCTCGCTTCGCTTCTTGGGCCGTGGTTGGATTTCGACGATGCCGTCTTCTGCTATGACTTCTTGAGGTTGGGCCATGAGAGAGTTGACTGTGGGGGTCTGGAGGGAGTCCTCGTTGGCGAACAAGAATGGGGCACACCCACCTCCACAATTCGACGGATTCGGTGGCGGTCCATCTTGGTCGTGATTTGGGCATAACGGGGACGTCCAGCAAGCTGATAGAATGTCGGGTTTATTCTTGTTCCGTTTCGTAGTTGTCATAGATGCGGACGGATTCGGCTTTGCGTCCATAGCCGAAGCCGATGGCACAGCCACTCCATTTGGGCCGTTGGGGAAAGTGAGGTCTTGGACAAATCCAGAATCCAGATTGTTTGGGAACAGTGACTCGTAAGCTGGGTTGGGGAACGATTGGGCGCGTTGGAGATGCGCTGAAGGCCGCCTGTTGAGTGACATATGTGGCGACTGACCGGTGGAAGTTGACGCTGGTGTTTGAGAGGCCGATATATCTGTGCTTGCTGTGAAAGGGCCTGTCAAGGCTATACCTGAGAAGGGTTCAGGCGAGGATTCAGTCGTGGAGCCGCCTCCTGCAAGGGTGTCTCCGAAGGGCTGAAGGATCTCAAAGTCGCTAAGGAAGTAGTCGTTGCTGTTGGTAGTGTTGTTGAAGAGGGGGTCGTCAAAAGCTTGACCGCTGAGCAATGAGTTAAAGGCAAACAGGTCGTCTGCAGCAGAGCCTGAGGTGGCGGTTGATTTGGGCATTTCAGATGGTAGAGGGTTGGTGGTCTGGGGAAGATCGGACCACTGGTCGTATGGTAAAGTAAGACTGTCGTCTGCGAAGAACGACGCCCAGTTGGTCGTAGTAGACATTGTTTGGGAGGTGGGAGGTTGCTGTCAGAATCTCACGCGTTGGTCAGGAGATATCTGCGGATAAAACCTCTTGGCGGTGTGGGCGGCGGCGGCTAACGAGGATGTTCGAGAAGGGCGACGGAGGAGGTCCAGGGGTTTCGAATGTGTATTAAGGGAAGCCGGTAGTCAGGTCCCTGAGCAGATTTCGTATTTCAGTTATTGAAGGCAAATGGGATTTTTGAGATGGAATCTCTGGCGGACAAGCGGATGGGGAAAGGGTTTTCTTTTTGGCGACTCGCCCGGGCACACCAATGCTTATGAGAGTGAGTAATGGCGGAAGGTTTGGCAGAGTTGGCCTGGGTGTACCACAGCAGAGCAGCAACGGTGGTGGAGCTTCGCACACGGTTCTAGGCTCCCCACTGGTCCAAGGAGGGCTCAAGGAGCTGGGTATGCAGTGGATTAACGAGGGTTGATTGTGTCGAATCTCGATGATGCAGACGGTGACGGGAAAGGATTGATGCTGCTCGCTTGACGGCTCGCGGCTTCGGTGCCAGTGTGAGGACGCCAAGCCAGTGCAAGAAAGAAAGAGCCAGATTTCTGATTCCAGTCGACCCATCATCGTACGATATTTCACGGCGGATTCCGCCAAGGGACCTCCAGCTCTCTGTGGCATCGCTGAGCCTCCCCTTGGGGACCCCCGTGATGCTCGTGACCGACGGAAACAGGCGACAAATGGCACGCTTCAGAATACATGATAGAACAGCTGTTCACAGCAAGATTTCCGGCCTTGGTTGCTGAAAGAAGGGGACAGCTTGTGCAGGGCTGACGGGAGTGCGTGGAAAGGTTGAGGATACAACAGGACATCCCGGGCAGCGCCGCTCGCGGTTCACGTCCCGACGCCCCCCCCTGTCATATGCTAAATCGGCATCGACCATGACACCTTTTCTCTCCTGCATGCGTCTGTATTGTGCCCATCGAGACACCCTCTAAGACTACTACTCTGTCTGGCAATACGATGCAATTCTGTTCACGCATTGCGATGATCCAGGGCGTCGGTTCCCATCACCTTGTTCTCGTGCAGGAAATACCTTTTCTCATGTCACCGTTTCCGCTGTGAAACCTGCAATTGCCGAACCCGTTTCCGAAGTGCCGCAGACTGGAGATTCAGGAACAGTAAGAGTATCTTGGACACATGCTCTAGTACGCAGTACGAACTGTGTATACAACACCCACTCTTACTTTGTTTAGGCGCAGGATTGCTATGTAAGATGCATACATAGTACTCTAATGGTGAATAAGCTCCTGTCATTGCGGGGGAGGGTGGATCTGTTCCTCCTATCTGCTATCTTCGACCTTGGGAATCCCTACACATTACCGATAATTACACCGCCTCTTCCATGATTCTCGTCTTGCTCACTCTCTTGCAGAATCCCTGGTTCTCGAAAAGCCCAAAAGCGTTGATCACCGCCCATGCCTATGCCCACCTTTCGTTCACATCCGTACAGACAGACCGTACCCAAGCATCCGAATTATCTCCTACGAAGTCCCGTCGCGGCGTCGATCTGCCGAGCTGCCGAGAAAGCTAACCCCGACCACAGCCACATGTGCTTTTCTTGGACGCTGAAGTGGGGTCGACGAGAAGGGCCTGCTCCACTCTAGACCGCCTAGGAATACCCGCACGTGCTTCTCCCATTACAGATTACCTCCTCCTCCTCCGCCTCCCCACACTATGCAGCGCGTCTATATCGTCTGCCAACAAGCCTTTTCAACTTCAGAATGAAGCATCACACCATGAACGGAATCGGCGGTGGTTCTGACGATCGCCTCCTGATCGGTATGGTGCCCTCCACTATCGGTCGATGGCAGAGGGGACAGTATTCATTCCATCTCGCAAACCAGTCGTCCAGGCATTCTTGGTGGAAGACGTGAAGGCACCCGAGGCCTCGAATCTGCGCAGCATCTTCGATTTCGTCGAGGCAAATGACACTATTGGGCATCAGCAAGCTGTGCATCGAAAGTACGGATAAGTTATGAACTCACCACAGCGGATTCTTCGTCGAGCATGCCTCGCCCTGCTCAACTCTATGCTTCTTAGCCCATTCCTCAAAATGCTGCGCTTTGACTTTATCATCCAGCGCCGCAATCCGTTTCTTCATGCGATCTTCTTTCGACTCTGGATTTCTGATGCCACTGTATCGGGGCAGTATGATGGCTCTGAGCAGACCGCATGATGTTAGCAAGATGTCGCCTGACCACCTTGAATACAGCAGAATATAACCTACATTGCAATCAACGCAACGAGTATAATCGCAAACACCGAAGGTAGTATAATCGCAATCGCAATACTGCCTTGCTTGCGCAGTTCCGTTTCTCCCGCTTCTTCGTTGCCCATCTTCACTTCTCGTGTAGACAGTCCAGTCCCTTTGGTGGTATCAGACGACGAGTGAGGAAAAGGTCCAGGTAATAAAAGCAACCACCTGCTCTGCGCTCGTGTGATACACCCTCGTTATCCAATATCAAGCTTCGCTATAACCAAGGACTCCCAAGTAATTTTTTCTTTCTCACCTATTTCTTCAAGCGTAGTGCATCCAACTCTATCGCACAAGTTAACGTAGTATATGTATTCCGTCGTAAAATCTGCGGTGCACCCTCAAAACATCAATCATAAGACACACAAAAGATAAATCTCAACCCCCAAAAAACCCAGCTACCCACGGCCATATTATGTACAAATAATTCCTCCCTACACCCCTCTTCCGCAAAACCACACCATCACGACACAAACCATACCATGCATACACGATAGGCTATCGGCGTAATAGGCTCTCGGTGACTCTCCCCCCCCTCCCCTCCAACCAAGAAATCGAAAGAGAAAGAAAAAAAACACCGCACACAGTTCCCAAAACCAAGACACGCGCACTCAGAACAAGGCCGCAGACTCGACGTGCCCACCCCTTGGCCCTGCCGCCCAGCCTTCCATCAATACATACATCTCGAGATTCTATGGAGGGAACCCATGTGCCCAGAGCGGCGATAAACGCCCACATGACCCCGCTTGCACAACTGCGCGTGCGAGAAAAACGTCAACCAAGGAACCGACAGCCTGATCGCGCTTTTTGCTGGTAAGAGATGGAGCGGAAAGTGCTTGGGGAGGCGAATCTTGTTCAGCCAGTCTCTTTCTTCGGCTTTGTGGTATGTACATGTATCGGTTTGGGGGGCCGGGGATGCGGGCTGTGAAGAGTTGTGCCATGGTGCTGAGCGCCGCGCGGTGCGGTGCGGAGCTGCGTGACTGTATCTCTGGTTTGTGAGATGCACGACGTCGGGTGAGTGGTGTCTCTCTTCTCCTCCTCCTCCCATTTCTGTTCCTGTTCCTATTCCCATTCCCGATTTCCTTATCTCTGCCCCGTCCGACAAGACAAGAGGAGGGGAGGGGGGTGTGACATGTACACTAAATCGCGCAACACAACACAATCCGCACAGCATAGCATCTCTTGTCCATTCGTGCACGCTGCCCAAGAAGAGAAGATCATGGTTTGATTTTAGTGGCGTGCATGTTTGGCGCAGCGCACGACGGGGGTTGGCTGGATATGTTGGGGTAGGTTTAGGCTAGATGGATTGCGGGTTAGATGTGCAGGGGTGTGTGGAGGAGGGGATCGGTGGGCGTCGATCGCGTTGGAGAGCGTGGTGGAGAAGAGAAATCTGAAGGGATTTCTCCGAGGTTGAATGTGATCGCGGTGCAGGGGGGTTGGGGGGGTGGTGAGGCAGGGAGGGGTTTGGCTATGGATGGGTGAGGGGTTGAGGAGGGTCTATGGTGGTGGGACGCGCCTTGGAGATTATAGTTTCATGTTAGTATACCGAGGACATGTGCGAAAGTAATAATCTGGAAATGCACTCGTTGAACGATGATCTTGTGTTTTGGATATTTGGGGTTGTTACCTTTGTAGGACTTGGTATCTACTGAATCCATCATTTGTCCATCGTGCTGCTATCGCCATACAGTGTGCCCACCCGATGACGGCAACCCAAGTCTAGGTCACAGACGTCGATATCGTAAACTATTCCCTCTATCAACTTGAGATTAGAGGTCAATACCTCAAGATCGTGAACCGAATATTGACTCATGCACCTTCGTCATTATTCTTGACCAGGGCGTAGGTTGGAATTCACCTGCCGGGTCCATATACGTCCAGTCTAGCGAGTGATCTTTCGCGTTCCACTCCACTTCAGACATGCTGTAGAAATCCGTTAAACTTCTCATCCGAGAGGCATAGTACTCGACCCCGAGCATCACAACGTTGATATGGAATGAGCGGATACCATCGAATTCATGTCGAAGAACCTCCAGGACAGACTCCACCCTTCCAATGCTGTCGTTCTCTTCGATAATCACAGTAAGCTTGAAAGCAGGCTTTAATGAAATCTTGGTGAAGACATTCAGGCTCTCCTTGATTTTATTGATTTTACTACCTGACATTACATTATGCAGCTGTGGTCTGCTAATGTGTTGACTTTGCAAGAACGGAAATAGATTGAGACTGCTAACGAAAACGGAGAACGACTGCAAATGCTCTCCAGGAGTCAAGCCTCGGTGGAACCAGTCATTCTGCAACACTGCTTTCAGAAAGATGATATCATTCTTTATTGGATCGAAGCGAATATTGACCTGATGATAGAAAGCAACAGCAGCCTCGACAGCAAACTCATCTCGGACATATCCAGGAAGCATAAAATGCGCCTCATTCTTGTTATGAAAGTGGGTGCAGTCCTGGCCCGAACAGGGGAACTCCCACCTCCATTCTTGTTGCAATAGTTTGCGCGTAGTTGAACTGTCCCATAGAAAACTGAATACCGAATCGCGTAGCTCTCGAGGAAGAATGTTGTATACGTTATCGGTGAACTGGCGACACTGATCTTTGTTGGGCGTAGGATGGATGGTAGTTGCCTGGTCGAGAAACGACGTGATTTCTATGCTCGCAGCTCGAAGGTCGGCCGTCCGTGGCACCATTGTGCGGGTTGTTGGTTGTTGCGGTCAACGAGATGAGAGACAACCATGGCCGTAAGCTGGACGCCTCTTATTTATAAACAACCGCAAAGGCAAGTGTGAGTTGGTGTCTGAAAGAGCCCCTTGTTTGCCCTGCGGATTTCGGAAACAACATTTGTCCAATGTTTATCTCAAAACCGTGTTTATCAGGCAAACAGTTTCATCTTCTCTCTCCAAGCCTCCAATGGCAAACCATAATAACCTGATATATCGATCCACGACCCCATCTCTTGAAACGCTCTCGGAGGAACATCGCCCTGGATCTCGATTGTCGCCCCTGCATTTTTCAAATCCAGGTACACCGGTCGAAAGATCTCCAAAAACGTCTCAATCTTCTTTGGCTTCATCTCGTCAAGCTGAATCTTCAGATACAGCCGACTTTTGTGCTTTAGTCTACACAGAGCCACCAAGTTATCATAGAGTACCTCCTGACCTCTTCGAGAAAACATTCGTATTTCCTCCCGAACGAGCGTGCCGTCTTTTTGACGAACTAGTGGATGCATGCGCTTGTTGATGATATAGACATTAAGCCACCTATAGTAGTCCCCAGGGACGATGCCGCGATGATAGTAGTCTACCGTGAGATATTCTCTTAATTCTTCAGGCTCCGGTCCTGAGAACCAACACAGATCAAACGTTCTATATGCGGCAATCGCAGCTTCCGTGGCCGTATCGTGACCGACAAAGTCCGGTAGTATGAGATGTGGGTTGCTTTCCCACGCAAGATTACACTCGCATGGGTTGCTGGGACATGGCATTGTCCAAGGGCGAGCGCGTCGTAGCATTATCGGATGTGGATCCTCGTCACCAGCGAAAGCGCTTCCACAGAGATTTCTCCAATACTGCGCGTAGATCATATCGCGCAATTCTCGTGGGAGTTTAGATTGTATTCGGGCGGAGAGGGCTTGGTTCTCAGCTCTAGAGTATACGGCGAGGGCATCTTTGAAAGGTTGGTGTTCGTATTTGTCTGTCGCAGATCGGGCGGCCGCTGCGACACTGGAAAACTAATGGTTAGCTCATGGTTATAGGATAGTAGTCCGATGAGTGTTTACATACGCACAAAGCTGGTCATATGCACCATCGATCGCTATCTGCGTAATTCTTGAAGCCATTCTTTGATTTGTACTTCATAGTGTAGACTCGCCGTTGCAGGGAGACGCAACGTTCAAAAAGGAGGTTGATGATAGGAGGTTGTAAGGGACTGAGGTTATGAACGCACGGTTCCCGTGCGACGTCACCGGCTGGCTGCCCTGGATGGTAGGTGGGGCAACCTTGAGCAAAACAGGTATCGCGGCCTGTCAAGTTCGCAGCCTCATCATTCATTGGATGAATGTTTACCTTATGAATTTTCATTTTAAGCTCGAGTCATCAATTCAGTAACATAGGTCGAATACACTTCCCCCCCCTCTCAGAGACGATCACAGTCTCACAGCACGCACATTACTCTTATAAGGTAGTAAAATAATGTTTCCTCGATTATCCAATATATGCACATCAACAGCCAAAATCTACAGCCATAATTATACCTAAGCATTTACAAGACAATTTGTTGAAAGGGTATCGAGCTCGCTTTAAAAATAACTAAAAAGACCAGGTATACCGTAATGAAAACTTCCAACAGACAATTTGACTTTCGAATAAATAACATATTCCACAAAAAAGAGACGAAAAGCGTGTTGAAGAGCGCTTCAAGCCTCTCTGAACACGGCAGGAAATCCTGCAACTCCGATAACAAACCCGGGTTTTTAGAACAGAATATGAATAAAGAAACAAACGTGGAATGCTTGCGCTGATTTACAAAGCTAGTCCCCTTTTCACGATACAGACAGGACTCTAACATCAGTCCTCGCCATACGCAAAGTCGTATTCGGTGCAAAAGCCGCATACTCGGGGGGTAAATCATCGGATCCTGCTTCAAGCTCTGGCGGTGGCGCTACACTTCTAGGAACAAACATAGCATCTGCATCGCGCGCAGTGATGGCTTCGACACTGCGAGCCCGCGCATTCGCGTTACCGGAATCGCTTCCATCCGCCGCTACTTGAATAGGGACTTTGAGGTGGATGGAAGGGCTAGTAACGCCGGCTCCGCTGGTAGTGAGTTGCAGGGAGAGTGTGTATGTGCGGGATATGAGGCAGCTGTGGAAGGTTGGGAGGATGTTCTTGTTGTCGGGGCAGGTGATAGGGACAATGATTTCAGCGGTGTAGAAGGAACATCCGCGGTAGTTCTTGGAAGCCGTCAAGAAGCCTGCGTTGAAGTAGTCGTCGCTGCTCATTGCTGAGCAGCCGGAGATAGCAGAGTCGCCGGAATCGCGTCGAGTGAGGTTCTTGTCTACAATCGGATTGGCGTTGCAATCATGCTTCTTCCACTGCGCGGATCCAACACAGAGAGAAGATAGACTGATCGTCTCTGCGTAGAGTCCTTGTGTGAGATCATATCCAAGGCTAGATCGAACTGGAATACCGTGTCGAGGTGCTGCGGCGAAGAAGGTAGATACTTTGATCTTGGAGGCTAAGGATCCTAGCTTTGGAGGTTGGGATGCTTCGTCTGCGGGGTCGAAGCGAAGGATGACCTTAGCGGAGGTGGTTATGGAACCGGCGTTCTCAGTTCTGGCACCTGGGATCACGAGAGGCCTGGGCTGAATGCTTTGAGCGACAAGAGTCCCGAGTTTGCCTTTGAAAAGCCCTTTTCTGATGCTCTTCTCTTGGCGGATGCGGTAATCCGGGTCGGAGGGCTGCACATTAAGTGGAGGTTGTTCCTCGAATACTGGCTTCACGCGCACTTTTCGCATCTTCTCTGCTAATAGCGACACCGTTCCTTCGGATTCTCGAAGCTGGGAGATGCGTACTTTGATGCCATATGTGACTTTGGACATCTCAGGTGCAAGGTCGTCGAGCAAAGTTCCCCCAAATCCAGCGAGCTCAGGATCGCCCATGCTTGGAGGTAGCATCAAATGGGCCTGGCGGATATGGTCATTCGTGACGGGATGGGTGCAAGCCCGCGGAAGTAGTTGTGTCGGAATGGTGAAGAGGAATGGAAACGTGTACGTCTTGCCTGCGAGTAGTTTCCTCGGACAAGGAAGGTCGGCGTCGTCGAGGGGTTGTTTGAGTGTCAAGAATCGATGAGATGCTTCCATGCGCCCAGTCATCGAAGGTGTTGTCGTCATTCTGTCGACGAAGACCTGACTCGTGCCTGTTGTTATATCAGTATACGGTTTTACACAGTCTAATGGCATCCCATATGAAATTTACCTGTGAACGAAATTTCAATGTTCTCGAATCGAGTGTCGTGAGGAGCTGTTATCGAAACTGTCCCTTCGATAGTGTCCATGGTAGCATAGCTCGTGACATATTTCCCGTGGGCGCCATGTCCGCCATCAAGGTTGATCTCGATAGCCGGCTGCCCATATGTAGCGATGTTGCGAACTTTGTAACCGATCTGATTCCCAATCGTGTGCATAGAGCTAGAATGTATGGAGGTCGAAGAAGAAGGCATGGTGGGCTGGTCGCGTGCGCCTTTAAGCTGGCAAAGCTTAAGGTGGGAACAAAGAAGTTTGCTTGCACAGGTGTAACAGGGAGGCGATAAGTAGTGAATGCGGAGATAAATGCGGGGAACACCACCGTTTGCGCCGTACGCTGTGCCTTATGTGCTGCGGCGAACACTTGAAGGCCTGAGATGTTGGTTTCTGTTGGATATCTGTATGGGAGGGAGTGGGAGGTACTGGACTAGGTTTATATTCTGCCGCGTTCAGATGACAGGGTTGAGTCATTCTGGGGGGGGAGAACTGTGATGGAGGGCTGCAAAGATGCATGCACTTGGTTTTGGCCTGAATTGAGACGGAATTGGCGCCTGCAGGTCTTGGCCGTCGGAGAACTACCTAAGCCACGCCCTGGATGTCAAAAGACAACCAACCGGCCCGCTAATCCACACTAGGCCATCCTTCTGCTTGTAAACGCAGTGTGAACGGGCAATTCGAAAACCATAGTGACTCTTACAACCTTTAATGATTCGTCCCAAAAAACGCCATCGTCTCTGTCGCACCCACCTCGCTTTCATTGCTGCGCCTGGTGCTCAACCCCACATCTCCGCGTATTCTGATCGCTAATGGTAAGTTGAGGCTCAATCGGTGACGCTTACAAACCCTAGCGGGCACAAAATATCAGTGTATGTTAAGTATACCCCGAGTGCCCACATGTCCTGAGATCTAGGCTCAAGAGGTGCCATGCGTAATCTACACCTCATTCGCTAACGGTAAGTATAAGAGAAGTGTGAGCGTGTATGTTAAGTTGTTGCGGTTTGCGCGCCGCTATGTGGATATTGTATGTCAATGTTGAATGAGTCGGTGAGAAAAAATTTCAACATGTACCGCTGCTATGCCGTTAAATGACAATTGTGCCGAAGTCAATATTGTCTTTGTCACTTGAAGTGGTATCTGCGAGTCTGGTGAGGGAATATCGCATCCTCCTGCTTTCTCAAAAAAGTTGTAGTCCTAGAGGTACTCGAGATTCTTTTTCTTGTGTCACTCGCCAATCTTCCACTCTGACTCAACTGCAAGCGGGGGCCTGCAGGAACGAATTTCTCGAGATTAAAAATCAGGAAAACAATACCAAGTGCGATGAATGCGGTATGTCAACGCGTTTGGAGGAGCACATGGCTGAACTGAGTTGAACCCAGCGAAATGCTTGGTAGGGCGCGAGGCTTGCCGACCAATCCTTCGTTGGGTGTGGTGGAAGGGCGGCTGCACCATTTGTAAGCTTACTTTGGACTATGTAGTTGTCAAACAGACCATTCACAGTGTCGGATCTCAACCACGGGCCGATGTCGCAGCCAATCCCACCTTCACGGCGTTCGGAATATATGCCCCCCTGCCTGGGAATTCCGTGGCCTCGAATGCATTCCGACCAGGCAACAGATGCGAGAATGCACATCTAGAGGTGATCCATCATTGAGCCTACCTCAGTGTTGCGTCATAAACGTCGAAAAATGACCCTTTCTTAAATGCAGATCGCTGCTGGCGTGCTTATTAGGAATCTCACGACAGTGAAAAACACCATCAGCCAATATTGCTATGGGGCGTGCGGCATACATATATGCCTGTATATGCATTTGAGACGTGTCTCATCGGTGAATCCATTTCGCGGACGATCTTCTTGATCCGTATAATACTGAGTTCAATGGTGCTTCTGTTCACATCCCCGGAATTGTTCAATACGATCGGTCAGTTGCGCAGGCTCGGCAGGGTTTTGTGTTGGAAACGATTCCACTCACATGTAGGTTGCCTTACGGGACTTTGAAGTCCAGAAATTTGCTGATAGAAGCTTTCTTAGAACGTAGACAAAAGAATAGACGTAAAGCTAGATAATTTAGTAAATCCTTTACACTAGATTTTACAAAGTTCAAATGCACAGCATGAAGTAGTATGTGATATTATTACTGAGATTAGTTATAAAAAGGTGTGGTATTGGAAGTACTGCTGTTTGAACTTCTAACCCCGGCCAGAGATTGTTTTGAAGGGTGCGGAGTAACTCAAAGGAAAGTTCCGTCTTGACTCCAATAGTGCGGAACTTAGCCATGGAGAAGAGTTTTTCGTGTGTGACACGTGCAAGGAAAAATCGCGACCCCCAAGGACTAGCATTATACGCTTTGAAATGTTGTTACTTGAATTTTGGATATAGTTATCCGGGTATCTATCTATTTTTGCTAATCAAACATTCGGCAACGACGTGTGCGAACTGAGCCTGACCAATATCTCTCGCCCCATTCTTCATATTATTGACTTCTTTCATCAAAGATCATAATCCTCCTCTTTCGCTTTGGACAGTGGTATTGCGTTATTGAGTCTATCTAATCCTGCGTACAACTCGTTTGGCTTGATTTTATCGACCTCGTCCGCTGAAAGTCCGGCGTGCCGGAATTGTTTTCCAAATCCCAAGTCTCCCCATTTGATCCCGTTCGAAGGAAAGTCGTCTAGCGTCGTTGTCGCAGCGCATAATATCCTTATGCTTCCAAACATTTGCGGAATGAATCCCTCTCTTTTGTATGTGTAAGCCCACCAGCACACTCCTGTCATCAACAGAATGAGAAAGGTAGCAAACCACAACGGGTATGCCGCATATGTGATGATATACTTGGAATGTTCGACATATCGATCCACATCAGAGTCCATCCAGATGAGTTCCTGGGTTTGTAAGGCCTCGCCTAGCATCCAATGGGTGAGAACGCTGTATCCCATGAGCGGAAACAGAATTAATCTTGGGAGTTGAAGCAGATAGTCTTGTGAGAAACCGTCTCCCTTCACAATCGTGCATCGTAAGCGTCTGCGTTTGTGCTCGAGCTTGCCCCAGTCGTTCTCTTGTGACACAAGAGTGATGTTATAGATCATCATAAGGTAGAGCAAGGAGTAAATGAATTGTGCCCCGTTTGAGCTGTAATCGTATCAGTGGAGAACTAGAATAAAACTGGATTTGACCTACATGGAGAACGACATCATCTCACTCTTCAAATCATCTGGTGGCAGGGCAGCCAAAGTTAAGGACTTGTTGAATCCACCAAACCCCCCCGACATCTTAGTGAAATGATCGATTTCAGACATATCACAGTATGTCTTTCTATCGCTCAAGTTGGGATTTTTGCATCGTCCTCTTTCATAGTCGTATGTGACTCCCACCATCACTGCCATGAATATCGAGGCCCCCAGAAGTACGAACGAACAAAACATAAGAAGGCAAAGTTGAGTTAATGCAGTATTTCCAAGATTCGATATGAGGCTCTTTTTGATTTTTGTCGCAATTGTCGGTTGAGGATCGCTAGTGAATTTGTTGGTGGTATTCCATTTTTTGCACGACTGGCAGTGACCGAGCTCATCTATCCAAATCAGTATTGTAGTCTGTAGATCATTCACTAGCATCATAAAACTACTTACCTCCTGTCTTGGATTCTTCCTTATTCTTACAATGCTTATGACAAGTATGCGAGACTTGTCGTCGAAAACTTTCATTAGCATTTACCATGCACTCCCTTTCTCTGTCAGTGAAAATGCAAGCGCTTCTTCCAGATTTTAGTACATACCCTTGAACTCGTAACTCCGGATGTGAGGCAGAAGCAACAATTACATCTCCAAACGTCAGGCAGTGACGTTTTGATTTGTTCCTCGCGTGGAAGTTGATTAATACCATGTAGGTAGCTTTGATGACCAAGCACCCCATTAGAACGAATGCTGCATTCATGCGCACATTGAGACGACAGGAAGAAGGCTGGGCATCGTAGAGATAACACTTTACATGTGTTCCCATCTTACAGTTGTCTTTGCTGAAATAAACCGACCCAAAACGGCCGGGGGTGCGCCTTTGTTCTTCGTCCACAAGGTTTATGTCCGTCGTTGCATTTGCTAAGTTCGAACAATTTTCTTTGGCATATTGTACAATTATCTTACTATAGATCTGTACAACGGAACTGTGTTAACCTGTGAAACCGAGCTATTCTGGGGGCGACATACCATGCCAATACCTCCATGATCACTTGCGTACATTTCCTCGTCGTCGCTGTTTGCTAATTCGATATCGCGTGCAAAGTGTGCCTTCCCAGTCCTCAACGCGCTCCAACACATGAACGATGAAGCACGGGAGACACTGTTCTCACCGGATGAAGAGGACCTGAAAATAATATCGCGGTAGGTAGTTGCATTGTACTGAATCCCTGGAGGAGGCTTGACAATATAGCTAGGTCCAATTACTGAATTTGCAAGGAAGTGAATAGGCATAGATGTAGCAATTAGTAGGAACCAAGCGGCCCATGCTGATTTTCTGCCAGTACTTTTGTGGTTGATGTTGAAGGGTGAATTTGTGCCTACTCGTGAGTCCCCAAACTTTTGTAACATGTGTTTTATATCATCGATCTTGAGTGATGTCAAAAGTTGTTGATAGGTATTTGACATCCCGAGTACCATAGTCGCACCAACGTTGATGAAGAGAAGTAAAGCGGTGTTTGTTCTCGTCACGGTCTTACAATTTTGCGTTTCGCCGCCGACTGATGAGGTGAATTTGTTCGGCCGTTGCACGAAAGGCTTCATATGTACACAAATGACGATCAACATTCCAATGGCGAATGCGGTCGTTATGAATGCCATGGTCCGAAGAGAGCGATCCACGAGTAGCTGATCTTTCCATACTCCTCGGCCAATTCGGGATGGTTGGATTTCGGCTGCTGGATGTCGTCTGATTGATCCTTTCCAACTCTTCGACACGGGCTTTCTTCGTATGCGATTCCAACCATTTTTTATCTTCTCGATACTAGTGCTGCTTGTGGATGCTGTGGAGTATTCAGTATCAAAGCTGCGAATACTATGGCGATCCGTCCGTTCTTGTAGCTCGATAGGGCTGTAATCCGAAGACGAAGAATGTGGCTGGAGGATCCGTTCCTGCGAATCGTATGGAGTCTCATTCATGCTGCACAAAACATGTTGTCAGGTACGCGTCGGTAGAATAAAAACAAAGCTTTCACTCACGACGAATATTCCGCTATGTCCTGGGACTCATGTATTGAGGGCAATCGGTCATAAGTGTGCCTGCTAGTCATTTTCCGCGCTGAATCCCCTACGTTGCGCGGTCTGTTCTAAATTATCCAAGAATAGTCCGATTCGACACGGCGCGTGTATGGTCTGAAAATCTGTTGTACGATTATGGGCACAATGAATCTTGTAAGCAGGCCCATTGTCTTGTTCAAGTCGAGATGTAAAGAAAGCAATGAAAGCTGTGAGGGAAGGTCCAACGGTGAGTAGCGGGTGCGGAAAGTTAGGCCCCCATAAGACGGGAGCTAAAGCCTCACAGCCTTGTGCTGGTGGCACAAGCAGCCAGAAATAGCCCGATCGTTCAGGTATACTCCAATGACAGACAGCTTGCCACAATCTTATGTGACTGCGGGCGGACCCTGAAATTTCGCTTGACCCTGCTTCGTTTTTGAGCAGCAAATCGATTCTAGCAGATCTGGTCCGAGTCAACGACAAGTGCATTCTGCCGCAACACCCTGCTACAGCCTGAGCTTTCGTGACGAAGGATTGCATCGGAGGCGCGTGCTGATTACACGTATGGGAGATATTAGGCGTCCTACATGACGTATTCTAGTCAATAGATGCAAAGAAGCAGGCAATTAAGGTTAACAAGTTTGTGACCTCGTTCTCTACCGGATTGGAGAAGAAATTGTCGCGAACATGGAACGAATTAAGGGCGCTCGTTAAACTGGAATTCTCCGAGGTGGCAGGCACCCATGTTAGTTCAATCGCCAAATCGCAACCAAACCAATCTACCTTTGGTCTCGATGACTACTCCAATAAGTTTCCGTATTAGCAGAAGTTCGCCCATCTCCGGAGTTGGGAGTAGAAAAAGGTGATGTGGTATTACATACATCTTACTGAAACCTGTGAATGGTGAACCACAATCCCAAATATGGCATTAGTAAATTATTTTTCGCTCCGACCCATGATTGATATTCGATGGAGTTTGTTTTTTTACCATAGATAGGCCTTATTGTAACCTCACAGACCCAACAATCAGTTGCGCCGCGGTACTGATCCAGACTCAGGAATCAGACCTTGAAGTACCATATCAGCAGCATTCATCATATCCTTGCTCGCTTCAGCAGGAGCATCCTGGGTGCTGCAAACAAAGATACATAAGGAAGAAAGTATCTTCACCTTCGTATTCTCAGGAAATAGCCACGTGCCTTTGAGTTTTTGGCAATGGGTTTGATAAAATTGCGGGTATGGCTCTTTCTTTTGTGTTTCTGAAATTCCGGCTCATTCCTCTCAAAAGGGTAGAATATGTCTGTATTGTCATTGAAACCTGATCAAGAAACGTAGACCTAGCATACACGATACCCTTCCAATGAAGCGCATAGCTGCGGTCACTGCTTCTTGACATGTCTCCCGTGCGGCTGATCACTTCAGTTCAACTCTTCAGCTAAATTGAAAGTTTGGCGTCGAGTCTGTGTGCCTGTAACCATGGGACTGACAATGGCTAAGATTTTAGATGTTCTGTGACCAATCTTCTGTTTTCAAATTCTCCATTGTTTGCGGAATGTTGAACAAAAAATCGAAAGCGGACGTGTTGGCACACTATTGAGAATCTGTATGCGATCATGTAGTACGGATTCATTACAAATAGACCGTTGTTCGTGGAGCTTAAGCCGTGATGTAATGTTAATGGAGAAAGTTTATGTGGTAATATGTGAGGGGGTCATGGGATGGCAAGGATACGGTATATTTGGATATACCAGCGACAAAGAATGGAAGATTGGACATCTGGACATCACACATCTGGAGGCAAGGATGGCTGACATGTGATCGGACCCCGCCATCCATGGAATGAGCCTCCGGGCTTGCCTCCGGGGGTTATGGGGACCGGCTGGCGGCGGCAAACCTTAGGCCCGTGCAACACATACCTCGGCTTCCATCCAAATGCATCTTGCCGCAACACCAAGCAGGCTTCATACTCAACTTCCCTTCCCACACATTGCACAATATTCCCTTTTTTATTAATAATCCCACTATGGCATCCGTCACCAGGGTTTCCAGAGCTTTCCGGCCTCTAGCTCGCGCTGCCACCAGCTCGACAAGGCCTTTGCGACCTGCATTCTCACGAACGGCCCCGCAGTACGTTCCTCGTTTTGTGGGCAATAAAGGCGATTGGCGACTAACAGTCAGTGTTCAGAATACGATGCCTATCCGCGACCACCCCGAGACGTGAAGTCGATATCTCAGATATCCCACCGACACCCATTACGCACCTCTCCGAAACCGAGACGCTTATGGCAGATTCGGTATCGAAGTTTGCTCAAGATGTCATCCTTCCGAAGGCAAGAGAAATGGACGAGGCTGAGTCAATGGATCCAACCGTGGTAGAGCAACTCTTCGAGCAGGGTCTCATGGGAATTGAAATTCCAGAGGACTATGGTGGTTCAGGAATGAATTTCACCGCTGCCATTATCGCCATCGAGGAATTAGCCCGTGTAGACCCCAGTGTCAGTGTGATGTGCGATGTTCACAACACTCTGTGCAATACAGCCATCATCAAGTACGGTTCCGAAAGATTAAAGAAAGAGTGGTTACCTCGACTCGCCACCGATACAGTTGGTAAGTCAGGGTGGATACCTACATTTACAGTAGCCTTAGGTGCCATTTCTGACCTGTAATAGGCTCCTTCTGTCTGTCTGAACCCGTCTCTGGATCAGACGCCTTTGCCCTTGCCACAAAAGCCACACGAACCGACAATGGATACAAGATCAATGGCAGCAAGATGTGGATAACAAACAGCATGGAGGCAGGATTCTTCATTGTTTTCGCCAATCTCGATCCGAGCAAGAAATACAAGGGCATCACTGCCTTTGTCGTTCCTAAAGACACACCTGGTTTCTCCATTGCAAAGAAAGAGAAGAAGCTCGGCATCAGGGCAAGCAGCACCTGTGTGATCAACTTTGACGATGTTGAAATTCCAAAGGAGAACTTGCTTGGAAACGAATTCGAGGGCTACAAATATGCAATTGCCCTACTCAACGAGGGTCGCATTGGCATTGCTGCTCAGATGACTGGACTGGCTCTGGGAGCCTTCGAGAACGCAGCTAGGTAAGAAGCAAGAACACCCTTATTGTCCACAAAATGCTTATACCTATTACCAGTTATGTCTGGAACGACCGGAAGCAATTTGGACAGCTCGTTGGCGAATTCCAGGGCATGCAACACCAACTGGGTCAAGCCTGGGTGGACATCCAAGCAGCCCGTGCTCTGGTGTACAACGCAGCGCGTAAAAAGGAGGCCGGCGAAGATTTCGTCATGGATGCTGCTATGGCCAAACTACTCGCCTCGCAGGTTGCGGGCAGAGTATCTGGTCAAGCCGTGGAATGGATGGGAGGCATGGGTTTCGTGCGCGAGGGGCTGGCGGAGAAGTATTTCCGAGACAGCAAGATTGGTGCAATTTACGAGGGAACCAGCAACATTCAATTGACCACGATTGCAAAGCACCTCCAGAAGACATATACGAGGTAGTTGTGGAGCGATTCTGAGGGAAGGAGTACAATAGGGGAAACGAGGACGCATAGTCTGGCGTTGGGCGAATGCTTTTGCTCTCTGGATAGACTGAAGTTTACAGTGGGGCTGCAATTAGTAGAGAGAAAAAGTCGTCAATGTATGTACTATGTACCCAGTAATAGAAGACATGATATGCATCCAGGTATTTTGAACAACTCATTGACAGTGCCAGCACGCCCCGCTCGAACGGAGCACGCTGGAGACGTCAGATCAGGGACTATCCGACACCAACGTCGAGATCGATCGTCATAGTTTTCTTGGTTTGGAGGAGACGCCTGGATTGAGGCAAGCGTACATCGGCGGTTTGCGGCTTCACACGATCGGGCCCCTTTCTGCCCTTGGTTGACACAACCACAACCACAACCACAGCCTTGGAAACCATCCGAATTTTGGCGATGTGGACATTGACATGTTGACATCTCGGATCCTTCCGAGTGAAGATTGGGGGCGAAGCATCAGCAAATGTAAGAAAGCATACCATGCAACACGTGAGGCAGACGATGATGGCGAGAGTGCGTGGCGGAGGGCGCCTACTCTCGGTCCTATTACTTCCGACTCCATTGGGCCATGGCGTCCCACTCTCACACCATGGCCCGGTGCCGCTGCCGTTCAGCAACACCAGCCATCCAGCTTTTTGCAATTTTCCACCGGCGCCCAAAGAAGGCTGGCAACATCCATGCTCCCAACCTCTGCGCCGTCTCGTCTCCAAGCATCCCATCGGACACCAGCGATACACCAACCTCTTGTGTTACGCAAGGCCATGCCTGAGAAGCGCCGCAGAGTTTGTCACTGACTGCCACTTCGTCCCCGCGCATCCGTAGAGCCCTATGACGGGGTCTTGTCTGTGACGCTCACTTCTTCCATGACAACAGCAGCATCGCCGTGAAAATTCCCTCACTTGCATCTGCACTCTTGCGGACTGTATCGCTTTCGAATCAGAAAAAGCACATCTGCAAGCTTACTTTATCCTCGGGCCGCCATTAGCTGCTTCGTTTTTCCGCTCTACTTCTGCACCTAGCGACGCAATATCTGGATTCTGCTCTCGCTTCACCGCAACACACGTGTCAGTGCTCTCCGATTATCTTGAAACAAATCGACTACCTCATCCCTCAATTGCTGCGTGGCATGATACAATCCACTTCCTGCCTCTCCTGATTTCTTACAGGTGATCGGAAACACGCCACCGCCATTGGTCCATGAATGGGCGCTGTCCCATAATTCTCAGGACATGGGGTCCGGAGACCCAACCTCGGATAACACTACTCGCCATGCTTCACCTCCCGCAATCGCTCGTGCAGCAGAGTGCAGTAATCTAGGGCAAGTCTCGTCAAAGAAGACTGCTGGAATGGAAAACATTTTACCGCCCAATGTAGCCAAAATGGAGCGCTCGCTACCATCGACGCCGAAGATGGAGAGGTCCATGACGGGCAGTTTCTTGCTCGAGCACAGTTTTCCTCGTCCCAAGAGCTCATCGCGTCCTGCTGTGCCTGACCACGATGCCACCACCTCCGACACACCGCCTGTCCAGAACGATGCACTGGCGCCAATATCCAATTGGGCGCACCTATCCTTCATCAAAAACTCACGAGATGTACTCCGCACTGAGCTCAAGGCCCAGCAGGTCGCAGGTGCCGAAGCACGCGCGTCTGTGACAGCACTACGACGTCTTGCTCTTCGTCTAGCCGTCAACATCTCTGTAAAAGAGAAGCAGATCGCAGACACTGCAAAGACGCTTGCCAAGAGCCGGAAGAATGACTATGTTGCGTCACGAAATGCGGAGAAGCGTATTGAAACGCTGAAGAAGAGCTTGAGAGAAGAGGAACGTCGCAACCTAGAAATACTAGAGACCCTAGAGAAGGCGTCCTTGTTGACACTTCAATGTATGTCAAAACATGAACCCCTCATGAGCATTGCTCACTGTGTTCTCTCAGACTCTACCCCACCATCAAAGCGCCCCAAACGCCACGAAAGTCTGCAAAACAGTCCTCTCTCACCCCCGCCATCTCCTCCTACACGCCTCGACGACTTTGAGTTTGCCTCTTCGTCCTCCTCGTCCTCTTCGCCCAAAACACCTACTCGCTCGCGTGGCTTTTCTGGACAATGGGACCTCGTCGGGGCCGAACTCACCCCTGACAATAAAGGCTTCGCGCAAATTCGAACAGCAGACCAACGTCTAATCAGGGCGAAACGCGAATCCGAGAATGCTTTGAGGGCATGTCGGAGCCGGATTGAGGACCTGCAATCGGAATGCATGCGTAGCAAGGAGAGCGAGAGATTTTTGGAGGCTTCTCAGGATGCCCTCGAATCAGAAATTCGCGAGCACCAGCACCGAATATCGGCTTTAGAAAAGGCCCGAGACGGGTTGGAAGAATCCTTGCGCTTTATGCAAGACAGATTGAATACCTCTACAGCATCTGAGAGTGGATTGCGGTCAGAACTGGAGCTGAAGATTCAGGAGATTGAACAGTTGGAGAGCCTCAGTAAACAACGTTTAGGCAAGATCGAAGCCTTGGAGAAATCCAGGGTGGAATTCCAACAGGAAATTGATGATTGTCAGAGTCGCATTCATAAGCTCGAGGCTTACGCATCAGGCTTGGAAGGGCATGGTCGTAACTTACAGAACCGATTGAATACTTCAGAGCAGCGAGAAAGCGAACTACAGAAGCAGATCAACGATATCAAATCACAACGCGCCGGCCTCGAAGCTGCTGCGCAAAAGGGTCAAGCAAACGTGCGCATTCTCGAACAGTCAGTAGCGTTTTTCGGCAAACAGGTCAAAGAATATTCTGATCAGATTGCAACTCTCGGTGATCAAGTTTCATTCCTTCGAGAGGGCTTGAAGTCGTCTGAGACGTTGAAGCAAGGTGCGGAGAGTGAGCTTGTGACTGCGCGCCAACTAATACTGCAACTCGAATCCCAGGTGCAAACGACCACTGATAAGAACACTACCCTGGAAGCCGACTTGGAATCCACTCAGCAATCAAAATTGTACTTGGAAAGAGACATCCAACAATCCAATGAGAAATTAGCTCTCGAGTCTGACCTCAAGGCGGAGCTGCAGTCTGAACTTGATAGTTTGAGGACGTCCAAGCAAGCGCTGGAATCTGAACTGGAAGCTGCGCGCAAACGAATAGCTTCGTTCGAGAAGCACCATCCCGCGATCGAAGAAGAATTGTCAGGGCTAAGAGCAGGCAAAGTATCTTTGGAGAAGGAGCTTGGAAATATTCGGGAGACGAATGCCAAGCTGCAAGCCGAGATTCAATCTCAAAAAGACAGAATTACTACACTGGAATCGGCAACGAAGGATTTGGAGGAAGCCCTAAAGAAGTCTGAGCGTTCGAGGACTGAACTCGGAATTGAACTCGAAAACGCTCAGCAATCTGTTGATCGGATGGAAGAAGAGGCGCAAGGTTACAAACAAACCATTAAATCACTTGAGACGTCCCTGGCTGATCTGAAAGACGAGTTGGGACGATTGGAAGAAACCAGAATTCAACTCCAAGAGGAAAAGAACCAAGTCGAGCAATCAAAGACTGGCTTGCAAGGCGAGATTGGGTTCCTCGAATCTACAATCTCTACCCTGCAAGATGAGCTCAGAACTTCAAAGGAGGAAGCATCTGGTCTTCAAGAATTGATTCAAGACGAAGGACGTGCTAAGGATGAGCTGCAAGACAAGCTCATTGCAATGGAGTCGTCTCTCGAAGCGCTACGAACACAGCTATCAGAGTCTCAAGAATCCAAGTCAGACTTGCAGGAGGCTATCAGATCGGCAGAAGCATCCAGTACACTGCTGAAACATACGATTACGTCGACGGAGTCCTCAATCACCAATCTGCAGGATGAGCTAGAACAATCCAAGAGCGCAAACTCCGATCTCGAAGCTGAAATTCAAGAGGCTCAACGATCCAAGAACGAGCTACACGAAAAGTTGCTTTCCACGGAGATATCCGTAGTCAGACTCGAAGAAGAGCTTATAACTGCTGAGAAGACAAATACTGACCTCATGGCTCAACTTCAAGCCGTCGAGAATTCGAAAGTCACACTCGAGAACCAGCTGAAAGATGCCGTAGAAGCAAATGCCAAGATCTCATTGGAACTTCAAGAAGAAGTGGAAGCGAGCAAGAGTAAGATGGCGAAATTGGAAGCTGCACTCGTGACAGTTGGAGAACAACTGGCTCAGTCCGAAAAATCGACAACTGGATTAGAAGAAGAGCTTGAGCAACTTCGGCAATCCAAGTTCGAAGCCATGGAAGAACTGGGCGAAATGGTCAAATCCAACACCGCGTTGTCTGATGAACTTCGAGCTGCTGTCACAGCTAAAGAGGACGAGCTGGTATCGAAAGAGTCATCTATTACTGACCTCCGAAAGCAATTGAAAACGTTAGAAAGCTCAAACTCTCAGCTCCAAGGGGACATACGGAGGTTGCAGTCATCAAGAACTGAAGTTGAGGAACATTTGAACCGTGCGTTGAGGTCTCAGTTTGACTTACAGACCGAATTGGAAACAACGGAAGCGCGGGTAAGAGGCATGGAAATCGACAACCAGGACGTCAATTTTAGATTGTCTGCCGCTAACAGAGAAGTGGAGATACTTCAACACCGCAATACCAATCACGAAGACTCAGAGAAAAATCTTTACAACCGTTTGTCAGCCGCAGAAAGCGAGCTATTAGACGTAAGGCGCACGAATGAGAAACTTGAAGCCTTCCTCGAGCAAGTTGGGCAAGACATGGCCACAGCTGAAGAGGCAATGGAGGACAGCGAAAGGCGCCTCGATGCATTTGTTACTGCTTCTAACAACAAGCTCGTCAAAGCTCAAGCATCCAAGATCAAGTACAAACGCCAGCTTTCCGAGAAGAGCAAAGAGTTTGAACTCCTCAAGGACGAGAACAAAGATCTGCGAGGGCAGATCTATCTTTGTAATCAAGATCTTGAGATGCTGAGGAATAACGAGGGCCGTCTCCAAGCGGAAGTCAAGAACCGAGACTCGATGATTGATGAGCTTAGAAAGAGCCAAGGAGAGTTCGTTAGCTCACTTCGAGAGATAGAGCAGGATTTGAGGACGCTTAGGGAAGACAAGAGTATGCTCCAGGACGTCATCCACACACTCAAGGTTAAATCCCGCCATCTTGAAGTTCTGTCCGAGTGGGATCAGCCGGAGGATCCAGTAGCGGTCGAGGCACCGAGCATCCAACCCAAGGCGAAAGCGAAGGTTGAAATCGTCACTCCACCGACCCCCGACACCCTGCACGTACCCAGTCCTACCCCTACAAGCAGAGATGCCGAATCTGTGTCAAGCAGGGAGAGACGGCAAAGTCATTCCACCGTTAGCTCGAATGAGGATCTGGATTCTTGGGCACGAGAGGTGGAAAGGATTCGCTTGCTCAGAAATGAGACTGCGGTACAACTCCAAGGGATGAGAAAGCAAAAGAACGATCTCAAGAAAGCACTCAAGGCTAGCCAGGCACAACTGGACAGCCTCGAGCGACAACGCACACCGTAAGTAGACCCTTGGTCTATATTGTCCTAGCATCACTCTTTGGATTGCCATTCTAACTCATTCTAGTCGCCGCCAACGCACCGTCTTAATCAAACGTCACTCGGTCGGAAATGGCCTGTCTCTCTTCCCTAATGACAAAGCCCCGTCACGTCCCTCAACTTCGCACGCCTTATTACATCCCACTTCTCCCCGCCCGACAGGAACCCGTACAGTCTCTACGCCAGTCCCCACCTCTCCTGTCCACAACCGCGTAGACTCGGCCAATCAAAACCACGAGAGCAACTGGAGCCCAGGCGCACGTCCACCAATGGGAAACCGTCCGCACACGAGTGGAAGCTGGAAGAAGTTTATGCACTCTGGCAAGCGACCCTCGAGTCGTGGTTCCGACATGAGTGGTAGTCTGAGCGGATCAGAGTCGAAGAAGGGAGAAAAGCGGCGGTGGAGCTCTGGCCTTCGAAAGCTTTTTGGTGGAGAGGCATAATTGGTTGCTCCAATTGCTCTGGACCCCAAGCGAGCTGGTGTTATCTCGATCTGTGAATAGTGTATTCTCCGAGGGCACACCTGTGGTCGCTACTACGACCTATCATTACAGTAGCGATGGCTCGGTTTCCACCCCTGCATTCTTTTCCTCCCCCTATTTTGTATTCTTGTTTGTATGTTTTGCATTTGCATTGAATTCAGTTTCGATTGCATTTTTTTTTCATTTCTCTTCCTTTGTCCACACTGTTTCGGAAATGCATTAACCCTTGCATGCAAATTGACGTGTCTTGAATCTGAGCGAGTCGAGCGAGCGAGTCGAATTAAGTAGAGCGTTCGAGCGCAGTCTGGAGTCAAAAGCCGTCATCATGTACACATATATACACTGTACAGCACACAAAAAGCATATATACATGCATGCATTAGAAAGAGAAAGATTTTTTGTTTGGATTTCGAGAAACAGCAATGTTATGAGATTATGAGTTATGATGATTAAATGAAAAAGTTTTTTGCGCGAATATGATTGCAAGTATGGAAGTGAAAACATGTCTATAGATACCTGTGGTGGTGTATTTAACTTCCCGTATATTTCCCAGTAAGATGAAATATCACAGTATAGAGATGACGCCTTACTCCTCAAGTTCCGATATACTAAATTTCACCTCGGCCTCTGAAACCACAATATCCTCCGGCGCTTCTTGGTTGATTTGTTCCAACTCCCCAGCTCTTTTCTCTTTCCTCTCAGTCTCCTCCAGCTCCGAAATACTAAATTTCACCTCGGCCTCGGAAACCACAATATCCTCTGGCGCCTCTTGGTTCACTTGTTCCAATTCGCCGGATCGTTTTTGTTGATGTCTCGGTTCTCGTTCTGAGAGAGAGGAGATGCTGAAAGAGATCTCGCCTTCGGATGCTACGAGGTCGTCGGGGATGGAGGGATCTGTGTCTTGGGGATTGGCGCGGCGGCGGAGTTCGTGGGTGGGAGGGTCGGATTTGGAGGGGGAAGATGTGGCTGTGGGTGATGGTTAGATGGGATATAGCAGGGGATAATTGAGTAGGGAATAAAGTGTTAAATACCATATATACCGAGACGTTCACATGCGCTTGCGTAGTTCTGGGCATTAGGGCATGCTTCTTTGGCGTAGGAGAGGGTTTCGGATGTGGAGGAGTGTTGGGATGTAGTGGTTTGGAATTCGGCACAGGCAGCTGCGTTGATTACGTTGTAACCTGGAGGTCTTGAGTGAGTGGATTTTTAGAGAGGGAATATGATCGGGGGCAGATTTGGGAGGGGGGAGATGTACAGGCGTCTTGCTCACTAGATGTCGCGGGTTGTCGAAGTACGCGCGCTGTGGCTTTGGTACTTATGAGGAGGATGAAGAGGAGGATGGATCGAATCATTTTTCAGAAAGGATGAGATAACTTGGGGTTTGAATGAGTGAATACCCTGACGCGAAAGTTGAACTTGTTGATAACGAATGCGAAGTGAATGACTGCGACAGCATCTCTCAAGAAGACATGCGACTACTACATACATATCCAAATAAACGATTCCAATATCCGATATATAGGGAGGCGTAGGTAGCGACCATGGTTCCCTCTCAACAAAGAGATAGGCCAGATGCAGGGCGTCAGTTATTCTCGGACCTGGCTTTCATTCCAGGAGAGCTGAGCCTGCAGCCTGCGGGATATCGCGTGTGGCGTTGTATCATGTACTATACGATCTCTACGCTAGTACCAGGGATTGGATTATGTTTCGGTTCTGTGGGACTACGGAATCGCTAAGATTTTAAACTTTGTTTATCGTGGATGCGTCGATGTAGGTTGAGGAATATCTGATGTTTGCGTTCCTTCTTGGAACTGACGGATACATGCAACGCATGTTGCGCAAGAATACTGTTTGGCCTGGCCACGGGATCGGGAGGGAATGTCCTCGATGAGCAAACCATGGACAGCACTAGAGCTGTTCGAAGCGACAATCTGGACTGATTTGAATCGTGGACAAGCGTGTAATCGAGGTTCGGAATCCCCGCTCGGCGATAGATGGTCGAACGTGTCGGCACCTCATGGTTTGAAACCGCAACAACACATGATGTAAAGCTCCTATATTAGCGTAATCATAACTTCAGCACCTTAAAATAAACCCCAAATCCACCAAGCTTGTTATGTATCTCGAAAAGCCGCAAAAAATACAGATATGACTGATGTTGCAGCCCGCTGCCCGCAGACCATCTGTACCCGACTCAGTGGTATCACGCTGCAGTGGCTCCGGAACTAGTTCCGTCGGCCCATCTACGCTACCTGCGCATATACGATACTAGAGGCAACGGAGGATTTCGCAGCATGATCCGCGCATTTTCCGATGGATACATATGCAGACTGGAAGGAACGGTGAATGCATGCACATAGCTACTTTCGGCACTTGCTAACCGGATTTTTTGGGGCTGGTTGGGATTGAATTGAATGTTACCGTGGGTTGATAGATTGATATATCTTCGTAAGTGTGCAAGCGTCAATCCACAAACCCTTTACTTGCTTTGCAATTGCTTCAGAAAAGAATAGTGAAATTTGAAATTTGGATATGGGAGAATATTGATTGCATGAATAGTGATACTTTGCTAATGCGACACTAGAACAGTATCGAAATGTCATTGAATGCGGGGTATCTAGAGAATAAGGGAGGTGTTGGAAATGGAGATGGAGAAAAGATACAGACATTACTCGCAGACCGCAGACCTCATAAAATAGTAGACTTTTCATGGCAAAAAGGAGATGCGAAATATGACCGGCTGATAGTACGACAATACTGGAAACTGAAACAGGGAGGCCTGAATACGTCATCGAGTTCTCCAGGTTTGGTGGAGCAATCCAATGACACTGTAACCTTCTAAATAATGGTCAAGCCATTGGATCCTTATGGATTGAGTCGTAAAAGGGATGATCTTACAACAATATGAAGGCTACGATGTTTCCTTCATAAACCAATCCGAGCTGGCATCCACCATGTAGTTGGTAATGTTGCTAGGCACTCCGTCAGGCATTTGCATGGAGTTATCTGTAGTGCCATTGCCAAAACTCGATATGCCATCTATCGACACCGGGAGCGCAGGCATGTTAAAGAAGCCAAAAACGTCCAAGTATTCAAGTTCATTGGGTCCGGGTGTTCGAGCTGGTGTCACCGAAATAGGTCTTGTCGTAGAGTGCGGTTTTGGTTGTCGTGAGATCAAGAAGTCCAAATCGAATGCACAACGACGCATGTCTGCAAGAATTCTGACGGTAGACGGAGTGACTCGTTCGCCGTTAATTCCAGCGGGGCTTCGCTGAGATTCCTGGTACTCGCTTAGAACGCGAGATAGAAGATCTGCGTAGCGCGTTCCGACTTCCCAGTAATGGCCCATTTCTTGCAGTGTGCAGACAAGAAGATTTATAGACTGGTCAACACGGTGATCGATTGTCGAGCCATGAACGAGCAGGACACGCGCTGCAACCCACAAGGAGAAAGCAAATGGCGGGCCAAGCTTGGTCAGAAGACCATTTTCCCGTATACATGCGCAAAGAGCTGTAATGCTTTCAACTGCGTTTAGGCATCGCTGGCTAGCACTGAAGGAAGGTGTGAATATCGGGGACCGATGGGTCGGATAGGCGGCGGAAGAGTGCAGCCTAATCACGGTCCTATTTGAAAGTGAGCATTCTGTGAACAGGGTCAGGGGGAACGGAAGAACTTACGTGTGAAAGGCGGCATGCAGCATGACCAATCCACTATTAAGGTTCTTTACCCCTGGGCCGGAGAAAATGCGGGCAGAATTTCCATACTCAGGAGGCAAATTATACTTCCACTGTTCAATGGCGGAATCGAGTTCGCGATACTCACCCTGCCATTTCTCCACGTCGGCCAGAGAGGTGATATCGACAGGTTTCTTTAGGAATTTGTGAATGCGCGAGAGAATTCCAAGTATCTCGACATAGTAAGAAAAGGAGCCGAGGTTCTCGGGCCTATTCATACTGTAGTCGGACCGGGTGGAGGTTTGAAACCACCGAGTTTCCACATGGACATTGCGTGTAAAGAGGTCATCGCGGCATGGTAGCCTACGATCGATCTCCTTTTCATCGAGGGCGAATTCGAACGCCGTAGCAACGGTTGCGTAGCGATCGAGAACATAGATCATCCAGAACAAACGTCTTCGGCTTTCTTCCATAATCCAGTCCTTAGGCTCCGGCAGAACGATAGCGCGTAAGGTGTATATAGAAGCATATTGCGGAGCCACCATAGGTGAGTACATCTCCATCGACAATCCTAGTTGGACCACGGAGCGGGTAATAAGCGCAAGAAGATTCCATCCAGGAGGTCCATTTGAGCAGCCAACAACGTCCAGGGAAAGGATAACAAGCGCTTGAAGAGACTTTACAGAACTGTTCTCGATTCCAAAGAGCAAGACTTTCTCTTTAGATCTCTGATGGTATTGGTCTCGCTTTTCTGCCGTCAATCTCTGATCCGTAGAAAATTTGAGTGTTGTTGCAACAATGGCATGTAGGATAATTCTGTCTCCATCGTCCAGGCTGGAGTCTCCAAACAGGGAATTTAGAGTGGCTTGACGATGGAGAATCGGGCACCATGGATAGATATGCTTGAAGAATAGATCGACTAGAGCATATAGCAGATCATAGGGAGGGAAGTCCGTTTCCGTTTGGGCTATCGCTGATTGGCCGATGGGGGTTGGCAGTGGAGTTGAGAAGCGGTCGTTGCTGAAAGTCCCTGAAACCACCTGTTGATAGGAGTCACGCGCAATATGGCCCAGAGAGGACTGCATGTCATCCGTTGACCCCTGGTATCCATTGGATCCGCCGGTAGTAGGTGCTTGCCCACTCACGAAATTGGGGGTTATAGATGTCTGTGATGAGAAACTGCCGGGTTTTTGGATGAACAAGGCCGTTTCGGGGCGAGGTATGTGTGGAATAATAGGTGGAGTCCTGAAGGTAGCACCGTCTTGGGGCGATGGGACAGTTACGAGTTGCTGATTGTTCGACAAGTGGTTGATTTGGTTCTGCTGCGATTGCAGGAGGGCTTCAAGCTTGTCTGTAAGTACATTAGTTTCGATTTTTCATGTGTTCTCCCAAAAAGCTCTGACGGAAGGTAATAAAGATGACAGCGGCCCGTGAATCGTTCACAGTAGGGATATTTGCTCGTATCCATTGACAATAGAGATGCGCCATTGCACATCAAATCGCTGGGAACATAGAACTCGTGTATCCCATTACTGCCGATGGGTGACTCTGTCCCCAAACAACCCTCAAAAATCAACCGCCTTTTGAAAGTCGAATATAAGGCAAAGAGTTGTCCCATGGATATCCAATGATATATTTTCTTGATACGAGATAATGAGATGAGAGGAAATAAGAAACAAAACGTACCCAAACGTGATTCCAGCTCACGACCGTAACCAGCGCGCAAACCGGGCTTCTTCCGGGGCAGATAAGTGCATGCTGAGTGGTTCTTCAGACACCATCCACAACTTGGCTGTCCTCTGTCGCACTTGACTTTGCGTTGCTTGCATGTTTCACACGAAACTGACAGCGGACGTTTTCGTTTGGAGGCGCCGCTCTGGCTCCTGTTGGCCTCGTCGGCACTGGACCCCTCACCGGCGCTCCAGTTGTCGGGGTCGTCGTCGGCGGTGGGCGAGTGCTGGGACAGCTTCGCGTTGGAATCCGGGCTCACATATTGATGTTGTTGGTGGTGCTGATTATGGAGCTGCTGCTGCTGCTGCTGCTGTTGATGCTGCTGAGTCTGTTGCTGGTGCTGGTGCTGCTGCACGCCGTTGGCCGTTGGGAGGAGATCCATGGTGGAAAAAGAGAGAGTGAGGACTGCGCATGGCCTCAGTCGGGAGAGAACAGGCCGAGGTCAGAGTCCAAGAAACGCTTCGTTCCACCCCTCAGCTCCACCTGCGCCGGTCGGGGGGTTTAGTCAGCCCCCCGGTTTCCCCAGATTTGCGCCGTTTTGGTGTGGAAAGGGGCCGGACGATTGGCCGATGCTGATGACTCGTAAAAGTTACGCGGCCATCGGAAGCCGCAGCGCGCCAAGGGCCCCTACTGTGAATTGGCCCCGTGCCGCGGCTTTTGCACGCCTCCAACGGATCGTGCAAACACACCACTCCACGTCCAGACCCCACTAGACAATCATGGCTGGTGAGGTCGGAGGAAATCTCGCGGTGAGATTGTCCGAAGGATTTCGTGCTTAATTCTCCCGTCCCAATGCCTCCCACATGACGACCGTGTATTTAAATGGCATTCCGCACCATCCAGCCATTTGTGCCTCGCAACCCCTCGTCCTCTCTCGTCACCCCTCGTTTGCAGCCCCTCGTCCCCTCATCTCGTCTCCCTGGTTGTCTTACACGTCATGCCTTCTTCTACCGCGGAAACCAGCGCAGCGCGCGGCTTTCCGACCATCAAGCATGTCCGCACCTTCGTCACTCAGGGCCCCGGCTCGGGCGGAGACTATCACAACGTCCACGGCGGCCACTGGTTGATTGATAGCAAGATATCGACCCCCATGTCGCAATATGAGGAGTATAGGAAGTCACGAACCAGCTGGGGCATCAACGTCTTGGGCTCGTTCTGCGTCGAGATCGAGGCCACGGATGGCACCAAGGGCTTTGCCACTGGATTCGGAGGACCGCCGGCTTGCTGGTTGGTCGCTGAGCACTTTGAACGCTTCTTGATTGGCCAAGGTATGTATTCCTTCTGTTCAATATATTCGGCGTCTCTAACACCTGGTAGATCCACGAGACACCAATCATTTGTT
Organism: Dendryphion nanum; assembly: GCA_020744415.1. Lineage (NCBI taxonomy): Eukaryota > Fungi > Ascomycota > Dothideomycetes > Pleosporales > Torulaceae > Dendryphion > Dendryphion nanum. The sequence goes on along the minus strand of JAGMWT010000001.1, from coordinate 1,993,873 downwards.
TGAGCAAATGTACCGCGGCTCCATGTTTTATGGTCGCAAGGGCCTCCCCGTCGCTGTCATCTCCGTCATTGACCTCGCACTTTGGGATCTCCTAGGCAAGATAAGGAACGAGCCAGTGTACAAGCTGATTGGTGGTACCACCAGGAAGAGGCTCAACTTCTACTGCACTGGTCCTGAGCCGGCCGCAGCTAAGGAGATGGGCTTCTTCGGCGCAAAGGTGCCACTGCCATATGGCCCAGGAGAGGGTGTCGAGGGTCTGAAGAAGAACGTCGAGTTCCTTAGGAAACATAGGGAGAGCGTTGGCCCCGACTTCCCTCTTATGGTTGACTGCTACATGAGTTTGAACGTCCCTTATACCATTGAAGTTGTGAAAGCTACCGAAGATCTCAACCTCAACTGGTGGGAGGAGTGTCTGTCGCCCGATGACACTGACGGCTTTGAGCAGATCAAGCGCGCTCACCCCAGGATGAAGTTCACCACTGGTGAGCACGAGTACTCCAGGTATGGATTCAGGAAACTGATCGAGGGTCGTAACCTGGACATCCTTCAACCCGATGTCATGTGGGTTGGTGGTTTGACTGAGCTGCTCAAAATCGCCGCCATGGCAGCAGCATATGATATACCCGTTGTTCCTCATGCGAGCGGGCCATACTCTTATCACTTTGTGGTCAGCCAGTCCAATTCGCCATTCCAGGAGTATCTAGCCAATTCACCAGATGGCAAATCTGTTTTGCCTGTCTTTGGAGATCTGTTCCTTAACGAACCCATCCCGACCAAGGGATATCTGGATGTGTCGGTACTCGACAAGCCTGGGTTCGGTCTTGAATTGAACCCCAATGCCCGTTTGATCGATGCTACACGAATTCTCAACCCAGCGCCGGCCAAGTCTTTGAAGGCCCCAGAGCCGGAGGCCAATAATGTGGAGGCTGCGGAGAAAACTACCAATGGGGTGCACGCAAATGGCCACGCGTAAAGGATCTGTTTTCTTTTTGTTTCATTATACTACCCATTTCCTACCGGCATCTATCAACGCCATGTCAGCCTTTTGCATCGGAGCGGCCGTGTTGAGAATTTGTTGCGGCATGTTCGGTGGTCATCTCAATGTTTCTAGGGCGTTTTGATTGCAAACCTTTCCATAGATACAATTTTGGTGTTTGGCTGCGATTTGGAGCCGTAGCTATAGCCATAACGATTGCAATGATACTGATGTTTGACCTCTCCATGCAATGACTATTTTTGGTCAGCGATGACACAATGTGTGCCTGTGCTTTGTCGTCGCGGGCTGTAAGCTTGCGGTGAGAGCTGCACAAAGTGGGGCAGCGTGGCGGCATTAGGTTAACACTCGTGGACAGCTGGACGCGGACGTGCCCTCAGAACCATTGAATTGAAACATCGACAGCTGAAGACATTTCTCTCTTCTCCCCGTCCCCTCTTCCTTTCCCTCACTCCTTCATCACAATTCAACCGCTCAATTCCAAGGTCTCGAAATCGTTCCCCTCCCCCTCACCAAAAGCAGATTACCCCGCTACGTCCCAACAAACACCCAAAATGGCAGCTGTCAAGGACGCAATCAACAGCGCCCTCGAGGCACTGCACCTCACAGGTGGCCAACAAGGTGTCCCAGTCACCGAGCCCAGCGAGGAGCAAGTGAAAGAGCTTAAGGCCAAGTATGAAAAGGCCGGCCAGGAGCAGGTCTTCGCTTTTTACGACAAGCTCTCAACAGCAGAGAAAGCTGGCATCTTCGAACAGCTCTCCAAGTTCAACCCCGACTATATCAACGAGATCACCGACAGGGCCCTAAACCCACCCAAGGCCGAATCCACCGAGTCCAAGATTGAGCCTCTACCCGACCATGCTACATCATCGGTGCTCGACTCCAAGTCGGAGGATCTCGCCAAGTGGTACGAGAGCGGCCTCGACCTCATCGCACAAAACAAAGTCGGCGTGGTGTTGATGGCCGGTGGCCAAGGAACAAGGTTAGGCAGCTCTGCTCCCAAGGGCTGTTTCGACATTGGTCTGCCGAGCAAGAAGTCACTCTTCCAGCTTCAGGGCGAGCGTATTGCCAAGGTTGAGCAGTTGGCAAAGAAGAAACACGGAAAGGAGAGCGTCACAGTGCCATGGTATGTCATGACTAGCGGGCCTACACGAGGACCCACGGAGAAGTTCTTCGAGGAGAACAACTACTTCGGCCTGAAGAAAGAGAATGTTTTCATCTTTGAGCAAGGCGTGTTGCCTTGTATCTCGAACGAGGGAAAGATTTTGCTCGAGAGCAAGTCCAAGGTGTGTAATGCTTAGTCTACCGTGTAGAAATTTCTGTATTGATGATAATCAGGTCGCTGTCGCTCCAGATGGCAATGGCGGTCTCTACCAGGCCCTTGTTCAGGCCGGTGTCGTAGCTGATCTACGCAAGCGGGGCGTTGAGCACATCCACGCCTACTGTGTTGATAACTGCCTGGTAAAGGTTGCGGACCCAACCTTTATTGGTTTCTCTGCATCCAAGAACGTGGACATTGCCACCAAGGTCGTCCGAAAGAGGAACGCAAAGGAGTCTGTCGGACTAATTCTCCAGAAGAATGGACGACCTGATGTCGTGGAGTACTCCGAGATCACTACCGAGGACGCGGAGGCTAGGGATCCAAAGGACTCAGAACTCTTGAAGTTCCGGGCTGCCAACATTGTCAATCACTACTATTCATTCAACTTTCTCGAGAGCATTCCGGAGTGGGCAAATAAGCTGCCTCACCACGTTGCCCGCAAGAAGATTCCATACGTCAACACTGAGACTGGCGAGACCATCAAACCAGAGAAGCCCAATGGCATCAAACTCGAGCAATTCGTTTTTGATTGCTTCCCCTTCTTGAGTCTCGACAAATTTGCCTGCATGGAAGTCAAGCGGGAGGATGAGTTCTCACCTTTGAAGAACGCGCGGGGTACAGGTGAGGATGATCCTGATACCAGCAAGAAGGATATCACCAGCCAGGGAGCCAAATGGATCCAAGCTGCTGGTGGTGTTGTTGTTAGCGAAGGCGAGGACAGTGGCGTCGAGGTGTCACCATTGATCTCCTATGTAAGTGACCCCTCATGGTGTGAAGAGCGCTATTGCTGACAATCAACGACTAGGGAGGTGAAGGCCTGGACTTCCTCAAGGACCGCACCATCAAGGCGCCCGCTGTCATCGAAAAAGAAGAATAGGTATTTTATGAAGGAAACGACATGTCACGGAACGACTGGACACTCAAAAGTAGCACACCATTGCGGTACCCAAAATAGAATCCTGATGACGAGAAACATTCCCATTCTCGATGAACACTTTCCAGTCTCCGTTTTTTTCTTTCTAAGTTTATGAAGTCATTGAGCAGCTGTGGTCGCACAACAAATAGCCGGGGTTTCACGTCCTTGTCATGCAGGAACCCAGATAGCCGCGTGCAGTGCACGGCATCACACGTGTGCGGGCCGAGCCAACACGCCAAGGAGTGATATCTAAACCCCAAAAGCAACGGTTCCGTTGGTTTTCGGCAGCGGAGATATTCGAAAACATGCCCAAAATGTAAGATGCTGCCCGTCTGGTTCGATTGGCCAGATGGGTATGCGCAGGCTGAGGAGGGCGCGCCAGCATTTGAGTTTGTTGACAGCTAACGCTGCACATGGTTGACATATGCACCTCGAGAGGATTCAGCTTCGCATGGCGCCGAAGTTCCAGAATGGAAGCACCTTGCCTGCTCGGGGGCTCGGTGCAGCGTTCTTCCAGGCGCTGTCGTCAGAGTGGACAAAAGCAAGAGAGTTGCCTTGCTAGATAGCGCTCGGCTGCACGCTGGATGGATGGAAACTTTGGAAAGATTCCGCCATGGGTGGCAGATGGCGCACATTTCCTCCCCACAGCCGACGATGCTGGATGCGCACTAACCACCGTGCTTTTCTCACGGTCGCTGCACAGAATGAATCAAACAGAGCGATGGAGCAGATGCGACGCCAGTCAGGGTCAGAGCGCAAGCTTGGGGCCCGTGGACATCATCACGCGGGGCAGCAGACCCCTTATTCAGGCCAGGGCACATTGGCACAGGCTGCCGCAGGGAAGAACAAGTGGACGGAGCTCGGAGCGAGCGGCCAGGGTGGGCGGCAGAGGCGGAGGAGGATTTAAAAAACTCGGACGCTGGGTCCACGAAGAGATGGCATCGAACGGCGACGAGGGCAGATTGAGATGAGGGGCAGATACGATACGGAGCGTCGAAGAGCGCCGTCAGGCAGGGTCAGAAGAGTGGAATCGATGCCCGTACACCTACGGGGCGAAAAATCTGTCTGGCAAAGGACATCAACGTGGCAACGATCTGGGCCTGTCATGCATGCGGGCAGACATTTTTGCCTCTGGCCTCGGGAAATCAGACAACGGTGGGAGCTTGGAAACAGAGAAAAAGAGGCCAAAATCGCGTGTCGTCGCTAGTGCGTCGAGTGCGTCAAGGGCTCTGCCGAAGCGCGCACCAGGGGGAGGCCAAGGGGGCACTGAGGGCCCAAGGTGGGAGAAGTCGCTGCCAGACGCTGCCAGTGACAGTGACAGATGGGCCGCGGGCGCGCCCCCCCCTAGCAAGTTACGGGCAAGCCTGGCAAAGCCTGGCTGGTGGGCTGTTCTTCGCCGCGACTGCAAAAGAACGACGGCGGCCCGACAACACTCAACCGCCCTCTCTGCAAAACCCCCCATCCATCATCTTCTCGCCAACCGCCCAAACATCGAAGGAGGACGGTCGCAGCTGTGTCGCTGAGGGAAGGATTGGAGATCTGAAAGTATGTCACTGTCCGCTGTCTTCTGTCCTTTTTATTCTGTTTCTTGTTTTTAACTCCCGTCTCGTCTCTCCCTGGCCTATTTGTTTGTCTGCGCTATCCTTTGGCCCGCCTTGTCGTTTCCCTTGCTTTGAAACTCGAAAATTCCCCACGACTTCCGCTGACCTTGATTCTCGCGCACAGGTGAAGGAATCGACGAAGTGAACGAAAGCAGGTACTGAAAACCCATCCTCGTCACCCCTCCCCCTCCTCGCGCCACGTCTACGATCCGCTCTACATGCTAAGGAAGCATTGCGCTTGCTCCCTATCTCCCCACCCACGCTCGCCCCAAGCCGTTTTTATATCTTCTCTCCCACTCTTTGCCCCTCTTCCCCCCTTTCCGAACCTTGCGCAACCTCGACACAGAAAACTCACTCCATATATCCAGAACCTGCGGAGGAATACTACATCCCAAGATGTCTTCTCTATCTCGTCGTGCATGCTTCAAGTGCGGAAATGTCGGCCACTACGCTGGTGAGCTTTTCCCCCTTCGCACAAGGTGGATATAGCTAGGGAGCCTTGGTCGCATGAGGCTTCTCCTCTTTGCGCTAGCCTCCTCTTGCCATCTTCCATCCTGTCACACTCAAGACGAATATTATACTGACAAACGGCTAACAGAGGTGTGCTCGTCTTCGGAAAGGCTTTGCTATAACTGTGAGTCCTCTCTTCTCAAAAAGCTCATGTCGCATCGCCCATATTGACCCTTTTCTAGGCAAGCAACCTGGACACGAGTCCAATGGATGCCCACACCCTCGCACTACTGAGAGTACGTCGACCCCCGCCATTCTCAACCCAGTCTCTTGAACAACTGCTGACAGGCATATAGCGAAGCAATGCTACCACTGCCAGGGTCTCGGACACGTCCAGGCTGACTGCCCAACCCTGCGTCTGAACGGTGGCCAAACCAGTGGACGATGCTACAGCTGTGGACAGCCAGGCCATTTGGCCCGTAACTGTACCAACCCTGGACCCGGCGCTGGCGCTCCCGGAGCTTTCCCAGGTCCTCGTGGAAGGGGAGGTCCTTTCAGGGGCGGCTTCAGTGCTGGTGGACGCCCAGCAACTTGCTATAAATGCGGCGGGCCTAACCACTTTGCCAGGGACTGCCAGGCTCAGGCCATGAAGTGCTATGCTTGCGGAAAATTGGGTATGTCTATATATTGACGCGTGATTTTGGCGGCGACTGACATGCAAAGGACACATTTCCCGCGACTGTACTGCACCCAACGGCGGCCCTCTCAACACCGCAGGCAAGACCTGCTACCGATGTGGTGAGGCTGGTCACATCTCTCGTGACTGTGCCAACGCCGAGGTGAACGGTGACGCGCCAGCTCCAACTACCGCACCGGTTTCCGCAGTTACTTCTCCTACTGTTGCCTAGTTGGTTCCTTGGCGGACATAGCTGTCACCGCTGTATCAGCAATTTCGATGTGACAGTTAGGGGGTGATACATACCCACAACTTTGCTTGGATCTTTTGCTTTTGTTATTACTCGCCACACAATCGTTCATTACGCCTCGGCTGCCTTTTCCTACCGCTCGTCCTCGGCACCGGCAAACTTACGCAATCACGATTTACTATCAAGGAAAAGTTTTCACGAATCCTACGCTGATACCCAACGTTTATATCCCTTACAGCAGAAACCATCAATCATGCTTTGAAACGGCTTGGCGAATTGAATACTCAGCATCGAGCGCGAGGATCTCTTCTTCTTCTTTGTACATCTGAACATTTCCTTGTAGGGGGAGACGTGGGTGAAGTACTTGGAAAGACTAGAGATTAACGCGTTCGATCGGCACGGAGGCGGCTGTAGTACGGTGGATGTGGAAAGTCGATTTGGAGGGATTGGGAAAGGGGCTTGTTGGAGGGGAGGACGGAATCTGACGTGGTTGAGGGGATGCGCCTGTCTGTCGGCGCTGAGTAGGTTCGGCATCCTCGTGGCTTTGCCTGCTCCCTATTGTTCGCATTACATTGTCCTCATATTTCATATTTATCATATGGCTAGTTGCCCAAGTGTCGATGTAGCACTTGCGAATATAATCTGGTCAACAACCCCTCTTTTCAGCCATTTGTTTTGACAAGAGTCCATTTCTCTCATCTTTTCCAGTAGTTCAATTTGTCTTTTTGGCAATTGATCCGTAAATTTCCATGTTGCGTTGGATCGTTGTGTCTGCTCTATCAGTTGTCCCTGGCGCGCTCCAGGGTTCCTTCCTTCACAGCTCATAGCTCACCAACCCACGTGTTTTCGCGTTTAGCGTCCCTCAACATGTTGCTCACTCATTCTTTTCTCATCATAACTTGTCCACTTGTTTTTCCTCGCCATCCTTTTCTTTAAACAGCTTCATTTGCCTTCGATCAGTCTACATCGTCATACACATACATTGCTTCACCTCAAGCATACCTAGACATGGCACCATCTTCCGTTGCCAGTGACGGATCGGGCAATGATGTACACATCCGCATATTCGACACCTTCCAATGTATTACGCTAACTCACGTAGGACGGGTTCATCGTTGACATTGATACCATCCAAGCTCATGGTATGGCTCCAGGCAACACTGTATTTATGTGTGACTGACCCCTCTCAGGCATTGGTGCTGTCGACATTGCGAAGCTCAAAGCCAATGGCTACTTTACGATTGCGGTGAGTCGAAGCTGGACTCACGACAATGAGGCTCCTCACTGACGATGAACAGGCTGTTCATTCAGCAACTCGAAGGACGCTTCTGAAAATCAGAGGATTCAGTGAAATCAAGGTCGACAAGGTCAAAGACGCCATTGGTAAATGCCAACCGTCTGGAGGGGGGTTTCAGACTGCCCATGAGCTTGGTCAACAGCGCAAACGTGTCATAAAGATTTCGACCGGGAGCAAGCAATTCGATGCTGTCCTTGGGGGGTAAGCTGCCATTCCTCACTCCCAATGAACTTGCTAAGAACTTCAAGCGGCTTCCAGACAATGAGTATCAGTGAGGTATTTGGCGAGTTTCGTTGTGGAAAGACTCAGTTGTCACACACTATGTCGGTCATTGCACAGCTCCCAAAGGATCTTGGAGGTGCTGAGGGCAAGGTTGCCTACATCGGTGGGGACATTTCATCTGCTCAAGGAGTTATGGCCTGCTAACAGATCTCTCTCAGATACCGAGGGAACTTTCCGACCAGAGAGGATCGCGCAAATCGCTGAAAGGTTCGGAGTAGATCCCGAGACTGGTATGACTAGATTCCCCAATGAGTACAGCGGCATCACTGACTGGAAATTAGCTCAAGACAATATCACCTATGCACGCGCTGTCAACTCTGAGCATCAAATGGAGCTTCTAAACAAAGTAGCCGAGTTCTTTGTCGGCAATGAGTACCGTCTCTTGGTCATCGACAGCATCATGGCCTTGTTTCGAGTCGATTACACTGGTCGAGGCGAGCTTAATGAACGTCAACAGAAACTGAACCAATTTCTTTCCAAGTTGACACATGTAGCCGAAGGTGTGTCTGGGGGAAACGTATTGCGCTACATACTAATCATGAACAGAGTTCAATATTGCTGTGCTTATGACCAACCAAGTCCAGAGTGACCCAGGAGCAAGTGCATTGTTTGCGGGTGCAGATGGCAGGAAGCCTGTTGGCGGCCATATTCTCGCACACGCGTCAGCAACTCGGATCCTGCTCAGGAAGGGCCGAGGAGAAGAGCGAGTAGCCAAAATCCAGGACTCTCCAGGTCAGTCTTACATATCCTCGATAGAGGAATCCCAGGTTGACACGATCTGGCAGATATGCCTGAAAAGGAGGCGACATACATTATTACCAATGGTGGAATCAACGATCCTGAGAAAGCATGAATGGGGTTTTCTTTGAATGATCGGGCATTTAGGTCGAAATTTCTGTTCGAATATCTTGCATGATATTTCACCTTTAGTGCCAGCTTATAATCTACCTTCGTTTCGGGCTTTGTGAATATCACAACCCGTTCTTGCGGCGAGAGGTTTCAGAGCTGTTGCACAGGTATGTGCACTATTAAAGAACGGCTGATATTGTGCTAGTTTCACACAATGAATTTTGCACTCTCGTATAGTTCGTATTCTTACACTGTGTTATACTTTGGTGCAATTTCTCTCGTACAATGTGGTGTAACGCCACTGTTTTTGAGACGCGTGGAGTGGCTTTGACCCCGCATGGCCAGCCTAGGTACCCACGATCAGACTCCATATCGATCTCAACGCTTCGCCATGTCCGAATGGTAACCGTGTCTTCGGTTACGACGATCCTGACCGCAGGTTGCAAATTTATTAGAAGCCGTGGACGCCTTAAATCGTCTCTTGTTAATTAGTGGCGGTCGGCGCAAATGTGTCCCTAGTCGGCTTCCAGGCACACGAAAGTCCGAGATCAGCTGTCGCCCCGCGTGGTGAGACGCGCGGTTCGGAGGAAACGATTGGCACTTCGTACAGGCAGCAGCAAACACGAGGTGGGATAGCTACCGCGGCGATGACGACGAGGCTCGTTGATTATATTCAAGCTCGACCCACGTCGGATCTGGGTGTTTGCATTTCACCATTCACAATACTATTATCTCCTTGGATCCAATTATACTCCAACCTTGGAATTATTCAGCCTAACTGACCAAGCCATGGCAACAAGGACGCCACCATCGACCTTGGACAACCATAATTCTGACATCCAACCTCCCCTACTTGCTTCGTACTCGGGATCAAATCTCAACGCCCCATTCACACCTCGTTCCACCACCTTTCCCGACGACAATGACTCCGATCCGGATTTCGATGTTTTTGAACCAACCCCGATGCATAGCCCTGGGGGACCTCGATATGAGGAACTTCCTCCATCTTACGACGAAGCGCAGCAGCAGGCCCTTCAAGATGCTCGAGCCGGAATCCCACCATTGGACCCAAACAATTTAGAAGTCCATCGTATGGTTCTAAGCAACGATTCGCCTCCGTCATCTCATCTTTCCCTACAACAGTCAAGGTCTAGCTCTTCAATCCTCGTTGATCCCAACGCATACGAATTTGAACCTGAGAATAGACGGAATGCGAATGGTTTGGGAATGACAGTTCCAGTACAGCAAGTGGCGCGCAGCGAGCAGATTCCAGTTGCACATATGAAAACCGGGAACGCACCTTCAATTGCGAGCTCGGAATCGGTCCCTCCTAATCCAGCTTCTATTCTCCTACATCGTGCACTTGCATTCACCCGTCATGAGCCAGCGGCAGATGCTCGTTATGCGCCACGTCTAACACGCAGTGTTGCAATTCCACAAACAACTCCAATTATTCCAGCTCGACAAGAGCATCATAGGGGCCGCCAAGGGTGCGGGAGAAAAGGAGCTGGACGACGGGAGCATGGCCGACGACATCACCAACATCATAATGTACCAGGGCAATGGCCGGACGCTATGTCTACTGATACTCTTCAGACCGAGACAGGGATTACAGAAGAGCCAGTCAAATTCCTCAGAGGATATGCGAAGGTGTTACATGCCCACGACATCCGACCAGCAGAGTTTGCAGAGTTCCTCGATGGTCTCAATGCACTTTGCTCGGCCACTAATACTACACCTCGCGATCTGGTGAGCCCTGAAACCACGAATAATGGTACTTTGGCTTTAGTACAGAGTTACATTGATGCTACAAACGAAACTTTCTTTGCGCCACGGGGACTCAAAGTTTCCCTCAAGCCGCTCTCTGCCCTGATAGACACTTTGAGTATACCAGAGGATCGGGGACAGCGAGCAGGAGCTATTGCTAGTGCTATTGATGGACAAAGCACTCCCGACCAGCGGGCACAAGCCTTATATCCCTGGGTAGAACCACTGGATATTAATGTGCCAGCCCCGAGTACACAAACAATACTCACACAAGAAATGAGCGATCGGCTCCGGCGACATACGCAGCCACCTACCAGCTCGACATCTATTCCGGAGGAAGTTCCTAAATCAAACAATATGGAGAAAGCAGACATCGGAAACCTAGACACGGATCCGCCACACTCTGTCCCTGGATCTCACCCAGGCTTTGGTCCGAATGGAGTGCCGCCATTTCCCCAACTCAATTTCGGCGTTCCGGGGGCTTGGGGAACGTGGAATTCTGATATTCAAAACAGTCATTTTCCTCCCGGTCCTCAGTTTCCCCCGTTCCATGGCTACCGTGGGCGAGGTTGGGGACCGGGACCCTTCGCACACCAATCTTCGTCTCACAGAGGAGGGCCGTGGGCTCGAGGCCGTGGGTGGGGGCCTGGTTCACGCTGTGGACCTGGAGTATCAGGTGGACCGCCAGCAAACAACAGCTGGGCAGCTTGGGGCGAGGGCATCGGGAAATGGGGCGAAGGATTCGGGAAGAGAATGGAAGCTTGGGGCGAACAGTTCGGCAAGCGAGCGGAGCAGTGGGGACAGAATCTCGAAAGGCAGGGAGAGTCATATGGCCGTGCTGCTGAACAGTGGGGAGAAAATGTCGAGAGACGAGCAGAAGCATGGGGCGAGAGTGTAGAAGCGAAATTCTCAGGAAAACCAACACAGAATAGACAGGTACCAGGAGAATCTAGTGGGCAAGTCGGTGTCGGTGTCGGTGTCACCGCTACATCTCCTCCGCCAGTAACAGCTCCTCTGGGACCCGAAACGTTTAGTAGAGAACAACAAACCGGCATTCTTCGCGAAGAATTCCACATTGAGACTAAGGAAGAAAAGAGAGCGAGAAAGATGCAGTCAAAAGAAGAGGATGTTGACGACGATGACGACGATGACGACGATGCTTCTTCCATCTCATCCATCTCTTCCGCCTCCTCATCTTCCTCCTCTTCATCCTCCTCCCAGCCCGACACTTCCGCCCTCTTCCTCTCCCGCGTTCACTCCATCAACGCTGCCGCCACCGCCTCACGCAGCAAAGGCAAAAAATCTCCCTCAGAAATCGATCTCGAGCGCGCTCTTGCCATCGAAAAAGCATCCGCCCAAAAAGAACTTCTCGATCTGAAGATCGAACACAAACGTGTTAAACGTGCGTTCCGGAAGGAGTGGCGCGAGAAGAAGCGGGAGATGAAGAAGAAACACTGGGCGACGAGGAGGGAATGGAAGAAAGATAAGGGAGCAGAAGGGAAGAAAGGGGTTGTGGGATTGGGGAAGAGGGAGAGGAGGGAGATTAGAAAGAGGCAGATTGAGGAGGTTAGGGAGTTGAAGAAGGAGTATATCAGGGCGAGGGAGGAGATGAGGAGGGAGATGAGGGATGTGAGGGGGATGAAGAGGGAGAAGAGTGAGAGGGTTGTTGGTGGGAATGTGAATGGGGGGGAGGGGGTTTGGGTTGTTGTTGAGAATTTGGGTAGCTGAGGATGAGCTGCGTCATTCGTTTTTGGTTTAAATTTGGATTGGTGAATACAACAAACGATTTGTCCATTTGTTAGACATAACTTTTCTCAAACTGCTCGGATTCGTAGAATGATTGTGTTGAAAAAACATTTGCAATGAGCAGAGTTAATATTTTTGGTGTTGCAAAGTCTTGGGAAATGGGAAATTGTTGGGTAAAGCGGCTTGGAGAGTGGATTCAAAACACAATGTCTGAACAAGATCTGGGCACCTGCTTTTGAGCACAGAACAGCGATCAGTCAAGGATACGCATTGTGTAGCTGAGTAGTCTTGAGGGTGTTGTTTTAGTTAACAAATGGAATCCATCAAACCTATATCTATCTTTAGATGTCTGCCAAGGTGCTGCATACATGTATGTGCAGACAGAGCACGTGACGGGTTCCCAAACACCCCAGGGCCACACGAGTAACTTCCAACCATTCCAAGCTCATGCATGCATCTTTATCTCCCCCGCTTGGCACATGCTTAGAGAACGGAGATGAGTAACGTGTCTTATCAGTAAGCTGCGCACATCAGTAAGCTGCGCACCCCACCAAACTGCGTCTACAACCACCTACTCTATCTACCATGTCATCTCAACCACAAACTCAAAAGCTTTTAAAAGAAGGCAGATTAAATCTCGCTATTGCATTTATTAAGAATAATCCCTCTCAATCTAAGCGCGCTATTGCAGCAGCCTTTGACGTGCCAGAATCAACACTACGGACGCGTCTTAAAGGTATACAGCCAAAGCAAGAGATTCAGTCGCCAAATCAGAAACTATGCCCTATAGAGAAACAGTCACTTGTTCAATAGATCCTAGACCTAGACCAGCGTGGTTTTCCCGCTTATATTATTGACGTACGACGAATGGCAGACGCTCTACTAGCTGCTCGTAGCCAAATCCCTCCTCCTCAGCCTACAGGCAAATGCTGGGCTACACGCTTTGTCCAGAACCAGCCAGAGCTAAAAATGAAGTGGAATAGGAAGTTCCATTCACAGCGAGCAAAGAGCGAGGATCCTATTATAATACAAGCTTGGTTTCAGCTTGTACAGAACACGCGCCAGCGCTATGGAATACTAGATGAAGATACCTACAATTTTGATGAGACAGGCTTCATGATGGGTGTAGCTGGAACGTCTAAAGTAGTCACTAGCTCTGACAGAGTTGGTCGAGCAGTAGCTATTCAGCCTGGCAATCGCGACTGGGTTACGACAATAGAAGGCATCAACGCGCTAGGGTGGGCTATTCCACCATTTGTTATCCTGTCTGGAAAGCTACACCAGGCAAGCTGGCATAGAAGCGTACCTAGTGACTGGATACTTGCTGTAAGCGACAATGGCTGGACAACAGACAAACTAGGCTTTGACTGGTTGAAGCACTTTAACAGACACACTACGTCTCGTACATCTGGAGCCTACCGCCTGCTTATTCTAGATGGCCATAGCAGCCACGCAACGCCAGAATTCGACCAGTACTGTACAGAGCACAAGATAATCAGTCTCTGTATGCCTGCGCACACGTCACATCTCCTACAGCCGCTTGACGTTGGCTGCTTCTCTCCTCTAAAGCGTGCGTACGGCTATCAGGTCCAGGAGCTAGCATGCTAAGGAGTCTTCTATATTAACAAAGAAGAGTTTCTTTCTATATATAAAGCTATACATGAGATAGTCTTTATAAAGGAGAATATTATAGCAGGCTTTAGAGCAGCAGGGCTTGTCCCATACAGTCCAGAGCGCATCTTAGAGTTGCTTACTATCGTCCGGACGCCGTCTCCAGCAGAGACAGTAGCTAGAGAGATAGCAGCATGGACAGCAGAGACACCTCATACAGTTGATCAGCTTAAGAAGCAGGCTCAACTTGTTCAAGAATTGCTTCAGCGTCAGTCACAGAGCCCTAGTAGTCAGGCTATTCGACAGCTTGTAAAGGGATGCCAACTAGCTATGCATTCAGCTACTATCCTTGCAGAGGAGAATATTAAGCTTCGTGCTACAAATGAGCGTCGCCAGCGCAAGCAGACGCAGCGCCGACAGTATATTGCCTCTGGAGGCGCTCTGCAGGCTCAGGAAGGTCAATTGCTTGCTGCAGAGGCTGACAGGGTGGCTCAGGAGAGTGAACAGGTTCGTCCACCAGGGCGCCCTCGAGCGCCACCAACGTGCAGCAAGTGTCATGTGCAAGGACATAAAAGGACTCAGTGTACAGTCAGATAGTGCGCATCAAATATACTCATTTTCTATACTATATATTTTGTGGTTGTGGAGCTATTCACCTAGAAGCGCATTAATTTTGATGGGGTGCGCAGCTTACTGATGTGCGCAGCTTACTGATAAGACACGTTACATGCAAGTGGAGTGACTCAGCCACGTCCACTGCGTTCTGATTGGTCGGTAGGTTGGTTGCACTGCCTCTAGCTGTGGCTGGTTCCGCCCTTCGACATCTGTAGAAGTGTTACACTAGTTTAGTGCTGATGCTTGGCTGTATTGTGGGAAAGTTACGGGGCTTGGCTGGAGAGCAAGGGAGTGGGGTTGCGATGGGTGAGAGGGGTGGTGAGATGGGAAGTTCATGCCCAGAAGAGTGGGAATTACAAAGATGGGATGGGATGGGGCTATTCTGTCGACTGGATGTGGTTGAGAGGGAGATGCGGGTTATGTAGAGATGGGATTAGAAACGGCAGAGTCGCTAACGGCGCTGACACATGGCGTAACTTACGGCACAAAACCAGCCTTCGGCACACGGTTGCCTAATCCGATCGGTGCTGCGCCCTTGAACGCCCATCAAGAAGCCCTTCTGCAACAGCTGGGAGTCATCCACACCTGAGCTTCCTCACCGGCGGATGCGGCCGTCGATCTAAAGAACCCCAAGTCCTCGCCTCAGGCACTTGACTCACTTACGATCTTTTTCACTCCCTTTCTCAGCCCTCAATCTGAGAAATCTCGACTCATTCTTAGTCGCGATCACATTGAAGCTGACGGACGAAGCGCCCCCGCCTACCGTGCGCCCTTCAACCCCAGCATTACGACGAGTTGATAGTTTCGCATCTCGCGACAACATCGTAACCTGTAAAAAAATCGGATCAGGAGGCCGGTTTCATCGTGTGCCGCCGCCCTAGTATCTATTCATCAGTAGTTGACCCGCTGATAACGTACCTATGGCTGGCTTCGGATTTGACACCAACAGTACCATGGACTTCAGCAATATGGGTCTTGGTTTCGGCGCTGTCTTTGATGAACAGCAACAGTCTTTCGGGAAGTCAAATGAGGGTAACA
The DNA here is from genome assembly GCA_020744415.1 of Dendryphion nanum. Lineage (NCBI taxonomy): Eukaryota > Fungi > Ascomycota > Dothideomycetes > Pleosporales > Torulaceae > Dendryphion > Dendryphion nanum. The sequence goes on along the minus strand of JAGMWT010000001.1, from coordinate 1,978,460 downwards.
CCTCCACGGACTTCTCCTTCTTCGCCGCCGACGAGGGCATCGACACTAGTGCCAGCCAGTTCAATCTCGCTGATCAATCACTCTTCACGATGCCGTCAGCAGAGTCGAGCTTTACTATGCCGCAGGAACTCGTAAGTTTGCTCTATCCTTTTGGATATGCACGCGAGATCAGAACAAAGTCTAAAGGCTTTGTCTAATTATGAGTTGAGATACATGTTATCTACGAGCCTCTGACTAACACTTATCTAGGCAATGGATAACACCTTGGGAGGCACCCCAGTATGGGATACACAGCTCAACTCCACCGCGTTGAATGATTTCACATTCGGCTCAATATATCCTCCTGTCAACAACATGGGCAAGCGCTCGTTGCAGCTTGACGTTCAGGACTTCCCCCAGTCCAAGAGGCACGAGAGCTATTCCGCATTCTCTCCATTTGCTCCCTCCCCTTCAGCATCGGCTTCCATGACGACGTCAAGCTGGACGGTCGACTCGCAGCCTACTCCGGCAAGCTCTTCGGCAGTGGAGACTGGTCTGAGCGATGAAGCTGCTGATGTGTGTGCACTATGGTTTAGCAAGTACGCGATACTGCCAAGGTAAGTTGTAGACCCTTTCTCAATGCATCAGTAGCTGGATCTATTTCTTTGGTGACCAATCTCGTCTGGAGTGGTTCTTCAAACTAATTGACGTGTGAAGTGATCGGCATATCAACTCTCTTAGTCAGCTGACTGGAGAGCCTTCAAATGCGATTAGAAGCTGGTTCGGTCGACTACTGAAGCAGGGCATGGCTGGCCATGACTCCGCCTACAAGTCCCAAACAAGCTTCAGCCAGCAGCAGGATCCGCTTCTGAATAACACCACACAAAACTTCACCCTCCCAGAGGTCACAAGCAATCAAGACACAGCAACAACCACTAGCCCACCTGCACGTGGAGGAAAGAAAGGTTGCACCCCCACACAAGACGCAGAGCTTCTTCGACACGACCCCAATAAGATATACCAGTGCACACGAAAATGCGGAAAGCGATATACCCGAAAGTGCGACTGGAAACGAAATGAAGAGGAATCCTATCCTTCTAAGTCTTGGCTTTGCAGCTTGTGCGTGAGCCAGGGAGTCAACGATAAGTTGAAGCCATGCTTCAGGCGGTATCATTTCTCCCAAGTACGTTATCCCATTTGATCTATATTCATATACATTTGTCGCTGACAATTTCTTAGCATTTCCGAAATATTCATCCAGGTCTAAATAGCGCGGACTATGAAGCGTCCAGCCTGGTGCAATCTGATACCGCCTTCCCACGACGATGCGGGTTTTGCCCGCACCGCTTCGTATCCCGACAAGACCGAATCGACCACATCGCTGGTATGTACCTATTTAACCTTTTTCGATTACCCGGACCTAACAGAATCATAGACCACTTTAAGAAGGGCAAGTCTATGCTCGACTGGGTTGATCATGAGGATGACAACCAAGGCGATGACAACACCGATGACGACGACGATGACAACCGACCCGATGGAGGAGACAGCTCCAACGGCAATAGCCCTACTTCTAAGCGACCAGGCTCTGGTTCACAGGGTGGCCGTGGGCCCAAGCAGTCCGATAATGGCAGCGGCGGAAGCGGCCACGGATCTTTCAGCGGCTTCGGTCAATTCCAGCTTGCAGACTCCTTGGGCGAGGGGGGACCACTCCAAATTACGGGCTTGGAAGCCAATCAACAGAGTCCTGGACTTTCATGGTCTGAATACATCGATGGCGATGATCGAGGACAGTCCGCTGGTGCTGAGATATCCAACTCATGCACTGGCCCTGTCTACATCGAGAAGTCGGGCGTTCCTGAGCCCGCGCCGGACAAATCACTCCCGGACCGACAACAACAACAACAACAACAATCTTCATGCAATCAACGACAAGACCAGGCGTGGAACTTTGAAGCAGCGGGAAGCGACCAAGTACTTCTGGCCCGAAATGCTATCTCCGATTTGACGAGCGATCCACTCCAATCCATGAACTCTCTACATACTTGCCAGTCAACCAAGACCGTCACAGTCTATGGGACGGAAACCCCAACCGATCTTAGTCAGGCAACATCCGACACTCTGTATACGGGGCGTGCTAGCCCTGATGTCATGAACGATATGATCTATAACGGAGCACAAGCTTCACAGAATGCTGGAGGGTCAGAACAACTGGCCCTCCCTGACTATTACGTACAGAAGGGGACTACCCAAGATGTGTTGCCACGAACAACAACTCATACCCTGGACTTATCAGATGCAGGATACGGCCAAGGCCTTCAACAACTGTTTGAGTCGTCGACCTTGCGAATACTAGATGTACCACAAGATCGCAGTACGGAGATAGCCACCAGAACCGAAGATGGTTGTAGTGGTATACCGCCCAGAAACAGTACAGAGAATTATACCCGATCAACTCAATCTCTGCAAGTACAAAAGAACGCGGTTCTTCAGACCATATCGGCAACTCATGGAGGGCTCGATGGCGCAAAGACAACATTGTCATCGCGAACGTCAACGCCCACGCCATCTTCACAAGGAAGAAGTCGCTCGGGAAGCCCAACAGCGGATTGGCGGGAAATCACGTCACCAGCCGCAGTCATGTTCAACAAGTTCCAGTCGTTTAAGAGCGTGAAGCTACTTGGTACTGGCGGCTTCAGTACAGTCGACGAAGTCATTGACCGTGAAACAAGCCTCCGAGTTAGCCGCAAGACACTCAAGAACCGCGAGTCATCAGCGTTCGAAGAGTTGAAGAATGAGGTGAACGTGTTGAAGAAACTCCGGCATCCTCATATTGTCCGATTCCTTGGTGCCTACCAAAAGGATGACAAGGTTTCGATACTCCTTTCACCCGTCGCAGAGACAACACTTTCGGTATGGCTTAAGAAGAGCCTTATCGAACAGCCCGTCGGGTTATCAGATACCATCATCAAGATGCTTGGATGTCTCTCCTCAAGTATCAGATACCTTCATGAACAACGACCCGTTGTCATACATATGGACATCAAACCGCAAAACGTCCTCGTAACATTCAGCGACGGACAACCACACGTCATCCTGAGCGATTTCGGTATCAGCACAAGCGAAGAACAATCTGGCGGTACCGCCAAACCGTTGACACGCCAATACTGCGCACCAGAAGTAAGCTCTGGCCTTGCAAGAGAACAAGCTGCCGACATCTGGAGTCTCGGATGCGTCTTCGTGGAAATGATTGCCGTCGCGTTCAGCAAAGAAGACAAACAATGGCTCGACTTCTTGACTGAATTCAGCGCCCGTGAAGGCAAATACTACTGTCAAGAAGTGCCACGCCTGCACGAACTGCTGACAGGCTTCGCAGAACGCTCAACATTTGCGAGCAACACTGATGTTCTTCAGACTGTGAAATCGATGGTCAATGCCGACCCTGAAGAACGGCCAACCGCAGCAAAGTTGACCATGATCTTTACTCCTGCGTCCTGCTGTCTCAGCTGGGCAAACGATAACGCCGCATACCCGGGCCCCAACGAAGAACTCGAACAGGTAGAGATGCTAGTCCGCGAGGATGGTATCGATTGCCTGTCCCAGTTCCAACACGTGTGCCCCAATGGCAAGCATAATCATGCGCATGATGCGTTTGCTGACGCGAAGACATGGCTCGACAGCTGTGTCCACGACCATGAAGCTTGTGTCTGGAATAATACCGGCTCTAAGCAACTACCCACCCGTCTCGTCGATCTCCAACCTGAACTAGGCCTTAATGGTACATTGCGCGTGATCAATAGCATGGATCTAGAGAATGTCGATGCGGTCGACTACGTTGCGATCAGCTACAGTTGGGATGAAGAAGATCTTCAGCTGTCCTCAATTAACCCAGACCTCTTGCAGTCGATCACCTCTCGCCAATTTCTGTCGAAGACCTTGAACCAGGCAATTTCTGCCTCTGAACGCATCGGCTTCCGCTATCTGTGGGTAGACTCGTTATGCGTGCAACAAGACTCGGATCAAGACAAGCTACAAGAATGTGCTAATATGGCATCGATCTATCGGAACGCCACTTTGACAATTGTCGCGAACTCGGACATCAACACTCTACAAGGGTCTGCTCTGTCCGAGTCCCAAATGCGACAAACCCTCGCGAACAACATATCTCGCGACCGACCCGCCCTTACACTAACAACTAATCTCACGCCGCACCTCAACTGGCAAGATACACGTGTATGGACCCTGCAGGAACGGCTCCTCAGCAGGAGACTCCTCCATCTTGCTGGTGAGCAAATGTATTGGGAATGCAATGGCCTCAAAGCTAGCGAGACATTCCCCAACGGACTCCCCTCTCTCGTCTGGGAAAAGGCCCATACAAAACTCCCGAGCTCCCCGGAGCCGAGGCTTGCCAATCCAGAAGCACACCTCCTTCGCAACTGTCAATGGATCAAGAAGGAAGGTGACGGTATCGGAGACCCTATGTCGTCGCAGCTCAAGCTGTCACTTCTCAGCCATCCGGCGAATCAAGAGAATATTTGCAACTTGTCGACCGGCTTAACTCCCGCTGGAGAACATGTTGGTTCCAACTCCGGATTTCGCAAGGATGCAAACTCTGAACAAGTTCCAGGTTTGTTTTCCGGACAAATTGATGGCAACACCCGTTCATCCCTCTTGGGATATTGCAGGTGTTCTGCTGCCAATCTTTGTTCCGAAACTCATTTGTCACAGTGTTCAACCATCAAAGACCCCAACACCCCGAGAACATTAGGGAACACTGATGAATCTCCCAACCACCCGACCATATCTTCCCCTCCCACCATAACATTCACCCTCGATCTGCACCCAGGACTCAACGCCCGACTGGACGTGGAGAATATTAACGGCCAATTACCACAGAAAGAGGAGAAAAAGGCGTGCAATGTGACAACAGGTTTCTTTGGCATCGATCTCTAGATAAAGTTTTTTTTTTTTGGGTTAGAGCGTTGTTCTGGCGAATGGATTTCTTTTGTTTGTTTCTTTGTTGTGGTGGTTTAGGGGGGGCAACTAAGACCAAGGTGTGAAAAGGTACATACCCATCTTTCACAGATAGCTACTGTCAAAGTCAAGATAGCCCGATCCGTCGGCGCATGTCTCAACTCTAATCACATACTCGTGTATCTCCCAGATACATCCCCCAACATCCCAAATCCTACCCTAATATCCCCCATAAACCTACTCATACCCCGTCCCCATCCCTCCCTCCCTTCCCCGCTCTCTCTCTGTGTATCCACACCACCTCAACACCAACCCCTTCTCCAACCCATAGCACCCCAGACCAATCCCACCAACCATCTCCTAGCACTCTTCAAACAATCTCCAACGGCACTCATACCCCAACCATCGGCTTCAATTCGCCGCTCTCTAACTGGGACCGAAAGCGGCATTTCATTTCGTTCGAGTATACGAAATGTGCTCAATTCGGCTCTTAACGCCATGATTTCACGGGCTGATAAGGAGGATGTTTCTGGGTGGGCGGGATAAACATGGGATATATATATATATACCCCGCTCTCCTTCTCCTTGCTCCCGGGGAACGAGAGAAACACAGCGTTGTTGTTTCTTCTCCAACTCCGACAGCGACTGAACAACCGCCATGTGTAAACAACAGCGAGACCCACCAGCTCTTCTCTTCTCTTCTCTACTTTCATTTCCTGTTTCTTCTATCAATCACCACTGGAATTCCATTCCCCCTCAAAAAAACCATTCCCTTCCTCCCTCCCCCCCCCCTCCCGCATCGTCGTTCCGCAATGACCTATTCCTACCTCCTCCATTCACATTCCGAATCCCCAATCTCCAAGCCCCAAATCCCATCTCACCACAACCATCCCAATCGCCAATCTTACCCTTCTCGTCTAGTCTACTGCAATCTAGTTGCCCCCTTCCCCCCCCTCCCTTCTCATGCTCCTCGCTTCGCCTCAGTTCATCTCACCCACCCAAATTCGGACCCCTGCACAAACAACCCCGTCTCGCTTCGAGGGGAAATTGGGGTAATATGGGTATGACACACGTCATGCTTTCGCATTTGGAGAAAGTATTAAACGCGCGCGGGACTTGAGCAAAGGAGGGGGACACGGCAGTTGGGGGGGGAGGGGGTGGATGGTGAGGGGGAAACGAGGGGGAACAAGGGGAATGACACACAACAAGAAGAAACAGGACGGGGAAAAGACGATGATTCGGATGCATGGTATTCTTTTGAACTGCTTATCGAAGTGGGAGAATGCTTGTATGCAATCACCTTCTCTGATGAAAAAAATAGGAAACCTAGAAAGGGAGTAAAACGATGACCTCTGCATGCATCTTCTGCATCCCTCCTCACCTCACAAAACACTACAACAAACATCTACCCGAAGTCAAACTCTACTGATAAAGATAACAAAATGGCCCACTGGTCGTTGAAAAAAGTTGATTACTCGGTAATCCGTTCTTCCCAGCCGGAGCCACCACATCCAGCCACTGCGCATCTGTCGCTTTGCCGCGAGCACTATTCTGATTCATCCAGTTCGTTCCGCCTGTACACATATCTGTTAGCAAACCATTCCAAACCCTTCGAACCAAAAACCAAAGATCCGAATCGTATACATGAAAGGGGACAAGACAGAAAGAAAAAGGTACGAAACTCACCCTCATACTGACTCGTCCTAGTCTTCAAATCCGCCTCTTTATAATTCGCCCACATCCACCAATGCCGGTCCAGCTGTCCATGATGCAACCAAAACGCTGGTTCCGCAGGACTGACATACACATCACCACCCGGGTCGCCCCAGATCGAGAAGTGGCCCGAGGAGTGGATCGCCGTCTTTTGGCCCGCATCGTTCTGCAGCGAGTCCTGGAATTTACCGATTGCGGTCGCACCTGTAATGTGTGTTGCTAGGTCGGCGGGACGAAGTGTGCGGGTTGTGAAGTAGTTGTTGACGTCGCGGCGGAGGCAGCGTGGGTTGGAGCCGTAGCCATCGCGCTGCGGGTTGGCTTTCACACCGAGAGCTGGGTCGATGGTACCCATTACTGGGCCGAGATAGATCGTTGTGCTGGGTTAATGGTGAGTTTGTGTATGTAGTAGGGGTTGGAAGGGGTTCATCGTACTTTGCGAGAGGTCCTGTCTCAACGCAGCCGCCGCCTGGGCCAGCGGGCAGAGCGATAGCCCCAAGTTGGGTACCTTTATGTGCTACGGCTTTCCCGTTACCTCCCATACTCCACTCATCGCCGTTGAAGATGGGCGAGACCGTAAGGTCGGAGTATTTGGCCCAGTTCCAGTAAGGTTGATACCCCTTATAGTCACACTCGGTACGCAGAGCCGTCTCGTAAGCCCTGCTACTGTTAACCACAGGTGTTTTGTAGACGCTTCGCTACTTACCAGATGTAATATCTATGCCAGTGCATGAAGTTTGCTGTCGAATGCACCGTAGGTGTCATATTCATATGCACGACAGTGAAGTCGTCATAACGAGATTTCGCACCAGGATACTTTCCGGCAGGAAGTTTGCTGGGTTTTGTGAGGATACATTTGACAGCCCTGACATAGTCTTTTCGTTCGTCCTTGGACAAATCGCCACTGTCAAGAGTCAACCTCCAGTCCCCTTTTCAAAGCTTCTAACTTACTATTCCTTCCTTATGGCAACAGTGTCCTTGGTACATCCCGTTGAACGTGTCAGCCCATCGGCCAGTGTCCCTTCAAGAACCTTGTATGAGTTGGCAAGAGCCTGCTTTTGGATTTCCTCGATGGTGACAGTTTGTCTTTTCTCGAACGGCCAAGCAGATGCGCCTGAAAATAGGCACAACGAAGCCAAAGCGGCATTAATGACCGTGATCCCGACCATGATTGTACAGAGGTTGCGCCCACGACTCTGAGGGTTGAGAAATCCCCAACCTTCACATAAAGCCCATATGCTTTATACATTCTGATGACTGGGCGCTACCAGTGTCGTGCTCCGGTCTTGTTTGCCAGAATCTGCATTCTCTTGGCCAGCTTACACAGGTTGTATATTTTAGATGGCGGGTGCACGATACATGCAGCCCTCGTTGTTATAATCGGAATGAGAGAGGTATGTAATGGAGGAATACACCACAGGGATTGGATGGCCTGCCGTGTGCCGAAGGATCTAATGCCTATCACATGGAATCGTAGCCGCGGATCCCATAGGGCCGGCAAGGATAGGGGATGACTTCCCAATGAGTACTGTTGGGCGACGCTTAGGCGTTTAATCAGACTTCTTGAGTGGGACTTCAGGCGAGGCCTGTACGTTTGGCTGACTTTGACCTCTGTCCAAGGTAAGACTTTACAACCAGACCTTCATCAACTACTCAATATTCGATATTGTCGTATGTTTCCCCACTGCTGAGGCTTGAGTTGTGTGGGAGTTCAGGCCCAACGCGGTTGGCGCTATGACGGCAAGGACAATTTTTGCCATCAAGGGGGAACTGGAAGAGACTTGGAAATGCTTAATGAGACGTTTCGCCCGCCCGCAATACGAATTAGCTGTTTTGACGCGCTCTCTATCTGCTTCAAAGGAATATTGCGAAGGTACATGGCAGTATGTACACGGTTGTTAAAATTAGCCGACGTTCATGGGTCGTGCATCCTAGGGTTATGGCACCGGCCATTCATTGTGAAAATCGGTTTCGGGTACAAACTGCGAATAAAGCATCAGAGTAAATGCGATCGTCAAAACCAAAGCGAAACAGGACCAATGATAAAATCTCCGACTCTAAGATGATTGGGACAGTGCAAGATGTGTGGAACATACGAAATGAACTGCCGACTGTGTTGGCAGTGGCTTCCTTTCTGCCGGAAGCCATACATATGAAATTTGATTGAAAAGAATCATTGTGACAGGACAGGAAGGAGATGCCACCTGGTGCTGTTTATTTTGTGTCTGCACCCCAGATCTTGGCAGTCATGTGGTGGGAGGAAGTCCTGAGTCCATCTACCTCAAAATTTCGGCAAGGGGCTCGGTAGTAGGCCACACATGGCAGATATATTGATGCAACGCCGCACGAAGTGGAAAGATCGTCCAATTGCAAAGGAGTCGTTTGAAGACGGCATTATTCGGTTGAGTGTGTTGAGATCGTGCTGCCTGATGCGCAAGGGTAATACTGCGATTTATGAGATGAGCAATATTGGGCTGCAGTGGGGATTCAAATGAAAATGAGTGCGTCGCCGCAGCACCGCGTAGTTATGACTTGTTGGAGGGATCCCTTAATGGCTGGCTGCGACGGTGCTGAGGCATTCATCAGCAAGTCCAGTCGTGTCGAAGGAAATACGGAGACAAGGCCTTCAGCAGACCTGAGATCGATAGTGGGACGTCTCTGTGACATTGGAAAGGAAACAGCCTGGCTGGCATACTTTCTCTGGCAAGCCGACTGGTTTTGTTGTCAAAGATTTTCGCGGCGCATGCAATTGCATTTTCCTGGGGCGCATTGCCGATGCAAGTTCCGCAGAACCATATATTTGCTTACAATCACTTGAAAATCAAATCGCGAATTGATCCTTCCTGCTGGGCTGCCGCGATTTCGACAATTGTTTCGTAGTTGAGTAGAGGGGCGTGATGAACTCTATGCTGAATTGTCATTCAAGAAAATTGGCAAAGATGCTTGGTACCAAGCAGACAGTAAATAAAGTCGGCATCTACATACCAACTGATTTGGCCCAAGGCTTATAGCACCGAGAAGATGAGTTGTGTTGAACCACCGATTTTGCATAATGGTGACTGGAATTGGCGTACGACAATGACATATGCATTCGGTTTATAACCAAGATTTGAAGAGTGACATAAATGCGGCTGTTATTTATCGCGACAGAAGAAGGTGCGTTGGTATATCGTGATACTTTGCAGCGGAAAATTGAGTTTGTAGAAGAAGCCGACAAGCTCGTTCGGATTTGGTTTCCCGAGGCATGTACACAACGCAAAATTCCCTTTTTCATTCACAGAAAATCGCTGAGCCCTAACGTGCTACTCCTAACCCATCCAAAAAGTATGTCGAATCCAAATCGAACAGTATACTCGGGTCCAGCTCTTTATGGACCGGGAATAATGTGGGTCAATTCCGTTCCGAAAGCGCCCCTCGCTCACAGCGCATTCAACGAATGGTATCAGGCTGTCCATATCCCAGATATTGTCTCCGCGAAGCCGCCGAATTCGAGTGGATGCGTTGCAGCATGGCGATACAAATGCCAGGACGGATCGCGAAGGCGGCCGTACTTGGCTCTCTATTCCATCCCAGATATGTCTTTTGTGCAGAGTGCGGCATTCAGCACGATCAGCCAAAATCATGAGATGCTACCCGAGGGTGGTCCGTCCCAGCGATATGTGGATTTCGATACCAGATTCTATCGACAGGTCCAGATTTATGAGAAGCATAAAGGATCTAACGGCCTGGGAAAGGTTATCAAGTCAACCGCCATTCAACCGGCCATAGGCATGGAGGAAGATTTCGATCGATGGTATCGCGGCGAACATCTTGAACAAGTCTCTCGGATGGTCGGATGGCGGAAAAGTTCTAGATACGAGTTGATATTCAAAGTTCAGAGCAAGACCGATCCAAGCTGGGAGGAGGCACCGAAATACCTTGCGATCCACGAATTTGACGAAGGAACCGAGGTTCAGAGGATGCCGCAAGAGGAGTGGACCGAGTTAACAAAGAAGATGGTGGAGAATGCCGTAATTATTGATGAGGGTACATTTGAGCTTATGTGGGGCTTTGCTGAGGAAGGCGTGGGGCTCTAGAAAGAGGGTATGGAGAGCAATGAACAGTGATTTGTACAAGCTGTGATGAGCCGACAATTGAATTCAACAGACAACATGTGCATAAATGAGATGATGGCCGATTAAGATGAAGCATGAGTCGTGGCTACGGAAGGCGATTGAGGAGGGTGGAGGGCACTAGACTGAGATAGGAAATGTAATTGGCCTGTGGTACACGTGATTACGCGTTCCGACCATCGGTGCCTAAGGACGCGGGACAGCAGACTGGCGTCCCTGCAAGGTCCGGCGACCATCACCATTCACATCTACGCCCAGCAATTCTTGATCAGCAACGCAGTGTGCACTACTTCCTTGGCAACCTCCTACGGCTTCAATGTCTGACACTCGTCTCGTCGAGGCTTCATCAGCCTTCATGGAAGACGCGAGCTATAGCGGCGGGGAACGCGGAGCGCGGCCGCCCACAGTGACAACCACACCTTCGCAGTCTTCTTTTTCGCCCCTCCCAGGGGCACAGCAGACGGTTCTCACACGGCTCGGGCGGTCATACCTCCTTGGCTTCTGGGTGGGCGTCGTGTGGGCGGATTCTGGCTGTTGCGCGACGAGGGGAACCTCGCTTTTCTTGGGATTCACATCGATATACCTGGTCAGAGCTTGCGTGTTCCCGAGGCGAGGGATGGGAATTTTGTGCATGTTCACAAGAGTGTGATAAGGACTCTTCGGTACAACTTCAACTAAGTCGTTCTCAAAGGTCAATTGTCAGGTTAGATCAGGCAATATGAAGATGAGCACTCCAGATTTTCGGTTTTCTTCGTCACATCTTTGCTTTATCTTCTCATAATTCATCACAAAGCCTAGTCAGCGCCTCCTGCATATTTTCCTTTTCATCCGCGCTCGTGTTACAGCCCCTTGCGCGCGGGATCCGGTCCAGTCTGAGCGCAACCAGCGCCCTGACTCTTCTGTGACTCTATCGGGGAAGGCGGGACATGTGATATCGCGTTAGCGCGTCACACCACTTTACGCGTCCAATCTCGCGTCGACATTCACTCCAGGCCTGGTCGTTGGATGATAGGAGGCCTCCTCTTGGTTGTGCCTATATAATCAGACTGGCATCCCGCCCTTTACTGGTCGTTATCGCCTTTTCTCAGCCTTTTGACGTGTCTGCCTGAGGATCTCGTCGTCGGTCTTGCTGCTTGCGTGGTTGATTCGTAACGTCTGCTGCCTACACTTGCAATTATAAATACACACCACTTCTCACTATCGAATCGGTGTTCTATCAGATTTCGGTTAATCCCATCAGATTCAATCATGTTCTCATCAACTCCATCGAAATATCGGGGCGAGAGCTTCTCGAAGCATCGAGCAAGCAAGTCCAAATCCCACAAGAAGAACCCTTCCTTTAAGGATTCACCGAGAAGGATGGAGAAGCTAGCACAACAAGTGCAAGTTTCATCTCCACAGTCTAATCAGACATCACCAACGCTTGGAAGGTGAGAAAAGCTCTCCACTTCTTATACTCAACATGGAACACTCATGACTAACAACAAATATAGCAGTGCAATCATCACACTGTCTGTCGGACGGGAACAGCGTCTCTTCGCAGCACACGAAGATGTTCTCTGCCACTCACCATTCTTCCAATCAGCCTGTCGCGACCAATATTTCCAAACTGCAAACAAACGCATCGATCTCCCCGACGAGGAGCCCGAGGTGTTTTCCTCTATACTCGAGTACCTTTATAAAGGCGACTACTATCCTCGTCTTGAGTACGATAAGCGACGAAACAGCTGGAACCTTGAGGATGGCGGCAACGGTACAAACGAAGCTGTCATCACGACGCCTCAAGGCCCAATCTTGAAGGATACTATCCTTTACTGCGCAGCTGAGAAGTACGGTCTTCAAGAGCTGAAGAAACTCTCACTTCGCAAGCAAGGACTTCAGTCTGGTATTCAGTGCAGCACCATCCTTACATCTGCTCGTTATGCATATGCCCATACGCCTGACAACGACTCCAAACTTCGAGCACACTATCTTGCTCTCATCATTCGAGCTCGTCACACCTTCAAGCGCAGTGGAACGATGCAGCAGGAGATGGAGAACGGTGGCAAACTCTTTTTCGATCTATTTGTTGCTATGGTTAACCACATGGACGACCTCGCTCAGAAATCACCTCATTAGAGTCTTCGCTAGTCTCACTATCCATCAACATCCTATCGACCCACGCCTTCTATCACTCGACGCACTATGTTGTAACATTTGCGTTGTTTGCTCATTTCCTTATATCTACCCTTGCCCGAACCTATCAACACGAAATGGTCAACCATCCATCACCATGGACACGCGTCCATCTACGTACGTTTCCTCTCGACCAACATCACCTAATGTTCTTGTACTATACATTTCCCTCGATCAGCCACGCGGCTACGTCTTAAACAACCAATTATCGGGGTCTGAAGGTTCTTTCCCTTTCTTCTCGGCGTTCTGGTTCGTCATGCAATACCCTTCTGGCTCTCATTTCGCCAACACGTTGTACTACTATACTTGTTCCTTATCTCCTTGGTCCTTCCATCGATCACGATTGTGTTTCTATCATATCAAGCCCGCTTAAAATTGCAGATGCTGCGTTGGCTTCCTTCCTATCCAGCGTTCATTTCTTCCCTGCGTCTCATCGCTTTTCGAATCTTACAAGACGAAAACAAAAACATGGAAGCATACGTGGCTATGTCACGGCAGCGAGACCGATGGTGCGGTCGCTGTTTTCATTCTCATATATGCGCGCAATCTAATGACCCTTTTCTTCCTCTTTTTATCTTTGCTTTCCTTTCTGCGGGTCAGATTGCTAGACGGAACAAATTGCAATGTAGCTTGCGATGGAAGTTAGTCAGGCATGCTTGTGTTGTTGGATACGTTGAAGTATAAGATGGAGGAATTGTCATTAGTGAAAGATTTTGGGTCGTCTTTATCATATCTATGAAATAAAACCTATCTTCTCCACACTTTCTATCTATGCCATTCATTTTCGATGTTCCACCTTCATTTGTTGCTAGTGTGGTGTGAGCATTTTGGCGTTAAGACTGTATAGCTACCCTCAGCACCAAACACCTTGAAGATCAGTCCTTTACAAACCCTAACTGAACTATCTCCGTTTGCCTTGAAGTAAAAAGGCGAACCGTTCTTCCACAACCCTCGTCACCCTCTCGTACAGCCTCAATCTCATGGGTCTCCCAACGCTTGGCTTATGTCATCTTCACGGAACTCGGCTCTAACTGATCCTACGATGCTTCAACCCCAGCAACACAGCCATCATGATTCAATATATAACATAAACACCTCAGCCTCTAAACCCGACCAAAGCACAAAAACAGTATACAACATCACTGAATTCTTTACATCAACGTCAAGAAAAAAATGTTCGGAGAAGCCCCACCAAGACACTCCCTCCAAAACATCAAAGCCACCCGCGCCGGCGGCCGCCAACCCCCCAAACGAAATGGCCAGAAACGACACAAAAAAGAGAAGAAATCCGTGGGACAGTACATGATGCAAGGATTTTGGGTCGTGAAACGCGGTGCGATTACTGCGCTGCAATCCATGCACTAGAGCGAAAGAGCTGGCGGAGACGACAAAGTATGCATTGCAGGACTGGATGAGCGAAGCGACGAATCGAGACAAAGCACCACGCAACGAGTCAATACATCCGACAAAAAGGAAATGCATTTCCATCCCAACAAACTGGAAACCGACATCAAGTAAGACGGTCAAGAGCGATGTGATTCGTCCGAAGCTGTGCTGTACCACTGCGAACGTTGAGTTTAACGTGTGCGCTATTCACAGCGTGCGGCAAGGATTAATACGAGGGGACAGGGTGTGGGGTGCAAAAGAAACCAATGTCCGAGAACACGAGTAAAAGCAATTTTTCGCGGTGTTGCTTGTTGCGATCGTTGTCGCAAGGCAGAGAGAGAGGGCGTAGTCGTAAACACAAAGTGAAGGACTATGCACATTGTGCTTGCTCGCCTTGATCTGCTGGAGACGATCTATCATGGGGAAGTCTGGGTGACTCACTGTACGACTCAGGACTATTCGACTCGCCTCGCCTCGACCACATCTGCAGAGACACAGTCCCATCTAGCTGACCACTCGCGGCGAGAATGAGTGAGACAGGCCTTCAGGGGCCGGACTAGAGCTCAACAACGGCAGACCTTGTTTAGCGGGAGGAGGCGCTCCGGTGTACAAAACGGGGACTTGGAGGGAAAGGTGTGAAATGATGTGACGGGGAGGGGTAAGGGTGCACGGTGGGGCGGAAGAACGCGATATCAGCTGATAGGGCGAATGCGTGGCGGGCGGCCTGTGCGCGTGCGGCCTACCTGCACATTGCTCAGGTGGTGGCAAAGCAACACCGATTAGGCTAGAATCGTCGCACTGGGTGAGGGTATTCCCTGAGGACGCAAGGAGATAGACACCATGAAATGAAAAGCTGCTGCATTTTGATGGGGTATATTGAAGTATTATGGTCTCTGTTCGAGGCTGAATGTTTGCGCCAGAGTTTTACTAAGCAGACATCTTAAGTCTGTATGCAAATCTTCCGACATTTGCAGTTTTCATGCACCATGCAGTTGCTAGCAACGCATGCATGTTGATGAATGGAGACTGAAGCCGGGGTGCAGTAGGGGGATAAGGAGGATAGGGAGAACATAAAAAGCCTAGGCATCAAACCCCTGTTCCCGGGAACGCACCTTTCTTGTTCAGTACCACCATAGAATGTTCTCGTGAGATATACCCTTTCATATGGCCCTGTGATGGTTAGCGGTTTTATAAATAATGAGAGTGCCTGAGCAGACAGAAGTATTAAGTCAAGGGAAGCGAGAAAATTGCTAAAGCCGCAGAGATTGTGGTGGGTGAGTAAGGGTTACAAGTGGTGACAACTCATAACCATCGGAGGTTTAGCACGTACCTTGTATATCATATTGGCAAGCATGCACTCGACCTCTTCATCTTCGAGGACTTGACCACCCTCCCCGCCCAATCCCATTCGTAAGGCGACGGTAAAGTGTGATAATGGCACTCTAGATTTTCGTATGCGGTCTGTCCCGGCCTGGCCCTCCTTCAAGTCCTCGAAGCCTTGCGCGAGGAAAACCTTTCTAAACAAATTGCGCAAAGCGATGTCACGCCCACGTTCTAGAGTTAGGTAGATACGACGCTTTACGAAGGCATCTTCTGCATCAACTAGGGCGTTGTCAAAGCCCGACAGATCGCCACACTTGATGCAAGCAACAAGAGGACCAAAGATCCTTTTCAGGTTTGGATATGACGATAGTAGGGCTTGTGTCGGAATGCTGTGCTTTGTGATCAGGCGACACGGTATTAAGTAGGTCAATATTAGTCTGATAGATATTAGTAGTGCACGTTACAGACAAAGATCGAATGCACAACTTACTCTTGGTTCTTTATCGAGTCGGGCAGACAGAGCTCCCATGCTTCTGTCAGACATGCTTCGGCCTATTCAGTTAGACGTATTGCCTCGACCGTCGAATCTGGATTCATTACTCACCTTGGGATAATCTTCTTGCAAGAAGCACAAGACGCCGACGTAATATTTGTATGTTACCCGATGTGCAGCAGGAAAAAGATGAAATTTTGGCAGATCAGTTTGAGCCTGGATGGATTTTACTACGTTCTTTGACAAAGAAACGTTTTTGAGCTATGTCATTATCAGTAGCTTATCCCTAGAAGCTCATGCATGTGAAACTTTACCTTGAAGTAAGTTCGAAACTGGAGGTTGGCCATGTAGTAAGTTCCCCACTTGCGAGACTGTCCCATATCGGGATTTCTACATCAATGTTAACAAACCAGTCTTTAGAAAAGACTGTTACGCCAGAGAACAAACCTATCATTCAAGCATAGCGAGAATATCTTGTTGAAAACTCTGGCAGCTTCTTCAAGTTTTTTGTTGCGTTTGTCCGTGCTTACGATGTCGTCTTGGAAGGTCGATTTGACTGTGTCATCATCTTTAGACTGTGCAAGCTGGTCATCTGCCTTGATAGCAAGCAATCGTAAGTTATTCGCCGCAATATACATAATTACGACGGTCCATGGAGGGAGGTTGCCATTGGTAGTGTGCCGAACGATAAGGTCGACCATGGTCTTCCACGCATCATATATATCAGCCATCTCACGCCCTCTCAGTCGGCCCAGATTTGTCGCCTCCTCTGCTCGTAGTATCTGACCCACTGCCCTCCAGTATGCGACAAATATTTCTGTCCATGCTGTTGCTTCTTTCCCAGCTATTTTGCTGTACCTGCTGTATTTAAGGGTTGAGCGGATCTCGTTTTCGACCTGTTGTTCGTTGGACGCACGATAGAAGTCATAGAGGCGTCCGGGATTGTCGCTGGGTGCGACTGGACTTAATGCAGCATTTACAGGCCATGGTAATTCTTCGGCATGGGCTTGGAGAAACGGCTTGAGGACTTCTTGCATGGTTGAGGTGGAAACTGCGGACAAAGTCGATCGATAGAGCGAACTTCTAGAGATTTAATAACACGCGATAGGCTTGCACAATCGGCCTCAGGTATTAGACATCCTGTCGGCGTTTGGGAGCTTTGTCGAGCTTTCATAAGTGGGGTGTTCATTCGGTGTTGAGACAGATGTGGATCTTTGAATGTTTGTGATGTTTGCTTACGCACGTGCGGCTCCGACCATTCCCAAAACATCGTAGCGCGCCCACACCATCAAGCGAAATTCAAACTCACCTTCGCCAACCCACAGCCAAAAACATCGACAACCACCCGGCTACTAACACCTCACAGCAGGAAAGGTGAGCATATATTCTAATTATTTCAACTCAAACAAATACTGACTATCTACAGATGAGTAAGTGACTACCTCTTCACACCTTACATGTCGCCCAGCATTTGCATTCCTGGATTTCGAAGACTCTCAAAATCGGATTTCGAAATTAGCATGTATCAAACGACTGCGACCACGATTCCAGCTTGCACCTGCGCTTCGTTCAGCACCATGTTGCAGTAGAGGAAATGAGGAAAGGGATTCCTGTTGCAAAGTGCATTAGTGCATTGGGTTACATGGCGGACGAGAACGACCGAATATTCTCATACATCGTACACCACGAAGCGAATGCCGCAACCGTCTCTGATTTACCGCCGAATGCAATTGCTGGGAATTGTGATATACATACGGTCATAGGCTTTGGACTGACGTGTTTTCAGGTCGCATCAACGAGTACCAGGTCCTCGGACGTCACTTGCCCTCCGAGGCAAACCCGACCCCCAAGCTCTACCGCATGCGCATCTTTGCCCCCAACGATGTCGTTGCCAAGTCACGGTTCTGGTACTTCTTGGGCAGGCTCCGTAAGATCAAGAAGGCGACCGGCGAGATCGTGTCCCTAAACCAGGTATGCGCTCATGCGGCTCACGTCGATTATTCATGGAATTGCTACTAACAGAATGATGATAGATCTACGAGAAGCGACCAGAGAAGGTCAAGAACTTCGGTATCTGGATCCGTTATGACTCCCGCTCGGGAACCCACAACATGTATAAGGAGTACCGTGAGCTGTCCAGGGTGGATGCTGTCCACGCTCTTTACCAGGATATGGCTGCCCGTCATCGTGCCCGCTTCCGGTCCATCCACGTATGTCTGCCAAGATGGATACATTTTACACTTATGCTAATGAACCCCTCAGATCCTCAAGGTTGTTGAGGTTGAGAAGACCACCGACATCCGCCGCCCATATCTCAAGCAGCTCCTCGAGAGGAAGCTCAAGTTCCCTCTCCCTCACCGTATCCAGAAGAAGGGCAACAAGAAGATCTTCGCCGCCAAGCGACCATCAACTTTCTACTAAGCGTGTTTTCCTTCTGTGGAGTGTGGACTGGGTCGGCCTGGATGGATTGGCTTTCGGGGGCTTTTCTGCATGGCTTCAACAAAAACGAAGTAAATTAGGAATGAATCGAAATCCCTAAACCTCCGAAACCTCCATTTCGATGGGATGATGTGATGCGGACATGCTCGGGGCACGAGTGGAATCAAAATAGAAGATCTGAGGATGACCTCTGGAGTTATCTCCGAGGGCACGGGTCATTCTTCAGACAAACGCAGGCATGAATCAAGATTTAAAATTAAATCATTATCGGCAGTCCCTTATTGTGATTTTCTACCCTTTCAAATTTTAGACTTCGTAGACGGGTCCACTTTGGCCCTTCCCACAACATCGACCGGCATCCACCAGGGATATGCTGACACAGACGTATTATCCATTGTCCCTGTAAACTCTGCTGGTCGCTTCTGCATGAACGACTGCACACCCTCCTTATTATCCCTAAGGCTAAGGTCAGCATTTCTCAGTGCTCAACAGAATAGTCAAAATACTACTCACGCAGACACAAACAACTCATACAGAATCCTCGAATCTAACAAGTGCGTCGCCTCCGCACTCTCCTTACCCCTAAACATCATCTCCTTCATCAAATACGTACTAACCACACTTGTATTCCTCACGACCTCCTTCGCAACCTCTAACGCCCTAGGCAACACATCCTCCGACCTCTCCAACGTCTCCGCAAACAAACCTCCCCACACACTATCCGTAGCCAAATACGTGCTCCCCGTCGTGACAGCCGTCATCGCGCGTGAATGCCCAATCAGCCGTGGTAGGAAGTATGAGGAACATGCTTCCATCACGAGTCCACGACGCGCAAACACAAACCCGATTTTGGCGCCTTTGTATGCGATTCGGATGTTCATGGGGAGTGTCATGGTGATTCCGACGCCGACGGCGGAGCCTTGGAGTGCGCCGATGGTGGGTTTGCGACAGTGGTGGATGGCGAGGGTTACGCGGCCGCCTCTGTGAATGAAGAATTAGATTCGTTGTCTTCTCTATTCCAAACTCACATAGTTATCATCACCTTCCCACAGTCCCCCGCGACAGCGAAGTGGTAATACATACCCATCCCGATGCTCATTTGTTTTCTCCTTTCCCCCGACAAACCCATCATCCAGATCCGCGCCTGCACAAAAGATCTTGCCCGTCCCCGTAAAGACTATGCATTTCACGCGATCGTCTACATCAAAGAGGCCGTATGCGTGCTCGAGCTCGAGCATCATGGTGTTGGTGAAGGCATTATAGTTTTTGGGACGGAAGAGCGTGAGGATGATGATTGAAGGATCTTTTTCGTAGTGTGAGGTTTTGATCTGCGTGAAGGGGAGATCGTTGTAGGATTTGGGGAGCGCGATGGGGGGGCGTGGGAGGGATGCCATTGTTGATGGTTGATGGTGGAGGTGGGAATTGAGAGTGCAGAGGGGTTTCTAGCTGGGAACGTAAGTACGAAGGGGCAGTTAGTTGGAGGAGAATGTCAAGATTGTCTTGTTATATCAATAGTAAGCTCTGGAGGATTTGGTCGCAGAGCGCTACATTGTCCTTCTGCGCCGCGGGAGCATTTGTGTGCGGAGAAGCTTGAGCGTTGTGGAGGACCGAGGTTGGGGTTGCTTGTGGATTTCCGACCCGTGGACTTGGCATCGAGCTGGCCAATGATGAGAACGAATCGTGTCCAGCGAGTCGGCTGCGCAACCGCTTGTGATGCCAGTTGACCGATTGATTGTTACTTATGGTCAATTAAATGATTAAACGTGTTTGGGGTACTTTGGATGAAGCCAATGCTCTGTCGCTTTTGAATTGCTTTGTGATAAGTGTAACTGCACAAGAGGTTGATAAACCGCTTTTACTAAGGTGCAATATGGGAAAACCAATGCCATCCCCACCCGATGGGGTGATTCAATCAGTTCGTGGAGCCAATATTTCTCTCCGTCTTCCCTTTGTTACAATGCCCAAAATTACAATATTCTTTTGAAACCCCATGGTATATCTATTCTCCTGACCAATCACGATTTCGTATCTAGGAGCCCACATCGTCAAACTTCACCATCCGCGAAAGCTGCAGCAAGTTCTCGTGCAATAGCTAACCTCAGAACTCGGATCACCTCAACACCACTAGCATCCTTCTCAAATCCTTTCCTCCAATCCCATCCTCTTTTGAATGTGTCTTTCTCTCTCTCGGGCCCAGAGCCGCGAACAAGCACAGCACTACTTTCTGTTGACCGATCTCCTACAGAACCAAATTCCGTACTTCCAATAAGGGAATACTGACTGGATGCCGTTGTAAGATTTGATGTTGATTTTTGTAGCATTGCGGTGGGTGATGGAATCTTTGGCGCATCACCATGTGCAGCAGCAAGAGTTGTGGTAAGAACCTCCTCACACTGGGCGCGAATCATGCTCGGTGCGGTATCAAGATCTTCGACCGCGGCGAGAAGAGAATAAAGATGGCGCAGAGTGAGTGTCCTCTTAGGTTGGTTGAGAAACACCAGAGCCTCTCCGAGTAAACATAGGAGGACATCGACCTGAACCACAGTTTCGATCTCGGGATCGTATAAGCCACCACGGATACTGGACGCAGCACTGGAAATAATGACCAGGAGTGCACTCGCAGCTATTCGCTTCCTGGCCAGTGGGCGATGAGCCGGTTTCTCACCCGTCTTAATCAACGCCTCCTCGTCCCTCACTTCATAGAACTTCCGGATAGTAGCGTACCCAGAGAGATAATTCGAAAGCAATTGCGCACCTTCTGGGTCGGTGCTCGCAAACTTTGTGAGTGTTTGTTTGGGAGATGTAATAAGGGTTGCCAGCGAAGGATCTATTTCGTCAACGGTGGGGTATGCTATCGATTTCACCAGACAATGCGCAACGAGAACGCGGAGGACTTCCTGAATCCTAGTCGCACTGTGCGCACGGGCATAGTACAGCAAGGTATCGCCGTAATTTTGGGTGTTGCTGCGGAGATGATCGGCATATTTCTGGAAACTGTTAGCACTAGAATCATGGATGTAAAGTGGAGGGGACTTACAAGTGCGATGGAACGAGCATGCTCAGACAAGTTCATACCGTAGCAGAGTTGCGTGATTTTGTCGACACGATCTGACGACTCGAGAGAAAGCTCATTCAGAATGGTTTGGATCCGCTCATTGGCATTCAAGTGGTCGTCTAGTCGGCCAAGAACTTGAACAGCAACTTCCCAGCCTTCTTTGACAACATTACCGTCCTTGCTTGCCAAATGTTCCTGTGACGAAAGGAAGTCTGAATATGCAATTAATAAGTCATCTTTGGACACGCTCGGTCGCTGTTCCTCGTTGTAACTGAGGACCATAAGGTCACTCTGGTCGAACTGATCAAGAATGCCATCTGCTCGTCGGAACCAGTCGCCACTACTCGCAACCTCTGCTACCGCTGATGCAATCGGGAGTGACCAGCCTCGGAGTATCTGCAGAATACCTTCGATATTGTCGTCAAAAATGCATGCTAAACCGACCTCGTAACGATCTGTGGTATTGATGCTAAGATCATCCTCCTCGCTGTCCAACACCGTGGCTAATGCAGCTGAGATTCTTTGGCAATACGCCTTGACAGGGGTGACATCGGCTGTCCGGACACGCTGGGACCGTGCAAGAGACCGGCGACTGGCAGCGAGACTTCCTTTTGAAACATCCTCTTCTTCTCCATCCCACCAGATTGATAATCCTATTGTGGCTTCAACCCAGTCGCTCGCCAGGGCGATAATCTCCTCCTCACTTCCAAGAAGCAAATTGTAAAGTCGTAGAAGATTTTCGTATATTGACCAAGGAACCTTGCTCTCAGCTCGGCGACTGGCCTGACTCAGGGCAAAGCTATTCTGTGATTGAGATATGCCGAAATGTGAGGCTTGAAATGATTGAGATGCATCATAGTTGTCTTGGCGATCTCCTTCAGCCTCTTCCCGGAGATATCGTAACGCATTGTATGTCTGCTGTCTAAAGATGTCCCAGTCATGTCCTTTTATGTCGTAGTCATTGGAGGCAATAGCTGGACAACCTTCTAGGAGGTCCAGTGCAGCGCGGATCGCTCTTTGAGCCTCCTGCAGATGTCTTCCCTGATATCCCCCGCTTCCCAGCCCATCATGTTCGGACGTCTCCGCGACAGAGAAGTTTGCACCTTGCAGAAGTTTCATGACTGTATGGAATTTCCCTCGCATCGTTGAAGCCAGAACAGCGTCCCAGTAGTGGGCGCTAGCCGAGTATCCCCCAGTCTCTCGCAAAACATATGGGATCTCGTTTCCAGGATCATGGTAAGAATCCAGCCAATCAATCAACGTTTTAGGTATAGGTATGAAATGTCGAGATTCGGGGCGTGTAGGTACGAGGGAGAAAGTAGATCCTCGAAGCTTTTCCGCAACGCGGCCGGGATGATGGATGTTAAGCAAGAGGCTGGAAAGGCGGTGGGCTTGTGCCAGGGGTGAGATGCCTGCCCGACCTGACGCTGACAAGCTTCCTCGAAAGGAGGTTTGGGGAGTGGATTTCCAAGTAGCTAACAGCTCCTGAGCTACCTCTTCCAACACAATTGTTCTCTTCTCGGGTGTATCATTGATCATAGATTCATGAAGCTTTTCGAGGAGACTTTCGGTTTCTAGAATCAATCCGCTCGGCTCTCGATGCGTGGTGACACGGTCTATTGTGGGGATGAGTCCTTTGGCCAGACTCAGTAGATCGTGATGGGTTTGTTTTGCCGAGAATGGCACAAGAATGGGATTTGAGTGCTCTGCAAGGCTGCCTCGGGACGCTACAGAATGTGACAATTTGTTGTTGCCCCGAGAGCGCCCCTGGGCGAACGTATCGTCCAGCTCATCATCGTCGTCTTCCTCCTCATCCATATCTTCATCGTCATCTTCGTCTTCCTCCATGTCCTCATCTTCTTCGTCTTCCTCAGACTCGCCCTCTGCATCTACGTCCTCCTCTTCCTCGTCATCCTGCAGAGGACTACTCGGAAGCCGGTAGCTTGTGCGGCCCCTTTGCGACCCAGGTCGAGCCGATGTGGGAACGCCGAATTGACCACTTCCAACTCCAGAGAACTCATTCTTTGGCGGCGAACTGTTTAGATTTCTACTGAAGCCAAAGCTTCCCGTGTTCGTAACCCCAAATGAATTCCCAAATGATAATGGTTTCTGCGTATTGAAGTGTGAGTTGCCAAACAAGCTGTTCGTCGGAGGAGGACCAGCAGGAGTTGAGGAGGGAATGAATGACCGCAGATCTGGCGGAGGTCCGGCTGGCGTGGTAGAGGGCGGCGCAGTGCGCGATGAATGGTGGGTGTTGGGGGTGGAAGGAGGAGACGAGTCTGGCACGCGAAACATGCTGTCCACGGGTTGCTCTGATCGGCCGCTGCGCGTGGTCGGCCGACGGTTTTCCTAAGAGGCCGAGGAGCGATTCCAGAAAAAGGCGAAACGGGGCGTGACGTCAATTATCTGGGAGGGCTGCGCGCGTGGTGCAGTGAATGGCGACAGCGGAACGGTGGGTGAGTGATGCGCAGATCGCAGGGTATACGGATTGAACGGTTGTTGTTGCGCAAACACAAACTTTACCAGAGCTTCACAGACGCGCTCGAGCCAGCCCCGGTGGTTTCGGCGAAACCATTATTCCGATGCTGCCCATCATTGAGAGGTTCGTGCAAGCATCAACCCCCAACGTCCATCTGGAACAACCATGCACGCTTCAATACAATCTCCCGCCCGCCAGCAATTAATTGTTGTCCCTCGGAGAATTGCAAGGTTGGCCCCTCCAACACGTGTGCTTCGGACTTGGGCACCTGGACGTCCAACCGAGTCCAGTGGCCCCCGCCACCCCCCAACCTCACTGCTCATCGCCTGCATCGCTCCAATCAATCCATGTCGATGACTCGGCGTTGAAAAGCTTCGGACTCCAACATGAAGGGGCCTATACAGTAAAAGAAATTGTCCGCTATTGCTGCCAGCACGGTACGCGTAACTGGTACCTTAATTACCAAGACGATCCCTGCATGCAGAACTCGCATTTTACCAAGCTAGAAGTCCGGGCCAGCCGGTCTTTCCTGCTGACTGCCCTCCAGCTAATCATGGAGATTGGCAGAAAACGGCGCCGTCAATGACGAGAGCTACGTTAGCCCACGCAAGCCCGCTGCTCTTACAGACTCGCCGCTCCACGCATGCTGTGACACCACCACCACTGATCTGCGCCTCGTCTCGTCTCTTCTCTTCTTTCTTTCTTCTTCCTCTCCTCCTCCTCTCTCTCTCTAATGTCTAATCGTCCCCCTCTTTCTATTTGAATCGTCCCCCGCTTTTCGCCTGATCCTCTTTCCCACCACGGTTGGCTGCGCCTACTTCTAGCGCGACCATTACGATGTGGTCCAAAGCGAAAGACCGCGGCAAGGCGGGTTTCGACAAAGTCTATGGGGTTGTAGACAAACTGGGTGCTCCAGTAAATCGCCTTTCCAACAAGCTCGGCGCCGAAGCCTTTTGGCCCACTACTCTCGACAAAGAGAGCGACAAGGCCGCAAGAATCCTTCAGAGTTTCTGTAGTAGGTTGTCCTCCCAGCTGGCGCTTGCCCTGCCCTAATGCTTTTGCAGAGGATGGATTCTATCAAGAAGAAGACCGTCCGAGTGCCGATGGGCCAAAATCAAAGCAACGAGTATTGAAGAAGATACCCACTGAAGTACGCATTTCTACCTTCCTCTGCCAAATTATTTCTGTGCTGCAATGGCGAAACAATTGCTACGTTTGCCTTACACATTGCGATTGCGCACATGTCTCTAGTCTACTTCTCTGTTAATTCTACTTTGTCATATCATATGCTAACCCGTATCCATAGGTTATAAAAAATGCAAAAGGCCTCGCCATTTTCACGACCATGCGCACTGGCCTATGGGTATCCGGGGCCGGAGGAAGCGGAGTACTGGTTGGCCGGAAAGAGGATGGAACGTGGTCGCCTCCGTCAGGCATCATGCTACACACAGCAGGTCTAGGGTTTCTGGTAGGAGTGGATATTTACGACTGCATTGTCGTAATCAACTCTCAGGAAGCACTAGATGCTTTCAGCCAGGTGCGTTGCACTCTAGGTGGAGAGATCAGCGCTGTCGCAGGTCCCGTTGGCGTTGGCGGAGTACTCGAGAGTGAGGTCCACAAACGACAGGCGCCCATTTTCACATATCTCAAATCGAGGGGGTTCTACGCCGGTGTACAAATCGACGGAACGATCATCATCGAGCGAACAGACGAAAATGAACGATTCTATGGGGAACGAATTGGCGTGGGAGACATTCTTGCGGGTAAAGTGCGACATGCGCCCTACGAAACGCGGACCCTGATGGAAACAATCAAAGCTGCACAAGGGGACACCAACCTTGATCGATCCCTACTTCCAAATGAGCCTCCCCCAGGGGACTTCGACTTAGTAGACGAGCAGGAAGACAAATCTTTTGGGATTCCCGATAAAGAAGACCCGGACCCATTTGGTGTTCTGGCCCTGGAACAAGCTGGCCTCGAAATCAAAGAGGCCGGCACCCACAAACGACCTACTAGCGAGCAATTCGAGTTCAAACCGAGTCCAACATCTCCTATCTACACCACATTCAGAAAAAGCATGGATCGATCAAGCTTCGATGGTAGAAGCACGAGTAGACGATCGAGTTGGAGAACCAGCACTATTAGCAGTGTCACAGAGCAATCTCGCGTCAACAAGATGGTGGATATGAGCACGCAAACAGATGACGATCCACCAACGCTTGTGGTACCTCCTCCATTGCCATCACGGCCTTTGCATAATGCTAGCCCGGCAATGCAGGAGATACCCGAAGGCAAAAGTACAGATGAGACCCACTCAAAGCAAGACACCCGACAGGATAGTCCAAGCGATTCTCGGCCAGGTACTTCCAGTCGTGATTCAGTCTTCTTCCACGACGATGATATGGATGACGAGGATGAGCCAGTCATCCAGGAAGTTCAACAAGCAGCAGCGCCACAAACCATCACTCGTGCCCGTATTATCACTGTCGCCAAACCCACCCCTCCCAAACTACCACCGAGGAATCCGTTCCGGGCTCGGCTTTCTGTTCATTCCGACATTTCGAACGAGGATTCTTCTCGTGATGTAGCTACAGCTCGATCGTCCATGGTTGGAGGTAATCCAAGCCCTCCATCTACCCCATCGCTCAGGAATGGCTCGTCAGCATCATCGCAAGACAGTATCTCTTCCGTTGAGGAACACTTGGACCGCATTAGCAACCAGCTACAACCGAAGCTTACAAATGAGCCGGAAAAGAAAGAGGAGAAGGACGACTTCCACTCGGTCCCGGAATCTCCGGTCAAAAACATCCCAGGCGGCTTTCACTGAGCGAGGAACAGCATTTTAGTTGAGGCTATGTCACATTAGTATTACGAAGCACGGTTCGGAAGCCCGGCTTCCTCGGAGTTTATCGGAAGCCATGTAGGGCTTGACAGGTGTTACGAATCTGGGTTCAGGTTTTTGGATGGATTATGTTGGACTACCCCTATGACGCCATGTCTTTTGTTTTGTACCGTGTATCTGCAGTACTCTGCTTACTTTGACCTGATTTGTAAAAGTATTGTTTAATGCAATAGAAACAGCCTTGAGCAAAACAGTCCTTTCAAACTGTTTCTAATTTCTCTTTTTGCTTCATGTAACATGGCTCGTAATATTTCACTACATGGAGGATGTATTCTTAGTCCTGATTATTATAACATCGGACATTCTAGGATATCTATTGAGAGAACCGTAAAAATACTATCCTCACTTGTGTACAGACATTTGTAAAATTCTAATCACCACAAGAAAGATCAATACTAAATCCCCCGCTCCACCATCCCTCGCTCTAGCTTCTCGCTTAGAAAGTACTTAATTGCGACAGCTCTGTTCTTGAAGTTCGCTGTGAACCGGTCCGCACGT
This sequence comes from Dendryphion nanum, assembly GCA_020744415.1. Classification (NCBI taxonomy): domain Eukaryota; kingdom Fungi; phylum Ascomycota; class Dothideomycetes; order Pleosporales; family Torulaceae; genus Dendryphion; species Dendryphion nanum. Next base: position 1,950,935 of record JAGMWT010000001.1, on the reverse strand, counting down.
GGCAGCTGACGTGCCAAGTCACGTCCGTGCAACCCCTGCCGAATTTTTCTCAATTCTCAATGTTCATCTCGACTCCAATGTCCGCGACTCTCAGAAATCACTAACCACAACGCAAAATGCCCACCTCAACACCCAAGACCGAATCTTCGACCCCATCGACAGTATCTGACTTCGCAATTCTCCCACTCACACTTCCCAACGTCAAACTCCCAGCGCAAATTGGGACTCCGGAACACTACCTCTACATTAAACCACACGAACCAAGCCAGCCAACGTTGTCCGCGGATAGGAGTCTATTTATCGCAAATGTACCAGTTGATGCGCAAGAAAATAACATCCGGGAATTATTCATTACCCAACTGGGCGGTGCAAGGGTTGAGAGCGTAGAATTCGACACAGCGGTCCCAGCAATACCTAGCGTGAAGCGATGGAAGACCAATAATGCTGCCGGTGGGGAGTCAAAAAGCAAGAAAAGAAAGAGAGATGAAGATGTTGTCGCAGAAGGTGTAATTGAAGATGAGAAGAGTGCATTGCCCAAAATTTGGAACACGGAATTAAGGAAAAGCGGAGGATGCGCAGTCGTAGCCTTTGTAGATCGACCCAGTATGAAAGGCGCATGGAAAGAAGTGCAACGGGCGATCAAAGAGGGGAAAGAAGTGACTTGGATGCAAGGAGACGGCCTAGGAATAGAACGTAAGCATAAACACCGCACCATTTCCCCTTCGTCCTTCCCACTAACTCTCCCCCAGGCTACAAATCCCACAACACCCTCCGCTACCCTCCCAAAGCGCTCCTCCAAGCCAGCGTAAACGCATACCTCACGCAATTCACTCGCACCGAAGTAGCCCGGAACCGGGTGCGCGCCAAGCAGCGCTCTGTACCCGACGAAGACGGCTTCATCACCGTGACACGCGGCGGTCGCGCGGGCCCCGCACGCCTCGAACAGGCAGAAGCTAAGCAGAAGGAACTGCAGGAACGAAAGGAGAAGAATGGGACGAAGGGAGACTTTTACAGGTTCCAGGGGAGGGAGAAGAGGAAGGAGGCCGAGGGCGAGTTGAGGAGGAAGTTTGAGGCGGATCGGAAGAGGGTGGAGGAGATGAGGGCGAGGAGGGGGAGGGTTAGGCCAGAGACTTGAAGGTAGACAATAGACTACCAAATCATGATACCCTGTCAAAATAAATTGTTGCTGGATTTCGTGTAATGGATATAGTGTATTACAGAAGAATGTCTAGAACTGAAGGTTATCTAACAGATCTTACAACTATGACTATGACTATGACCACGCATGGGTGCAACCAAGAGGAATTGGACATGGATGATGTTCCATGTGCAATGGTCTGATCATTATCAAGCCTCCCGGACCACTACAACGTAACCAGCCATAACAGCTCGACAAAAGATCCCAAACCAAGCAACACATTCGAATTCGCCCTCTACTCTATACAAACAGCCACGTACAGTGTCCCAATCGATACACTTCCCTATTCCAAGCCTCGAAACAAATTCTTTCACAGACAAACAACACATTGATCCCAACCTACTTTTCATTCGCAAACCATGTTCAAGTTCTTGAGGGCAGTTTCAAGTGAAGTGTTTCTTTTTCTTCGTACCGACGTTTTTGTGCATTAGTGTTCTTTGCATAATGGAGTGAGAGTGAAGGGGATGGATAAAGTGAATCGAGTGAATAGTCGGACTTCCAAGAGATGGGTTCTACTCCAACAAATTAACGCTCGAACGCGGTGCAGAAAATGATGCAATATCCTGTTTTCTGTCGTGTCGCAGAAGAACTATGGTTGTATACGTTGCATACGGAAGTTATCAAGCGTGATGTATTTATCTATTTCGAACCCAGAATAATAAACATCCCCTCAACTCCGTGGACTGCTACCTAGGGTAAAGGAGTGGAGTTATCGTTCATTCTCATCATCATTCTCGTCGTTTTCATCAGTCTTATCCTTCCATACCATAATCCCACCCTCAATCCATCAAGGTACTCAATCCCAACCGACCAACTGTGGAACTCTAATCATACCTCCTCCCATACGACTCCTGCCCATATCCGCCCTGCTCCCTCCGCTGCCCATACTCATCTTCATCAGGACGCTCAAAGCCCCCAGGGACATATCCGCCTCCCCCGCTATACTCAGAACTCTCGTTCTGGCGTCCATAACCAGAGCTTTCTTGCTGTCTACTGTAGCCGCCCGAAGAGTACTCGGAGGATTGTTGATGACTATAGCCGCCGCCACCGGATGAGTACTCAGACTGTTGTTGGCCGTAGCCTCCAGAGCCGTAGGATTCTTGTTGACGACCGTACCCCTCATTGCCCCCCCTCCTCTCCGGCTCACCGTACCTCCTTTCCTCGCCGTACCCGCTGCTTCGCTCTGGCGAGTAATTTCCGGAGCGGCGTTTGTGGCCGCTGGGACTTGGGCTCTTGCGCCTGCGCTCCGTGGACCGGTCTCGGGATCCTGAGCGCTTCTTGTAAGCATCATTGTCATCACCAGAGTCTCCATCGTCACCGTGCTTCTTGTATTTCTTCTTTTCTTCCTTCTCGCGCTTCTTTTGCTCCTTCTTGCGGCGCTTTTCGTAGTCATCTTCGCCGCCCGAGGCTTCGTCTTCGGAACCCTTTTTCTTGCCTTGTTTGCTGGGGTTGTTAGTGTTTCGTGAAATGATGTAGTTTGGAAAGGAGATACTTACGTCTTTTTCTCTTCATAGTACTCGCCTCTCCGGTCGATACCTTCGTGGCGCTCCTCTGATTGCCACTGATTACCACTCTCGACACGACGCTCCTCATGGCGGGAATAACCGCCTGACTGGCCATAGCTCGTGGTCTCAACCGTCTGCTGATATCCATAGCTTCCACCATGTTCGTCTTGCTCACGACGACTGTATTCCTCGCGGCGTCCACCACCCGGATAATCAGTCTGCGAGTACTGCGCCTGCCCATACCGATCAGAGTCATCGCGGCTCTTCTTCTTATGGTGGCCAGACTCAGAGTATGATTGTGTGTAAGATCCATCATCATCATGCTTACTACTCTTCTTGCTCTTTTTCTCTTCCTCGCCGAAGGCTCCTCCAAGAAGGCTTCCGCCGAGGCCTCCGACCAAGCCTCCGACAATGCCTCCAAAAGCACCACCGCCAACGGCTTCACTAGCAAGCTTTCCAGCTTCGTTGCCTACTTGCGAGAAAGGATCATTCTTACCACCCTTGCCTCCTCCGAGACTAGAGAAGTCATTGGCCATGCCGATGGGTTTTCCGCAACCATGGCCCTTGTCATGAACGCCTGGCTTATGGTTACGGCCACGCTCGACACCGTCTCGGCTCAATTTGTCACGGAGATCATCCTTAGCACGCTCAGAAAGCTCGCGCCACCAGTTCTCGACAGTGCGGAACATAGCCTGACGACCATCAGCGGCACCATCATCGCCATTGCGGGCTAGGGCTGGGTGATGGAAGACACCCTGGACGATACGTTGAATGGTTCGCTCAGCATCCACACGGTCATCATCCCAACACTGCACAATCTGAGGCACAACCCACTTCAGGACCTCAGATGCAACCCGGCCAGCAGGCTCGTTGAGAACATTACTGAAATGATCCTTGGACAGCATGCTGTGCGTAGGGTCGGTAGAGTAATGGTCGCTGAAGACAATGTGCTGCTTCTCGCGAGAACTGGCAATAACCTCGGACGATCCAGTTTCCAATTCGGTCTTGATCTGGTTGATAATGGGCAGGATATAAGGGGCCAAAAGACTGAAGACAAAGATATTAACCTGTTCCTGGAGTTGTTCGATAAGCTCGGGAAGGATAGGGATGTTCTCCATGAATGCGGAGATGGATTGCATGATCTCATCGTGGAACTCCATAATGGGATAGATCTGCTTAACAAGCTCTCCCATCTGCTGAGTGAAGGCCTCGGGTTCTTTGGGGCTTATCCGGAGGTTGCCCATGGAGGCGGCGCTGGCATTGTTCTCAAGCTCATCTGCCTTGCTAGCCTGGTCCTTTCCGCCAAAGACACCATCAGGAAGCTTAGCAATCAAATCCTTGATCATGCTCTTGTTTTTCTTCCTGTCGGCATCTGAGATGGCACCTTCTAACTCCTGGATCTCGGATTGAGTAGCTTTGTCCGACACCTCACCCATAACGGAATGGAGGAAATCAACACCACCGAAGGTGCCGGTAATAATAGGATAGACTGGACCACGAGTGCCCTGAACACGGAACTGGGCATTTTGGCCGACATGGGGGAAGACATTGCGTTCGCCAAGTTCTATCAGAACCAGCTCGACATAGTTGGAATGGGCAGAGTAGTCTTCCAAGCAATGGCATGCAGTACCGAGTAACCTGAGAGCTTCATGGAAGTCTGCACCACGGCCGCCGGAACGTCGTCCAAGGTTGATACATTGGCGGAAAAGGTCTCGAACCATGCCAGCAGAAGTTGTAATTCCCAAATCCTCGGATGCAATGTAGTTTTTCAGACCAGTACGCTCATCGACACTCAACTCACGCCTCTCATCAACAGGACCTCGAAGGCGGCGATCGTATTGTCGAGCATCAAGATTGTCCGCATAGTCCTATTCCGATTAGTCACCTCCTACACACAGACGACGCAGACCTAGCTTACCTTTGGGTTGTCAATATGTTCTTCGGGTCTGTAGCAACCAAGCCTGTCACGAGTGACCTCGAATTCCTTGGTTCCATACCCAAAGCTCAGGAAGCCCAGAATCCAAAGAAGAATCCTGATAGCCTCCGCCGAGACCGTTTTGACGGTTCCCACCTACATCACCCCAATATCAGCATCCATTCAGTCATGGCAACAGGACGGGATCTCGGCATCCCCACCACCTCATAGTCTGACTTACATCGACAGCTTGGGAATAGTCACCTAAAACCACATCCGTATTAGCCACGCCATCTTCCAAGCCAAATCAATCCAAGCTAGTATCTACGACTTACGGAGCCAGTTGCCGAAATAAACACGCTTAACATCCATCTTACTAAACTTCTTCCCCGTCCGCGAGGAAATCAGTATATTCAACAGCGTATCCTCTATGTCTCCATGGCGCCAATTCTGGCCCTCGATCTTTGCAAGCGACGCGATGTTGCCCGCCCCAAAGGCGTGCGTGGGCCGCGCCCAGAAGATGAGCAGGACTAAGCATGGGAGCAGGATGGAGCTGATGGGGAGCTTGGGGAGCGCCATCGTTGCGAACTCTAGGCTGAGATGAAGGGACAACTCGCACTTGAATAGATGTTGGTGCTATAGGAGGAGTGGTAGAGAAAATGAGGGGTTTGTAGGTAGCGGGGAGAGCTGTTGTCTGTCGGGGAAATCTTAGGGGTAAAGCTGAAACTGGAACTTGACACTACGTACGTCGATACCCCTCCGTTGGTGGGGTAGCAACGTGATAGCCGCCAAGAAGATAATGACATAACGTGGCCGTGAACAGTGGCCGTGCGCCGTGCGCCGCCACGCCAGCTCGTACCAGCCAGCTATCCGCCACAGATCCTGTGGCGCACGAAGCGAAGGATCGACCAGGAATCATTGCTTGTGCAAAACCCAAAATCAATGCGATGCGCCCCATGCTCCAAATTCACTCTCCACAACTTTTCATATCCCGTTAGCGAAGGACAGCGGCGTCGTTTACATATATGCCTAAAAAAAAACCACTGGTCGTCTTCATCGGATTTGGCCGATTCACACACTTTGTCCCTACTCTAAACGAACCTGGGATAATACACCGGACGGTGTGGGGGAGCTGGGCAACCAATGACCCGGCCATGCCACTACCGTACAATCCCACGACACCTCTACCAAAAAAAAAACCACACATGTTGACGCAATCGTATTGCATCAGCCGGTCGAGACGAGGAACTAATATCCATGAAATTGAACGTGCTTTTGCTGCAAGATAGAAAGAAAAGAATACGTTCCGTTTCCGCCAAGTCTTGATCCATGGAAATTATGATTCCGGGACCTATATGTGATAATAAAGACGTGTTTCGATACTGGCCAGATGTCGAATATAGCCTTTTGAGATTTGAACCACGCCTGAAGATTGCGCAAGTTAAGTTATGCAGCACCCTTCTTTTTATTTTTCTTGCGCCCCCCTCCCCCTCCCCCTCGCCTCCTCTTCTAAGAATAGTCCTGATCAATCAGTCACTTCTTCCAACTCCCCCTCTTCTAAATCTAATTTCATTTCCCTCTGAATTCCCGCCGCCAGGCGCACATAGAGACAACGACGAATTGCCTGCTTTTGTGCTGGGCTGGGCCATTCCGACAGCGAGCTGCAACTGCACGTCTTCGAATCCAGTTGCAGCGTTACATGGATAAGTGCGTATCTCCCAACCTGTCCACCCTCTAGGAATATGCAAAGCATCGGACAACGCCTCCGCGTTTGCCCCCATCTGAAGCGGTTTGGTCAGGTGGTGCCGCGAGGGGTCGACACCTTGAGCGACGACTGCCCAGCAAGGGAGGCGCTCGAGCGACAAAAGATAACCATCAAGATGGGAGCGGGAATCGCGGGATTATTCGGGCAGGACGTGTCACGCCGAAAGGAGCCGTTGAAAGAGCAGAGGTTGATAGACTGTGCACATGACGGGGAATGGAAATGACATTGGTGATGTAGCGTCTTCGCGCCTTAGGTGATAGGTGAGGAAACACAGACCGCCCCAGGCGAGACCTCTTGAGTCGTCCCGACAGGCAACCTCTTTAGTCTTTCTCAACATTTAACCTTGGATATTGATGGCAGCAGTAGTACGTGGCAGACCTTAACGATCATTGCATTTTTATGTGTACCTGAGTCGGGTGCACCGACATGGCGTGATTCCGTTGTCAGTAGCAGTGATAGTGACATGTTTTTCTCCTAACAATAGACCTGTCAAAAAAACTTTTGGTCTTTCTGGGACCTCCCTCTGCGCCCACCCGCGAGTGGAAGAACCCAATTCCACGTTTTCAGTGTAACTGTTGCTTGCACAGGGAGGAGCGCTTACTGCGAAAAAACGACCTTGCTGTAGTGACACGCTAGCAACTGCGCTGCAACGTGACTTCGTCGAATTGTGGAGTCTGTACGCTGGACTACATACCCAAGTGCCAAGGCGGGCACCACGCCTGCTTGTATAGTGGCAGAGGTGTACAAAGTCTCGCGAAGAATTGAATGACAGCTGCAAGTCGCCTGGCCGCTTCCCCCAATTGCTTCTATTGCATCTTGTGTAGCTGTCATTGCCCGAATCGTCATGCTGCAAACTTGCAGTTGATGACCCACTGGAGCCTCAACAGCTAGTATGGGGGGAGAGGGGATTTTTTATCAATGCTTATACAAGGCCGTGCAGCTTGGTCGACGGTGGATCATATCAAACAAGAAATGTCCAGAAACTTGGATAGACGAATTCGTCTTCGAAGATGCGCCTGACTTGCTCCAGAACAAACGACTCCACCTTGCCTACATTCTTGAGTACTTGTCGTCCACTGCCTCCCTCGCCGATCTCGCTCTCCACTTTGATATGCTCCAGCAGGCCGCCGATGCGTGGTCGCTGTAGGCTCTGGCTTTGGCTCTGGTTCTGCCGTCCGGGCGTTTGTGGATCCGATTGAAGAGAGTCCAGGTTGGTTTCACTGCCTACTAGTGCATCTGCGTCCTCGGGAGCCAGGAAACAGAAATGCGCACGCTTCTTGATGTATGCGAGGATAGCAACTCCGTCAAAGGTTAGCCCGGTGATGTTAAGCTTCAACGGTATCCCAACAAAACTTGGCATAGGATAGTCGAGTAGAATTTCTGCGGTAAGCGACATCTTGACGTCTCCAGAATATTGCACATGTGCCACAACCTGGATGTCTTCGGGACTCTTATCGCGCATACGGGGAGGCGGTGCAGAAGGCGTCCCATGGTAATCTTCTTCAGAGGAATCGGAAGAGGCGGCAGCAGAGGATTTTTTGCCAGCGTCAAGTTCATGATGGGAGGAAGGACGAGTGCTGGGATCGGGATTCGACTGCGGCGTCAGGGTCAAGGAGCCGAATGAGGCGGCATTGCGAAGGCGCAGCTCAGTCGGAGTGGATGGCCGGCCGCTGGGAATGCCAGGCCAGCCCTGTAACTGGGCACCGGCTACGGCAGCAAGAGGAGTGGTAGTACCAGAGAGGCCAGCGCCTAGGGGAAGATGGAAGTAATTGATGTTTGACGTGCCTCCGGGAATACCTGGAGTTGAGGCCCCTCTGGTGAGGAAAGGACTAGCGAGCGGATCTGGGGACGCCAGTATAGTGCGGATTCCGGGCACTCGCACATTGGCGTAAGGAGACGCTAAAGGTGATGGAAATGGTGAAGGAGGTCCTTCTTGATCACCCGAGAGTCCTCCCCGTTCCGATTCTCTGGTGCGGCGCTCCTTTGTCGAACGTGGATGGGCATCGCTAGGTTCGTGTTGGTCAGATTCATCTTGGTCAGGTTCGTCGTGCTCGTCCGGATAATCTTCATCCTCCTCGTAAAAGTCTGGCAGTGGATCGCAGATGTCCTTGATCTCAATATCTGGGGGCACGCTCCCGAAGTCGAACGAGTGGACCTTGACGGATCGGATGAAACGCGGCAGCGTGACCTGCTGGAACTTGTCGTGGATGAAGGCGCGGATAGTCTCTGCGCGGGCAATACCATCTGCGCCGGCCGTAAGCGTATCCCAGTTGATATCAATCGACATCGTTATTTGGCACGGAGTGTGGTGGGCTGGCGGAGGTTGCTCGGATTGGGATCATTGGGATCATTGGGGGTTTGCTGTGCTCGGTTAAGTTGGGGCACAGGGCAACGTCAGCCTCGACTAATTAGCGGCTGGCATCCATGGCTCCCTCCAACATGGGGATGGGGATGGGGGTGACAAAGTGTATGCACCTGAACGAAAAACCAACAAAAGTCCAACACCACCTCAATAACAACGATATTCAAGAGCCGTTGACGGCGCTTCATCTTCCAAGAATGTGCTCATGCGCCGCCCACGGGCGCCTTTGATCGCGGCTGACCCCTTGTTTGTTGCCGGCACCCCCGGCCCAGCCGCTGTGTGTGCGCCGTTTGTCTTTAGCCCGCAGCCGTTCTGGCGACATCATCATTATCATCATCTGATTCTGGCGGCCCTTTGGCTCTGGGCGAAGGAAATTGTTGGCCGTCACAATATAGAGGAGTTGACATGATTCATCGTACGCGGCGGCAAGGCCCACTTGTCTCTATAAAAAACGAAAGGCCCAGATAGCAGAGCCGCATAGCGCTGCTGCACATGGTTGCGCGTTCATGCAGCGCACATGCCGTCCCCAACGTCGTTGCAGCAGCAGCAGCTCCCTCTTGCGCCGACGGACTGCGCGACAGATGGAAGCCCTGGAAAAGGCGTCAGGGAAGCGAACAAGGCACGTTGTCGCGGCTAGGGGTTCGACGGCGATAGGCGCTGCGTGCATGCTCCGCTCCAGGCATATATATTACTTGGGCCAAGCATCTCGCTGGAGGACATGGACATGGGCGCGACCCCCCATGTGGTTATGTGGTTGATATCCCAAGTCAAGACGGCGCGGCAGAAGAGGGCGGCGCAGCGCGGAGTGATCAGCTGCTTTCCAAGGTTGCCGTATATGCTACTGCTAGATTGTTGGCTCAGTCTTTGGTTCGTTCAATCAATAGGTAATTCCCCCCGCCGTGTGTCAGACGTCCGCCTTCTGGAAGGCTATTCCCAGGGTAGCACTTGTCCGGATCAGGTAACTTGGGTATATATCAGGTCAAATATACCACCCTCGGGTCGGCTATATGACGATCACGCATGCCCTACATGGAGGGAGGGGAGGACTCGCCGCAGCGTCACATGAAACCTCCAGAAAAACTCGTCCAATCTTCACGTCCATCACACAACGTCGTTCCATCCACAGTCCGTGACAGTCCATGGTCTGCAGAGAGGTGCCGTAATATCTGTGAGACCGGGCATAGGCGACCAGGCTGACTCTAACGGGCCGTCCCCTTCCAGGCGCGGGAGGATCAGTGAGCAGTTGGCTCATTCGTCTGACTGTGCCTCGCACTGGTCTTTGTTCCCAGGTCGAAGAATGATGGCTCTCTTTGGCCCCTGCCCGCACTGCATGAACGAGAGTATTATAACCTCACCTCACTTATCAGGCCCTATCACCGTCCGCTTCTAGACACCCACCTAACTCGACTGCCTGCACCGGGGCTGCGTCCAAGTGCTACTGGGCTTAGATTATAGCATTTGCGAGCAATATCAAGGGCAAATAAGGCTGTCGCCATGGCCGTGGCCGGGTGACTTGCAAAACTGGATTCTGACATAGGCTACGAGCCGTGGCCCACCGAGTCCCTGTACTGTGTACTAATATGTACTTTGCAGTCGTCTCAAACGAGATGTACTAGCGGGCCATAACCCCACCGATTGGCGAAAAAACGGTGCTGCAGCTGCGGCTGTCATTCGTCGCTGCTGGACACTTGGTAGATCAATTGATGCTGATTGGACTTGTAACTGGAAAATGATGGGCTCTGCCCTCGCACGACGACCCCATACGGTTTAATGTTTCAAAGAGTGGCTGGCCATTCAAAATCCAGACTTCCTTTCTGGAAGCTGTCTGAGGCGCCCTCGCATTAATTCAACTCGCTTTTCTGTCTGATTCCGCTCGTGTCCCGTCTCCCCGCCTTGGCGTGCCCTGGAGCGACCCTGGAAAGACGTTGTAATACTAGTAATGGTAGTAGAGAAAGAAGATAGAGGATATAGTGAGGAAGAAAATGACGCCCAGATTGCCCGCTCTTCATAATCGCATTAACAGTGAGAATTGTGAGTCCGATAATCATGTAGAAAATGGGGACGCCCGGCAACACAAGATGCGAGGGGCTATGCAAGACCAGCCTGTATTCAAACGCCGGACTCACGATGGTCCATGTCGAGTCCAATGCCCCATCCAACGCCTTTAAACTTTTGTCCGTGACGCCGTAAAATGCAGCCTGCGATAGTGGGCCGGCCTTTTGTTTAGGCAGCTTGTACTACAGGACTAGAATATCGAGTGAAGGGGCGCTGCTCGTCAAGTGCAGCCCGTGTGGTCTCGAGGAGACACCCTTTCTGCGTGCCACCGGCCGTCAATGGGGTGTGTCGTCCGGATAAAGTCTGCGGTAGCACCCTGGGAGCGGAATTTGTCAGAGGGTGCAAGCGGGTAGGGCGGATGTTGTAGGGTGCGTACCTGTCAAGAACCATCGCAATGATCACAGTGCTCGTCGTGCTCAACTTTCTTGGTCTTAGTGTCGTTGCATGTCGATGTCTTTGATGGTGCGCAGCGGGCCTTTTCTGTGATCTGGTGGCCGCAGCCGTATGTGTGTATTACGACAGTGCACATGTTGGCGAGGGTGGAAAGGGCGCAATGGGGTTGGGAGGAACGGTCTGAAGGTTTGTACGGCGAAAGAGAAGCTTTCTCTGCTGCGGTGGTGCGAGGAGTGAGAGCGGAAAGGCGGGGTGGAGCAGCGACGCGATGATTGGCTGCAGGCGGAGCAGGTGGGGAGCTCTGAGAGCTTGTTGCGGTACGGCCAAAGAACAACGGCGGGCGGCAGCTATGGCAATGGCAATGGCAATAAGAGGCGTGTGGCGGGCGCTGCGGAGAGACAATGGCGACAAGAAGATGGCGTGGGGAGGGGGAGCAGCAAAAAGCAGCAAGGCGACGCGGGCCGGACCTGGGGGATTGTCGAGGTTGGAGTGGTGGATGGAGCAGCTGGTGTAGGTACGGAAGTAGATCGGCGCTCTTGGAGAGCAGCGGTAATAGTAACAATAGATGACCTTGGAAGCGATTAAGACCACATGTATGCGTGTGTGGAGGTGGTGGTGGTGCTTGATGGATGGCGGTATATGGGATGGTGGGAGGGAAGCGGTACGTGGAGGAGAACAGCAAAGCTTGGGGCAGGAAGCAAAAAAAGCAGAAGAGGAACAAGAATAAGAAGTAGAAGAAAAAGTGCTAGGGGTAATGCTTGCCTCCTTTGAGGAATGGCACTGGGCACTGATGGGCAGCGACAGGGAGGTTAGAAGGGAGAAGAGTATGTAAGTCGCTGGGGGTGGGCCGTGGGGTGGTTTTATAAGAGAAGGGAGGTATGGGAGGAACTTAAGCATGGAGCATGGAGCAACATGGAGCGTTGAGCATGGAGCAGCATGGAGGCATGGCCAGCTTGCTTCGAGCAGACGGTGCTCTCCTCCCTCCTCCTCCTCTGGCAAGCTGGTGTTAGATTACTGCCGCTGCCGTTTGCAACACATCGAGTGTGCGACCGACTTGTACAGCCGTTGGCTCCGTGCGGGACGAGCAAGGCCATGGACGCACCGCGGGCGTTGGCCTTGACGCCTGGGCGAACAGGGAACAGTCCGACCGGGGGATCCCGTCGTATCGCAGCCTGCAGACGCCGCAGCGACGACGACGAGTGAATGAGTGAGAGCTGCGCTACGAATTGCAGCAGTGGCAGCAGCAGCAGCAGCAGCAAGCCCCCAGTCCAGAGGAGAGACGCCAGAGCGCGCAATGTGCCCCCATGTTAGCTATGTTAGCCATTGTTAGCCCATGGGATGGAGCCATGGGGGGGCCGCCCAATCGCGGCACCAGGACGCCGCGCAGCAGCAGCAGTCAAAAGTGAATTTGAAAGATAGAAGACCAGAACAGAGCAGAGAGAAGAAAAAAGACAGAGAGAGAGAGGGGTGCGCAGCTGGGGTCCACCCTTCCGAGCGAGCCAGCGAACGAGGAAGAAGACTGGGTGGTTGGACTGGGAAAATAGCGGTCGCATGTCACCTCCCCTCCCTCTTCCAAGTCCAGTCCCAGGTCCAAGTCCCTCCTGTGAGCACTGGAGAGCAGTGTGCTAGGTGATGTGTGATGGGGTGCCGGGCACTTCGTTCGTCGTGGGCTGTCCTGGTCTCGCTCAGCGCTCAGCATTTCACACACACACAACACAAACTCGCTCAGGACTCGCTCAAGACTCGCTCCCAACTTCTCAGCCGACAAAGACCCATGTGAGACTCGCGGAGAAGCGAGACACCTTGGGCCTTGAAGTCAATTTCAAATTGGCTGCTGGTCGAAGAGTATCGCGCCGCGACTGACTGGCGCGCCGGATGTTTCTCGCACTGCCGCTTGACTCTGCGCCCCCGCTGGGGGCAGACGTGCTCTGTGCGTCCAGTGTGCTGCTCTCTCCAGGGCTTCCTCCAGGGCCTCCGCCAGGGCCTCTCGCGATGTGGCGGTTTGGCTTCTGGCACTGCTATGCTGAAATAGAACACACCTATCGACCGCCGCCCCTCCAGGCTCCATGGGTGTGTTCTTGATATGGCTCAGCCCAACAATTAGCCGGTCGCTCGCAAACTTGTGCTGCGCGGCCAAAGACGATCGCCAACGGAAGAAAGCCCGCCCACTGCTGTCCAGTCTCGACGCGGAGACTCGATGCTGGCCGGCCGCCGTGGGCCATGGTCGGAAAGGGTGGGCATGCCTTGCCTCAGCCCTGTGGCCTGATGGCCGCCGTATCCTCCATGTACTTTGTAATACTGTATGCTCGTCTGCCCAGAGTGCCCACATGTCCAATTGTCCATCTGCTCAGGGACGAGGGATGATGATTAGAGAGACGTCTGTCCCAGGGCTCTCCCCCGTACTCAACCCGTACACATCCCGTACTGCCCATCGTCTCTGCTGCTCAACGCAAGTACCCTGCGACAATATTGAAAATGGGCCCACCGTACACTTTGCACTGTCCGCAACAGAGGCCGCTTGCATTCGTCGCGGACGCCGGCAGCACCCCTCCTCCCTGTCCAAACCAACGACGTCGTCATCCTCTGCCAAACAGAGTTCAGCACCCGCAGCCTCTGTTTCTGGCTTCCCGTCGCGGCGCCCGCTGATTCACAAAGGCAACAGCCGATTTCTTCTTCAGTTTCGTCGACTGTGTGCTCCACCACACCGAGAAACCGCGAGAGTGATTCCAGTTATAATCTCTCACGCAACCTCTTGCGGTCTGAGCGTTGATGAAAAAGCGACTGTCCACTCCAGAGTCCATGCGTACATACAGACATCCTAGGGTCATTGCATCCGCACATGGCACCCTGGTCCCCACTGCAACCTCTTTGCGAGCTTCAAGAGGAACAGTCGAGTGTGGTTGTTCATCGTGTGTCGTGTCTCCGCCAGCGCGCAGCACGTCGTCAACAGAGGGGCGGGTGGAACATTGATGGTAGCTGTTCCCCTTGCATAGCTACAAACGGAACAGCTGACGCAGCGAAGCGTAACAGGGGGAGGGAGCGCCACAGGATTTTCGCGAATTAAGCAGCCAGCCTTGTTTTCGTCCCTATTCAGTACAATAGACGGACATTCGAGGATCGTTAGGCCGTTGTGCGCGGATTCGGCATGTTGCGATTAAATTGGGCCTTTTGGATAATCTTCACCATCCTGAGTCAGGTGGCAGTTCGAACGTCAGTCCGCGACCAGCAGCCTGGAGATTTCAAGAGCCCGTATGATTTTGGCTCGTGACAAGAAAAGAAAGGCTACATGGGACGCCAAGCTGCAGACAGAGACGAAAGCAGTCTCATCCGGCCACGGCCAGGTACAACTATATTTGTACAAGATGTATGGGTACGGGGTGCCTCCTGGGCGAGAGGACTAGGTTCCTAGAAACTTTCGACGATGACTGTGTAGGCACCGCACAAGACAATACAGCAGTGCTTCCGGATATGTGCAGGGCGACGTTGCAAATGCCGACCATGGATTCGCGTGACTGCCGGCGGTTTTCACGCCACTAGGCGTGTTGGCGTTATGGCTCCAGCTCTCTGCACCTACAGAAGACCAGAGCAAGAACGAGAAAGCGGAAGATGCTCGACATGTTGTTTTGCGAGGTGAACCTAGGGATCCCGGCACGTAATATTCGATGAGTACACAACATGTACACGGTAAGTACTAACGACTCCCATATACCTTTGTACCTGTGAATGCACCCAGTAATGCTAGTTTGTGGATCGCCGCCTCCTGTCAGGCTGTTTAAAGAGCCACCGGCGAAGAGCGCCGCGCAAAAAGGGAAAAAAAATGGAGCCTCTCAACGGCACGACAAGAGAAGACGAAGTGGAGTCGAGGTGATGAAAGTTGCGTCAATGACGCCTTGCCTTATCCAGTGCTAGCGCTACGGGCCGTTCGCCCAGCGAAGATCCTGTCACGTGCATGAGAACGGATCATCACGCCTCTTCGCGAAAATACCCACGATACCCTCTTGAGACGCCAGCCGTCCGCCCTGCTATTCGTTCGGCCCTGATTCGAGGGCGTTCAGGGAGACACACCCCTCGACACGATCATTTGGATCGACTTACCCTTCATCAGCAGCCGTTCGCTGGTGAAACTGGCGTTTCATGCAGTGATCGCTCGACGACTCACCCTCCTGTTCGTTTCGACCGACCCACCTCAGAACGTCCATCTGTCCAGCTTGCTTTCACCAATGGACGCTCTCGTCTTAATTCCAGCGGCTCCGTCCTATGTACATATTGTGCATTGTGACCTGGGGCGTTCTCGTCGCCGCGTTGCCCTAGGCCACTGCAACAACCCGTTGACTTTCGGGGCGCCTTCTGCCGACTCTGCCTGTGGCGTTCTTCTGGCCTCCTACCATTGCGGCTAGGCTCGGATATAGAGGGACCTTTAGGCTTCAGCAGTGTCTCTGTTGTTGGGCCCCATCCTCCAGAAAAAGAAGACACAGCTCCCCACTGGATCGCCCTCATGCCAGCAGAATGCGGGGTGCCAAGTAAAAGCAATGCCTTTGGACATGGGGGTCGCAATAGCAGCCCGACAACAGATTCATGAACAGCACAACACTGGAGAGCAGCTAAACTGCATCTCCTTCATCATGTACGCAATAAACTTCAAGGAGAAATAAATATGTTTCTTTCTGTCACTGTTATCCGGCAGAACCAATTGCTCCATAGTTTCGCCCGATTTGAGATACCTCTTAGAGTGGCCCGCTGCCGCACACGATCCACATGCGTAGATCTCAACTTGAACCAGGAATTGGTGCTTGCCATGCATCGCTTCCGGTTTTTGTTCGTCTATAGAGGCAAGGGATGGATAATTGGTCCGCGGTACAGTCTAGTTTTGTTCACGTTATGCTGACTGACAGCTCAGCACAGTTCATACCCTTGATTCTTTTCTCCACGCTTGAATTGCCAGCCTGATCTCTTCCGCTGGTCCCCTCCTCTCATCCTCAACCCGCACCACTGGAAGGAATCCACTGAAAACATTTTGTTTATGCCTAGTCACGCTACGGCTCCGGCGCTTGTGGAGGGCGTCGACCAAAGGATCAA
The DNA here is from genome assembly GCA_020744415.1 of Dendryphion nanum. Lineage (NCBI taxonomy): Eukaryota > Fungi > Ascomycota > Dothideomycetes > Pleosporales > Torulaceae > Dendryphion > Dendryphion nanum. The sequence continues at coordinate 1,934,666 of JAGMWT010000001.1, read as the reverse complement.
AACCAATACTAATAGTGATTGTAATTGACCATAGACCGCTATGGAGAGTGCTCCTTGAATCTGTACAATGTCTGTCGGCAAGACATGGTAGCAGATCAGCCAATGTGTAATTACTCACCTAAGACGTCTTGAATTTTCTGGTTCGATTCAACATATTGGTCAAATCGTCCCTAGCTAGGTCAGATGGAACAGGTCTTCAGCCTAATTCAACGCATCCTGCGACTGAAAGGCAAACCTCCGAGCCGGTCTGCCAGGATCTCGATCGCTTCCACATGTCGCTTTTTTTGTTTTTATCTCCTAAATATGCCGGGGTGACGTTGTCATTTGGAAGATATCTATGTGGCTATGGTCAAGATCTCGGGAAGTCGGGTTCTCCTTGCCTCGATATCACTCGAAACTGCCGCGTCGACGTTGACATTTCTTATTCAAGGTTCCTATCGGTAAGTTCCTCGCAGTATCATTCAAAAAGGGTAATCTGGTCTTGCGGCACACTATCCCTCCTCCTGACGTTAGATTTATAACGCCCTCAAAGGTATGCTTGATCAGATTGTTCGCTTGGCGTTCGAGAGTATACAAGCATGGCAGCCATGCTATATGAATTTTACACGTACCGATTTACTATTCTTAACTTGCTTGTTATACTGACAGCAATTGACAGGATGACTGGCACGCGGTACATACAAATACTCTTCGCTTACCCCCACATGGAGGAACTGCTGGGAGTTCCGACACCCCCACCCTGTACCTCGGCTCTGAGTGCAAGCCACGGCTCGCGAAATCTCACACCTGAAGCCATGAACATGATCTGATGCTCCGTGTCAACGTGCAGAGGTCACCCTGTTTCGTTGCAGAGATTACGCCTCTTCATGTGCCAAGATATGAAAGAGGGAGGTTGTAGCTTGGACGATGCATCCGCATCACACAACTACGCATACACGGCATATGATGATCGATTATACATGGTAGATGCGGAATTGGGCCTACTGAACACAACTTGACGCAAATGCGGTCCCACTCCGAAAGCTGTGGCTTTGCAAGCGTGAGCAATAGCCCCAAAGGACGCAGACACCCGCCGCCCCTTTGTTGCAGCAGTGACACAGTGGAAGAAGTAAAGTATTGCAGCGTTAGTGTTATACGCAAGTAGCCAGATAGCGCCGACCCTAACCTGAGTACACTCGGTTATGGCTTCAACACGTCTTACCGCAATAGAACCGTTCACTCTGCAAAAGAGCCAACATCGATGACTGAATACGGTTCGCAACTCCGATGCTGTAGTCCCTTACCCATAACGGCATGCTCTCAGTTAGCATCACTGCAAGTAAAATGAAATCGATGGCCGACGGACCGGTGGAACTAAAGCTTAAAATAAAATTGAGCCCGAAGAAGCACCAAAGTTTAAAAAGTCGCATGCATTTCGGCCTGACACTCCTTCGCGGGGCGCGGCTGGCGTCCGAGGAGGGGTAATTGGACTATGTACGAGTCTAGACTGCATGTACGAGACTTACTCGATGGCCCGCGACAACCCGCACTGGGCTTGGAGCCAAGCTTTATGTCAACGGTTTTTTCATGCTGCCTTTAAACTTTGACGGCCTAACGGTTCGGCGCAACATATGATCAGACGCAGTGCCGCCAGACACCGGTTCCAAAACACTCGATTCGAACGGAACTCAATATGTTTCCTTTACCGCTGCCGTTGTCTCAATTCTTTACCTGGCCCAAAAAAGTATGGATTCGACGACCATGGGGGTGAAGATTGCAAAGAGACGGAATTGCGCCGCGAAGACGTCTAGGGAGCGTGAGCATGCTTCCCCGTCGCCCGCAGCTGTGTCTCAAACCATGTGGCTTTTTTGTCCTTTCCTGGCTCTCTATTATATGTCTGACATATCTCATTGGTGCCTTTGCCGTTCTCCAGAATCCGCCACTCTGTAATTCGCTACCTACGACCTAGATAACGCCACGCACAATCTTGCATTCACGCCGCAATGGCAAGGCGCGCCTCCGGACTTGCATCATGATTACTCCATTTTGTCCCATTTAACGCCAACAGAATCCTCGCTTCCATTACCATTTCATATTCCATTTCTCAGCATGCAATTCTAGGTTTTTCCGATTTCATATCGGAGGTTTTTACCGTCGCAGAATGTGCTCAATCGAGCTTGCTAGCGTGCCTCGGCTCGGCATATCGATCGACCTCCACTTTCACGACTGAAGCTCACCATCATCAACGATCCAATTAGCAGAAAAGTATTTCTAACCCTGGTCCACGCCAAAAAGGAGCGGGTGTCGACCCAGAAGCAGCAATATATGGCCGCTTTACAGGCCCAAAAAGTGCAGCGGTCATAGTGGACAGCAGAGAATGGACATCAGTGGATCACGAATACAGGTGATGTCGCGCCGACGTCATGATCACGTCCCCAATAATCGAAGCGTCACTTATGTATACCCCACCACCAAAATCTAAAGGTTCCCCCTTTGGCTTTTAAGCTATTGTATATTTCCAATTCCTACCTTTCAATTCGAAGTACAATGGCATCATCAATTCTTGCTGGTGTAAAAGAAACTGCAAAAAGCGCCATGAGTTCCCAAGATTCTGCAAAGGTTGCGGACCTTGCAAGAGATACAAAGGATGTACACGACAAGAGCAACAGAATTACAAGTGACTTCGGCACGAAGCAAACCAACACTGATGATTGGTTGAGGGTGGCGAGTGAGGACAAAACGGGGCCAGGGTTGTTAGAGGATCCCTTTGGTCGCGAGAAGATTCACCGCTTTGATCATGAACGCATTCCTGGTAAGGGCAACCATGATCATATCCCAAAATCGGTACTGACATCGTTTAGAACGCGTGGTTCATGCACGGGGTTCAGGAGCTTTTGGCAAATTCACCCTCTTCGAGTCAGCTGCGGATGTCAGTTCGGCAGGCGTGCTTACAGATACTTCCCGCGAAACACCTGTTTTCCTTCGATTTTCAACCGTCCTCGGCAGTCGTGGATCAGCAGATACCGTCCGAGATGTTCGAGGATTTGCCGTGAAGTTTTATACCGAGGAGGGCAACTGGGACATCGTTGGAAACAATATCCCAGTATTCTTCATCCAGGATGCGATGAAGTTTCCCGATGTCATACACGCTGCGAAGCCTGAACCACACAATGAGATCCCCCAGGTACGTAAATCAAGTTTGATACGATCCAGTTTGATCTAATGTTCACAGGCTCAATCTGCACACAATAATTTCTGGGATTTCCAATACATGCATCCCGAAGCCACACACATGTTTTTCTGGGCCATGAGCGACCGAACTATCCCTCGCTCATATCGTATGATGCAAGGCTTCGGTGTGAACACTTATACTCTCATCAACGCCAAGGGCGAAAGGCATTTCGTCAAATTCATTTTCACACCGGAACTGGGAGTACATAGTTTTGTATGGGATGAAGCATTGAAGATCGCTGGGCAGGACCCCGACTTCCACCGCAAGGACTTGTGGACAGCCATTGAGAATGGTGCCTACCCGAAGTGGAAATTTGGAATCCAGGTTATTCCTGAGTCGCGAGAGAACGATTTCGATTTCGATATCCTTGATGCTACTAAGGTCTGGCCAGAGGAGCTTGTACCCATCCGATATATTGGCCAATTGGAGCTCAATAGGAATCCTGATGAATTCTTCACCCAAACCGAGCAAGTAGCATTTTGCACCAGTCATATCGTACCCGGAATTGGCTTCTCAGACGATCCTCTGCTACAAGGTAGGAATTTCTCCTACTCCGATACCCAGTTGTCCCGTCTAGGCATCAACTGGCAAGAGCTTCCCATCAACCGACCGGTGTGCCCCGTCATGAATTTCAACCGGGATGGAGCTATGAGGCATACCATCACTAAGGGCACAGTTAACTATTGGCCAAATCGATTTGAGGCGAATCCTCCAGCAACTAAGGAAGAAGGAGGCTACTTAGACTATCCTGAGAAGATTGCTGGGATCAAAGTTCGGATGCGAAGTAAGAAGTTCAGGGAGCACTTCAATCAGGCGGAACTTTTCTACAACTCCCTCTCGCCTCATGAGAAGGCCCATCTTCAGGCCGCCCTTGGCTTCGAGCTAGACCATTGCGATGACCCAATCGTTTATACCCGCCTTGTCGAACGTCTCACCTATATTGATCTCGACCTTGCACAAAGCACTGCAGAGCTCGTTGGTGGCGACATTCCGCAGGAGCAGAAGCGTCCCCGACACAATCAGAAGGCAAAGGGGTTGTCACAAACCGAGTATGCGCCATCGGAGCCTACTATTGCCACCCGCATGATTGCCATCATTATCGCGGATGGGTACGACGCAGTTGCATATAACGGTATCAAAGCCGCCTTGACTGCTGCTGGTGCCCTCCCATTCACCATTGGTGTACGAAGGAACAAAATATACGCCGAGGGCGAGGACAAGAGCACTGGTAAAGGTGTGGTTCCAGACCATCATCTTGAGGGTATGAGATCAACTTTGTTTGACAGTGTCTTCGTGCCTGGCGGTGTAAAGTCGATTGAGACTCTGAAGAAGAACGGTCGTGCTATCCACTGGGTTCGCGAGGCTTTTGGCCATCTCAAGGCAATCGGAGCGACGGGCGAGGCGGTTGAATTTGTAAAGGATGCTTGCAATCTCCCTGGTCTGTCGTTCTCCAGCTCGGGAGAGACAGTGGAATCTTTCGGTGTCGTTACTGCTGCACAGGTTAAGCCAGAAAGCTTCAAGGAGGCTATCAAGATGGCTGCAGGTGCGAAGGACTTCGTTGATGCGTATACCTTCGCCATCTCACAGCACAAGAACTATGAGCGTGAGCTGCAGGGCTTGTCGACCATGGTTGCGTACTAAAACTGGACTATCATGTACTTCTCTTGGAAGTAATACTTACCAAAAAGCATGAAAATGTAAATATAATGAAATTGTAAGAGCATACGATTACAAAAGTATAAGGCTGTGCAATTTGATTTCACACCTTAGCACCACTTGTGTTCTCATCCAAAGATGTACTCAGCAGTGAACACTCTTTTCCAGTTATTACATGTGAAAAGTCGATGCTTTCCAAAACCTTGCTTCAACAATCATCTATTGACTCACAATCGATGTCCCACATCCGATGATCGCATCCGGACCGACTCTGTCGGGACTCGGTTGTAACTAACATGAGCACAGACCCCACTATTCCCAACCCACACCTCCGACATCGTCAAATTCGTCTGTGCGAACGGAAACCAACCTCCGTTATATGTAATCGCACCATCCAGACTTCAGGTGAGTTCTTTTACAACGTCAATCCCTCATGTTTTCCGATAAGTGCTTCACATCCAAGAGATAGAATTGGTGCATTGAAGACAATGCTGTCGATGCATGGAGACTAGATCATTGGCTTCATCGGCGATTGGCCGTCGGAATAGATGGTGCATTTTCCGGCATACGATGGTCAAGATAAACTGATGGATGGGAGTGGAAGACGCGTGTTTTCGTAGTTGCCCAGTGACTGACACTATTCGGACTTTTATATAAGGTAGCTGCGTTGCCCACGTTGCTCTACTTTATTCATCTCATGACCCATGTACCATTTCCCTTCAACATTGCTCCTCTTCTCACAATCTCTTGAAGCACCGAGCCAAAGTCCACCTTACTACCTCACCCAACATGTCTAAAGAAACTCCAAACTTCACTGTTCTCGGTGCTGGCGTGATTGGCCTCACAACCGCACTCGTCTTGCGCGAAAACTACCCCGCTTCCACCATTACGATCGTCGCCAAGCATTTTCCCGGAGACCGATCAATTGAGTATACTTCGCCATGGGCTGGTGCAAACTGGGCCTCAATGGCAAACGACAACGGTCCGCTGGAGAAGTACGATGAAATTACGTTCAAAAAATTCAGCGAGATCGTGGAGCGGTATCCTGAGGCTGGTGTAGGAAGGATGGGAATGCGAGGATATTTTGATGGGTATGTTGGTTGAAAGTCTTGGATGAAAGGGAGTTTGTGCTCATTCTGGATAGTCCACTTGAAGAATCTGGCCTTTTGACCCCACAGACAGGGAAAATCTGGTATGACGAGCTCGTTGGTGGTCTGAAGCAAGTTCCCAAAGAAGAGCTCCCAGAGGGTGCAGTATTCGGGCTCGATTTCCCCAGCACATTCCGCATCAACACACAGATTTATCTCGGCTGGTAAGCTCCAAGGAAACTCTGGAAATTCCCCATTTACCAAACACACTAAACCTCACCCCTAGGCTCCAAAATCTCGTCCTCAGCAAATCCATTCACCTAATTCGCCGAACCTACCCCTCCCTCTCCTCTATCCTCTCCGACTTCCCCTCCACCACCGCCCTCATAAATGCCTCAGCCCTAGGCTCGTTACGCCTCGCCGACGTTCTCGACAACTCACTCTACCCAACACGCGGCCAAACGATCCTAATCGCCGAGCCGAAAACGCCCATTCCACGCATGTACTTCCGGTCACAAAAACGCATCCACAGCGACACGACCTACGTCTTCCCGCGCATTCTTGGCGGCGGTGTGATTCTCGGCGGAAGTCGACAGGATAATAATTGGAGCCCGGAGGTCGATCATGAGCTAGCGAGGGAGATTATGGATAGTTGTTGTAAGGTGTGTCCCGAGTTGGGCAGGCCGGAGGATTTGCAGGTCATTAGCCATAATGTGGGGTTGAGGCCGAGTAGAAAGGGGGGGCCGAGGATTGAGGTGGAAAGATGGGAGGGGGGGACGCCAGTGGTTCATGCATATGGACATTCGGGCGCCGGGTTTCAGAGTTCGTGGTGAGTTTTTGCTTTGGGGGGGTGCTGGGATTTTGAAGCTAATTTTCTCTTTCGTAGGGGCACGGCGGAACGAGTGTTGGAGTTGGTGCAGAAGTCGTTGGGGAGTAGTCCGAAGTTGTAATTGGTATCGGGGATAAGTTGGGATGCTTGGGAGACATGAAGGGGATTATATCTTTTTAATCACGCCGCGCATTGGAAACATGCGTTTCGATGTGGAATATTTACTCTTTTTGGAGTATGAGATGAAAAGATTCTTCCCGAAATCAAAGATAATGCTTCTAATTGGTAAAATTGGGGACTAGGAAAACGAAATCATATCCATCTTTCTCATGTAATTCATGGTAAATGTAACAGAGATATCACATTGATGAGATGGAGTTCGTGTGAAATGTCCTTCTATAGTGTCACTGCCAACAGGATGGCATCAGTGAACAAGTCAGAGTATTGATACAGTGCCATGTACCTTAACTTGTGAACGTTTATATGAAATTGATATTGCGATGTCGCGTGGTAACAAGCAACTGTAACTACTAAACCATTTCCATAGCTTTGTAAGTTTCTTCGGTAATCTCTTCTACATAACTAACTGATGCTATTCGTATTGAAGTCTTGATTCCAAAACAGCCATTACAAGAAGTATATTTATCGTCATATTTCATGATTATACTGAGAAGTTTACTACTTATGTTCCACTTGTAATGATTATCTTGCTCCACAAAATCCAAAACTCCATCTAAATTTATCGTAACACATGGATCTATTTCAGCTTTACATAAAAGCAGCAGTATGATCGGGAGAAGGGTATATACAACAACACCAAGGCCATAACTAGGGATACAATGCAAATTAGCCTGGAAACTATAGATGGAAACACAGTGCAAATACCTGTTTGTTGTTCGCGAGAATCTTTTGCAATCTAGCATATCATAGACATTTCGTCGGGTCCAATACTACTCAACATGTCTTGGTAGCCCATGAGAATAGATATCTTGCCCTTGGACATGATAACTAAATGAAAGGGTAGTGCTAATTCGTTGACACTAAGTCTGGAACTGCGAACGAACCGCTGCACATTTAGATACTGAAATTAGTCATTGGAACTCAAAAATTTGTGATTTATACACCATCATGGTATATAGAGTACAATTAACTGCAAAAAGCCTATTCCAACGACTCACTATCCATGCAGGGCATCGATCCACTATTAGGTACGTCGATATCGGTATTACCATGGTGGAGTAGCTGATAGGGTAGTGATCAGTAGGTAGAAATGTAAGACCAAAAAGAACTGGTACCAATCCTCAGTGGAATTGGTGAATTGTCGTGGTTTTATTCCTTACAAGAAAAGTGGGGATAATGAATGTCTTAGCATAGAGGTATTGAATCAATGTTGTCTGTCAGCCGTTGCATTTGATATAATCAATAAAGAAAGCTATTTACGGGATTTATGTATCTAACTACCCTACTATGAACCCATGGTTTATTCCTATCTCCACCTTCATTGATGTACAGCACTGCTTGCTATTTGCCTTAGAATAGTTTTGAGTAGAGGGATAACTGCTATCGAATCGTAACACAAAAACCTAATCGTCCATCTGGAGCCTCACAAGTACCCTTAACCATTGCGATTCTGTCAGTGTCATTCGTTCCCTATTGAAATCATCCTACCCGACGATCGTAGAATACGCGGACAGCCCAATACTTTTCCATCTCGTTCTCGCCTCAAGAGAACTGTATTGGATTTGTTTCAACTCCATGGATTCACAACCTCGAGTTCTAGAGTCCGTCAGAATGGCGAGCGAAAGTAGGAGATCAAAATTCGAATTGGATTGTGGTAAATGGAAGGAGTTGGTGGAAGGAGCTAAATTGATGGTGAACCGTCAACGAAAATTGGTTGAAAAAAAGAGGAGAGGTCTTTAAGCTCGGTTGTAGATAAGTCAATGTTTGGATATGTGTATGGCGTTAGTATTAAATATTTCGGGCAAAATGCCTCAAGCGGTGCTGGAAGATAAGTCGGTGTAGAGGTATTGGCAAATGTCACAATTTTTTTTTCATAATAACGGTAGGGATTGGAAGAGAATAGACATTGAACACAGATAGATGATAGAAATGAATATCAAAATTGAAATACGGTCGTGGCTGAATCTGACTGTAAAGAGACAAATAATTGTCAATGGAAGCCAAGATTAGGTAGGGATGACGTAGGAACCTCAGAAAGCAGGGGTACGCGTGAACACGAACACAAACTTAGCTGAGCTGAGCTCGACCTACTAAGTCAGCAAAAAGGCAACTCCCGTATTTCTCATTTGAAGATAATCATAGGAAATAGCACAAAGCATTCCTATCTTGGATTTTCCAGAAGGCCCCATTGCACATCCCAAAATGCCACGAACACGGTCGGCGAAGCAAGCTGCTGAGCAAGCAGCCCTTCCTCACAGCGAGAGCGATTCCGACTCCAGAACCCCGCTGCCTCCAACACCGTCTTTCAAGGGGCAGCTGTCTAAATTCCAATATGGATCGGCATCAGCTTCGATCGAGCCCAACAGCACCTCGACTACGATGTCATCCTCGCACTCTGTCAAACGCACCCGCACGCCCGTGACAACTGTCACTACAGCTGAACTTACCTCGTCTTCGCATCCCAAAAAGAAGCGGAAACCAAGCAAATATGCGGAGCCTTCTAAATACGCCCACCTCTCTCCTCTAGTAGATATCCTCGAGCCAAACCTCATATGCGTCTGCGTTGGGACGAATCCAGGCGTTCAAACCGCGACCGCCGGCCATGCCTACGCCCATCCATCCAACCACTTTTGGAAACTCCTACACTCATCCGGGATGACGGACCGACGCCTAAAGCCTGAAGAAGATCGCTCTCTACCGTCTCTGTATTGCATCGGAAACACCAACATTGTTTCGCGGCCCTCTAAGGACGCCGCCGAGCTCTCCAAACAAGAACTCGCTGCTGGAACTGCAGACCTCGAAGCAAAATTCCTGAAATATAAACCGGAAGCCGTTCTTATTGTTGGAAAAGGGATCTGGGAGTCAATTTGGCGGTATCGCTATGGTCGCAATTTGAAGGCGGCTGAGTTTAAGTACGGATGGCAGGAGGAATCGCACAACATGGGCAAGAGCGAAGGAGATGAGGAGGTTTTGGACGAAAATGGGGAGGCATGGTCGGGTTCGAAAGTCTTTGTCACGACGAGCACGAGCGGACTGGCAGCGAATCTCAAGCCAGCAGAGAAAGAAGCCATCTGGAAGCCATTTGGAGAGTGGGTACAAAAGAGGAGGGAGGAGAGGGGCTTTGTACCAGGTAAAGGCACGGGTGAGACGGCAACGAGAGGTGAAAGGGAAGAGGAGTAAGCCGCGCGGGCCGTGTCTGACAGGTTGGAAGGTGCTTGTTGATCTGACAGGTCTTTTGCCAAAAGGTCGTTTTGATAGAAAGAGAACCATGCAGGTTGGATTTAACACTTGTGTTTCTTTCTTGCTCGACGATATCAGCCACGATATCATGTCCCCAACCAACAAGCCACACTCTCAGCCCGAAAATAGCAAGCGGGATGTATCTCTTACAAACTCTTCAGTTCATCTTGCGCACACGCCCATAACGCTGCCCGCAATTATGCCAGATTACCGAAGCATCACCGAAACAAGACAACACATCAGCACGAACCAACATGTTGAATTCTGCCACATGATACCCGAGACACACCGCTAGCCACATCGACACGCGCCTCGGAACTTCCCTAGCCACGCCCATAACGAGCGAAGCAAATTTCTAAACGGATGTTCTACGGATGTTCGGGCTCTTTCGTTACCTAAAAGGCTAGTAACACGATCTGTCAGCATTAAAACTTTCCCTTCTTCAGGAGGAACCGATCATGCCAATCTCCATATTCATGTCTACAACGAAAGCCGACTTCTCCATCAAAAGAACAAGATATTTCGAAATAATATCTCTCCATACCGTATCCAATCTTTCCTCTTCTTTCCTTCAGTTCCTAAACCGCACTAAAAATACAATTCCATAATCCCTCCCGAACCCTTCAGCCACATCGCAACATAACAGCACAAGCACGCTAGACCACCACGCCTAAACTTTCCCTCATGCGCTGATCCCAGTCAGAGGCTTGTCTGCATTAGCGCTACTCTTGGCTCGGAACTACGGCACCTTTGCTTGCACCTCACCCCAACAACGGCCATTGTCGTTTCACAGTAACAACAGCGCCGAATGATAGACATGAACGATTTTTGGAACTCTGAATGTACAGACTGGATCAGTGGGATTGCGGGGAGGTAATGGTACATTCTGAGGTAAAAGGAATGGTGGAAATATCCAATATCTACGCAGAAAGCTCTTACAATATCACCTCCATCATCCCATATCCACAGTTATCATGCGCCTCCCCCTCCCAGGCCCAAAATTTGTGACGCGTCCCGCATGTCCTCCAAGCCACTACAGTCCCACCCACCTCGTATGTGGCGCTTCAAATCAGGCGCAGTCTCCCCTGGGGCCTCTCACCCCTCGCCGACACTGGCGCACCAACTCACTTGTCTTTCCCTCCAACCGTGGACTGGACAATTGGCTGCAGCCCTGGGCGTATCTGAGCTCTCATTTCCCAGTGGAGTGCCGCCACGCAGGGTAGACGGCTATCTCGGTGAAAGGAAGCCTCGATTTGCGTTTGCACAGACATTAACCAAGGGGGAGGGGGCATCATTCATTGAACCTATTACCTAGTCGATTGGTTGTTCTTTTTTTTTCTTAAAGGTGGGAGGGGCCCCCGGCGAGTGATGGACAGGGGAAAGCAAAGGTAGAAGGAAAGATTGTAATACGATTTAATACGTTTGCATTCCCGCTGCCACAGTTTACACCTCACCTGCCTCACCATCCACATATTTCCTCAGCCTCTCTTTCAGACGGGTCTGCGTCTCAGAGCCACACCACACCACACCACACCACACCACGCCTTTCCAACGCTTTTCGCACCAGCCACTCTTTTTACCTTAATTCAACGACCACCGTATCTTTCCCCGTCTTCGCCGTAGTCGCGCATCCACGCACGACCGCAAACAACGAAGCCAATCTTTTTGTGTTTGCATTAGGAACTTGTAAAGAGAAATGTCGCAGCCTTATCCTCCACAGCAGCAGGGTTATTACGGGCCCCCGCCAGGCCAGCAGTACGGACAGTATCCGCCGCCGCAGCAACAGGTATGTTTTTCCTATTTCCTTTTAGTGGTTTATGGTGTTGGAAGGCGGAATGTGAAGCTGACTTTGGTAGATGTACTACGCGCCTGCACCACAAGCACCACCGGTTGAGCAGAAGAAGGATAGGGGGTGTTTGGCTGCTTGGTAAGTTCTCTTCTTCTTCCTATTTTGTCTTTGTCCTCCTTTGCGAGGGAGAATGGTGCGGTGTAGTGCAGCGGCTGATTTTGTACATATAGTTTGGCGACGCTGTGTTGTTGTTGGTTGTGTGGTGAGACGTGCGAGTGCTGTCTCGACTGTTTCGATTGCTGCTGCTAGACGCATACGCACTTGCGCACGCTCGTTTCCCACGGACGGACGGCGCAGTACGAAGCTGTGTTGAGGGAGAAGGAGGAGGGGTGCACTGACTTCCCAGATACGAAATCGTTCATTGTTCGCGATACAGTTACGAAGACGGTGATTTCGGGAGGTTGTTTGGAACGCTCGCTTGCTTTGCTCTGCTTTGCTCTTGAGGAGATATACTTTTTTTTTGTGTTCGGAACCTTTCGATTGAGGAGTTTGGAAATTTATAACCCCCCGTCAGTCAGTCATTCAGTTCGGCAGACAGTCAACCATGGCACAGGGTAGTGTAGCCCTTCAAATGACACTGTCCAGAATTCTGGCCAGTGTAGTAATTTCATTTGTGTTTCTGGCAAAGAATCCCCATATCTTTCCACCTTCTCACATCCCCAACTTACTGAGTGCAAAGGATGATGAAGATGACAGACACGGGAAATACCCATACTAACTTAAACAGATAAAGATTGAATCGGTTCCGAGGTCAATCTCATGCCCGGGACTGGTGACGCCTGGGTTTCGCTGTGCTAGAAAACATGCTTTCGAAAAATTGGAAAGAAATCGCAGATTGGGAACAAAGCGGCCGTAAACAACGAACAAAGGATTGAAAAGGAAAAGAAGAGGTGACCCCAGCCTCGAGACTCGGTCTCGAAACGGGGCCGCTAGTCTCAGTCGGAGTCGTAGGCTTCTTCGAGCTCTTCTTCGTACTCGCGCTGAGCTTCGATGAGTTCTTGGCGCTTCTCCTCGAGCGACTCCCGGTCACTACTTGAAATGGAATCGCCATCGGCGTCATGTGTAGGGACTGGGGGAGGAGCGGCTGCAACTGGCGCTGCTGCCATAGGTGCTGCTGCCATGGGTGCTGCGGCGTACGCGGCTGGGGGAGCTCCATATGCTGCTTTACCGTCGTCTGAATCGTCCGCTGCGAATTGTTAACATTGGAAGCCGATGCTGTCAATACAAGAAGGGGACATACCCAGCTGGTGTCCAACAAATGCTCCAGCAGCCACACCTCCGATACCTGCTGCCGCCAACATGGCAGTCGAATGGCCCTTGTCTGACTCAGTTAGCAACTTGTATTCTTGTGTTCACCAAGATCCTCTCACCTTTGTCTTTCTTTTTGTCGCCCTTGTCTTTATCCCCCTTATCCTTGTCACCCTTTTCGCCGTCCTTTTTCTTCTCTCCTTGATCATGGGAATAGGGATTGTTGTGAGAGGTTCCATAAGGATTGTATGGGTCTTGATATTGGCCATGACCAGGAGGACCGCCGAATGCACCACGGTCACCCTCGGATCCATGACTGTATCCGGGTGCACCATGTTGGGGCGCACCGAACGGTGGAGCGCCATACGGGGCGCCATGCGGAGGTGGAGGAGAATACAATCCACCCGGGGGAGGTGGCGGAGGAGCCGGCGGGTCCCACTGCGTTCGTCCAGTGGATTGATCTACAAAGTACCATCGTTGGCTGTTCAGGTCCCATTGCTTAATCCACCCAGGTGGTAGAACAGGTTCCTGGGGAGGCGCATAACCTTGAGGAGGAGGAGGAGGTGACGAATAACCTTGACCTGGCTGAGGAGATTGGGCATAGTAGCCTTGGGTGGGTTGCCCATAGTAACCCTGAGATGGGCCAGGAGGACCACCTTGCTGTGGTGCTGAGCCATATGGTTGAGGCGGGTAGGCTCCTCCACCTTGTTGGGGGTCATGGGAGCGCTCTCCGTGTCCCTCTATGATAGCTTAGAATAAATGGGTCAGATGCGGAGACTAGGCACGAAAGCTTACCAACGGGCTTTGGTTCCTTGTGTTCCTTCTTTTCTTCTTTCTCCTCCTTCTTGGGCTCTTCACTCTTCTTCTCCTTGGGCTTCTCGTCGTCGTCCAACAGCTCCTTCATCTTCTTCTTGAGGAAGTCCATGTTTGTCACTGGAGTATCAAGCCAACAGAAAGGAATAAGCGCGAAGAATGATCTAGAGGAGTTGGGGAAAGGGGGAAGACTGAAAAGATTGCCAGTCTCAGAATGAGGGTCCACGAGCGGCTTTTAAGGCGAACCGCAGACGAGAGACTGCTGCACACCATCCTAGCCGCCGGGAGGGTTCAAACAACAGCCTCGGAGCAAGAATTCCCGCAACTCAGCTGGACAGGCCCATAGATACTGTATGCGTGCAGCTAGCGAGATTGGGTAACATGTCTCCAGGGAGGGGGAAGGACAGGGGAGTTCTAGGAGGGACAAAATGTGGGAAAAGTGGGGGTTGGAGGGGAGATGGAGGGGTCACAATGTTCTGGCGGTTACCATGGGCTTCAGGAAATATGGAGATGGATTAGTGACACTTGGCGTGTAAGAAGCTCCTGTATACGGGCTATGCAGGTTCAGTGTCGACTGCGTGACGCACGGTATGTATCGACTGGTTTCCATAGGATATGATATAACGGGGTCGGCTCCACTAGCTGATTTTACAATGGCCTTGCCAGGTAGGGAGGGACCTGGACATTGCATAAGCAGGGGACGCTGATGGGATGGACGGAGCAGGAAGGCCATCTCGTTTGTGTGAATTCGCGACAGCCGCGTGAAGGTGGCTGTGACCAACTGACGTGGCTGAGCTTGTGGCTTGGCGGTGCGATGCCGTGCTGCACACTAAGCATCCCATTAGGTCCCGATTCCGGAACTACAATAGTTCGAATGACAGGAACCATAAAACGGCGAGTTAAGACGGAAGACTGCAACTGCCCACGTGAGAGTATCAGGACGTGCGCTTTGCAAAAGAGAGAAGAAACGAAGCGGAAATCTTCATCAGATGTGTGGGATCATCCGGCAGAGCTTGAACTGTTCCAAGACATTGTGAGGAACGCTTGGGTGGACAGAAGGAAAGTTTTCTCTGTTGAGAGTGACAAGAATAAGGACTTTGGAAGACGGAAATGCTGACGGCGGGACCGGACGGAGCGAGCCAGCCTGGACTGGAGTCGTAAATAAAATTGGGGAAGAGGACATTCAAGAGGAGGAATATCTGTTCGAGATGATGCCTCCGCGGCGGTGTTCTCCTGGTGTTTTCCTGGTGACGTCGCATGGGCCGTGACGGAGGAACGAAGAGAACACATGGAAGGAAACGCAAAAAGTGAAGAAAACGCAGGAAGTGAAGAAAACGGAACGATGATCTGGAAATGCGGATCCCAGTGGGCATGGAGATGAGAACGGGAGAGTGTCTCTGATGGGACTGGAAAAATACGCGGATTGTTCCACAAAAGGGCGGTGGAAGTTCTAGAGCGGCAGTGACGTAGTTGGCGGCGGGTTACCCTTCAACACCACTGCGAGCCGAATGACGACCGAGCGACTGCGTTGTGAGCAGCGGGATAAGGAGAAGAAGGATGACAATGATGAATGGCGAAGAATTGAGACGAAGCAGCTTTGATGCATTATCTCAAGAAGAACGAAGGGACCGTGGAAACACTGCAGCACGGCCAACCAGGCGTAGCAGCCCTGGCAGCCCTGGCAGGTCTGGCAGTTCAGAAGCAGCAATCGCCAAGACAGGCATACTATAGTAGATGATCCACGCCGGTACTACGAATCCGTCGAGATACGTGACGACCTGGCCATTTTGCCTCAGTCGTTCGACGGGGATCATCTACGCATCACAGCCAGGCACACGAGATGCAGCCCTCCATTGCACCACCACCATCGCCGCATCTACGACGATCCCAACCGTCCAACAGCCCGCAACATCTGCCTCTGTGCTGTCCCCGATGCAAGCATTTGCCTACGATCCTCGCGCTCTGCCAAATATCGATTGCCGCCCCAAACGGCTAGACCGCACTGGCACCGGCATTGTCTGCTAGCGGCCACGGACAACCACCTCCACCACCACCTCGAACCGCGCATTTGTATCGCGCGCTCGACCACAGCTCCACCACCAGACGACGACCACGACGGCGCCGTCGACCTGGACATTGGGAGACGACTGTGCTGCTCTCTTGGCCGCCCTGTCTAGTTCCTGGCGCTCCCCGGTGCGGACTGCCGACCTCCAGCAAGACCTCACCCACGCGGGCATTCCACCCGTCTCTCTATGCACCCCCCGGCGTCAATCTTCACAGGAAACAGTGCTGCACCCTCCGAGTCCCTTCAGACAGACCCCCGGCGCCTGAGTACCCCCGAGTATCGCGAATTCCTCGCACACGTCTCTCCCGTAGCGACGACAGAGGCGCCCAAGCCGCCAACCCCCCTCGATAAACCCACCTCCTCCGTCACCACCATCACCACCGTCTCCACCGTCACCACGGACTCCGCTGCCACGGCCACCCCCTCCACCGCGAGACATCCCTCATGGACGCTGCACCTGCCTTCCCCTGACGAGAGCAGTATCCACCGCCGACGCCAGGTCATTGACGCTCTCAAGACCCCGCCAGCCGTCGCAGGGAAGAAAAGGTCGGCGCGTCCTGCTGTCACGCCTTCCATCTCCACCGAGGCCCTCCTTCACTCCCCAGCGAGTGAGCCCCTCCACAAGCGACGACGCCTGCCTACGCGCCACAGACATAGCCTTGACCACGCCACCTTCCCCAAGGCCGCAATTCTCAGAGACACCACGCAGCCTCCGTCGCCCCTCTTCTTCTCCTCCAACGCCCGTCGCGCACGCCCGAACCTGCCCGCTCGATTCTCCAGCTCCGAGGCTGCAGCGAGGATGTTGAGCAAGACTCGCGGAGAAGAGAGTGCGGTCAAAACGGTCACCCTCGCACGTGGAACATACAGTGGACTGAGCCCACCAGGCCCCACCAGCGTCCCCAGCGGCAGAAACTCCGAGCGGTCTAGTCTCCCGCGCACCGTATCACCTGATGGTAGAGACAGGAGCGATCCGCTCCGCCTCTTGGGTTCTATTAGCATAGTGGAGCTCCTTGAACACGACACCCGCCCGACTTTCATTGTTGACATTGGAGATGCGGCCAATTACACCCCGGGCTCCGTCAACCTGCAAATCCCCTTTGCCAATAATGCCTTACGCTCTGATCCCGTGATATGGGATTTGGTGGCTGCGAGAACATCTGAACAGGTCGACGACGAAGTCACTGCCCGTGCTTCAGCTCAATTCAAGGGATGGCTGCTTACTGGGGATGGAGTCGAGGATGTCAATCCTTCACCCATAGAGCATGGTGGGATGGTGTGGTCGTGTTATACCCTGAGGAAACGATTGCGTGTGGTATCGGGTGCTCTTCCTTCTACTAATGATTTCGATATCCCCTCAACGAGTCTTGTCAATCAATTCTCTATTCCATCAGTCTCTTCTTTGCCCAATTCTGCTAGCATTACTGCGGCCAGGTCGCCGTCCTCAGTCGACCCGGCAGAGCCACAAGATTATTTTGGGAACTCTGTGCCCACTCCGATGGAACAGTCTTCTACTGAACAGACACCCGCTACTTCAGTCCTTCAAACAGAACCCGTTTCCATCACAGAAGGGACCACAGACGCACATGGACGAACCTGGCCAAGACCTGAAAAGCTGGACTTATCTACGTTTCGTGGATCGTCATCTTTCACAAACGAGTGCGTGCTTAGGGCCCAATGCGCCGGTGATATTGACGCTTTTCATAGACACCCTAGCCCCCCTCCAGAGCATGACGTCGGCTTCTTCGACTGGACGCGCTTGCCAGTCTCATCGACTATGCCTCGACACATTCAGTTTGCCCGCTCAGTAGATTGGGCATCCACCCCCCTGGGGCCAATCGAGTTTTGGTCCAACGATCTGCGAGCTATGTGCAATCTCATAATGTAAGCTCCCGTCGTACTTCACTGCGGAAATTGACTTACCTGATTTTTAGGGCGTCGCCGCATCCCGCAGCTATGTATTGGGGCGATGATCTCGTGGCCATATATAATGAGGCATATATTGGTATGTTTTTGCTCTTCGATTTCGTAGTGGCCCGCTGACACAAAAGCAGGGCTTGCTGGTCAAAAACACCCGCAACTCATGGGCCAATGCTACAGAATTGCGTGGGCTGAGATCTGGGATAGCGTCAAGGATGTTTTTGCCAATGCTCGCCAGACTGGACAGGCGACAATGAAAGTGTGTATATAGCCCATCAAGGCCATATGTTTACTGACATTGATAGGATGACGACTGCTTGTTCATGAAAAGGAATGGTTTCCTGGAAGAGACTTATTTTTCGTGGTCCATTATACCCATGGTTGGCGAAGATGGGAGTGTTATGGGACTGTACAATCCAGCTTTTGAAAAGACGCGCAGAAAGATTGCCGAGCGAAGAATGCTTACATTGCGAGAAGTTGGAGAGCGAACTGCAACCGCCCGCGATGTGAAATCTTTCTGGGAACAGGTCCTTGATGCACTTAAAGAGAACGAACATGACACCCCGTTTGCTTTGTTATACTCTGTGTCCGACGACCACGATAGCGACTCCTCCTCTCTTCACTCGAGTAGTTTACTTGGGACCAAGCAATGTTTCCTGGAGGGTACTTTGGGTGTGCCGGAGCACCATCTAGCCGCGCCTGAGCAGATCGATTTGAAAGAAGGACAGGAAGGATTTGGTCCTGTGTTCCGGGAAGTGATGAAGACCGACAAACCCGTCGTTCTGGGCATCGGCTCTGGTGACCTCCCCATTTCCATGATGACCGGTCTGGACTGGCGTGGTTTCGGAGATGCTTGCCGTGATGTCGTAATTTGTCAGTATTGTGTCGTTCAACTAGTTTTTATCGTCCTACTAACTCATGTACTCAGGTCCGATCCACCCCACTACGGGGGAATCGATTCTCGGGTTTCTTGTGATTGGTGTTAATCCTCGAAGGCCATACGACGATGACTATAATCTTTTCATTCAATTGCTCAGCAGGCAGCTTGCAACTTCCTTAGCCTCTGTGGTACTTTTCGAAGAAGAAATCCGCAGGGGCCAGAAGGCTGCGAGACTGGCTGCGGAGGATAGATTTAATCTTTCTGAGCAATTGGCTGCGCGAACACAGGAAGCTAGGGATAGTGAGACGAGATTCACCCGAATGGCAGAGTATTCTCCAGCTGGTCTATTCATTGCCAATCATGAAGGGCGCATCACCTACTGCAACGACACTTGGTATGAAATTTCTCGTGTACCAAAGGAACCACAGAAAACCGATAGTTGGATTGACTATGTCAAAGACGAAGATAAAGATCTTATTCGGAATCACTGGAAGGCTCTTGTAGAAGACACCGCTGCGATAAATATTGAATTTAGATTCAAGACTCCGTGGGCAGATCGCAGTGGAAACCAAGGCGATACCTGGGTTGTGTTTTCCGCTTTCCCCGAGAAATACGAAGACGGTATGCTGAAGGGTATTTTCGGAAGCATCACAAACATCAGCCCTCAGAAATGGGCTGAAGGTTTCCAGAAGAGGAAAATGGAGGAGGCCGTAGAGCTGAAAAGACAACAGGAAAATTTCATCGACATAACCAGTCATGAAATGCGCAATCCACTCAGCGCTATTCTGCAATGTGCTGATGAGATTTGCAAGACTCTGAACAATTTCCGAAGTTCCGGCGAAGAAGTTATTCCTGATGGACTTGTTGCCGATAGTATTGATGCGGCACAAACGATAATCTTATGCGCACAGCATCAGAAACGCATCGTCGATGACGTTCTTACCCTTAGTAAGATTGATAGCGCTATGTTAATGGTAAGTGGCTCCACATCCTTTTGCTTCACAACTTAATTGCTTCACAGGTAACACCCGTGGATGTGGAACCATTGCAGGTAGTCCAACGTGCTTTGAAGATGTTCGAGGGCGAAGTTCAGAATGCGGAAATACAAATGGAATTTGTGGTCACCGACACGTTCAAGACGCTGGATATTACATGGGTGAAGATGGATCCTTCGCGAGTCCTCCAGGTTCTCATCAACCTTACGACAAACGCAATCAAGTTCACAACTACCGAAACCAGTCGAACTATCAAAGTTATACTTTCGGCGTCCCGGGAACGTCCCTCCAAAACCGAGAATCCGACCGTCAGTTTCTTCCCCTTTCGATCCAAACGCGTGGACCAAACTCTTGGGCCGGACTGGGGTGATGGTGAAGAGTTATTCCTGGAGTTTGCTGTACAAGATACCGGGCGTGGCCTGACCGAGGAAGAGAAGACAGGCTTATTCCAACGATTTTCTCAGGCCAGCCCACGTACACATGTGCAATATGGAGGTTCCGGACTAGGCCTTTTCATTTCTCGCGAATTGACTGAGCTCCAAGGCGGAGAGATTGGCATGTCTTCGCAATCCGGAAAAGGTAGCACATTTGCTTTCTATGTCAAATGTCGCCGGAGTTCAGCACCCAGCGAAGTAACCGAACCTGTTCATGCAATAGGAAGACAGCCGTCTAATGCAAGGGAGCGATCTCGAATTGAGGCTCCCAAGATTAAGGATTTTGCATCCACGCCGAAGGGGGCTGCTGTAGGTTCTTCAAAAGTGAAACAATCGCATTTAAAGGTTTTAATTGTTGAGGACAACTTGGGTGAGTTCGCATCATCAAGGTGCATGGACACTAGATGCTAATTGTGCCCAGTCAATCAAAAGGTGTTGCAGCGCCAACTGAACAACAACGGTATAAAAACATATGTAGCAAATCACGGCGGCGAAGCACTGGATCGATTGAAAGAGTCAATATACTGGAGAGACAGTAAACCTGACGCCCTTGACATTGGTGTCGTTTTGATGGATAAAGAGATGCCGTAAGTGTAACATTCACCATCCTGATATTGTACTAATTAGTTCGCAGAGTCATGGATGGACTACAATGTACAAGTCGTATTCGAGAGTGGGAGCAATCAGGCCTTCTCAAGAGCCATATACCCATTATCGCTGTCACTGCCAATGCTCGAAGCGAACAGATCGCAACGCTTCTTCAAGCCGGCATGGTAACTACAATCCAGAGACTATATATCGCAGACCCAATACTAATTATAACCAACAGGACGACGTAGTATCCAAACCCTTCCGCATCGATGAACTCCTCCCCAAAATCGAAGAACTAGCCGCCAAACATCCAAGCAACACCCTCGACACCTTCCAAGTAGTTGTCCCCAGTTCCTCCAAAGTGAACGCTGCAACAGTGACACAGCCACCACAATAATGACCCGCATCCCGAAACTTTCGTACATTCTTCTCTATCACGGTAAGATGGCCCGCTTTTTAGACATAGAGGTGCATCGCCCTGCATATCTCCCTTAACGACCGCATATTCTTACGGCTTCTTTAACGACTTACGCAAAAGAATGCATATATAGCATCTGGCGTTTTTGGACGGGTTATTTCATTCTATTATCTTTTCGATCATCATGAGTCCGAGACAAAGAGGCGTTGGGCGCCTACCGTCGCGCATGGTACGGCTATGGCATAGTTACGACTTTCGGATCAGTAAAAGAGCATGTTCAGCAAGGCTATATGTTTAGGACTATGGCTCTTCGTCAGTATTTCTTGTTTTAAATTTCACGATGGCGTGGCGTAGCGTGTGGCATGGCATGGCATTTGTTTTCTTGAGCGAAGCATGTCATTATGATCGATGGATTGGTTGATTGATTGATTGATTGATTGATTGATTGATTGGGTTGAGTTGGGCTTGGTCTTGGGCTTAGGCCACAAAAAGATTATATGTGTTTGAATGGGTTCACCGGAATGGGATACGATTGGATGTGATGGGAATAGATGGGAATACCCCCTTCACTGTTCATAAATAGGCAATGGGAGAATAGACGTACATAAGGTAAGACGAACTTACGAGCATGATATCGCTATCCGGTATGAAATGAATACATGAATAGCTATAACATTGGACTAAGACCCACTGGGTAGGAGGCGTGATGTTCCATCCGTTAACAGAGCACATATCGTAGCATGATCAACTAAAATCCACGCTGTCGAAATCGACGCCCCACCTCGGCATCCGCGGCACGCGAACATCGACGCCTTGCTTCATCTAGCTCCAACTTGGCGAGCCGATCCGCTCGCTTTTCTGTCTACTTATTTCTTTAAATGTTTCTCTCGACGTCACCCTGTGGCATGAGATGATTTCGGATTGTTGTTTTGTGCTTCGTTCTGAGAAGAGACGGATTTTGGTTGGTACTTCTACATGGTAGGAGGAGGACATAGCATAGCATCGCAATACAGAACGGCATCTTCGCTTCGCATGGTTAATGCATGCTATAAACCACATACCTAGCATAGCATAACATAACATAACATAACATAGCATATCAGCGATTCTTGGGACCAGAAAGAGATATCAAAAGACTAGCGGGACTATCAAATCCCACCATGGTCTCCTGTACCTCCCTCCTCGCTACCCTGCGCCAAAAAGAAGACACATCGCCGCCGTGGATGCTGAGTGTCAGAAGCTCGGAT
Source organism: Dendryphion nanum (assembly GCA_020744415.1). NCBI lineage: Eukaryota > Fungi > Ascomycota > Dothideomycetes > Pleosporales > Torulaceae > Dendryphion > Dendryphion nanum. The sequence continues at coordinate 1,912,005 of JAGMWT010000001.1, read as the reverse complement.
ACTTTCATTATCGGGACTATTGCGCTGGCGGTTTTTACGGTGAGTCTAGCCGGGAAGAGTCCTGGGAGAGGGTGGGAGGGAGAAGGGAGGGAGAAAGTGAATGGGAGTTTGGAGGATTGGTGGAATTGGAAATTGCCAATGATGCTGATACTTTTTTTTTTTAGGATATGTTTCTCTACGGCGTAATCGTACCTGTCATCCCCTTTGCTTTGGAGGAGAGAAGTAACGTCGAAGCGGGCAGAGGTATATATTTTTCTTCTTTTTCTTCTCGCTCCCAAAACCATCTCAGGGGTCAAACATCAATACTTAACCTCCCCTCCAATTCTCCCAAACCCCTCTCATCTTTCATCCATCATCCAGAACTAACGTTCTTTCTCTCCGGTAGTACAATACTACGTCTCCGTCCTCATTGCCATCTACGGCGCTTCTCTCCTCGCCTTTTCTCCCCTTTGCGGTTGGCTCGCCGATCGCTCTTCGTCGCGGCGATCGCCGCTGCTCGTAGGATTGTTTGCGTTGTTGGGTTCGACGGTGCTATTGAATCTCGGGAGTCGAATTGGGGTGTGGGTTGTGGCGAGGATTTTGCAGGGGGCGAGTGCGGCAGTTGTGTGAGTTTTGCCTTCTTTTTCCTTATGTTTATTGCTTGAGACGGGGTTTTTTGGTGAGGGGGGGGCTTTTGGGGGGGGAGGAGGAATGAAGGAAGGAATGAAGGAGAAATGGCGAGGCTCATGTGATGGGGCAGTGTCGGACACGGAGTCATCGAATGGGGTTCTCGGAACATCACTCCACGATGGGTATCAATATTGCGAATTGGGCTGACTTGTTGCTGTTCCTCTCCAGATGGGTGGTAGGACTCGCATTGCTAGCCGATACGGTGCCTCAAGAAAGCCTCGCGCAGGCGATGGGATACGTAAGTATGGGAATGTCTCTAGGCATCCTGATTGCACCGATGTTGGGCGGCGTTGTATTCGATCGCGCAGGCTACAACGCCGTGTTCGGAATGTGTTATGCGCTTATCGGAATCGACATCGTGTTACGATTGCTACTGGTCGAAAAAAAGGTCGCAAGACGGTGGGCGTCGGAGGTGGAGCGCAGGACGAGCGAAGTAGGCAATGCGGTCGAGGGGCCAATGAATGACGTGAGTCGCGATGAAGGACCTACCGGCGCCCAGCAAAAAAGGCACGAAGAGAATACGAGACCCGTGGCCCAGGAGCCTCTTACACGACAAGGCATTGAAAAAGGAAAGACAATTACGTCACAGCAGAGCGAGCCTATCAACGCGTGTTCGGCTTCGCACCCTGCTGGTGAAGCGATGCATGCACGACTACGCGATCGTATGCCTCCTCTCCTTTCCCTCCTTTATTCCAGACGCCTTCTTTCCGCATTGTTCGGTTCCATCATCCAGGCAGCACTGCTCACGTCTTTCGACTCGGTGCTTACACTTCACGCTGTTCGGATCTTTGGTTGGAGCGCAACAGGCGCTTCGTTGCTCTTTCTCCCGCTTGTGATACCTACATTTCTCGCACCGGTTTTTGGATGGCTAAGCGATAGGATTGGAGGAAGATACCCGGCAGCATTGGGGTTCTTGCTGGCAACACCGCCGTTGGTGTGTTTGAGGTTTGTGGATGAGAATACGAGAAAGGATAAGGTGTTGCTCTGTGCGTTACTGGCGTTGACGGGCTTGACGTTGAGTCTTACATTCCCGGCTATGATGGCGGAGATCTCAAGGGTTGCAGTGGCTAAGGAAGAGACTATTCTGAAGAGGGGTGGGAAGGGGTTTGGGCCGGGAGGTGCGTACGCGCAAGCGTATGCCTTGTTCAATGTTGCATTTGCTGCTGGATGCATGGTGGGACCACTCCTGGCGGGATTTGTGGTAGAGAAAGATGGCTGGGGGGTAATGGCGGGCGTTCTTGGGGGGTTGAGTGCAGTCACAGCTATACCGACCTTTCTTTGGTTGGGAGGTTGGGTATTTGGAAAGAGCAGATGATTGAAGTAAGAGGACAGAACTAGCAAGTTGATATAATATTGAATATTCACAGTTCTATGAATTGTTGAGAACTTGAGCAGAACTATATACAGAGTGTATGATGAACAAAACGCCGGAATAAAGACTAAAACAATCATCTAGGCTAATAGAAAGTGGAAAGGTAGAGATCTAAAAGTCCTGGGGATGAGGGAAAATCAAGATATGTTGTACAGGGAAAAGACATGCTTAAGAAGCCAAAAAGAAAAGGGGGTAGGAATATAGAAAAACAAAGTATCGAATCTTGAATGAATGGAAAGCGAGAAAAATGTTCCAAGCATAATATTATGCGATCATGTTGGACGGCCGGCTCAAATATAGGCGAGTAGAAGTAGTGTTCGTCGAAAAAGTTGTGATCCAGCTCATGAAATCGCAGTGACTAGCGTTCCGTGGAGGGACTTCGATCATTACATGAAGACAGAAGAGCTCATTTGCCCGAGTTGTTGCCTTGGCTGCCTGAACCATTGTTGAGATAAAGATAATATGTCCCAAGTTGCTGTTGTAGCGCCGCTGAGCCGGATGTATGAAGAGAAGATGCGTTGGAAGTGCCACTCTGCTGGGCCTGGGCGGATTGGCCCTGGGCCTGTGGCTTCTGGCTACCGTTGGTGTTGCCGTTGCTGGACATTGTTGCGGTGTAGAGTAAATTGATCGAGGACGGAATTGGTCTTGTTGGAAAGTATAAGTGTGATTTTGCGGAAATGGAGTGAATGCTTTGAAGGTTGAGTTGCTGGTGTTGTTTTCTGGTGCCTTAAAGTCCAACGTCTTTCCCTTTTGTATTTCACGTCTTCTAGCTTTGACCAGCTCTCTAGGTCATTGCTCAAGGCGGTGTCGTCGTAGATACAACCATAGCAAGACACGTTCCGATGCGCGAAATCAAACCATAATCGATTGTAGGGTCTCTCGCGGCCCCATACTCGGTTACGAATAGCTTTTAGTATGGCTGTACTAGAACACGGTTGGGTCGAGTAGTCGTGCTCGTTTTTACTCCCGATTTAGGACTAGAGACTAGTCAGCGACAGGTCAGCTAAGCGTTCCCTCAGCTAGTAATGCTACTTTTTAGAGAGACATTGGCCAAACTTGCAAGAACAAGCGGGTAATGAATTCTCCGATAACGAAATCATGAATGCTCAGTGGTCGGATTTTCTTAACCCCACATGTGTGCAGCCTCAACGGGAGTCCGGATGGCGTCCAAGGGCAGGCTGGAGCTTGGGCATAGGTGTGGCGGGGGGTGGGGTGGCGCATTGGACACTGCGGCTCATGATCCAGCTGTATGGCGGGTAGATGTCAGGACCAAAAGTGATAACTTTAACCGCAGCCCTACGGCCAGGCAAGGCCAAGGGTCAAGGGCTGATTGGAAGTAGCTGCAAGGAACGGATTCCAACTCCATCAGCTGGTCTAGCTCGATTACTTTCTTCAACTCTAGGCGATCTCAGGCGAGGCCGAATATCAATGCCAATTCAAGCGGTGAAGTTAGATGTAACCGTTCTGCATGAAAATGTAGACCTACTTACGATGCTGCCAGATGCTCAAAACGAGAAAACTTGTAGCCAAGCGAGCTGGGGTGGCGGTGTTGAATTCCGGCCTAGATTTGGTTAGCGCTGGTTTATAGAGACCATGACTGACTGTGAAACATCATGTCAACATTAAACATCATAAATTTTAATTATGAATTGTAGAACTATGGTCATTAGGACACTCAATCCGGATGGCGAGTCTTCGGCGCGTAGAGATGTTTTTTTCGATCGTTTTATTTCGACTCGGTGCTTCCTCAGGCTGACAGAGGTCTATACTTGTCGGCGTTGTAAATGGGGACATGACTCGTTGCAGAAAACTGAATTGAGATAGAGTGTTCGTAAAGGAATCAAACTAGGGACTTGCAGAACCCACAAACCTTTAGCCTACGGAAAATTTTCACATGCGGCTGGGTGTCAAGTTCGCCGACTCTTAGTTTAAGTTGCATGCGGCTGGCGGTGTGGCTCAGTTCGCCGATTTAGGATTGGAGTTGTCATATCCCGCAGACCAGCTCCATCGATATGATTATCGACGCCGCACAGCAATGTTGGAAAATAATTGCGACATATCCGCGAATTCAGATCTTGTACCACTATGTCGTAAGCATCGCGCAAGACTCGAGTGCCAATGAGGACAAGACGTAGCACTTGAGTGAATGCATGTGTCAGATCTCTGGGGCACCTTCAGCTGTACGGGTTGCATTCCACTCTATGAATTCGATGGATCCTCGCCCGTGCTGACGGTGATGGGCAATCAACAGTACATGTCCGACGTATCAAGGCACGCGCGTGGTTGATATCGTTGAAGCTAGGAAATGTAAAGAAGTCAAACGGAGAAGGGGGCGAAGAGCTTATGTCACAGGAGTATTCTTCGAGAGTCATTACAAATTCAACGAAGAGGAGCAAAGGCTGCCGCCGTGATTAGTGAAGGCCATTTGAAGGGGAAGGAGATTTCGATTTCGTGAATGCTACCCAATTTTTCGGATGTCCGAGAAAATTACCATGTATGATGAGGGCTTCGGGTAGAACCACACCACCACGCTCTGTAACGGACATTTCTAGATGACTGAAGATTACGGCAATTGCGTGTGAGTTGTTGGCAGATAGTAGAGAAGACGCGCCTGATTGATGCGGAAATTTATAGCAAGACGAGGAAGATTGAGGAACGGAAAGAGATTCAATGACAAAACGTGTGGAACTGCGAGGTTCAGTCGACTGTCTTGAGAGATTTCATAGGGAATATGTTCAGGCAGGGACGAAGACAATGGCAAGAACAGCATTCCTGACAGACGAGGAAGCGACATTGCAATACGAAATGAAACAGAGACATCTCACAGAAGCCCCAAGGTCACCCAGTAGCAGACCTGCACCACACTCTATGCAAGCAAGCGAGCCAGAGTTTGCATCGTGTTCACAGTCGACAATGGAGCCCTCGACGTGGGAGACTCTCGTGAGAGTTGTGATATGGGTGGTACACGTGAGACGTAGCAAAACCAACCAACGATGAATCATGGTTGCCTGGGCTGTGTGAAGCGTCGGTGCGCTTTCCCTGCCCAACGAGGCATGAGAGCGCAATGTTTCAAGCAGATTGCGGCACGTATTCCATGAGGCCTGTCGTGGTTTTGTTGGTTAGGGATTGCAGCTGGGGAGTGGCGATCGTCGTGATGTAGGCCGCGCAACCCGGTGGGTGAATGTGCCGGATGGATGGTGTAGACTGAAGATGGTGTTTGAGCGACAGGAGAGCAACCAAGAGCGACAGGAGAAGAGGACGATCAGGTCAGAGTGCAAATAAGCAGCCGATCAATCAGCTCACAGACTGTGATGACCTCATCAGCATGTCGCCAAGACCGGTACGCCTTAGCGCCGGCGCCGGAGCATTAAAATAGCCGCAAGGCGAAACCAGCTGTGCCCGCCAGCCTCGCCAACCACCACCACAACCAACCACATTCACCCAGTGGTGTTTTGTCCACCACAAGGCACAGGACAGGGCCGACAGGCCACCAAGTCCAGTAAACGGCACTGTTCCTCCAACACCGAACGCGTTTTGCGTCCCGCATCGCAAGACATCACATCAACCCGCAACATCCGCTTGAATGCTCTATGCTCTATGGGTACCAATCTATCAAGCGGAGCCTCGCAACGCGTCAGGGTTTACCTATCAGCAACCATCGCAATGCATCTGCGTCTGCGTCTGCGTCTGCGTCTGAATCTGCATCTGTAACGGCTGTCCGCCGGCATGTGACGGGTAGTACATCGCCCCGTGTTCGTTCGCCGCGCTGCACTGGCACGACTGGGGAGGCATTGATCATCAGCGTCCATCCCTCGTCGGGTTTTGTCTGACATTGGGATCGTCGAAGCGTCTTTCGGGGTTCAAAGTCTGTGCCTCTCCCCCACTCCGCACTTGTGGGAGCCCTCTTAGAACAAAACAGTTGCCCGCTCCGGCTTACCCACATTCTTGCAATCATTAACCTTCTCACTCTGATTGCTCTTCAACCTCTCCCGCGCCATTCTTTTCGATGGCAACGGCAGTCTATTCGTTGTCGCCCTTTTGCTCCTACTAGCGGTCCATCATTGTTGCCCCTCTTCCTAGGACATCCGGTCATCTTCCTTCGGCAGAGTCATCTTTCTTTTCTGTGCATTCTTTCGGCCTGGTGCTCACACATCCAAAATGCCTCACCGAACATTCCTTTGCCAGCTCATTTTCTGCGCCGTCTTCAGCGTGTCCATGCTTAATATATTCACAAAGGCCAGCTCGCCCTCGTTTTCTTCACGATATTCCAGGCCCGAGGCACGCCTCCAGGAGAACCACCTTTTTTGCCCGCAATCAGAGATTGCTGATGACATCTTGATCGTGCTGCGGACTGGAGCCACCGAGTCACACGCGAGAGTACCCGTGCATTTCAAGACCACGTTGCGATGCGTACCAAATTTCGTTATCCTTTCCGACATGGACGAAGAGATCGAGGGACATGCCGTCCATGATGTCCTGGGTGGAGTGAGCGAGACTGTAAAGCAGGATCACGAAGACTTCAAGCTCTATCATCAATTGCAAAAGCATGGAAGAAAGGGTTTGGACAACCAGAAAGTCGTTACCGTTCAGTCAGGCTCAACCAAGGGTGATTATCTGAACACTGAAAACAGCGGCTGGAAACTCGACAAGTGGAAGTTCCTCCCTATGATCGACACAGCTTTTCAACAGATGCCTAACGCGAAGTGGTTTGTCTTCATTGAAACCGATACATACCTCGTATGGAGCAACCTCCTCGAGTACCTGGCCAATTTCGATGCTGGAAAACCCTACTACATCGGCAAACATCTGTACATCAATGACGTCGAATTTGGCTATGGCGGTGCAGGCTTCATCCTCTCTAACCCTGCCATGAGCAAAGTCATTGCGCAGCGTTCCGTTCGCATCCGAGACTATGAAGATTTCACTGCCTCCCACTGGGTGGGCGATTGCGCTTTAGGCAAAGTTCTAGAGGATGTGAGGGTTCCACTGCACAAGGCCTTTCCCCATCTCCAAGGTGACTCTCCAGCAACACTCGATCCTGCTACCACCAAGATCGATCGCGACGCTTGGTGTTTCCCAGCAGTGACTTACCACCATGTTTCCCCGTCAGAAATAGAAGATATCTGGCATTTTGAGCAGGACTGGTTCAAGCGGGTATGCTTCACTGTCCCACATTCCCAAATATAAATTACTAACCTCACCAGCACGACATCCTCCTTCGCCACCGAGACATTTTTATGGAATATGTACGCCCCCAAATCCGGCCATCAATTTCCCAATGGGACAACTTATCGGCGGACCAAGAATTCAACGCCCACGACCACAGCAACGCCGCAGACCCGCACGAACGCCAGGCATGGAAGTCATTCGACCATTGCCATGCCCTTTGCGAAAGCAAGCAGAAATGCATCCAATTCTCCTATGACTCCGGCAGCTGTTCTATTTCAACCTCTTTCCGTCTCGGCTATGCACGACCAAGGGAAAGAGTGATTTCAGGCTGGATGACTGATCGCGTTGATGATCTATTTTTAGCACTCGAAAGCAAATGTTCTGTTCGAGACTGGTTTAGTCCCCAAGAGGGGGCGATTACGCAGAAGCGGAAATAAGAGTAAAATCAATTAAAAGAAAGAGAAGAACACTGATGTGGAGGCACAGCGCATTTCACGGAGTAAGCTAAAAGGCGGCCAGGTGGAGAGGACACAAACACTATCATTTTATTTTTTCTTAGCTTAAAGGCGCACTGGGGTCACCATTTTGTATTTGGATTTCAGGCATGGCTTGGATTAGCATGGCGCATCAGGAGAACGAAGAAGCATTGGAGATTCTGTAGGAGAAAGAGAAAGAGAGAGAAAGATACCCCACCTAAACAGAAAGGAGCAAAGACATAGAAGAGCGCGGAGCGCCACACACTCGCTAGAGACAGATACACCTCAGATGTTTATAGTTTTCGTGATACCCAATTAAAATACAGAGAGTCCTCAAAAGGACCACCAAGATCCCAAAAAGGAATCCCACAGCCTTCTTCACTCCCCAGAAAACCAACCAACATTCGTACCAACAATAATCCCACCCAATGTCTCTACCCGCAATACCCAAATCCAGAATCCAGTCATTATTCTAAATCCGGACTATTTCGAGTCCGTTCATTAGTGCAGTCCGCCCATCAGCGCCACGCGACTCCAGCTCGTCCGACTCCCCAGTGCCGGGCAGAAACCACCTAGGCACCCACGGGGCATCCAATTTCCCTACAGAAGCTTATTCCAACGCCCGTCCAACGCCCTGCCCAACGCCCTGCCCAACGCCTGCAGCCTGCATGTTTCTGGTTCTGGTTCTCGAGCCCCGACCGGCAGGCGCAGAATTGGGGGGGGGGAAAGGGGAGTAATAATTAACGTTCCTCAACAAGAACCCGAGTCCACATGTTCTCGTATCGCCATGCATCGCGCTACCTCGTCGTACGGGCTAACGCGACCGCGTCTTTCGATTTCTAATCCCGCCATTCCCAGCGCTTGATGCTGCTTAGACCCGTGGCTAGCATTGAGCCTAGACGCGTACTCAGGCTGTTTTGTGGTTTATGCGTATCTTGGGATTTGGGAGTTGACGATGATGTTGATGAGGCTGAAGACGAAGGTGGAAATGAAGAAGAGATGCGAATAGAATCTTCTTGCCCCTCACCTTGTTCCCATCGTGCGTGTTCCTCTGCGGCTGAAGAGTGATGGGGAGTGTAGGGGAGGAGGTCTGTTGTTTCGACCTCGCTGTCTATTTCGTATTCGCTGTTATCATCTTCTTCTTCATTTTCATCGTCCCATCCCGTCGCATCAGGCCTCCCCTTCGACGAAGATGTCGTCGGTGGATCATTCTCTCTTCCCCTCCACTCGAAACTCTCCGTGTTCCCAAGTCCATTCCTACTTCCCCCCTCCGACGAAGCATAAGCATTCAACCCAAGTTGATCCGGACCCTGTATCTCAGTCGAAACACGTCCACCGTCGAAATACAATTCCTTCTCTTTAGCCATTTTTGCCATGAAGGAACTGTCTTTCTCGGCGTCGTTGCCCATGGGGAGGATTATATCGTTGCCAGGGGACGAGAAGGGAAGGGATAGGGAGGAAGAAAGAGGAAGTAGGGGAGTGCCGGAGGTTTTGTTCTTGGGCTTGAAGAACCATCCTCCTACAATGCCGTGTGTACCCCATACACTCTCATCTCCCTTCTCCTTCCTCTCGCCCCCATCCCAGACCCCGCTCTTCCCCCCAAGCACCGTCCCACCACCTACATAACCCCCTCTCCCACCATCTCCTTCTACAACACCACTATAAGACCCAACTGGCGAAATACATCCGTATTCAAGGCACCGGATTTCGTTGAAGATGTAGATGAGGATGCAGAGCGTGATTAGAGATAGGCCTGCGCGCGTCGTGGTTCGGGTGCGGAAGGAGCGGCGGCGGGTTGCTAGGAAGGGTGTTTGCATTTTTGGAGAGGAGGTGAGTGGAGTTGTGCCTGTGATGGGGATACTGTGCGGGTGGATGGATGTCGTTAAGTCGTGCAGTTTGCGAGGTATCGAATAGCGTGACTCTGGGAGCGTGTCTTGAACCAAATCTACGTCGATTCCGTATGTGTGCCAGATAGAGGAGAGAGATAGGGATAAATGTATCGTGGTGAAAGCTTGATGATTCGAAAAGATAATCTTTCTTCAATGGCAGATCCTCCTTTATTCTGCCATATCATACACGGAATAATTTCATAGTAAGAAAGAAAGAGAGAAAAGAAAAGAAAGGAAAGAGTAGAGGAGACGTTGGAAGGAAACGACCCCACTCGAAGGGAGGAATGGAAAGTGCAAGGGATTGACTGCGCCAAGGCGATTAGAGATATGTAGCATGGTCACGAAGCCTCAAGTCCACTGACCCTGATCAGCAGAAATATATCCTCAACAGAGATATTGGACCCGAGCCGAATTCGGTTATTAATGCTGTACCGAAACACCTGGACCTGTGTTTTTTTCTCTGGAATTTGTGTATGGCGGGGATTGGAGTCTGTGTCACACGAACTGTGACAGTGACGATTAGCCATCATCGTGAGTTGCGATCTGACATTGCACGACACCTTGTGCGCCCTTGACTTACGCGCTATGTAGATCTATATCCATCTCGAGTCTGACTGCATGCAAATTGTACAAACAAATATTCCACGCCTGGTGGAACTTACTTGGATAGTACTACTTTTTTATTCGAACTCTAGAGAAACCTTTCACCAGAGGCTGTGTGAAAATACACCGGAAAACGTCAATATATGTAGAATTACAAACGTCAAATAACCACCAGGGAAATGAAAATACCGTGGGCTATTTTTCCCATCAAAGAAAACAGTGGTAGTCAAGGGGGGTGAAATATTGGGTTCACAAAGTAAGAAACCCGCTCTACATCGTTAAACCATTGAGTTCATCATATGCAAAAGAAGATATCGAAACCGCCAGAGATATCCGTCGTCGTGAGAGTATATAGTCATCTCCAAGTCAAGATTACAAAGGAGATTGAACCGAGAGCCGTTGCGGCTTTGTACGATCCGCAATGGCCTGCTCGCTTGGGGCTAAAAAGTCCAAAACGCCAATCTGTCGTCGGCCTAGGGGAAAGAATTAAAACCTTGTAGGTGGAAATGACAAAAATAAAATATGTTCAAGTGAATGCTTAGTACTCAAAGAAAATTAGGTAGAGACGGCTATCCAATAGCCAGCAATCCGGGCGAGACGTTTTCACCTATGCTTCGCTTTTTCGGCTGCTCGCCATTTTCGGCAAAATCTAGCAGTGCTTTCGCATCGTCCAATCCAGATATGGCAAGGCCATGTTTCTCGTCTTCCTCCTGGATTACGTCTTCCTGGATGCTCCCTTTCGAAACTTTGCCTGTATTGGACGACGCATTGTCATCATCCTCCAAGTCCATCAGAGCTGGTGGTCGTTGGCGCATTGCTCTGGCTTTCTCCAAAGATATGGTCTTTTGTTGATATGTCGTCGTTATGTTTTGGGACTCGTCCCGGTCAATCGTAGCTTTCATTAGTGCAGCCATCCAAAGACGCCCGACTTGGATATTATCAACGGCGAAATAGTGCACAATTGGTTTCGTGAACTGAACACCCTTCTGTAGTCCAGCACGTGGGGGAACGAGCTTGAATATGAACATGCCTGACATGTCTTCTTCGATTCCATTGGCAATATCGGTAGAGGCTGCAGTGGGTATGGTGGCGTTCTGCGGCGAAGATGGTGACGAAGATGCGCGAGTAAGACTTGCATGGAGTCCTGTTATTCGTTCATTATTGGCTGGGAGAACACGATGAGAAGAGATATCAATGAGGCCCTTCTCTTCGGTATCATTTTCGGTGTAGAAATAGGAAAGTCGTCGACCACGAAGAACGAACAGCCGAGTCTTCCAAGTTGTCATGAGGCTCGATGACTTTTTCTTCATCCACCCACTGTAGTCACATCCTGCGATGGCTTCCTGCGGGGTGATTACTTCGCGACCTCGAAGATAAGCACTTGTGCCATGTTTCTTCGCCTTTCGACGTCCCGAAGCAGTTGAGCTTCCAGTAAGGCGCTTGTTCACATCGCCTATCTCATCGAAGCTCTTGTTGATGGAATTACCAGATGGCGTGCTTGAGCCGGTTCGTGTTGGAGACTGTATTGGAGACTCCTTGACAGGCGAGGCTGTGATATCCCCGGTACTGATGTTGGCCTTCTCGGTCCCGGTGATGGCGTCGGATATCGCACGCAAACCACCAGTCCGGGATTTCTTGCTGAAGAAGGAACTGTGTGCAGCTGGGGAAGGAGATGCACGTCCCTGTGAGGAGGTTTCGCTTCCCGGTACATGTGGTGATCTGGCAACCGCATCAATACTAGGGGAGTGGTAATCCAGTTTTGTAACCGTTGGAGATAACTCATGCATATTCTTCAAGGGACGGACGAATTCGAAAGTACTGGAGCTGCGATGACTCTTGATGCTCGCCCCATAGTAGGCTTTGGCAGCAGGAGAGATTGGTGCGCCAGACTCGGCTACCGAATCTGTGCTCCCGAGCCTGCTATGACGGCGGCTGTACGTTGCACGCCGTCCAATCTCCGTGTTGTTACTTGGATTTCGTGAATGACTGGGACTGTCTCTCTTCCGCAGGACGTTCCTGGCCTTGCGATTATCCACCTCATTTCCGGAAAAGTACCCTCGATCTAGATCTACGCTTGTCATAGGGCTCAAAGCAGCGGCCTGGTCTTTTTCCATGTCGTTCGCTGTCGCGCTCGTAGAATATGCATGGTTGTGCGACGATGAAGGCCGCCTCCCGTCGACTTGGGGTGATTTCTGCGGTGAACCCATGGACCAGTTTCGATCGAATGAAGGTATCTTCTTGTGACTTGCTGGAATAGGGGGCTGCGAAATAGCGACCCCTGGCTGGTTAATTGCATAGTCGATGGAAGAATGCCTCCGGTTATGGTTCAAACTGCGGACCGAAGCAGCTGACGGGCGAGTGGGTGTTTCTGGTTGTGGTGAAGCCGGTATGGTGTGCATCACCGAGGGGGGACCTTCCTCGATTCGTGATGTTGGGGGGTTCACACTTGAGTTTGCTCGGGGCATCGGTTTTGGCCCTGTCCTCTGACCGTCGTTTAGGCTGGGAATTCTTGGGAGCATTGCGCTCATCGAGGTCGCTCGATTACGGGCTGGATCCACGGCTGGCGATTCTGACCCATCAAAGGATGTCACATTCTTCCTTGCCTCTTGAACCGCCTTCACTTCCTGCTGCAAAGATTTTATTTTCAACCATGTCCGGAGCCGCGGACCTACCGGGCCCAATTCGAACTCTTTCAAAAAAATTGTGGCCTGGTCCATGCCTAACAGGACTTCCCCATTAATCTCCTGCTCTTGGAAAATGTCACAATGCTTTTTCTCCACTCCGACGTCCTCGAGGTATTCAGCCACCTGTGCTGGGCTCCAGCCAGTAACCTCCTCTGTGGTATGAAGGTTGTGCTCCTCGTCGTCCGTCTCTTGTCCATTGAGGTACGAAAGTCTGTGGTGGCTGCTGTATTCGCTCCCGGAATCGTTATTTCTCATATCTTTCCCAACGATGCTATGTCGCGGGGTACTCATGTCAGTAATGTGCTCGTCGATGACACTGAGGGTCTCGTGCATGACGGGGCTGCCAATGGTTTCGTCATCATGAGGCACGTCTCCGCTTAAAGTCATACTGATGCTTCTGGGAGTTGTGGTGGACATGGAAGTTCTAGTGGCGGGAGCTGATTGGGGGGTGGGAAGTGGGCCTGGGTATGGCAGAGGGGAGGCGCGGCCATCTGAGCTGTCGGCGACTTCATAAGGCGGGGGAGCTGTGCCCGAGGAACGCGAAGAAGCAGCTGGTTCGGAGGTGGCAGTGAGCGGCGGAGATGTTTGCGATTCGGGATGCAGGGAAGCGAGTTGGGCCGAGGGTTGCGATGGGGCGCGTTGGTGTAGAGCAGCATGTGCTGTTGGTTTGGGGGCAAGGCGGGTATAGACTGAGCGAAGTAGTTAGAGAGGTGAACAGTGCGAATGCGCAGCAACCTTGTAATAATCCGGATGCAAAGGCACGACAGCGAGCGACCAAAACGGAAGGCTCGACTGTGTAGACGGCACATAAGGTAGGAAAGAGCAATGGACAGCAGAGACAGGAAAGAACGGGAGGGCGCACCTTCTGGAAACAAGCCGCTGTCGTTGGTCGCTGTGTTGCGGCCGAGGAACCATCCGTCGCCGAAATCATCGTCACGCTCGATCAGCTCGATACGGTCTCCTCGAGCCAGACTCAGCTCGTCCGGACTTCGTGCCTGGAACTCATCTGTATCGAGATGTGTTAGCGTTGGTAGTGAGCGCGGGGTGGGGATGCGCGGAGAGTGTGTGACTGTTTGTCAATATGTCGAGGCCTGCTGGCAGGTGCGGGCGGGTTTGTTGGAGCAGTTGACTTACGCACTACAACCAGAACATCGCCCGGTCGGGCCTGATCAGTGTCGGAACGGGAGGCCATGTTGGAGGCGGCCGAAGAGAGGGCGGCGGGATTGCTAGCTGCGAATGCGGACAGTGAGAATGATAATCAGATGTTGGCGACTACCACCTGGGCGCGGTGTAAATGTTCATCATGCGGGTGGGGGGTTTGGCGCTGCAGCACACTAGGACGTGGCACCGCAAGTCGGGGGAGGGGAGGGGGGGACAACAAGAAGAGAAAAAGACAGTAGCGAGATTGAGCGAGAGGGAGAGCGTGCGTGTGTGTGTGAGGCTGCGTCGAGTGGCGGCGAGAGTGAGTGAGAGAGAGAGAGAGAGAGAGAGAGAGAGAAAGAGAGAAAAGGTAGAGCGAGAGTAGAGAGAGAGTAGAGAGAGGTCGCTCGCGTGGACGGCGGGCGAGTGGGTTTATCGGGGAGGCGGGTTTCAGCAATTGAAACGGCGAGAAGTTGACAGGTCGAATGGGGAGTGGAAGATGCAGGTCGGTCGTGGTGGTGGTAGTTAGGAAGGGTTAAGCAAGCAGCACTGAGCACTCAGCAGGCAAGCAACCAGCAACGGTGCATGTGGTATTAAAAGCAGTCAAAAGCAGTCAAGGCGTGGCGCCCGCCTTTTGGAGTGCCCAGCGCGAACGGCCACTCGCTGTGCTCCTATATTTAATTAAGGCGGAAATACCCCCAGTACCCGGGGGAGGTCTCCTTCTGGACGTCTGGATTTTCTCTCTCCCACCTGGGCAAAGCCTGAGGTCTATGGGCTCCCGGCTGCTGCTGCTGCTGCTGCTGCTTCACATGCACCTCACGCAGTAAATAGCCGCTGCAGCGAATAAAGTGAGAGGCTCCACGCTGCTGCAGCTCCTTGATTGCTTCATCGTGCTCGTCCTCTTGCTCCCGCCGACACCTGCGTACCTAGCCCGCCTGCACCTTTCCTGCAAGGCTGCTGGGGGGTAACTGTGTTGCCTTTGGGTGTCGTGATCGGAGAGGGGGGCAGGGTCACGTGCCGGCATTTATTGAATTGCCAAGAAGCGCCTCTCGTCGGTCGCGTAACTTTGGAAAGAATGATCCATGATTCCATACCGCCTCCGCCGCGCACGGTCCACTGCCTTCCCGATCTCCATTCACCTCCACGGTCCACCTGAGACATGCATGAACCGAGGGTTTCCAGCGTTCTCACTTTCACCTGATCCTCTTCATTCACCAATACATACGACCTCAACTCTACGGATTCATGCGCCCGCTTCTCCGCTCACTTCACTGTCCCTCCCGCATCCTTTGTTCGATTCGCACCGCGCCCGCCCGCTTCTGTCCTGCAGCTGGCCCCTCCTTGCAGTGAGTGATCTCAAGAGATACCAGCATGCTCCTTCCGTCTCGACCACGCTCGTACATATGGTCACCGGTCGACCAGTATAAGTCGCCGCCATACTCGCCCCCCTGCTAAGACAATCATTTCACCAAATGACCGTCCATCGTCAATCTGCGCCCGATGGCGAATCCCACGAAGCCGCCGATGCTCAGATGGCCCTCAATCGGGCATTGGGGAATCTAGGAGGTGGACAAAAATCGTGGATGAATCTGGATCGGGCCAGCATAACTCCATCTACTGCTTCTCTTCCTCATGCTACTCCGACGGTGATCAAGCGCAAGCGCGGGCGACCTCCTCTCGTACACACACGTTCACGGCCCCTCCTTCAGCAGCAACCGCAACGACAGCTCCAAGCTGTCGCCAGTATTCTTGCGACCGGTCTCGCGAGCCCCGTTACAGACCGCCGCGATAGTCACTCCTCGTCCAACTCAACTTCTCCGCAACTGCCGAATCATTTAACACTTCGTCCTAATCATCCTCCTTTGTCCTTCCTCCCCTCGCCCTCTCCTAGTGAGGATCACAATGCCGACCACACTCCTGATAACTTGAACAATATACGAGGCCGGCCTGGCACAAACGTCTATATAGGAGACCGCCTGAGGGCAGCGGCTGTACACAACGCGCAATCCACCACCGCCCCTTCCCCATCCATCTCACCGAGTCCAGTATTTCCCACCATTATCCAGGCCCCCAATCCACATCCCATGCAAACACCACCAGCTCTCGCCCAAGCTCCAGCTCCAGCTCCTTATTTCCAGGTACCTTCACAGCCTCCTGCAGCTATGACTGAACATCAACATACACAACAACACTTACCGCCAATGAGGGCAACCCATGGCTCCTCTGCAGTCGCTCCATTTGTGAATCCATCTACTGTGCCTGCCTCTAGGCAACATAGGTACCGGCAGGTGACACAACAGGGATCCGGCCCTCAAGTTCCTACCTCCATAGCTGGCCCCAAACAGCAGCCATATCAGCAGCCACATCAGCAGGTATCTCCACGATTATCTCAACAGGTACCAACCAATCAGATACCTACCGTTGCCCATATCCAACCAAAGCCATCGGTGCGCACGAACCTCGTACAATACCGAGATGCTATCGAGGCTTTCAAGACCCAAAATCGTCATTCACAAGCTTTTAGGGATCTACCGCGTCTCACTGTTCTCCAGGAGGCTCTCGAAGTGGGTGACACAGATTACCTCGCAATGCACCAATTGTATTGCCTACTGGATAGTCAGCCGCAACTTCTGCCTCAGACTCTGGTAAATCACCCGAATATCGAATTTACACGTGATATGCTGCGGGGTATGCTTGATTGGAACGAGAATCTGTCTCCAAATGGACTGCGCTTTTTCTGCACTTTCCCAAAACCAATAACGGAAATCGCAATATCTGACCCACACAATTACAGTAAAGATCTGCATAGGTTTGGCTGCATGGTTGACCGTTGTGTAGGCTTAGGCGTCCTTCAGCGGATATGTGATGAAAGGAAATTTCCCCCACTCGTGTTGGAACTCCTCGAGCTAGGCATATCTTCGCTTGTCTTTCAACGCGTCGTGTTTAGGGCATGTCTACGGCGTATGCTTGGTGGTGCTGAGAACCAGAACCGGATTCAATGCGAAACTCGGTGTACGGAAATCTTTAAACAAAACCAGCAAGACGTTGATGCTCGTTCGCGTAGGATACCAGGGGACCCGCCACCTCACTATGATATTTTGGAACGACAACACGAGGAGATGCAATGGGGTTCAAAACTATCTGCTGTATGTGCAGAATATGTTGCCCGGGCCAATGGTCAACGACCTCTTGAACGTGGGTTGGCTCATCAATCTCCAACGCACCAGTCTGCTCTCACAGTACCTGCGGAATTTGGTTTTCAAACGAATGTCATTGAACGTTTTCCTCCGCCTGTTGTAAGACGAGGGCGTGGGCGTCCTCGCATCCACGCTCCCGACGTCCAGACAGTGCCTCGTCTTCCACACGTATCACCCTACTCTACCGTGCAGCCTTACTCTCCATCTCCCAACTTCACACCCCTCCCGTCGCAAGCTGTACTGATTGTTCCATCACAACTACATGGTTTCTCACAGCCAAATGCACACCGCCAATCCGCCATACAACAATATCGTCGGGTATTACCAAATCAGGGTTCACAGTATAGGCATAGGAGAATATTCCCACAACCAGGGTTCGCTCTTCCGCAACAACGGGTACCCAACCCAGGCAGGTTTGCCCTCCATCAGGCTCACCTCAGAAGCCCCGTCCTCAAAGCCAATGCCCCGGAACGTCATCTATATCAATTCATCGAGCAGTGCCTGTTTGACTCTCCGCGACGCCTTCCAGACGATGTGGAAAACCGCGTAGAGAGGTGGACCTTTTCTATATCACAGGATATGTTCGACCTCTTTCCTGAACTAGTGATACCCACTAACGCTTCACCATTTTTACACGTGGACGCGTCAAGCCATAGAATGCGCATCCGTTCGGTCAAATGGCCCTCGACACAACTGCCTGATGAACATGTGTGGGTAACTGCCGAATCTTCGTGGATACCATACTCAATTTATATGGTAAATGGGAAGCCATTGGAACTCCGCAAAAAGCTTCACTATGGTAAAGATATGCCGGTAGACATAACTCCATTTCTAAAAGTAGGCGAAAACACATTGGAAATCACCGTCATGGGATCGAATTCGGACACAAGCTATCGAAACTACCTTCTAGGATTCGAAGTTCTCCGAGTCACAACCCATGAAAACATCAGAAACCTAGTGATGCATGATAATCGCCTGAGCTCTGAAGAGGTTCTGAGCGCGATTAGGGCCAAGCTATCTGGGTTTACGGACGATGACGAGATACTCATTGTGCGAAATTCTCTTGTCATCAGTCTTATAGACCCGTTCAGCGCATCCAAAATGTGCGATATCCCTGTCCGCTCGAAAGCATGTGTCCACAACGATTGTTTCGACCTCGATACCTTCCTCAGCACCCGGGAAAGAAAGGGCGATTGTTCAGTGGCGGATAAATGGAAATGTCCCATCTGCAATGCCGATGCTCGACCCCAACATCTCATGCTTGATGGCTTCCTCCAGAAGGTTCGAAGCGAGTTGGAAGAGCGCGGGCTAGCGAGAACCCGCACCATCGTCGTGGAACAAGACGGGACTTGGAGTCCCAAGGACGAAATGCCCGACGACGATCGATCGACTCCTGATGTAAGCGACAGGGCGGTTTCTGCAGCGCCTGCTAATGTCAGACCGGTCACGGCCCCGCCCATTGACGTTGAAATCATCGACTTGAGCGATTAATGTCTTTTTTGGTTTTCATTTCCCACATTGTTATAAGTGGTTACTCCATCCCACCTCAATTCTTTTTTCACTACTTCCTTATTGTTTGCATGATCCTTGTTCCTTTTTCTTTTTTTTCACGTTAGGCGTTGTGGTGTTCAGACCCTCGACACGATTCACGAATACACATGTTTTTTTATTGTTTTGATCTGGTCTGGCGTGGTCTTAGCGGAGGTTATACCCCAGTGTGAATGGTTGGAGGCGCTGTTATATATGTATACTCTTAGCGTCTTGTTAAATTCGGGTGGGATGGGGTATCTTGGAGTTGTAGTAAGGATGGGGAGGCGGAAAGTCCCAGATGTTTATGAGAGGGACTGTTTTGGATGAGGGGGGTGTGTTGGTTTGCTAGGGACTCGCGGTGGTATCGTGAATCGGTGAACCGAAGCACTAGTGAAAAAGGTGGATGAATGGATAACACTAATGTGTACGCATAGTCCTTGTTATGGTTTAGAAATTATGGCAAAATGAATGGTGCCATATCATGTCACGTTAACTGGTCAGTGAATCAGTCATGATGATGTGAAAGTTCTTTGCTGTATGGGAATCTCATTGTGACGGTGACTTTTCGGGGAAGAGAGTGTTTCGGGCCATTTCAAGAGATTAGTTTTAGGGAAATTCGCAGTTTGTAGGGGTTTGTTTTGTGTCGTAAGAGGGGGCTATACGAAACGTTAAAGCAATGGTACCTTTCAGGGCACTTGGACCTACGGAGTTGAGAATCGCCGGTGTTTGCCGTCTGTCTAAAGAGAGACAGACGGTTGATAACGGACGTGGGCGGTGCCGTTCAGGGCGCGGACTCGAATATGGCGTTGCGTGCGCGGCCACGAGTAGGTAGTTGTTTGTGACCTTCACTCTGCGGTTGTTCTTTCGGGAAGAGGCCAGGGGGACAGAGTCCGTCGGCTAGTAAGTTCGTCGTTGGAGTAGCTGGTCCCAGCTGCTCGTGGGCATACCCGCTCGCGAGAATATAGTCCGCTGCAGTGCCGTTGTCTCTTACCTCCAAACCTGCAGTCAGTGAAGACCAGATCTATCTCATCCATCTATATAGCTTTGTTTGGTTCGCTAATCTCCCATAACAAATTCACCTCCACCTTGGGTGGGACATCTGAGCAGTTCGGCGACTTGCCTTAGTGGTAATAGTCTTGAGAACGTAAGCATGGGTTGTGTTCTCAGATGGGCGACCGGAAGACACTTAGTCTATATAGTGCAGTCTGGTCGTTTGGACAGCGAAGGGGGTTCGAGACTCTGGGGGCGCATAGAAGAGATTGATTTTTTGTGTTTTTTGGGGACTGTTTTATTAGGAGTGGGTGGGAAAAGTTGGATGGATTGGGAGCGTGGCGGGTGAGTTGTTGTTGTTGAGATGGTTTTGGCTTGGCAACGGTGTTGTTTTTACTCAGGACGTACTAGGGAGAGTTAAAATAGTGGTTTAGAGTAATGTGTCTAGAAGGTTAGGTAAGTAGGGGTTCTTATGTGAAAAGCAATTGAAAATTGATTATTGTTTGCATAGATAGAAAGAAGATTCAAGTATAGACACAAGCATTCAAGCAGTCTATTAGCTTTACCAAAATAGAGGACTATTCAGTCATAGTGAAATTGCTCTTTTTCAAAGGAGTAGTCCAGGAATCTATAACAGATCTTTACTACTAAAGAAGATCAATACATGAAAATGTTATTCAGAATTTCCTATCATAATCCTTTGTTCCTTCCCTCATCCGCAGAATGAGGTTGCGGAAAGAATCCAAAATCTGCTTCTGTATCCTGTCGCACTGGCGAAGAAATATTGGCCGCGTCAAGGGAATCCGTCTCTGTGATATGGTTATCATCGCCATTTACAATCGCTCAAGTCATGTGATAGGTACCTTGAGAGAAAATAGTGTGTCCGTTATCCTGTCGCAAACTTGAGAGCCCAAAACCATCTCTTGATCCGCTATCTTGCCCATCGCCGCTAGCTTCGACGGAACGAATGCTTGTGGACTCCATCTCATATTGACGATGGATCTCGACGGTGTTTCTCCGATAAATGAAGTTGTAATGCCAAATTCTGAAGAGACGCATGAGAATGCATATCATGAGCAATAAAACATAAACTAAATAAGAGTATTTGGCAGTTGCGTCAATATTCATAGTAACAGAGAGTATCAAGTATGCTAGCGTTTGTATGGCAAAGAAATAAAAGACCTTGGGGCCGACCCAATCCGAAATAAAGTACGGTGTATCCTGCGTGGAGTTGTTATCTGATGTCTCCTTGTTTAGGCAGGGATGAGAGAGCGT
Organism: Dendryphion nanum; assembly: GCA_020744415.1. Classification (NCBI taxonomy): domain Eukaryota; kingdom Fungi; phylum Ascomycota; class Dothideomycetes; order Pleosporales; family Torulaceae; genus Dendryphion; species Dendryphion nanum. Next base: position 1,891,011 of record JAGMWT010000001.1, on the reverse strand, counting down.
AACCATATAGACTGCGGTTTCGTCTTTGTATGATGTGGGTTCTCCAATGATTAAACCGGTTTGTGCCTTTTCTTTAGTGAACGAGTTTGTTGGTTTCCTGCTGGAATCCTCGCCAATCAAGTGTTTAATAGTGGGGATTTCATCACTGGACTCCTTAAAATTTGGTTCGATTTGATTTGAAGTATTTTCATTTGTCTCCCTACCACCTGATAACGAAGCGGCCGATCCTTTGGGGTTAAATTCTTGCATAGCGTCTTTAGAGGATACAATGAAAGAGCCATTTGATATTTGTTCTGCCTGCGACTCTTCGAAATGTCAGGTCTTTTATCATGACATGATGTAGCTATAACTTACCACTGTAAATTTGACAGGCCGTCAGCAGAGGAAGTGGCAGCATGAAAATTGAGACCGCTTGACCGAAAGATACTATATGTATGTCTCCGAAGGAGTGCTGTGAGGCCCAATGTGTAGTGACCAACATGTTCACACTGTAATAGATCAAATAGAATGTAAACACCGAGATATTCGATAGATAAGATAGTTCATACTTGACCCAAAGATTAAATAACAGCTTATGGATGTCTTTTCTATCCGAATATTGGTCTGGTTGACAGTTTTTGTGGTAGATTTTGTCGACTTTTTCGGTAAAGGTTTCGATAGCCCTTATTTCGCTTGGAGAAGCAGAGCCAAAGCAGAGCCAGTGTACTTTCTCCATCCATGTTGCTTAATCTTCCATGCCCGAGTTCGTCACCCCATTCTCCTGCCACTGGTGCGGCGCTGTAGGTGAAGATGAATAAAACAAGGAATCCTGCTGTTTCTCCCACTCTAAATTTCCGTGATTTAGGATATTTGTAAAAGTATTCCCTCAAAATTCCAAGAGAGGAAAGATGCGTAGTTGCTGCTAAGAGTGCAAGTCCGTTGATAGGCTCGAGCTCAAGCAGAGACAATGTGCAACGTTTCCAGAATACGGCGGCAAGAAAAGCGAAGCCCGTGGCGAGCTGCTGATCGCCGATAGCCAATAAGAATAGAGTCACGACTTAGATACGACCATCGCGGTTGAGACCTCTTAGCGAAGTGGTGCCAGGCTCTTTCCGGGCGAATTTTCCCTTGGTGATCCAACGTATGACTGCTTTATCGGTCTGTGACACTGCGCTCGTTGGAACAGAATCCGTTATGTATGCAAATAAAATCACCAAAAGGTCGTGCATGAGCTGATAGAGAAGGCGATGGGAATCTGGGATGAACTGTTAGTAGGGAAGAAAAGCTGAGTTATGTGTTTGACGGGTACTAATGCTAAGGCCGGCAATATCACTGTCTAGTTTCAGTTGCGAAGAGCACCCCTTCTTCTGGACCGGAAGATAGCACTCTGTACAATTTAAGTTGCTCCCGCAATTGCCCATAATTGAGATGGTTCGAGAGGCGCCTGTGGTGAGTGTGGAAGAACCTAGGAAAATGTGCTAAAGTGCCAAGACAAAGCGAAAGGGCGAGATGATGTGGTAGAGGGTCTTTGGTGTAAAATGAAAGCCCTCAGGCATGGGTAAGTTGCGTGGGCCGTCAGAAGTGGTGCAGTTGCCTGAAGCAAGTCCGTCCAATCGAGGAAGGACGACCAACACCAACAGGCTATCAGTGGGGGCTTAGACAATGGAGTATACGATACCAATGCAAGGGCGCTCCAAAAAACAAATAGCCCTTGACACTCGAGAACTGGAATAAAACAACAACACAATCAAATAAAGCACATGAAGAATTAGATATGCCGCATAAATGCTGGATAAAATGGTAGAAAGTTACACCAAGTAAAGTCCATATTCACTCATGCCCAGACCACCAATTCGCTGTCTCAAAATTGAAAGTAAACTTCATCTTTCATCGCTCAGCCTGGCGATAAGTTTACTAAATTTCATTAGCAAAGGTCAATACCCTTCCCAATAAAAAAATCATACCTGCTCCTTCTCCAAATCTGCAATTTGCAATATCGCCTTTCCAAAGTTGTCGCCCTTCAACATGCCCAAGAAGCCATCAACACCATTGTCGATACCTTCAGTGACATGCATCTTCGTCTTGAAGGTGCCCTCAGAAATCCACTTCTGCAGCTTCTCCTGGTGCTCCTTGCCATAGAGAGGACCCATGTCGGCGTCGGAGACAATGAAGCCGCGAATGGTGAGGCGCTTGGCAACGACTTGCATTAGGTTGCGGATGGGGTAGATTTCTTCTGGCTTGGCGTTGTATTGCGAGATCATACCGCAAGCGACTGTGGGATGTTAGTAAATGGTCAGTGAGGGAATATGTCGTGGGTTATCATACTGATTCTCCCGAAGTTGTTTGCAGCGTTGATGGCGGCTTCAAGCTGCTCCCCACCTACGTTCTCGTAATAGATGTCGATGCCCTGAGGTGCTAGTCTCGCAAGAGCATCTGCAGGCTTCTCCTTCTTGTAATTGAAACCACCATCGAATCCAAGCTCTTTCGTGATGTACTCAAGCTTCTTGTCATCACCGACACTGCCGATGACCTTTAATCCCTCGTGCTTGGCGAGCTGTCCCACGATCTGGCCAACAGCGCCTGAGGCTGCGGAAATGAAAATGGTCTCTCCCTTCTTGGGTTGGCCGATGGCGTAGAATGATGACCAGGCTGTAAGACCAGGCATTCCAAGGGCGCCGAGGAACAATTTAAGGTCGAGATTATAGGGGTTCTCAAGTTTCCGCGAATTGTCTGTTGTTGATTTTTGGAGGACGGTGTACTCTTCAATTGGGATAACATCGGCTGAAATGATGACATCACCGGGTTGGAATTTCGAAGAGGCTGACTTGAGCACCTTCATGATCATGCGATTCGTGATAGGCTTGTTGAGCTCGAAGGGGGGGGAGTATGACTTCTTGTCCGCAGAGCGCATCCTACCGCGCTGGTAGGGGTCGAATGAAGCGTAGAAGTTCTTCACCGTGACGCCGCCCTCGGGAGGATTCTGTTCCACATCAAAACCGCGGTCCTCGATTGCGAGATCCTGTCCCGGAACTGGCCAGCCATTTGGCACTTGCTTGAAGATAATACCTTTGTTCTGAACCATGATGGAGCTGTGAAGGTAGGAATGTGGGGAAAGGGGTGTAATTTATTTATAAGGAAAGACGGGTATAAATATGTTATATGTTAAGACAAAGCAAGATGTATGCTAGAAGAGAGGGCAAACACAAGTATTTTATACACAGGTAAAAAATTCGTGGCTTAGAGAGAGAAGATGCTTATACCAGGATTGCATCATTTACGATGCAGGCGCCCGGGGCGCCTCTCTACCCTTGGAGCCTTCCGGCCAGATATCGGCACCGAGGGACATCAAAGGTACAGAAATCACACACCATAAATGCAAATTGGAAATTTTTACTCGGAGTACAAAGCGTTGCGGCGTGAAATAATGACGCATGATCGGCGCAGACACTGAAAAGGTGAAAAGGCCGTTTCAGACATGCCTCGGTAAGTCGATAGCGGGGCAAAATGTATTAGTAATTAGGGGACAGCGCATAGGTTTTTCGTCCGTTACAAAGCTGTAGAGAAAGAATGTTCTGTGGTATGGATAAACGTATCAGGCCAGAAAGTGAGCCGAGAGAATACTCGAAGATGTCGATTTGGTCATCGCATCGACACTAATCAACATAAGCGTCTGCATGTCAGCGTGCCGCAAACACCTGTTCTTACCACTTGATGAGTATTTAAGAAAGATGTGCTGCTCGGACAGCGTTGCATACGATCTTTAATATCCTTATGGATCGTTACACCTCGCTATTCTCACATTAGAGGTCGAATATGGACAACAATTGAGGAAGTTAGAAAACGTCTTCCGCCCAGTAACCGGGCAAATACGCTCTTTGAAAGGGGTCCACTGCCAGCCTTGGTTGACAACTCGTACGAGCGATCGCTGGTGGACATCTTGCAACACGAACATTGCCATGTCACAACGGCCTTCCGAGATATTTCTGGCGTTTCAGATAGATGTATCCTGTTCCAGTATGCCTTGATATTGAACATGTTGCGCACACGACATGCACTTGGACATTCGATAGTGGGGCGATGAGTAAAAGTGCCATAATAGGAAGCGATTGAGGGGCAGCAGGTTTGAGTATGCATTGGAAGACTATAATTAGGGCGGAGCTCGTATTCGCCCGTGGGAAAATTGTAAGGCTGGATTGAATGAGGTTAGGAATAATGGAGAAAATATGAAGGTGACAGGGAGGAGGCTGAGGTAGGTGGCGCTTGAAGCTCGGGCCTTCCCTATGCGGGTTAGCTATCCTTCAGCGCTCTCAGATCGATTGTTTATAGCAACTCAATTCATTTCTACGATCGCATTGACATCGTCAGGTTGTTTCTAAAGCCACCCGCGTATCATAAACTATCATATACACTCGTATTTCCCCAATCTCAAGAGGACCCGTATCACCGCCCTTTTCATTGCCCACCCCTCATCACAAAGCGAGAATGGCGAACTCAGCGCCCTCAGAACCCCCACCACCTTATGAAGACGCGCAACGTCCTCCAACAGGCCCTCCAGGACCGGGTCGTGGAGTTGCCCCTCGAGGACAGCCCCCACCACGACCGCCACTCAATTTGCCTGCTCTAAATGCATTGAGGGGAAAGCGTGTCGTCCTCGCATCACAGTCTCCCCGACGAAGACATCTTCTTGCTCAGGTACACACCCAAGCATTCTATTCCATACTATGGACTAACATTCTAAAAAGCTTGGCCTTGTTAACGTCGACATCGTCCCATCGAACTTCGCCGAAAACCTACCCAAGTCCATGTCACCGTTCGAATACGTACTCGAAACAGCGTCGGAGAAGGCTCGCAGCGTTTACAAAGTCGAAATCGACAACACAGCAAAGACTGAAGTAGGAATCGTCATTGCTGCTGACACCATAATCATCAGCAATAAAGGTAGGATATTAGAAAAGCCGCGGAATGAGGTTGACCATATTCAAATGCTGCAAATGCTGCGCGACGAGGGCACACATAAGGTTGCGACGGCGGTCGCCGTCATGGCGCCGAATGAGACCGCGATAGATCCGGGGTACAACATGGAGACACATGTCGAGGAAACTACCGTCAAGTTCGACTCGGCCGGTATGTCAACGGCTTTCATTGCAAAATATACAAAAACATGCTAACCATCACAGTGACGAATGAGTTGATCATGGCTTATGTCAAGACACGTGATGGCGCAGACAAGGCGGGTGGATATGGTCTTCAGACTGCTGGCAGTATACTCATCGACCGGATCGAGGGTTCATACGACAATGTCATCGGATTACCGTTACGTGCTACCCTCAGGCTTATCGAAAAAGTAATGATACCGGACGAAGAAGAGGGCGAAGGTGGCGTTTTCTTAGATGAAGAAGGCGCTGATTAGAATTTCGCGTATCCTGGGATAACTAATTAACGAGTTCACGATCAGCGAGGCGTGACGAAGCCTGGAATTAGAAGAGAAAGCACAGGCATTATTCGATGGGCAGAACATGTAGTATTGATTGAGAGTATCCAGAACACCTCTATGTTCACTCGTCACTGCTTTTTCTCAAACTTTTCTTGGCTCACTGCTAGAAAGGCCAGACTCCAAAGTTGTCTGATGTTGCTCTCAGGAGAGCTCACCCAGTGATTTAAAGGCACAGCTTCCATATTTTCGATTCCCTTGCCAGGCGGGTCATCCCAACTCCAAACCTCGTGAGTCTTGAAATCCGCATTCTTCTCAATGACGCGCCAAAGCTCATCGTACGCATCGACAACTTTATTGTACAGCCCTTTGTCGGCACACCAGCCTATCAAACACCTTATTAGCACATACGAAACCCAAAAACCCAAGAACAAGAAGATAAACTTACTCGGAGCATCCGATCCCTTACACCTTCCAATTTGTTTTCCCAACCCCGCCACCATCATCGCTGACTGCCACCCCCAAAATACCGTCCCATGATAATCACTCCTCTGAAACATATCAAAGTACAGGACCCCCGTATACGCCGGATTCGCCACCATCAGCCCCGCCTCCGTCTTCAGCCCCACAGGCCACGGGGAATTCACATTATCCGCGACCTGGCTCAAAAACGGCCCCAGGTCCTCCTTCGATGAATCGAGCAGATAAAGTCGGAACCCGTCGTCGGAATTCATAACGTCGACGAGAGGGAGGTTGTTACTGCCTTCACGGGCAAGAGCGTAGTATGTTACGTTTCTGTTGACGGGTTTGGGTAGAACAATGCCGCGGTTTGTGCGGAAGAAATCAATGCGGGATTGGGCCTGTTGGTCGGACCAGAAGACGCGGAAGTGAGGGAGGGAGGTGTCTTCCCATGTGTGACCTGCGGCTTTGATGGTAGAGATACTGTCGCATTTTACGTGGCCTGCTTCGCAGAGTGCGACGATGGCGAAGAGGGCTGCAGGGACGAGAGCGGTGTTTACGTCGTAGGGGATTATGCCGCCGCCTAGGCCCTTGGGAGAGTCGCGCCAGTTTCCGGTGTTGGAATTTGGGAGAAGGTGGATGAGGTTTTCTGGTTTGGGGTCTTTGGCGTATTTGGAGGTTGCGCTGAGGATTTTGTCGATGGCCTTTTGAGTGAGGTCGCGGTAGGTTGTCTCTTTGTTTTCTCGCAGAAAGGATGCTTTCTTATTGAGGAATTGGGACGCGGATTCTTTGCCTGGGCCGAGGATGTAATTTTGAAGAAGCACGGGGAGGAAGAAATCCGTGTCAATCATTTTGTAGTCGCATAGTGGGTCGGTGAATTCTCCTGGGTGTTCAGGATGATTGCGTCTTTCCAGAGATGCAAAGTCGCCGATTATTTCTTCGTGGCAAACGGTCCCGTCGGCTTTGTTGATGCGTTCGATGACTGAGCCAATTCCGGCTTCGATGGCATCGGTGCTTAGGATGGGTTGGAGGAGGAGAAGACTTATCATCGTGTCGCGACCGAAGTAGGTCAGGAAACGCCAGGTTCCAGCTAGGAGTTTATCAGAGTATGAGAGAAAGGATAGGGCCTGAACTTCCGCCGCGCGGGTGTTGAGTAGGCCCTTCGATGCCTCGTTCAGGACGTCATTTGCACTTATTTGCTTCAGCTGAGGGTAATTGATGGAAGCTTCGAAGTGATATTGTTTCTCTTCGAACACCGGACGTCTGCCGTCGATCTCGATCCGCTTCGAAGTTTGGTCGACTGGTGTGAAGACAAGAGTCTCAATCGTTTTGCCATCGAACCATTTTCTTTCAATTTTTACTCCTAATCCATCATCTGCTTGGGTAACAGTCTGATCTTTCTCCATCTCAGGATACACCCGGCCTCCCCTATCTTGTTCCAATTCGAGATAGTCGCGAACTGCTCGGAGACTGCCCAAGACCGTTACATTGAGTGTCGTTGGTCGACCAAATTCAATAATTCCAGTGACACCAATTCGGGGGGTTCCGCCTGCACCATCCGGGACGTATATAGGATGTATAGCATCGCCATTCTGGTTGTGCAACCGAATCAACGGCTTTTGACTATTAGAAGAACCAGTTGGGACGAAGAATGCGCCGACCCCACTAGCACCCGCCGGCCATGCTATTATCAGTCGAGAATTTTGGGCCTTGGCTGGAGATGGGCTGCGAATGAGAACATGAGCGCTGGTATGGCAGTCAGAATAAAGATGGTTCTCGATGTCTCCGCTGACGAGCCATAAGCGATTAGGCGGACATGGGTCGTCGGCACCGAAACAAATGTTTACGTGAAACAAAAGAAGCCAGAGCCATTGGCGAAGGCCCAAGTAAATGACCCTCATGGAGAAGAAGTTAGTCCAGATGTTGAGGGATAGTCCTCCGGATGAGAAAGATTGAGAAAATCAGGGCAACCAGGCGAATTGGCTTTGGTATATAGTGGCAGGAGGTATGACGAAGATATACCCCGATACGGCTCTCGCGCGAGATCTGGGCAGTGCTACTGCTTAAATGAAATGACAGTTTCACGCTGATCGTCGCCTCTTCCCCTTTTCGCCCGGGAGGGTAACGGGAACAAAGGGCCTGTGCTACTGTGCCACAGACTAGTGGCACATCATCTTGTTCACGTTGTTTCTTAGTCCATTGATGTTCAAGTAGTGCGTGAACAGTTTCTGATTATCAAAATACCATTGAACCAGTCATGTTTATTTGCCGACTGCAGAAAGGTATGTAGTAGTCCTAGCCGGAAGCCGATGCTGACCGTCTCGCAGGGTGACAGGGGTTGTGTATTAGTTGCCTCATCAAGTATTATGTTGTTGTCCGAAACCCCAATCCATCATGGGCCACCCGAATTGACACATATCAATGTCCAAAGACAGCTCCACGGACAAATCGCCAAAACCCTGCTCTGAAAATATAGGATTAATCGACGATAGCTCCGCAGGATCGCTTACGTCCGCATTCGCTCTAAGCTTAAACTCTTGGCCAGATGTCGATAGAACCTGTCCTGACTGTGCCTTTTGTTCTCGGATCCCCTTGAGTTTTGATACAATCCTTGGCGGTACCGGCACCTCTCCTATCTGAGCGCATTTTGTTTCTTTAGCCCACCATGCATGTAGAATAATCCTGCTGAAAAGGTCGAAAAATGGACCGTTCTCCTGGAAGGCGGAATCGATTCGAGCGTCACAGTTATCACTCATAGTTTCCCAAGCTCGGTCGGCATGTTTACTAAAAGGTCGTCTCCGAAGATCTTTGACGAGGTGGACGTACGCGGGGAAGGGAAAGTTATAATGTGACATCCATCGAAATGGTTCTGAAATTGGAGAGGACATGATTCTGGTGTCGCATTCAACCATTCGAAGGGCATGGATGACTACAACATCTAGCTCCGCATCTGCCTCTAGAGGTGAGAGTCCGGCGCTGGCGAATTTGGCGTATATCTCCATGAGGTATGCTTTAGATAACAGCGCCCGTATCCTCCAGATGGTTATGAAATGCAGTGGGATCTCCGGGTTACATAGTCGAAGGTACTTCTCTTCAAGTATTTTCTCTAATTTACATATTTGGCCATCCTCGGGTACAGACCCGGGCTCCGCGAACTTGGCGAGAGGTTTTAGATTGGGAGATGTGTAGTTGAGATGAACATCTGTATTGCGAATGAAGTCGCCAAGCGTGGCGTGTGCGACTACAAAGATAGACTCAGTAGGTGTCTCATGAACATGGGGAGAAATGTTCATCTCCGGGCGAAGATCGGCATCGTTCAAGTTAAGAGGAACTTTGCAATCCCAAGTCGGTGTCAGTGAGGGTGATTTGAAGTCAGATAGCTCACTGACGCGGGCGTCAAAAAGTACGAGTGCCCACCAGAGCCTTCGACGCATTTCACCTTCGAGTACACCGGTCTTCACACATCCGGATTCACTGCTGATTTGCATACGCTGTGCAATACGAAGTGCAACTGCAACCAAAGAGGACAGCGCCCGAGGGTCAACAATGGTTGTGACCGAGATCTAGAGCTATAAGAGATTGTTTTTCAACTTCATGTGGGACTTACCATATACAAATATAGTGCCGTTAGACAGTCACGCTCACTGCTTCGCAAAAACCCGCTTCGAAGTAAAGCCTGCCGACATGCGAACTGATACTTCAACAAGGCATCATCCTTAGTGAGACCGAAGATGTTTTTACACTGCTTTGACACAAGACTTAGAACAGCGATAGCGTAAATGCTGAACATGAGTGCATGTAGGGCTGGGCTTGCACTATCGAGATCATTGATAGCTTCAACAATGCGTCCTTGCAAAGTTGGAGAATGTACAACTTTGAGCAGAGGGTTAACATTGTCCAGATAGATCTGCCAGAGTCTAAATATCTGTGCCGGTTCGGGATGCAGGGATGAGAGATTTGCAGTAGTCTGACTGGATCCAAATATCAAGGGATCGTCGGAAGCAGCAGTACGATCCCAGGCGTTCATTACAACTGCCGCCGTGAATATTTCCTGTGATGACTCGCTGTCATCAGCATCTCCGAACTGTTGCAGGTGTAAGCATATAAGAGTCAGAGTCTTGAGAGAGACCTACTCTTTGGTGTATCGCTTGCCAAAAACTGGAAGTTCCTTAGTTAGCCTACTTAAGCCACCCTCGTAATCCAATACATACTCTACGGAGCTTGGCTTCTTTGAGTCAACAGTACTTGCAGGTGATGTTGCTTCTGTTTCTGCTGAAACTGACTGGGCGCTGTTGCCATCATCCAAACCCCCTACTTCAAGTGCCTTCATCGCCTCTAGAGGGTCGTCATGAAGTGATTCGAACACAATGTTGTTCTGGCGAAGAAGGTCTTCGTATTTTTTCAATTGGTCTAACAGCTCGCGCTCGGGAAATCGGCGTCGCCTCTGACGCGGATTCTTTGCTGCGGGAATACCTTACATGTTGTTAGCGGAGTGATCTAATTTGTGCTGTTGTGTGATTACCGAGATAGACTGACATTGAACTCCCGATTTAGTACAATATGTGCAGGGAAACTGGCGATCGCACTTGACTTTTCTCCGTTGACAGAGAATACATGAAAGTAGCCGGGGTGGCTTCGGACCTTGTGGAACTGACATGATTGTGGCCCAGTACCATAAGGACACTTGTGGATTGATGAAGGTGGACGTTTGTGTGAGTAGGCGGGCTTTTGTACACCCCGCTCGCTCACAGCTCGGGCTTTTGAAAACTCCGATGAGGAGCCCGCGATTGCGAACGACAGCTTCATCTCCGTTAGCATAACATAAGCCTCGAATTGCTATATATAAGATATGGGTGCTGAGTATCTGAGTCTCTGCCATTCAAACAGCTTCAGGCGCTTTTTCTTGAACAATCAACAATGTCTCCCATCGCAGAAGATGCATCTCGGGCGTCGGTGCACTCGACCAATCAGATCGACCCGACACCGTCGACTAGCGAATATGACGACGCGGAGAGGAATTATCAACCAAAAACCTTCAAATTTTGGGCAATCATGATCAGCATGTATCTGTCCATATTTTTGATTGCTTTAGTAAGTGTCGCTGTAGCTCATTGCCTAATGTTTTTGCTCACATATATATTAAAAGGACAGGACAATTATCGCTGTCGCGATTCCGGAGATCTCCAACCAGTTTCATTCGATTGAGGACATTGGCTGGTACGGCAGCTCTTACATGTTGACTGCAGCATGTTTTAACCCGTTCTTTGGCCGCATCTACCAGATCTATTCCACGAAATGGACCTTCATAGCCTCGATTACCATCTTTGAGGTCGGATCGGTACTTTGCGGTGCTGCCCCCAATTCTCCTACATTCATCATTGGCCGTGCAATTGCAGGCCTGGGGGCTGCCGGTGTTTTTTCAGGTGGAATGATGATTATCATTCCCTTGATCCCTCTTCGCAAACGTCCGACGTATACTGCAATTTTTGGCATGGCGTTTGGCGTTTCTTCTGTTGTCGGCCCGCTTGTTGGAGGTGCCCTGACCGATAATGTGTAAGTGTTATACGCATCTGGATTGTAATTTTCTGACTTTTTGTCTTAGGACATGGCGTTGGTGTTTTTACATCAATCTGCCCATTGGAGGAGTAACGATGATTGCGATACTCATGTTCCTCAACATTCCATCTCCAAAGCGCGAAAGAGTGACAATTCTTGGTCAAATCAAACGCCTCGACCCCATCGGACTTCTCGTTTTCGTTCCCTGCATAGTATGCCTCATTCTAGCTCTCAGCTGGGGAGGCACTACGTACGCGTGGTCAGAGCCGAAGATCATCGGTCTACTCGTTACCTTCGCCGTACTCCTGGTCGTGTTTATCATCTTCGAAGCCATGACACCCGAAACAGCGATGATGCCTGCCCGTGTCGTCCTCAATCGGTCCGTTGCGGGCAGCATGCTATTCACGTTCCTGAGCTATGGTGGCGTTATGGCTATTGTGTATTATCTTGCGACGTGGTTCCAGGTGGTCAAGAACGATTCTGCAACGGCTGCTGGTGTCAAAACAATCCCCTTGGTCCTGGCCATGGTAGTTTTCAGTATAATCTCCGCTAAGATCACTGAGAGGATAGGCTACTACATCCCGGCCATGTTGTTATCGCCCATTCTCAGCGCAGCTGGTGCTGGAATGCTGTCCACCATGACACGCTTTTCTGACCATAACGCTTGGATAGGCTATCAAGTTCTTTTTGGTTTCGGTCTTGGGTGCGGTGCTCAACAAGCTAGTTTGGCACCTCAAAAGGTGTTGTCACGATCGGACGTCCCCATTGGCATGGCTTTGATGTTCTTCATGCAGCAATTGGGTGGCTCCGTATTCCTTGCTGTGGGTCAAAATATCTTTTCCACTGATCTAATAGAACACCTGGCAGGAGTGGCAAACCTTGATGCAAGAGCTGTTGTCAATACAGGTGCAACTGAGATACGAAAATTGGTTCCGCCGGTTGAGCTTGATCTGGTCGTGGATGCGTTTAATCATGCGATAACGCGGGTGTTTCTGGTGGCGGCGGTTGTGAGTGCCGTGATGATTGTGGGTCCCGCGATGATGGAGTGGAAGAGCATCAAGGACGATAGCAAGGACGAAGGTGCATCGAAGACTGATGATGTGGAGGAGAAATTCCAAAATGATTCCAAGGCCTAAAATAATATAAGAAGAAAGTGTGACGGTCAGAGATTCTGATATCCTCATCTTCGTCAGTTATGTATAATTAGAATTTAGACATCTCCTCTTTTAATTGATTTCATTTCGGTTCACAATACCTGTACATGCCACCAGGTTTGAATATGCCCGATATTTAGTTCTAGAATCACGTCGTGACATTGCAATCAAGAGCCTGTCGTAACCCCTTCTGTATTGTAGATGGCTAGTCAAAAGGCAATGGAAAAGGTGACTTAAGCTCCTAGATTCCTGCATGGATCATTTGGATGATTGTGTCATCCGACCATACCTGTTGTAGAGAAAGTGTATGAGACACCTTATCAAAGAAATGTATTAGTTGGTGATTTTATACCAGCTGACCGGTAAAAGAACCGTTTTTCAACGTCTAGCTTGTCGGAAGGTATTGTTGAGAAAGCAGAACCAATATTTATGTCTACAGAAAGGAGGGGCTGGAGTTGTGCGCTATGCCTAAATCGGTTAGCGCACACACACTTTGCTCTCCGCTATGTGGATATAGCCAGGGAAGACAACCAGAGCACGCCAAATTTGCCATTTTAAACCTGTAACATAGCCTTCGAATTATTGAAAGAGGAGGATATATTGTTCGGAGATTCTTTTTAATTAAAATGTTCTCGGGCCGTTGCGTCGCTAATACCCGCTGCACGACAGGCAGCCCCGGTGTGCGGACCACCTAACCATGTGCCGCACCCGGATCGTCGATGTAGTTGACTACCTCCTCTCTCCTCAAACATATGAACATCACCTCCAAATTGTCTCAGTGACTGATCAAGAAGCTAAAGTTCTTGGTAAGCGTACTTTAGCAATATGCACGACTACAAACAAAATAATACAAGTCCTGAAACCCTTGGTTAGAGGGAATGGAGTCTAACTACACAAGACCACAAAACAGTTACATGGAAAACGTTCCCGTCGGAACTGAAAAAATACCGTCGTTCCACATTGGAGACTGTCACTTTATCTACCTGATAGGTCGCTCAACCGGAGCCAAATCATTTTAGATGATGTTCGTCACCAAATCGTTGCAAGGTTGCAGTTGATAGAATCGGTACTGTCTCGTGCGGAACCCCTTCGCAAACGAAGATAGGGCGCAAGAGAAAAAATTATCAACATTTATGACAATTTGCTCCAGTGCCGCCATAGTACCAGAAAAGATGAAAGGAACCAAGCGAAAAGTACAGTTCATGCCAGGCGAGCTGGCATAAGCACGGGACAGAGGACACCCAGTAATTGGACGTAAAAAAATGCTGCGTTAGTCTTGTAGGAAGGACGTTTGACATGAAAACGCAACTTAAATAAATACTGATAGTTAGACCATGCAGTAGGTCAGAGAAGGCATCCAGAGGTTTACCGGGGCCGCGAGCGTGGGCTTTGTCGTGTAGCACAAAACCAGACTGTTTGTGTTATCAATCCTAGATGAAACAGGACAATGGCACTGAATACTAGCGAACAATGGCGGATATGGCCCAATTGGATATCAGAGCATGTTCTTGCCGAGATGTGTACGGCGGCGTGGTAATGGTGTTGTGAGGCAATTAGAGAAGGTTCGCGATACGCTACCGATCTTACTGGCGGAGCACGCCTCACCGCGAGCAAATAAATCCTTCGCTGGGTTGGGAATAACCTCACACCCTACAACATGTCTGCCATGCGTTCAATATAAAAAGCTTGACCATACCCGGGTTCAACCTACACCGCAGCTTTAATCTACGAAGTCTATTTACACACCGTCGTAAGCCCATCAACATTTGATACATCATGGACGCCGAAAAGCACGCAGCCAACATCGAGCACCAGCGCCGCCCTGCTGAGCCAACTGCCGTCAAGTACGTTCGCGCCTTCCAGCATGTCTTCGCCACCATCACCGTGGCCTTTGTCGCCTGTGCCATTGACCGCAACATCGTGATGCCCGGCGTCACCGCTGAGGAGAAGGCCCTCTGTGCTTCTGTAAGTCTTTCCATCCAATTCGAGTGAGATTTCCGCCTCCACGGCTTTGCAAACCTCGGGGTTTGGGAGATAATGCATTGCTGACTTGGATTCCCCATCATAGTCCATCTTCACCATGCTCGTACTTCTCTACCACATTGTCGCCCCGTACAAGAAGACCGTTGCACTTGGTCTCGACAGCGCTACCACTGCTTTCCTCTTCGCGACTTTCATTTTTGGTGCTATTCAGGCCGGTACCAACGGCGGAGCTTGCCGCGGTCCCAAGAAGATTGGTGTCTGGGACAATCACCGTGGCTGCTCCAGAATGACCATCTCCACCGGATTCTCCGCGGTCGGCTTTGCTGCTTTCGCCGTCAGCACTGCTCTCCATTTCATGAAGAAGTGAGCAGATTATGCGGGTCGGTGGGGACTTCGCTAGACAATTGGTAGCCACGCACTTTGTGGAGGAAAGTATACGCCAGGCAATTTGGGAACTATGAGTCAATTAGTGGGGGGTGGCAGTTGATGGGGGCTGATTGGGACGACATATCATGATATTATTGTCAATAGCATGAACTTACACGCACACGCGCAACATGGAAACGATAGCAAATAATCTATACTTGGAGATCGAAACATCACGGATCGATGTCTCCTGTAACAAACAAGTCTGTATCACCTTCCTGCCAACTACTAAGCGTGTATCGTCTTCCACCCTATCGTGTTCGAATTATGTTGAGGAGCTGGCGCGCCAGGGTGGATTCATGGCAGCGCTTAAATGGTCACTCCGGTGGTTTATCGCACAAGATTGTCAAGAAAGGTATAGTGACTTATGACGAGCAAGTATGTTCATGGACCTTCGGCTTCCGGTTGTCTAGAACTGTGGAGGTCCAGAATTTCGGCGGCTGCGGTTCGATTAACAGAGGAGCAGTTTCATACTTTCTTTGAAATGCACGATATAGACCAACTAATGCACTTGGGCTTTTGGTCATTCAAAACATAAATTTCATGATCTATCTCTTTATGTATTATTTGCAGGTTCCTTCTACTGTGGACATAGGTAACCTCGTGGGTTTTTATCACATCGCGAGAGCTTCCTTCGTGTTCACCGTCGGCTCCTAAGAAATCGACCAGTTGTCGGTATATGAGTCCTTTACTGCGTATTTTTATCACTTGATCTAATTCCCGATCGAGAATAGCACGATTCACCTGGTACTTCTCTGGTAGCGAGTTGCAAACCTAAAACGGAAATTATTTGAAACACAACAGTGCAGTTAGGAAGAGTACTGCCTGTGGCCAAAGGAACGATGGAGGTCACAAATGTGCCATTAAAATCAGTTATGTAGGTTTTTGAGGGAACCATGCTTCTACTACTAATCTCTTACATATGTTTCAGTGCGGGATCATTGCCGTAGCCTACGAAAACCTGAGCAATTTTTGACCGCAATTTTGCTCACGAATGTTAGCCAGCCCCTTTAAACGTTTATTATGTCAAATTGGGGCTAATAACGTTAGGGCTGTCCATGATGAATGTATTACACCATCTTACTATCACTCATTTTGAACGAAACAGCTAAGTACAATCAAAAATCAAAGAGCTCAAAAAGAATCTTCGAAAGTCATAATGATGCTATAAGACTATCTAATCCTGTCTCAATCTAATTAATCAATCATTCATTCCTTCTCCGCGAAGCTCGCCCTTCCACCTTGAACACTCGCGCTTCTAACCGCATCTTCCACCACCCCATGAGGACCAATGTACCCCCTCCCGCGAATATAAAACCACCAACCAGCAACAAAGAGACTCAGACCGCCAACGATCAAACAACTATAGTTCATGCTCGCAGCCGTAAAAGGAACCGCGTACGGGAAGAAATAAATGACAATGAAGACCATCATGTACCCACACGCTAGTATTGCGACAGGATAGAAGACAACATCCGGCATGCGGAATGGTCCAGGTGCGACATGGCGTCGTCTGGTGATGATGTGAGGAACAAGGAATGCAAGGAAAGATGCGGTAGAGAGCACGATGAAGGAACCAACGAAAGCAGAGAAAGCAGTTGTGTTGCCAACATATATGCACCCCAGAAGCGTGTTGATACACCCACAGACAAGTGTTGCATTCAGCGGGTTCTGGAACCTCTTATCAATATGTCCAACCCACTTCGAGAAGGGCGTAGCGTCGTCGCGACCAAGTGTCCACAGCATTCGTCCCGCTGTAATCATGCCGCCGATGTTGGTGCAGACTGTAGGCAGGAAGATGACGATGAGGAGACCCATAGCGCCGGCATGAGAACCGGTGGCCTGGCGGTAGAGTTCGGCGAGAGGGAAGGGCCAGGGGTTGGAGAAGAGGGAGTCCAAGTCGTTGACAGAGTAGAATATGGTGATGATGTAGAGGAGTGCGGTGATGAATCCGACGGCGTATTGGGCGAGGAGGGCTTTGGGGATGTTCACACGGGGATTCGGGAGCTCTTCGGCTAGATGGGAGACGCAGTCACTGGTGAAAAAAAAACCTGGTTAGTATGTAGTACGGTTGAGAAGGATGATGGGTAGGACCTACGGTGTTCCAACCGCATAGGCGCCGTTGAGCATACCCATGCAAAACACTAATCCGTTGCTCTCCCACCCAGTCTGGTTCTGCCACTCTTTCCATACGAAGTCGCTTGATGCATGGCCATGTCCGCCCAGCTTCTGGCTCGGCATGATGGCACAAACCATAATGGTAATGAAGACACCGATGAGGATCAAGAAGAGGCCGATGTTGGTGACGATTGGTAGTGCGCGATTAGCGAACATGACCAGGAAGCAACATGCCCAGTTGATGATGAGAAATGCCATGAAGACGTGCCATCGCTCGTATTCGTACCCGGGATGGAAGAGGCCGTACATTGAGATGACTTGGTTGGCCAAGATGCTTGACATGGAAGCTGAGTTGAAGATCCTGTAGGGTTACATTAGCACAAAACATTTAAGAGACGAAGGCGGGTTTGCTTGGCGAGGCATACCATCCGAAGAAGTTCCACCTAATCAATATTAATGATGCGTTGATAGATTGTATTCAGTAGGGTCATACCATCCAGAGAAGAATCCCAGAGACCGTCCATAACGTCCACCAGTAACGGACGCCCAGTGATAGACACCTGCCGACGATGGAATTGCACTTGCCATCTCAGCAATGCATGCAGCGATCATGAAGTAGAAGCAGCAGACGACAATGAACTCATAAATGACGCCCGGGGGTCCTCCATTGTATAGAGCGATGACCTGTAGCGGAGTCAATGTCTGTTCAGACATCCATACCATGTCTTTTGATGATGTAGCAAGATCAAGTTGCGATGAAAGGGTAATGACTTACAACAGACCCTCCCAGTGCCGCCCACACGTTTCCAGTGGTAATCCCGATCGAGCAAATGCTCAGCAAGTTAAAATTCCTTTCAAGCTCTTGCTTGTGCCCCGAGGCATTAAGAACATCCGTAACCTCACCCAATCCCATATTATCCTCATCATTTCTAGGCGTCTGGGCCCCTGTTTCGTGGGTCTTGATCTTCTCCATGATTCCTTTCTTAAGTGAATGACGTCCCGTTTATTGGAGTTCTATTTAGCATAAAACACCTCTCCAAAGAGTCAAAAAGACGAGAATAATTGCGATTGACAGGGATTCGGGCAAGAGAAGAAGAAAAGACATTTACTGTGGCCAAGATCCGAATGAGAAGTAAGAAAAAAGTCAAAGCCGCAGACGTTGGAGAAAAGGGGAAATTCTTATGATTGCGCCCATCTCATCTATCTATATCGACATCCTATCCTTCATATCCAGTGCACGTAACACACATACCTAAGACATGCGTTGATACATGCATCTCCCTGTGCGTTTTACCTCTCTGAGCAACACATAACCGGCAGTACTAAGTCCAAGAGGAATAAGTGTCATCGGAGCCGCAGATAGTCACGACTCGGACACAATTGATGCAGTGAATCGCTTATCAGTGGACCAAGGATGCCCAGCATGGAGATCTGGAGATAGGAAAACCGTATGCGAGTGGACAGCAGCCGATTAGTGCCATGCTGCTGATGGGCTAGCGTAACGTCCGTGTGTGGAGCTCGCGTAAGGAGGTTGTGTAAAGCGAGATAAAGAGCTTCGAGGCCCCCGAAGTTAATTTTTGCGGTAAACTTTCCATGTTTTGTCTGTGCATGACGGATGAGATTGATCTGAGGGGAACGAGATGACTGATGAGGTGAGTAGACCTCGGAGTATGGTGTGGATGGGCGTGGGGGTTACTACTGAGCTCTTATTGGTCACTGCGACCACTTAACCATCTCGCGGCACTTCAGACGAGAGGGTCTTGTCGTCGAATGAGAGTTGTCTTCCAATGGTAGCCTTTGTGTAGTCATTACTCTTCCATTTATGATTCTTTCCCTGCTCTGATATTCTACAAGCCCAGTTTCATTTTACAGCCAACCCAGTCGCTAGATGCTTTTGAATGCACTGTCGCTTGCAGGCCAGGTACAAAGTCTCCCCGAAAATCAGTACATGCCGTAAACTCCGTTTCCTTTAACCATTCGATCTCATTATTTTGTTCCTCCTGAAGCGTGAGCACCCATTTTCTAAAATTCAACACAAAAGAGATCAAACCGAAACGACGCGTGGGCACTTACACAGTCCGCATCTCGGTATCATCATTGCCCTCGAGGAACTCCCCAACCTTGCGCTTGCTTCCGGCGGCGCTCTCGTCGTCTGCATCGTCAGCCTCATTCCATTCGACGACCTCCCACTCAACGCGCACGCTTCCATCGTGAGAGGAATGTCCACCTCGTTGCTGCTTAAGACGCCCAAGCTTTGTGTTCTCTACGATCTCCTCGAACCAAGGAGCACCGCGTGATCGAATATCGGATCGTACAATGGTGCGCGATGTGGTTCGCGAAGGACCAGCCACGCCCGTGTTGTCGTCGTCACTACTGTCGCCGCTCGGGAGGAAACCCAACTGTCCAAGCAGGGCTTGATCCTCGTCGAGCAGACTACCAACTGTCAGGCAGATATGTTCCGCATCCTCACTCGTTTGTTCGTGCCATGATGTGAGTTGTGTGCCGCAGAATCCGCAGAATTGGCGACGGGTGTTGGAAGCGAATGGGGAGACGAATGTGCGCCGGATGCTTGATTGGGTCTCGTCCGGAAATTGTGCGAAGGTGGCCGATGTAAACCAGATCAGTGGTACGCGCAGCCAGAGAGTGAGAGGGCTTGCTGAATGGCTTCCTGCTGCTGTCAGCTATTGCTCGCAATGACACGGCGATAAATGGTGTGCATGACGTGACGTTTACGCCAGCCTGCTAGGAAATGATTGCGGAAAAGGAATTGACATACTCGACGCAGAGGTATTGTCGTACCGTAACTCAGCTAACTGTGTCTGATTCTTGTCTGGGATCTCGACCACGTAGCGGTTCCTGCCGCAGGCACAACTGCCGTGGAGGGTTTCGAAGGCCATGTCGCAGCAGATATCCCCAAAGGCTTCGGTCGTGATCGTCGTCGTCGTCGTCAAGAACGAGGAGAAAGATGCCGCGCCTGAACGTAGGTGATGATGTGAGTGAGCGTGGCGGTGAAGGATTCCAATGATTGTGTAGTGGCGTGTTTGGGTCTAAAGCGTCAAGTCGTCTTCCCGGAGGTGAAATTGGATGCCCGCGGTGAGCCGTGCGTTAATTGGTCAGCGCTGTAGCCTTGCGACTCCTTTCCGGGAAGACTGTGGCACTTTTCTCCAACTTCCAACCTCAGCATCACCAAAGCAACGGTTTTTCATCGAATTCGTTTCCCCCACCGTTTTAGACATGTGAATTTCTAATCATACAATTGTCTCCAAAGTTCTGCCATTACAACAATATTAGATACAGCCCTCATAACGTCAACTGGGCTCCGTTTCCACTTGTGGCACCCCAAACATTCTCTCCCGTATCAACACCCAGATACACTAAATACGGCACTCTCTCCAATGGACCCTTTGCGAGCTTTTCTATATAATCCTCGGATTCATCATCACTCGTGACATCGCCTTGAACTACGACCAAAGACCGTCCTTGGGTTTTATTTACTACCCACACATCTCGGGTCAGCCAGACCCACTGGCCTGGTCGATGCCACGGGAAATCTTCAACTGGTCTCGCAATGATTGACGGTCTATCATATTCCCATGGAATACAGTCCAGACTGATTGTCTTCACTACCCTCCCCCTAAAGATCTCTTCTTCCAATCTCTTCAATCTGTCTACGCTCAAACACCTCTTCCTAAGTGCAAATTCGAACTTGGAGATGAACTCTCTTTCCAGTTCAATCTGATGGTGCGACCTTTGGTTCCAGGTAGTCCATACCATGTTTCGGACTAGATTTTCTTTTATTGTCAGGTTGTGCGTGCCTTCGTTTGCTGTTGGTTCCGCCCACCACTGTTGCCAGAACGGCGTCGTCCCAACATGGAGAACGAACCAATTCAGCCATGAACATCCATGGAGGATTCCACTGATCTCTGCCTTCCAATTCACTTGCGGTACATCATCTTCAGTGGCATCTACGTCAGATGTGTCTGGTTTCCGGTACGGCCTGAATAACCACAGCAACAACCGCCATAAGTACACGTAGTCCATCACTTCGTCGTCTTTCATTCTTCCTAACAGTTGCAGTCTCCTCTTCAGCACCAAGCTCTCCCTCCTTCTCGCAGCCTCCACATAATCTCCTTCATGCGCATCCTTGCATGGTAATTCTGGCCCGCTTTCTCTTCGTTTTCTCTTCTCCTGTCCAAAGATTCTCTTTACCCCGTGTTCAGTACACCCTTGATATGGACAGCTGACAGCCTGCCACATTCGACTGCTTCTCACCCCACCACTCATTTTCCTCAGATACTTCGGCGTTCCAGCCCCCTCTTCCCTCTCCAACTCCTCCAAAGTTTTCGAATACACATCGCGAGAGATCAAATAGAAGGAGCGCAACATGCTCCACCCATTTGCGACCCTCCGCCGCCAGTGCACCGCCTCTGGCCCTTCATACTCACAAGGTATTCCATATGGAAAACCAGCATTACTGTAGCAATGCCTACGCAGCTTATCTTTATCCAAGATTATCGAAGCAAGATGTGCAGGTATCAGATCCCGCAGCCAGCGAAGTGAGTAGCCGTTCTCAGGACGCTGAGGTAGAGAAGTCGCATTTGGGAAAGTCGAGCGCGCAACGCCCGGAGCGATAACGCGAACGTACGAATCGGTGACGGCGCGCAGCGAGCGCGAGACAAGGCGAGCCGCAAAAAAGCTATCGATGTCGCATGAGGAAAGGATCGGGATCAAGATGTCGTCTGGAAGGTCGTGGAGTCGCATGGTTGGTTGGTTGGTTGGTCGGTTACGTTACTTATCACAAAGCTGAAGTACGTTTTTGCGCAGAAATAGATCGAAGAAAGTTCAACAATTCGCTTTGATTTCACTTTCTTCTTCCTTCAAAGAAACCCAACTGTGCGTCTTTGGATCGCAAACAAATCGCCTTCTCAAGCTGAACAAAAGCAAGACAAATCAATCAGCTTTATAGCAGAGCAGAAACGCCCGTGGCGAGACCTTCTCCCGTTATGTATCCTGATTTTTCTCGTCATTCGAATGCTCCGGTAGCCTCCCGGCAGCATTGGCAGCTGAGCCGTGCGATTATGATCGCTGAGGGAATCGGAGATTCTGGGGCCTGGACGCTGCTTGGCTTCAGAATTGGCGCTTGGCTCGATTGCGTTAGGGCCCGAAACGTACCAATCATGTCAGCATGCGAGAACTTCGATGAGGACCCACTAGATACGAACCTGCTTCCCCGCACATGGAGTTGCGCGAACGCGACCCTGTGTTCGTTCTTTATCTGTCTTCGCATGACCTTGTCCTGATAAGTTTCTTGCGATACGGGTGTCAATACTGTGTAGGGTGACCGTCTTGTACAAGGCGAACTCACTTGGTGCCCCGCCGACCAAGCGTGACCTACAATCACGCAATCTTGCCCAGGTGCCATGCAGACCTCCCATTGCTAGAGTACTCCTCTGGGCCCTCGACACGTTCGGCTTGGCTAAGCCTGAGGGCATGGCGGAGTCCCGGTTTCGGGATCGCTATCTGTCGGATACCCACGTGGTGCCTGACTGCACGCAGATCTGGTGTCGGGCCCAGATTCAGTTCCAGCTTTTGCGACCAGAGCGTCATTGGGAATGGTGAAGACTATGAATATAGTGTCGATAGTTAAAATGCTGTGAGTCGGTATTAGTGTTGCTCTCCTCTAACACCCAGTCCGAGGTCGCCACGCCACGTCATGCGACAGCCGTATTCACGCATGAAGAGCTGAAAATGCTTGATAGAACAACAGAAGTATCAAAGATGGTATTTGGTATCGTCTCTCCTAGATGCGAAAACTCCCCTACTAAATACACCGACATGTGCGTGCCCACACGTCCATTAAGTCAATATTAACCATGTAACCACACTCTTCTTTGAGCGAGTGTACAAATCTAAACAACAAAAACACAAAGGCAGATGGCAAAACAACTACACCTTCTCAGGTAGGTGAACGTTCTCTGCCTCCGTGCTGGCTGAGCTAGTGTGCGCGAGCTTAGTCTCGATACCTGCGATCACTGCCTCAACTGCAGCCGGCACATCGATATGGAAGAACGGTCTATTCTGGCCATGGACAGTTGTGACTTTGCTGGGGAATCTGTGCCTCTCACCACCGATGGGTTGGATGCCATCGGACTCGATGTCGGCCGCTTTGATGTGTGCTTCATTCTTCACTTCGCCGGAGGCAGCATAAGTTAGAACGGGGTTCCAGTGCGAGCGAGCACGTACGCGATCGGGAGAAGCATAGCCGAAACCGTTAGTCGTGAGGGCCCTCTTGGTCCAGCGGCTGTTGACCGACGCAAAGTGCCACTCAACGAGCTCGGGCGCGGCGTAGCGGTCCAATTGGTGTCGGACATCCACAAGACCTTGAATCGAGGTTACATCTACATGATTGACCGAGCCGAAATCAAGGATGATGGCGCGCAGCACAGGGCGATTGTCTTCGAGGTTGACAGGCTTGCCACGGCGCGGTCCTGGGTCATTCCAAGGCCGATCGCCAAGCTTGGCAAAACGGTCGAGCTTAGTTGGGCGAGCCACTATCTGAACGTGTGCCACAATAGCATCCAAGTAGCGCTGTTGGTTGAGGTATGTGAAGCCCTCAGCGAAGCGGTAAATGAAAACACCGGGATAAGGTGTCTCGAAGTTGACACCGGGATTGGAACCATCTTTGTGAGAAACAGGTAGGTAAACCTCGCGGACAGCCCCTTCCCCTCCTGGGCCGTATGAATCGCCGTTGTGTCCGATCGTTTCTGGGGTCGTACGGTAGACTCTGACTTTGCCAAGGAAAGACCCATGAGATAAGATATGGCGCCAAAGCAATAGGGCAGCTGACGAACACATGGTAAGGTAGATACCGTTCTCGATGTTGGTGAAAATGGTAAGGAAGACACCACCAAAGAAGATCAAAACTTCGAGAGGGGATGTTTCCCAGTACTGGTAGACAACATTAGGGGGCGTTATAAGATCGCCCACTGCGTGGATAATAACTGCGGACAGTGTGGCAGACGGGATATAAAAGAAGACAGCCGTGAGAGCATAAAGAGCCAGCAGGACAATGACGGCGGTAAAAATACCGGCGAGGGGAGTTCGCACACCGGCCTTTGATTTGATAGCAGTACGAGAAAAGCTGCCTGTGGCTGGGTATGCTCCAAGGAACGGGCCAAAGAGATTCGTAAAGCCCACAGCTACAAGCTCCTGAGACGGGTTAATTGTGTAGTTGTTGATGCGGCCAAACGACTTGGAAATGGCGATATGCTCCAGAATGAGAACGATGATCGTCAGAGGTAGATCTGGGGCGATAGCTTTTATGATGGAAGGGCTCATGTTGGGGGCACCAGCGTGTTGGAAGCCTATTCATGGTCAGCTACGTTCAGACATAATGGGATTCGCGACTTACCTCGAGGAACCTTGCCTAGGATCTTGAACTTTGCCTTGGAAGCATTCTTGATGTGCTTGTTGACACCATAGCTAATTCCGATATATAAAACGATGACGAACGCCATGCGGAGGGTCGAGAGAAAGAACCAGAACTTCTTCCTGTTTGGTTGCTTCTTTGTCATGATGCTGCAGAAGATACGGACGCCGTAGAGCAGGGTGAGAGCGCTAAGACCCATAGCTGCGTCCAGTTTTGTTTTTGGGAGACCCTTCAGAGTGTTGATGATGACCTTGTAGGTAGCCTCGCGGGTGTTGATGCCTGGAATACCCAACATACCTGGTACTTGACCAGCTCCAATGGAGATAGCGGCACCAGTCATGAAAGAAGTAATGGCGACGAGAGGGATGAATTCAACAATCCATCCGGCTCGAATCAAGCCGATGAAAAGCAAGACGGCGCCCGA
Source organism: Dendryphion nanum (assembly GCA_020744415.1). Lineage (NCBI taxonomy): Eukaryota > Fungi > Ascomycota > Dothideomycetes > Pleosporales > Torulaceae > Dendryphion > Dendryphion nanum. The sequence continues at coordinate 1,866,052 of JAGMWT010000001.1, read as the reverse complement.
GATCACCGCAAGAGCACTTGCAATGGCTGGAGCAGGCATTGTGGGGTGCTTCTTCTGGACCTTGATGACAATGTTACCGACAATGGTAGACATCACGGCAACAGTTCCGATTGTGATATCTTTGCTTGTGGCAAAAGCCCAATACAAAAGGAAGCCGACAAATGAGGTGTAGAGACCATACTCTGGGGGCAATTTAGCCAGAAGTGCGTAGGCCATACCTTGGGGAATAACAACGAAGCCAACAGTTACGCCTTCACAGTGTTAGTCTTTGGGAAACGGGATGGATAGATTGCAACATACCAGCAATAATGTCGCCCGCAAGCCATGTGAAGTTGTAATGAAAGATCCAGTTCCAGAAGGGGAATAAACTGATGATATAGCGTTTGAATCCAGCACCGGTGGGCTTGAACCGACTAAACCACTCGCCAACGGTGATATCGCGCTCTTCGTAAGCGTCTACTCCAGCTCCACCAGCAAGAGGATCATGGTGTTCTTTGCGATAGTCAAGGTCGATACCCAGTGCCTTGGCGGCGGTACGTCCAGCAGCGTTGGGAGCCATGACTGCAGGTGACAGCTGCAATATCGAAGTTGTACTTGTACCGCAGACCTGGACAGGATGGAAGGGTATATATACTCGGGACCAAATAACCCTTTAATCGCCGTGGAGATTCAGGACGTGGAGGGGCCTGTATCTAGGGTATGCAGCCCGAATCCAGGGTGCTACAGACCGGAGCCAGTGAGCGCCCGCGGGAGCGCCGAAAGAGAGTAAGAACCATCCGATCGGACCCCAAGCCGCGATGTCACCACGCAGTTGGCGTGCTAATGGGGCGATGGAATGTCTTTCAAAAGAATGTATTGCTCGAACATACGGACGCTATTGCCAATTGCTTTTTTTGCCTGGACATGACGGAATGCTTGACACAATGCTTCTCAGCTTTGGCTGGTACGGGCAAGCATGGGGCGCTCTGGAACCCGTCTTGTCCATTGCGTGCTCTTCAAGAAGACTTGAAAATGTCTTGAGTGGTGGGTGACCAAGGCCTTGTAAGTCTAGGCATTGAGGGGAATTTGGAAATTGGCTGCATGGAGGCGCTCGCTAGAGCCGTGGTGCAGAGCGCCCATGGATCAAAGACGAGGTAAAATGGAATGTTCGTTTGGGCAGCAGACGGTGTTTCGAGATGTGGAAAACGATCTTGATCACCTCTCCACCTTGTCTTTTACCAAAAAGTACACTGGGGTTGAGAACTGTGGATGCTTGGACGGAGAATTACTATCTTAGCCTCTGCCCTTGTTAATCACAGCCTGGAGCTGGGGGAATGGGCAGCGAGCTACAGCTTTGCGTAATTCCGCCGTGAGATGTCGCAATCCTTGGCGCCTTGGCATATATCCCCTCAAGATGGCAAAGCTCTTCAGCGACAGTATGGCTGGCGCGGCTTTCTTGATCTCTTCTCGGGGGCGCAAAATCGAGCTCCTGGCTGGTCGGGCGCAATGTTATGGACTCATCTTAAGCTCGCCAACGTCCTTGGGTCAACAGAAGCTTCGTAGGCAAGACAGCGCAAGAAACGGGCGAAGGCCTTGGACACATCGCAGGAGTACGCAAGAGTTGCCATATTCTTGACAGTTGCTTGTCGACGCCTGCCGTGTTACCCCAACCGTGCACTGTAGACAAACAAAACGTCGTAGTTGCAAGCGACTAAGATAGATATCGAGGTTGCTGTTCCTTAGGATCCCATAAAAACATGCAGTCGGTAAAAGGGGCACTTGTACTGTGTAGTGCACTAAAATGGGCCACGAGGGCTTGTAAGGATCACCATCCCTCCAGCGCCTCAGTTCCCATACTTCGAAAGGCCTCACATCCCTAGACCACTTGCGTAAAAACAAGCGAATCGCCCTCATGCTCAATTGCCTCGACCTGCCTAGCGGCATCTCTTTGTATACACCGCTTACGACCATCGCCGTCCACTTTAACGCAGGCCTCGCATGTGGACAGGCTGCCTTCGCCTTTCCCACAGCTCGCCTCTGCTGGTTCGTTCCCGTGGGACATTACGCCTGGATTATGCCTGCTGCTATTGCATTTGTCCTGCATTGGTCTTTGCGGATGATCGCCCGATAGCCTGGTCAACAGACGTCCCTTATCTGAGTCCGAGAAATCGGGACATCTCAACAGGATGGAGAGTGGTAGCTGCGAAACAATGAAGAGATATCAGATACTCGAAATGGATCGCCATGTTGTGATGTTTGTGAAATTCATCGTAGCACGGTGAGAATAATATCCGAGAAAGGTTATCTGTAGACCATTAGAGATTGCATACAAAAACATGGAGGACTCACTGTTTCACGCCATCAGCCAATGACGCGACTTTGGCTTTCACGGCACGGTGATCTTGCTGACGCGATGTTCATCGAGAATGGCGAGAGTCAATCTGGGGAAGGAGAAGGAAGTTGCGATGAGCCTACTTCAAAGAAACCTCCCACTCAGAGCTCTTGGCATTTACGTCACGTAAATCTGGGGAATTCTCACCCCTCTTTATTCCCCTGCCTGCAGTTCTCCACTCCATCCTCCGAGCGACGTCTTGGATATCTTGGTCCGACTGGGCAGTTCACCTTTATGCTGCTTTATTCAGTGCAGTACTAGTTTTTCCTCGGAGTTCGCATTGCAAGACTCACATTCTCCTCGGACTGTTGAGATCCTAGAACGACCTTTCGCGGGTCGTCGATTTCAGGGAGAATTAATCTATTCTCGACCTCAAGTTCATCCAAAGAATTCTAATATCACCGACAAACATTGTATTGCATAGACTTCACCGAAGGGATGATATTTGCAAGAAACAGACTTCTTTTAATATACAATCTTTGGAAAACCCTCCCTCTCAAGACCCAACATCTTTGTTTTTGGTTTTGTCTAATCTACGAAGACACTTTCGTCTATGTGGTACGTTTTGACCAAAGCAGCACGTGCTTCCTTAAAGTCTATCTTGTCGATTTTCGTCTGAATCGCCTCCCTTCCTCTTACAATTTCTTTCGCAACGTCTTTCCACTCTAGTGAGTCCTTTACAACATCTCCCCCAAGATCAATCCCGCTCTCCAGCTGCACATTCACCAGTTTTCCCGATCGTTTCCTTAACACACCTCCCACAATCACAGTCTCGATATCCGCTGGGCTTGAATGCATTATTATTGCTGCAACGGGATCGTGTTGTGCTGCACCTATCATGGCAGGACTGAGAGCATCGAATATGACTAAATCGGCTTCGTACCCTTCAGCAATGCGTCCGATTTCTTCCTCCATCCGCACGGCCTCGGCACCTTTGATGGTTGCAAGATTGAACGCCGCTTCAACTGACAAATTTTCCGGAAGTGTGCGAGCAGTTTCTCCTTGAGCTAAGTGGAACTCGTTGAAGAAGGTCCTCGCAGCGGTTAATCCTAATCGTGCCTCGGACAAGATCGATCCCGCATTGTACGAATGGCAGTCGATACCAAAGCTTCCACAGTCCTGTGCGCCGACTTCGTTTCCACTCGGTCCGCCGTCCTGGAAAGCCGCATCGAAGCACACTGGGCGACTCATGGCCATTTGTAACTCCGTACTTGGCGTCGATGATATATGGGACCCATGTTCTCTGATAAGTGCTATGGCATCTTTCGAAGCTCCATTCGAATGTGAGAACAACAATTTCTCGTCCAGCAGTCCCATATCCTTGAGATGGGCAGGTAGATTTCCCCAAGCAGCACCTAATTGCGGTGTATTGACATAGTGCGATGTGATTGTTTTCACACCTGCCTCAGTCGCCGTTCTGAACACTTGCTTTGTTACCTCTTGTGGCAGGAAGTAGAAATCCCATCCAAGTCCAAGAGTCACACGGCCATTGCCCCAGGGACCCTCTTGGGCCAGTTTTTGAAAAGTTTCCATAACCTTGGGGTCACGTAGTTAACATAAGTTTTGATTGTTGTACTCAAAGGACTCGCTTACCCAATCCTCCATCGGGTTCGGATGATACGTCAACGGGTTAAAATTTTTGACACGCATAATCGGAGTAAAACAAAAGACCGAACGGATACCGGATGACGCAGTCGCAGAAATCGCATACTCAGCATGGGCCGGCGACATGGTAACATGTGCGTGGTCCACCACTGTCGTCGTGCCACCAGCAATTAATTCAAGCATACCGGATAACTCACCATAGAACACATCTTTGGGAGCATATTGAGTCGACTGCGCATTTCCGGTTACCATGTATTCAAGCAGCAGCTCATTAGCATGTCGGCCTTTCAATTGTGTTTGCCATCCATGATGGTGGGTGTCGATGAAGCCAGGAGAGATGATCTTGTCGGTACAGTCGATCGTTTGGGTTCCAGAGCTCGCAACAATATCTCTTCCAATTTTCGCTATCTTGCTGTTGTTGATCAGTATTGATGTTTGTGTTGGGATAACGTGATTGTTCGCATCATGTATGAGCACTGTTCCGTTGCGTAGAAGGATAGACATTGTTCCCGTATTCAATCAAATCTTTGGAATAGACGGAAAATTATCGCGTCTATCCAAACAAGTTATAGCATTCGCACCGCATACCAAGATATGCCCAAACATCACCATCCCTCGCACTTCGCGACTCGGACTTGCCCTATCTCCGAACATGTAAGCCCTCTGCCGTCTTTCTGGCGAATAGAAAGATCAAATACCCAAATGCTTGATCTCAGCAAACTAAGCAAATCAGTCTGGAACATCTTGAGTACTCTATCGTCTTTGGGCCATTTCGTCTGAGGCAGGTTGGAAGGCTTGAACTTCAGAAGGAGTAGTGATTAGACGGAGTGAGCTCGCAAGTAAAGCCACTATCTCCGAAAATGCGGTTGGAACTCATTGGTAAAGCGGGAGCATAAATACATGTCCCTGCGCTGAAAGTTCAAATCTGGTAGAAGATGTAAGAGATGAGAAGCTGGTGTTCACAGATCAAACGAAAAGGAGAGGCCCGACATCATCCCTAATAAAGTCTTCGTGATTACAAAGTCGAAAGTGTGGCTGTGTGTGGCTTGGAAACTCAATGCGACGCTAGCCAGCTATTTGGGTCTAGCAAATGCTTATTCACAACCTGGTCGCTCACGAACCCTTCCGGCTCCTTCCTCGAAAATGTCGCTTTCCCAGCGCCCCGTTACCGAACCGCGAAGGGAAAACAAGCTTCTCTGTCTGACAGTCGCAGGTGGATCGACATTGCGGCAGGGCCCGGAACCCTACAAATCTACCGTGTGTGACCTCGCAACATCCCGCCCAGATCGAAAGGCATCCGCGCACGTGCAAGCGTAATCGAAAAGCGTCAGCAGCTTCGACGCTGATCATTCATGGGGAGAAAATTACCAAAATAGCCTCGTAGTCCGGCATCTATTGATTTGTGATAGCGAGCGAAGGACGTAGGCAGTCTTAGTGGATACTCACAGAGCCTTGGAAGCGTGACATTCCGTCCCAGCCGATACGAAAAGGTCGCGTCGCATTTACGCTAAGATACGAGGTCAGAAGTCCAGTTGACGTGGCGAAGACCCCGAAACGGGAATTCTTCGATTTATTGATTACTGGGGTTACGACCATGGCGTGAAAGACGCCTGTTGAAGAATAGCACGGCTGCGGTTGTTTGCCGTATTGGTGTTTCAGAAGTACTAGCGAGATGCTTCCAATTTTATTGGTTTTGGGAATGGAAGGGTGAACAGAGGATTGCACTTGGACTGAAGACTCAGGATGCAGCAAGCAAGCACGAAGGACTAAAAGAGTGTAAAAAGTTGGTTTTTATTCGATGCTAACGTTTGTCTCGTGATACTACCATTATTCCCTTGTATCCACGTAGAAATCTGCCAAACTAAAAATAAAGTCTATGTGAGAAGATTATACTAAAATCCAAGATGTTCAAATTCTGTTGCCCGTGAAAATCAATAATGCAGAAACGCCGTGGCTATGATGCAAGGTGAAGGAATGTATGCTATGCTATGCCGTTGTAGGATGAAGGAAAGTCGTTGTTGGAGACCCAACTGACACCAGCTCAAATTAAATGTACCCTGTGCTGAGCCCAAACCATGCCTAAACGCCCATATTTTGTGCTCAACTCGATCTACTAGGGCTATGCGAGTAGCTTAGTAGTTGGTAGGGTAGCCGTTGGTAGGGTAGCCGGTGATGGTTGGCTTAGGGGGAAGAGGCTTGGAGGAGCTGGGCTGCACGCTGGACGAACCGTGGGTGGGGTAGGGAGCAGAGGAGCTAGACTTGATGGTGGAGGGACCGTGAGTGGGATAGCCGGTACCGCTCGGAGTGGGCTTGGAGGAGCTAGGGGTAGGCTTGGAGGAGCTGGGGCTCGAGTGGGTAGGCTTGGGTCCTTCGGAGGTAGGGTAAGGAGTAGGACCAGCGGGAACGGTCACGGTGATGGTGGTCGCAGTTCCGTGCTCAGTGACAGTGTAGGTCTTGGTTGTATACTGGCCAGCGGGTGGTGGGGGAGCAACAGTGACGGTAACGGTCTGGTAGACAGTAACGGGAGCTGGGCAGGTAGGGGCAGGGGCACCGGGAGTGATGACAACGTCCTTTGTAGGCTGAGGAGCAGCAGGAGTGACGACTACGTCCTTGGTTGGCTGAGGAGTTGGGTGGACGACAGTGTAGGTGGTGACGACAGTGGGGTAGTAAGACGGAGTCAAGAAGGTCGAGTAGATGACTGAAGGACCATTGCTACCAACTGGGGTCGAGCAAGGCACCCAGGTGTAGGTAGTGGTGGTGACGGTGACCGGGACGGTGACAGGAGGAGGACCAACCGAGTAAGGGGTCGAGGTAGGCGGGTGGCATCCCTTCTTGCAGCTGGTGACTGTCACTGTGGAAGTGGTAGTACGAGTGATGATTTGAGTTCCGCTGGTCTCGGTGACAGGGCACACTGTCGTGGTGGTGTAGGTGGTGTACTCGGGCGGAGTAGTCGTCACGTAGGGGGTAGTGGAGTGAGGGGGCTTCGAGGTTGGGTAGCCACTGGAGCTTGGGGTGATGCTAGAGCTCTTGGTAGATGGCGGGGTGGAGGCAGAATATCCGCTGGAGCTGGGGGAGATGCTGGAGCTCTTAGTCGACGGTGGGGTTGAGGCAGAATAGCCGCTGGAGCTGGGGGAGATGCTGGAGCTCTTAGTCGACGGTGGGGTCGAGGCAGGATATCCGCTGGAACTGCTCGGTGGGGTGGAAGCAGAGTAATGGCTGGAGCTGCTTGGGGGAGTAGAAGCAGAGTAATGGCTGGAGCTGCTTGGGGGAGTGGAAGCAGAGTAGTGGCTGGAGCTGCTTGGAGGAGTAGAAGCGGGGTATCCAACGGAGCTGCTAGGGGGAGTTGAAGCGGGATATCCGACGGAGCTGCTGGGAGTAGAAGCTGGGTAACGACTGGAGCTAGGAGGCGTAGAAGCAGGATACTGGTTGGAGCTGCTTGGGGGTGTGGAGGCAGGATACAACGAGGACGAGGAAGAATGTCCTGTAGGAACTGGGTTGGCAGGATAGCCGCCCCTCGGCCATTGAACTGGGTTGGCGGCAGCAGCGCCGACGAAGGCGGCGATAGCGACGGAGACGGAACGCATATTGAAGTGTTACTGGTGTTGTTTTTAAGATTCTTTGTAGTCCGGTTGGGGATTAGATGTATCAAGTTCTCTAGAGACTGGCAGTCAAGCGATGGATGAGAAGCTAATCTGGGGAGAGCGAATGTCTGATCCTAAGATCGAATGTAAAGAAATAAGTATTAGTGGTGAGTGATGGGAATTATTTGGAGGCAACGGACGAGAGCATGCTTTATACCTGACATGCTGCCTGCCATCTCGTCAGGTATCTACAAGATTCCATTCGGCTGATCAAAGTTAGCGTCACATCTTTGTCAGTGCCCCCGTCGGGCAGAGTCACCGTGTCTCTCGCCATCGGCAAGCTGTACGAGGCAACATTTCTGTCTGGAGAATACGGTGTGTGGGTCGATAGTGTGAGTAGTAGGCATTTGCACTGAGCGGTTTGGGGCAAGCACAGCCCTACCAGTCCCAAAGTCGTGGTGGCTAACTAGGGTGCTGTCAAAAGGGTCTCAGCTGCATCATTCACTGGTTGATTGAACGAAGGCTGTCCGCCCGTCGTGATCTATTGGCCGCGAGAGCGTTGACAAAACGGTTGTGGCTGGAGATGGGAGAATGGCAGGCGAAGGCTGGGTGGAGTGACGTTGTAACCTCGCACTCCTCGTAGCCTCAAGCTCAGATGTGTCGGTGGCAGTCGGTGACGGCGTCCGGCTGAAGCCGAGCTGGCGAGCTATTTTTGGTCGCCCAGTCCCCACTTTACTTTTCTCGCTACCGGCCACTCTCCTTTGGCACCTCACTGTGTCACTGTGCCATGCACCCCAACGACTCCCACTTCTCCCAGCTGGCTACCCCTAACGATCATCTCGCGACCATCTCAATACTTGTCGATGCGTGTCGTCAATGGGTCCTGGATGAAGATGAGCCATGCACTGGCACTAGCTGTGGCCATGTTGCTGCTCGGACCTCGGACCTACTCTATTCTTGTTCTCGGCGCCGCACCCTTCACTATTCCTCATGTGGCTGATGATAAACCAACAGGATTCATGGACGCTACCGCAATTTTCAAATCACCTTCTGTAATTCCCTCATTATGTGAACCTCGTCGACGCTTACCTATTCAGAAGTTTCTCTGGTAACCCCCCGGCCCAAGCCCCCTCCCTGTCCATATTCAATACTTCCTTTCATGCTGACCTGCATCTCAGTGCCGTGCGCCATTTCCTATTGAGGAAGTGCAAGCGGATTCTGCCCGTCATCGTCATCGCATCTTGACAGTTCACCTGGGATGACAACAGCGTTACACCAGCATCATCTAGCATAACCAAGCTCTTCCATCCGCTCCAGGAAATTTCAACTCGTCAGAACTTGTTCCGGCCAAGCTATTCCAGAAGATCGTCATTTGACTACAGTGCACTCCTCGGCGGATTCCTAGAATTCCATTGCACTGCTAAGCATGACCCATCGACTGGAACTTGTCTGTTCAATACGATGAGTGAAGTATTGAATTGGTGCCAGCATGACATACGCCTACTGACGCCTCGGCTTCACTGGACTCAGTCATGTAATACGATAAGAAATGGAAACTCGGCATCGTATTCGTTGCGCCAGCAACATCCCCTCACCCAATCCACAAACCACTAACGAGGCTCCACTTCACATGTGCCGGCCCTTTGAACAACAACTGCATATCGCGCACATTCTCGTCATTATTCCTTTTGATGTCGATAATGAGCAGAGTTTGATTTCCGAGGCCGAGTTAATCGCCAGAACCACCACTTCGCTGGATCAGGACAAAAGTAACTTCCTATATTCAGACCAGCCTGAGCCATGCACTGGAGACGCTTTCCGGAAAAATTGACCTTTCGCGGAGAGTTCATTCTCCACAAGTCCCATGGATTTGTCGGCGCATTTCTCATCACCAGTCGGTGATCGTTCGGGTCACTCAGCACAATGGCTACACAGTAAACAGCGACAGAGGCATTCGCCCCAGGAACAAGGTCGATCTTCCGATGCAAGACCGAATTCCTACTCTGTACACAGTATAGCGAGATGCGGACCAGCGTAAATTATTGCAGATAATGCTCTAGCTACTGGAAAACGGCATATCGCCCTTGCTTCTATTAGACGTACTATTGACGACGGCTCCACGTCGCTCTTTGAAGTCCTGCATGAAGACTCCATATTCACTACAAGCGAGCCAGGCCCAACTCATGGAGTTCTTCCATCTCATTCGATCTGTTTGATACAAGGGGCGTGATTCCCCGCCACATGTACGAGGTCTGAGCCAAATTTAGCAAATGGAACGCTGCCTGACCACATCCGAAGGCACCACCTCAACACCACTCCACTTTTCAAGCTTGTTGCGTCATGGCAGTCCTTGGTCAACGCTTCATCTAGCAATCCCGTCCTGTTTAATGGCTGGATGTTGGAAACGAAGCCTTTTCTCCTCCGTCCTATACGATTTTAAGATTACACAGTTGCCAACAGAGTGCATCCTGCATTCTCGCACGAGGCGTTCGTGGCTTAATATTCAAATATTCTGCACACCCTCTGCCGATGCATACGGTTACTGAACGTTGTCATAACTAATCTCCAATAAAAATTGTGGCGGGAAGACTGCTGTCATTGAGTGACTGACAGTAGAGTAGGTACTACGGATTTACTTTCATCACTGATCGAATGCTTGCTACTGAAAAACTTATCCTAGGGGACAGTGAATTCATGCCGTGTAAAAACCCCCACCGATTTGGTACATTTATCAACTCTATCCGTTCACTAGGAAGCATCCATGCTTCGGATTCGGCACAGCGTGATCGACTTCGTTCAATATTTTCTAGAGGTCGCTCAATCAGAACAGGCCAAGAACGCAAATAGGTCTTACTCGGACGATACCCTCCCTACCTGGTGAACAACTTCCGTTGCTTTGACTGCACCAGTCCTGTCAGTGTTGGCACAAAGAACGGCTCACGACAATATTCCAGTTTGGCTCACACGTATCACGCTCGAACTCTGTCACGATGGGATTCACATGTTCGATAACTCTTTCGCACACACAGATGCATCTCAAGATGCTCTCTCTAAGCAACTGAATCGGTCTGGATATGCCTGAATCCGCCGCATACTAATGAATGGGGTTCGATTGTTGTTCGAGTTCATAGGATCTGTCGCTAACTACCAGGCATATTCGACTCCAATTGCGAACATCATACCACGATAGTATAATCCTACTGCTCCGCTCACGGTGGCGCTGATCGAATATCAACTATCAACCAAATCTTGGTCAATGGAAATTTTACATTGCTCCTAGTTCAAACATGGCAAACATACTAATCTTCCTCTCTAGATCCATATTCGGTTTCCATAGTGGTCAGCCGGTACGATGAAAGCCTCTGTGTCGGATATAACGTTCAGAACATCTCTTGCTATGTTCGACTTCTTCGAGTCAACGCACTGTCCTTCGGTCTTAGGGTTTGAGATCGTGTCTCGAGGCCAACAAGTTAAACACCTAGATGAAGATGGAAGTGGTATAAAAGACGACGTCTGCAACGGATCGCCGTGTCACAGTAGAAAACAACGTTACAGATCTAGACGATGCTCGGAAGTATGAATAGATGAACGGTTTACGTATGGCGCGCAGGCCCGATATTTGCTACAATACAGTCATGCCCGTATATGTCACAAAGCCTGGATAGGAGACGTAGCAGAGAACATCCTCTGTTCGTCAATACAAGATCATTATGACGGAAGATTTGGATATTGACCAGAACTAGACGGCTAGATCAAGTAATAACACGTAGCAGAGAATAATTGGTGTTGTTGCTTTCTAATCGAGATCATAAAGGTCAGCAGGAGAGAGTGCAATTCACGGGCGGAGCCGCATAAGGGGCTGTTTGTTCTTTTCCCCAAGACAGCCTCGACATAATGAGAATCTAACTTGCATTGATTTACATCCAAAGAGTTCTATCGGACAAAATCTGCGTTCCTATCTTTCCAGTGAATGCAGCTTCAGAAATAAGTGATCAAGCCTAAATGTGGCTTTTCGCTTCATCATATGCTTCGTAGTTCCTCATGCTCAAGATTAGAAAAGGAGCAACAAGCGAACATCGCGCTGATCCTAGTTTCGGCGACGTTAAGTCTCCCCACTCTCGTTCTCAACCAAGAATCCTACAAGAAATTTTGTCCATCATCTCTGAAAACAAACTAAGCACCGAGCTTGTGAGACTTTCGCTCCCGTTGATGCAGAGGGAAGTGCGGGATATCCCGCACGTTAGGGCTTTAATCAATGAGGTTTGCATCAATAATTATCTTATAATGTTTTCTTGTCCACGGTGTTTGCAGAGCACGATACAAGTTACAAAAAGCAAGTTTTGTCGTTTCTGTACACTGCGTATTGCCCTATACTATACCTCCAGAGTATTTTCTCACTGTACCCTGCCATTTGCGAGTTGAGATGTCTTTCTCCCTCTAACAAGCGCGGTAACAACTTTTGTGATCTTGTAACGGTGCTATTCGCCGAAGAATACTAACTACAACGTACAATATCTGTGCTACATCATGGCCAATGAAAAAGTGTTCGATCATCACATGATAACCTGGCTCGGCCAACTAACCTCCAAATCCCACCGCAACCTCTATCCACTTCTCGATCCATAATCCGCTCATCTCTCCGCAAAAGGAAAAACTGTTCTCGTGACTGGTGCAACGAGCGGAACGAGAGATGCCATAGCGAAAGCGTGGAGTCTTGTAGGCTCATCCAGTATTGTGATTACAGCACGCAAAGAAGATGTTTTGAGTGATGTCGCGGTGAAAGTAAAGGGGACAAGCAAGGACAGGAGATTCCAGACAATAGTTATTTCCGTTACGGCAGATGTGACGAGAGAAAACATGAAGGCGCTGTGGGCGAGAGCAGCGAGCGAGATTGGGGATATAGATGTTTTTATCAACACCGCGGGGAATTTGTTAGAAAAGGCGGTTGGAGAGGCTGAGCTGGAAGAGTAGTGGAGGGATTTTGTAAGACCCTTTCATCCTCCGACCTTAGATTTTGAGTATCATTGTACGAGTTATTTATTCAAAGAATTCAGGTCGATAAAAAAATTAACGAGCAGGAAGTAAACGTCAAAGCCGTCCATCTCAAACATCCACTATTTCATCCAGCAAGCACCCAACGATGGTGACGGGAGAGTTATGACGCTTGAAATTAGTACGCTCGGAACTACGTTTCCGAAGTTCGGCTCGTATATCCTGAGTAAATTTGCGCAGACGAAGTATATAGAGTTCATCCACGCAGGCACAGTATTCATCCTTATGGAACACATGAAAGAAAAAAACCTCTAATCCTCACCAAAAAAACCGAATACTCGCGTATTTAGTGTTTCCGCTGGTCTTGTCCCGATTGTGATGCCGCCACGAGATGTTCTCAACTGTGCACTAGATGATCCGCTTCTGAAAGGCGGTCTTACTTTGTTCTTATGTACGCCGTTAGTGGAGTAGATGCGCGGCATAATGGTGTGTGTGAATTGGGATATTGAAGAGATGGAAGCGCATAAGGATGAAACCATCGAGTATGAATTGACGACTTTTACATTCACGAATGCGAAATTTCAGGATATTCTTCGCGGACTGTGGAAACTTTGACCAACGGAGACAAGAAATTGGCGTAAGAACGAAGTAGGATGTTGGTAACAATAACTTTAATGTATATGTGAAAAGTGAGGGGTTATCCTACGCAGTGACCGAGTCCCTCTTCTCTAGACCATTTACGACAACTTCCTTCTTCTCCACACCATTCACAACAACTTCTTTCTGCCCCTGCGCTTGTTCTTCGGCAAGAGCTTCAGTCCTAGACCTGCTGTTGGGGTCGAGATACGGTTTCTCACCAATTCCAACGGCGCGGTTACCGAATCGCTCGCCGAGACCTTCATAATCGAAGGTCGCGGTGTGGAATGCGCTGCGGTTGTCCCAGATAGCTATATGCATGATTAGCACTGTATACATTTGCCTGAATGTTGTGTTGTGGATATGAGGACTTACCGATGTCATTCTCATTCCTCCACTTGAATCGCACAGTCAAGTCATGACTCTCATAAATCACTCGCTTGAACTTAGCCAACAATTCATCGCTCTCCTCGGTCGACAACTCATTGATGTACTTCGGAAATGGCCCAACTGCAAATATGCTCTTCCACCCAGTAACTGGGTTCGTTCTTACAACCGGATGCACGGCCTGAAGTTCTTTTCCAACGTTCTCGGGGCTTCCTCGTGCATCGAGATATAGCTTCACATGATCTGGATTGGCAGCAGCAGCTTTAATAAACCCATCACCGACGAATGTTGCTGTGAGACCTTCGAAAAACTTTTGGTAGGCCCGAGAAAAGCGATCGTAGATCTCGTAGCCAGATGCCCAGAGAGTATCGCCTCCGGAGCTGGGTAGTTGTGTCAGACGCAGCGAGGTATAATCTGCGGGGACTGGCTCGAACTGGATATCTGAGTGCCATTGAGCGGCGTCGTAGTGGCGTGATTTGTTGCGGTCCTGGAAATTGAAGAACTTCTTGCGGGCGAGTGAACTGATTGTGCTGATTTCTGCATCTGCGGCACCAAACTCGTTGGTGTTGTTGAGCATGGGGTGGATGTGGAGTGATGATGATTCGGGTTTGCCGGATACCTGGCCGAGGCGATGAACGAATTGTTTTTGGAGGTCGTTGGTTAGGTTGTCTTGTTTGCGGAAGAAGACGACACCTCGTTCAGAGACTTAAGTTTGGGTTATTGATTAGTTCAAGATATGGAGGTGATTTGTTTTCATAGATCGAGGGAAAAGACATACTAGTAATAGCGAGATCACGGAGCAGATCATCCGCATTGCTTGCGTTGAGAATATCATCGACGATGTTGGCATCAATGAACTCGCGGCCGATGATTGGTGTCGTTTCCTCAAACTTGAACTGCTTGTCCAGGACTCCTGACTTCTTCAGCGGTGCTGGATAGGTGCCGTTTTGTTGACCCGTCATGATTGTAATCTTAAATGTGACCACTGTGAAATGAATGGATTTCGATGATGATTGTTGACGTAAATATTGTTGGAGAATTTATATGTTCTTATCTTCTGTTTGACGGTCGCGATAAATCCGTTTCGGGATGACGCAAGATGCATGTTGAGCACGCAACTCTGGAAAGCCACTAACATGACCATGCATACCGACCCACACCCTCGATATCACCGAGGCAACATTTCACTGACTGTACAGAAACAGTTGCCTGGAAGCGTCTAGGTGAGGATAGAACGATGTAGTTCCCGTATGGAAAAGACCAATATCGCTGTTTCGTGTAAATATGTGTGGTGGTGCAATGAAATCCACCTATTCAAGGTGCCGGGTAAACCTGGTTCCAACATATTACTGAACATGCCCCGCTCATATCACCAAGTTCGATATTTTGTACACTATCTCGACCCATTTTACAATAAAGCAATCGTTGTAGCCAATCATTCTAACGAAATAACTAAGAAGCCTTGCAGATACCCACATTGCCGTTCCTAGCTTGATACGGACGTGGACGCAGGTTCGCATGGGCCATGGCATGTCACTGCATTTGATACGTGATGCAGCTGACATCCGACCTCGTACGAAGGCTTTTCGTCGGTACATATTTCAGCGCAAAATTCCGACTGACATTGCATTGAATTCTGCCTGGCGTAGAAGTCTTTGTCTGTGTAGGCATCCTTTGATAGAACCAGATGATATATCGGAACTTACGGCCTCAGAATTCATCCGATGCTCCAAATGTATCCACAGAATCAAGGTTCATGAGGCCGGATGTACGACGGCTCCCATTCAGGGTCACATCCAAGGTCCGGTGTACCTTAGTTGTGGAATCTACTACTACCTTTCGGCGGGAACCGAGAAAGGCACAAGACACAAAATCCAAGGAGTGCCACACCCTGAAAGCTATCAGCTATACATCATCTAGTAATAGGAGACTCGGAACTTACTGCATTACAAAGAAATATGAAATGAATTTGTCCAACTTCTGCCAATGCTGCGAAAACAAACCCGAAAAGCGAGACTAATGTTCGTCAGTACGTTTGATAGCCCGTCAAGTTGATTTTGGCAACTCACTTGTACTAAGGTTTGCAATATTTTCTACGAGAGTAATGCCGCTTAGGGCGTCGACTCTTTCGTTACTGGGAATCATCTGTAAGATAGAGCCCTTACTCGACGACCCAGTCCCAGCCGCAAGAGGAACTAGTGATGCGACTATGAATAACTGCCACCCTTTAGTCACGAAAAATGCTAGGCCAGTCAATATCCCATCTAATATTAGACTGAATCGCGCGTAGAGAAGATCAAATGCGTATGTCTCCTTTTCTGGGTTCTGCCGAGGAGGATTGACTGGTTCGATATTGGTATCATCCATAGGATCAATGGGTCCGATTTCATTCGACAATACCAGTAAGAGTGGTTCCTCGTCGTCCGGTTTAGGCTGTTCCGCGCGACCGGATTGGGTCTTAACTGAATCCTTTGGTTGCAACCACTTTCTTCCCGCAGTAATGATGCGTGGGAAAACGAAAGACAGGAACAGTCCTCTCAAGGATGAATAGATGAAAATGAGCCAGCCATTTTCAGCGGTACCGAACCCAAACTCATCGGTAGCGAATAGTTGCAAGCAGGTAGGAATGTAGCCGGTAGCCAGTATAGCGAAGAAGACACCGATACCCAAAGTCAAGGCACCAAATTGCATGCTTGTTCGTCCGTCTGGCAATACCCATTTCTGGGGTGCAAAAATTCGAAGGGGCCCGAAGAATCGCTTCAATCCAGTAGTAGCCGGGCGTGTAGAGTCGTCTCTTTCCTGATGAATGCTCGGTAGGGCGATGAATACGTAGGTAAAACAAAGAAGGAATAAGACGAGCGTTATGCGAAACGGTGCAAGAATACCAAAGGCGTCACCAATCAGTCCTCCAGTGAGGAATCCGGTGGCAGCGCCAAGCGTCATAGCGCCCTGAAGTCTCCCAAGTGCTCCGGTCCTCTGCTCATGTGTCGATACATCCGTAATGAACGCGTTCAGGGTAAGTACGTATCCGTTCGGTCCACCAACGATTGTGATGATTTGGGAACCGAGCAAAAGAAGAATACCAGATTCGCCACCAGTCATAACGGCAAGGTTCTGAACAGCTAGACGCACTGCGGGCCAGAATATCTGGATTAAAAGAGATATTTTGATCCCGAAGCGTTTGATCGTCCATCCAGTAACCAAGAGGTTGATCAGGCCAAAGATTGTCGTTGAAGCACCGAGTAAAGAAGCGGCCCTAGCTACTTTTGCCGAGATTTCTCGATTATCGCAACGGTCGTGATGATCATCAGCTAGGGGATAGGTGTTGTAATATGCATCGCAGGACATTATACGCAAAACATAAAGAATGGGTACTTGAGTGACGCCGAAACTAAGACTGACAATGAAACCACAGAAGAGACCGATGTACACAGCAGATCGGTTGGACTTTACCTCCTTCTGCACCTTACGTTGCAAAAGTGGTGTGGCTTCGTCCGCCATTGCCCTGTTGCCAGTCCTGCTGGCAGTACTCATGATAATGGTAACGATGGTAGATGGGAAGAAAGAATTTGCGAAGACGGGAAGAAGACGCAGGATGGAAGTCGATGATGACAAAGAATTTCGGTCCTTCCTAATCGGGTTAAGGCGGATTCGGCTCTGAATAGCGCTGCATCGAATCCTCAATCAGACCTTCGTATATGTGAAGGGAAGAATTTCAGCCTGGAAAGAAAATAGGAGCTCGAATTATTCCTTACTCAGATTGACACCTGATTTCTTATTAGAAAGCAAGATACATGTTCTCTTGAGTTCGAAACACACCAACTCCTAATACTAGGGAATGCCATGAACATGACAAAAAGTAAGTAAAAAGCCGCAAACCAACAGATACAGAAGCCGAATCATTGTATTCATCAGACGATACAGTTTTACTTATTGAGAACTGCTCTCTTCGACCAACTCCTTCCATAAATCTCCCTTCGTCCTGAACACCAACTTCGGGCCATTGTGGTTAGTAGCGAAGCAATCCTTTAACTAGAATTCCAGCTCCCTATTCCTGCCGAGCCGCTTTCTTTACTTCCTGGTACGGGAGGTGCCATACGCAGGCTTTTATCAATACAAGCACAAAGGTATCGACAGCTTGCTAGGATCGAACGACTACGAATATCCCTACCTGATTGGAGAGTCGTACAGATCTCTTGGGCCAGAAGTTTATAGCACTTGGGATACCTAGAAAGGTAGAAGTACAACGCGGCAAGGCCAGCACTAGTCGAAACGCCTCCTTAACGATGCCATGTGTATTATCCACTGTACCAATTTGTATGGATCCAGCGGTAAATAAGCACAAGCCAAGAGCAAAAGACCAGCCTCTTCAATCATCTCCAACTTATTCAGCCCTCGCCCGTCTCGAGATCCTTTGCATCCATTACGAAGGAGAAGAAATTGGCCTTTGCATGTATTTCCTCCGCCATCCTCTTGTTAACTAGCCTAGGAATCAGATTAATGAAATTCAGTCTCTTAATAATATTCTTTGGATACACTGCGCACAGAGATAATACAGCAACGGACACTGCAACTCATAATTGCTCCCATATGCAATACTACGAAGCCCTCCAACAAGCCAACGATTCTCCTAGTCCCTCTAGATATCCAGAGAATCCTCAAACCCAAGCGTTCCGATTATATCTATGCCTAGATTCTTGCACTTAAGAGCAAGGTTGATGGGGTGGCCCTGGTCTTTCGCGAATCCGGCGACAAAAGTGTCGATGTGGGTTGTGTGAAGGGGCTCGAATCTTTCCATCAACATATCTGAGAGCACAGGACCGACGATTTTGCGCCTTGGTGATGCAAGTGGTTTGGTAGATATCTATGTGGAGAAATTAACATGTATTGCATACAGGCACTCATGGATTGCGTACCACATGCAGCTTGCGCCGAATTGAAAATTAGCTTGTTTGGTCTTTTAGCCTGTTCGATAAACTTCCAACGCTCCAGCGTTGGATCCAACGCTGGGTTTAATGGGGTCCAACGCTCTAGTGTTCGCCAAACTCCAACGCGTTGGAAGTTTATCGAACAGGCTATTTGTCTGATTATGGGACTGTATTGTTGATGATATTGGTAGGTCTTGATGTTATCCATTGCGCAGGAAGCACCATACCAGACCGAGAACTTTGCGAAAAAGGGTCCTGGGTATTTATGAATTCGGCGTATGAAGATATATGACTCCATACTATCACTTTCTAGACCATGTGAGTAACTTGAAGAATAGATCCGACAGTCTGGCAAGCTACTCACACGTAGCACAAGGATAGCGCGTCCATCGCAAAAGCGATACCATTATCGACCGTGACGAACAAAGTCAATCTTTCTAGTATAGAAGCAAGTATCCCCCTCAAGCGATCTATCTTTCCTACCTATTAAGAAACCCAAATTAAAATTGCCTAACGAGACGTTTTAAATGCTATCCATATACACGTGGCACAGCGAATATGGGGCGAACGCGTTCATCAACTTAGTGCATAACGTTATCCATTTCCCCATAAATTGTGAGTTTATCTCCGATGAGCACGATTCCTAACAGAGCCAGTTGCCGACACTTGAGTTGTTGTTGTGATGTGATTCGGCTAATGGTTTGGGGAACCAAGACATTTGTGGGGTTATTGGTTAGTTGAGCTTGTTTAGGTCTTATGGGCACCTGGGTTGGATGTTGCGGCGTTGGAGTCGCCGGACAGGCCTAGATACCTAGTTTCTATGATATATTGTAGGCTTCAAATGGGATGGTACGTACAATTAGGCTGTGGATTGGTTATCTTTGAATTGGAGAAGTACTCTTGTCGCCGATAGGAATGTTCTCAGCAGCTAATTATCCACATCTCGTCCTATTTTCGGTGTAAATAGATAGCGTCCAAGTAATTTTGTCTCGGTAAGCGTGAAAAGTGTGCATAAGACATCTAATTTGCACAGTGCTGCTTCCATTTCCAGAAGGCAAGCATTTGATTTATTTCTTACGCGTAAGTGCAGAATCCCATTCTCTACGCACTGATAGCGTGTGTACGAGGGGTTTTGTCACGTGCCTCGATTCACTATCCTCTGATGGAAGCTAGTTCAACTCACGCAGTCTATAGCCTCTGTGCTCTGCGCCTTCGACAAATCCGGTTTCCCTTCATTTCGGACACGTTCACAGTAGGATTTGTCATCCAACAATATAACACTGAGTGCAATTAACTGTTCATTTTGTAGGGCTATTACTCGAGATTTTCTGGATTTCTTCGCATTATCATCCAGGGTGTAGGTTTTATCTCACTCAACACTCGTCCTGGTTCATTGAAATGGTCACACAAACACTCACGGTGATAGAAAGTTATGGCCATAGTTCTGTTCAAATTGCAGCATGGCAGTGGGCATGAAGGTATTTCTGAGAACTTAGAGGAACTCAAATGCTTAGTTTTCTTACTAGGAATGGATTTTAAAGAGAGACTCACTGCGTTGGACCAAAAGAAAGTACTAGACTACATACTAGCCATTACGTAAGCAATACATACGAACATTTGGCATTGTCCGTCCCTGGCTCCACATAGTTAAAGAAACGCCATTCGTAGTTGAAGAACGAATACACATATGTATTGACTCACATTGTTCAAGCCTTGCTTTCCCACTCGTTGAACAAATCTCGGTAGTCTTGGCCTTTCTCGCCAACCGTACTTTTCGCAGCGTTCACCATGTCAAGCATCGGCCCTTGAAAACTTGCAATGACGCCGCTGCCAGGTCCATCCTTGTCTAGAATGATCCGTTCGTCAGGCTCGATGACATTGATGTAGTATGGGTCTTTAAAGGCGGCTTTGAACGTCTCGAGGCTAGGAACTGTAAACATGGCGATACCGTCAAACTCGACCGGGTAGGTTGGCAAGTTGCCAGTAGACAGAGCATTCGGTGCAGAGCTGGTGGCCGGACTAGGGACCATCTTTCCCGAGACATGGACCTGGCAACCCAGATACAGCGTCAGTGCGGCTCGGTTAGGCGCAGTAGACGCAACAATGGATTGTTCGCATGCTTTGGGGAAAGGCGAAGGAGCGTACCTGCTGGTATCGCCGTATACCATGCTTCTCAGCCCATGGAATTACCTTGACGTCGTTTAGTGGCATGCACTGCGGCGCATTGCTGGAAAATGAGTTACCTTGGCTGCATGTACATGCTCCCAATGCTGGTAGAACTGGGCCTGGGTTAGAGCGGGCTTGCGCCTAATGTAGGTGAGGATTTGAATGCAGTCTGTCTCTGTCGATTGAGCCATTTTTTCTGGTGGCCAAATGCAGGCGGGGGCCTAAGGTGCGAACCGCGAGAGTCAAAGCAGGACTGGACGAGGTACCCCGCGGATAGAGCGGACATAGATTCTTATAGTGGGCTGGCGTGGAGTTCAGGGCTACAAAGTTGAGCAGAAAACTCCGGGTGAGCATGCGGGAAAGGATGAATACTTCCTGGGTGTCTTCATGCACTCCAAAGGCGAGTTCTTTTGCCCCATGCCTTGCCACGTGCAAAGTGTGAGAAGAAGAGGGGGCACGGGAGGGACTGCTGCGTACGTAGGATCTTGCCGGGTCATGTTTGCCCATCCCCGGTGGGCGACTTCGGCGCGATGAAAGCGGTGCTGGGTACTGAAGAGGGAGCTAGCGGGAGGCTTGAGGGTTCTCGAAAGCGTGAAGGGGATGGCTTGGTGGCTGAACGAATTGGTCACTAAATGCCATAGCGCCTGTAGAAGCCCTAGAATGTCCCCGAATCCGAGGCTTTGACATTGGCACCATCGACTTCTTCTTCCGTGCTCGCGTGGCATGCCGATGAACATGCATGGAACTGCACAGGTGGATCAAATTGCAGCAGTCGCCACGTGGGCGACCCGTGGGCCAAGGAGCGGTGAACATAAAGGATTCGGCAGATTCTGTAGCGCATTACGATTCTCCATGATGAAGAAAGTGCTGCTTATAGCGGTAATATAGAACAAAACATATGCAGCGGATGTGGCGGATGGTTCTGCCCGTGTGTCGTCTTATCGATAACCGGACGAAACGCCCTCATTTCTCTCTAACTCTCAGCCCCCAGGCCTCGCCCTGCTCTGTCTCGATCCTGAACTCCCAGCCTCATCTCTCCGCAGTCGCCTGCTTTCTCGAATCATTCTGGCCAACTATCCCTGCCGCCATGGGCAAATGCCTTCCCGCTTTGACAGCCGCCGACAGGGCCACGGCTCCACGACTCCACTCCTTCACTCATCCACTCCACGCACCTGGTAGTCAATCGATAGTCCTGCGTGTCCATGCACCATCCAATATCGACCGTGCATGCTACCCTAGTACATTGGTGATTCCTGTCAGGCACTGCCCTGCCTCATTTCCAATGTCTTTAAAGACCCTTCAATTCTCCTCTCGGTCCTTTCATTCCTCATCCTTTCAATTCAATTGTATAAGTCTGAGGGAACATGTTGTCCAACGCTGCTCTTGTCCTGGCCCTTGCCATTGGCGCCGCCTCTCGTCCTCTTCTTGCTCGCGATGCCGAAGTAATCAATGCAACACAGCTTATTGAAAGCTATGATTTCGTTATTGCTGGCGGTGGACTTTCTGGTCTGACCGTTGCTGACCGTCTCACTGAGAACCCCAATGGTACATTGATGCATACTGATCCCCTTCCAGTGCTCATATACTGACTACCCACCAGTGCGTGTCCTGGTCATCGAAGCCGGTCCATTCGACAGACAAGAAGATGGCGTCACCGTCCCAGGCGCCTACTTCCCAGTGCCTTATTTCTGGCTTCCACTGTCGAGCACTCCACAGACAGCTTTGGGTGGAACGGTCTATGGCGTTCCCTGTGGACGTGTTGTAGGTGGAGGTTCAGTCATTAACGCAATGTTCTTCCACCGCTCGAGTGCCTCGCTGTATGATGCATGGGCCTCGCTTGGTGCATCTGGATTCGGATGGAAGGATCTTCTTCCCTACTTTAAGAAGGTTAGTAAGATCAACGTTATACTTGCCGCTACAGAAGACTAACAAGCCCCATAGAGCGAGACCTTCAACAAGCCAGACGCCGCATATGCTGCTGCACGAAACATCACCTGGGATGATTCGTACCATGGGTTTTCCGGCCCCGTCCAGGCCAGCCATGCGCCCTACGACTATCCCGGTAGTGGTAAGCCAATCTATTTCCACTAGCGAAGATCTCCGGCTAATTCATGCTTATAGCCAACTTTTACAATGCTGCTCGTAGCATTGGTATACCTGCTCGCAAAGACCCCAACGGAGGAGACGGAACAGGCGTCTTCCGTTTGATCAGATCTGTGGACCCAAAGACCAAGAGGCGATCAAGCGCGCGTATCAACCACTACGAGAGGGTTAAGTCTTCGCGTCCCAACTACCACATCCTCCCCAGCACCTTGGTCAACAAAGTCCTCTTCCAGAACAAGGCCGCCATTGGTGTCGAGTATGTGACTGCCAGCGGAGAGAAGAAGACAGTATATGCTAGCAAGGAAGTCATTGTCTCCGCCGGTGCTGTCCACACTCCTCAGATCCTGCAACTATCAGGTGTTGGCGATGCTGCCTATCTAAAGCAGTTCGGCATTCAATCCGTTTCGGATCTTCCAGGTGTTGGTGCCAACTTGCAGGATCATTTGGTTCTTACCGTGAACTACAACTACACCAACAACTATTTCCCCAACGGCGGCTCCCTCCAAGAGAACCAGACCTATGCTGCTGAGCAACGCGCTATCTACGACGCCGGAAAGCCCAGCGCCTTCGACCTTACTGGTACCACTGGAAATATGATCATTCAGCTGCCCCTCAATGGCTTGACCTCGTCTTGGCAATCTATTGTTTCCCTCGCCAAGTCACAGGATCCCGCAAAGGTCCTCGGCGGTAGCCCCAACTCCGCCGTCCTCTCTGGATACAAGAAGCAGCGCACTGAAATCCTCAATAACATTAACGACGAGGCTGTCGGTGACATTTCGTGGAACACCGGCCCAGCATCCACTCTCTATATGACTCGTCCCTTCAGCCGTGGCTCCATCAAGATCAACAGCGATTCCATCTCCACTGATCCTCTCATCGACTACGGTGCAATTGTCGACCCCACTGATTTGGAGATTCTGTTCGCTGTCTACCTCAAGAACCGTCAGCTCATGCAATCCCCTGATATCAAAGTCCTCGGCGCTGCTGAAACTTCCCCTGCACCCTGGGACATCACCGACAAGGCTCAGATCTTGGACGCCATCAAGAAGTCCTTGAACCCCACTAACGCCCATCAATGCTGCACCGCCGCCATGATGAAAAAGAACGACGGTGGTGTTGTCGGTTCCGACAACCTCGTGTACGGAGTGTCGAAGCTCAGCGTTGTCGATGCCAGTGTCTTCCCACTTGTTCCTGGTGGTGGACCCCAGGCTAGTATCTACGGCGCCGCTGAGAAGGCCGTTGATACTATCAAGAAACGCAACCGTGTTTAGAGCGCGGATGATTTGACGATTTACGATAAAATAGATCTCACGATGAAAATATATATTAATTCATTAATTTTTCTAACGCTTTTTGCTCTTTGCTTTTTTGGGTGACTTTTGGTGTATCTCATAACATCATATCATGAAGAATTGCTCACCACTTTCATCCCAGCAAAAACGGCAAATAAACTAAATCCGTCCAACACCCCGGTCCCAAATCGCCCCCAAGGTCTGAGCGTCTGAGCCCACAATCTACACCCACAGACCACCAATCCAAAGATCAATGCGTTCAGCGTTCGCCAATAACGTCCGTGCCCTCATTTCGGAGCAATGCCACAACGAGCTCGTCCAACCCCAGTCCCATCATGCCACACCATGGCTTCTCCATCCCTTTTCCCCCAAATAAAACAAATCCTTCTTACGCCACACTCTCTACTGTCAAATAAATAATCCTATGAGTCAAGGTGCAGAAGCGAGATTGGAATGATTTGGGAAATTCGGGGAGTATTGTGGGAAGCGATGGAGGGATAGGCTAGTAGGGAATAACGGCCGGGAAGGGAGGACGTTTGTGGGTATTGTATTTTGTATGAGTCGGGCGGAGAGAAAAGTTAATCGAAGGGCATGACTCTTTTTTCGGATGGGCGCCGAGTACCGAGGAGAGTTAGTTGAGGGAGGCTTGCGCGGGTTTGTGTGGGATATACTTCGTAGAGGTGGTTGTTTGGAGGCTTCGCAATTGTTTGCCGCCCAGGCTTCGCAATCTAAAGATGAAAGCGTTGGTGAGCGATTTATGAAGCTGTGTACTTGTATATCCAGCCACATTAGCACTTATTCTCGCAATGTTTTGATCCCAAGTTCCGCGCATACCATCTCATAATTGCATGTCTGGGAATTTGACTGAATTTTCAATGTTGGTTTCAATCTCGTACTAATTACGGTCGTGCTATAGATACCCCTCTCGTTTGCTTGTGCCTTACATGAATGCATCATGCATCGCGCTTACACTTTCCATTCTTTTAACCGTAGTACAAGGTCGGACATGCAGGTAGTTATTAAATGCAATATACGATTTTGAAAATATTTTGTTGAGTGAAACGAGTTACTAGCAAAATCCCTTCTTGCAATTGGCGTAGTGATAGCAATATATGTTGAGATTTCGCGCGCGATGAGGCTGCGTCCAGGTATTGATGTGATGACATGTTTGAATTAAAAGATGGATTCAAAATTTGCGCCAGGCAGGTCTATTACGACGGATCTCAAACTCAGCTGAAACTCGTCTACTCTCTATGCCCATCCGAGAGCTGAACTAATTTTTCGTCTTTCTTGGAAATGGTGAGAATGAGCATCGAGTGTTACACCAAAATTCTTCGGGAATCGGTATATGGATCTCACCCGACGATTAAAGGATTATGTCTATGAATGGCGAAGAGTCGACAGGAATTTGTCAATCACAAAGCATGGCGCGAAGTTAAGGTAGCATGCGAGGTAACTACGTCTTGAAAATATTAGGGTACCAGACCCATTCGAAAAGCCGCAGCTACAAATAGGTTGGACCAAGGGGAAAGATCAGAATGATGTTTTATCTTTTCAATTGCTATGATTGCAGCAATGCGCTTCGTCAATTGTATTTCCATGGTTGTGACTGATCTGCGTGGATTCGGTTACACCGATAAACCACCAGCAACAATGGGATATGATTCTCGCACAAATGCCAAAGATCTTGCGGATCTGATGATGATGCTTGGACATAAAGAATTTTACGTACATGGAGAAGACGATATGTCGCTCTTCTGACGCCACGCATCCTGAGCTAACGCACTCATTCAGGTGGTGCTGAATTCGCCTATTTCCTCACCTCCATCTACCGATCCCGCATCCGCAAGCTATCCTTTGAAGAAATGCTCCTCTCGGGGATATCGCTCGATACATGATTGTATTTCACGTCTTCTAATGTTAATGCGAAATATGAGCAGCGCGGCATCTGGCAATGGCACATTCCTTTCTTTTACATCCCCAATATCCCCGAGATGCTGATTCAGGGTAAAGAAGCAGGGTTTTGGGGTTATTCTATTGAAAGTGAATGTTATAATCCGATTGCGATTTCGAGAGAGGCGATAACGGAATGGACCCCGT
Organism: Dendryphion nanum; assembly: GCA_020744415.1. Classification (NCBI taxonomy): domain Eukaryota; kingdom Fungi; phylum Ascomycota; class Dothideomycetes; order Pleosporales; family Torulaceae; genus Dendryphion; species Dendryphion nanum. Next base: position 1,839,891 of record JAGMWT010000001.1, on the reverse strand, counting down.
GTGTAAAGGGGCCGGCAGGGACGAGGTGAGTTTTGGAGACTTATAGGGTAGATTTAGTTACTCGTAAGTGCTTTGTTCTAATGTTTCTGTATGTGGTGAGCTAATCTATTTTCGGTTTATAGGTGAAATCAACATTGAGTTGATGCGGACGAAGTTGACACAGCCTGTCATGGCGCACCTGAATTTTTCGGCGTCAATGTAAGAGAAGAAATGCTGAAGGTAGCTGGAAATGTCCAGCAGAGTTGGATTTTTGAAGAGTGTGGCAACAGTCTTGCCTTAGAGGCTGAGGTTCGACTGGCGGAAAGACTGGTGGCATTCATGTTAGAGTGAGTTAAATTTATGAATCATATTTTTTCTCGATCACAACAAAAAGTGCCCATTTCAATCTTCAAGAGGTAAGTGATATCACTCACCTCAACATTGAGTTCTTCCCACACAAATGGCGTGTATTCCATCTTTCTATAGCAGTTTGTCACTCATATCAAACAGGTTGCCCATTCCTAGTCTCATTTTCCCTCATGGCTTAACCGATTTTCAGGCTTAACTCAACAAGCAAGTATGACTGCGCCCTTTCAATCACTCAAGCAAATTTAGAGCATTGTTTCGGTTTACTCAGACGTAACCAGGGCCTAAAGTCAGTGGGAAGTTCAGTGCACACGCAGGACAAGCATAACATTAGTATGCTATTGTAATACTTTTACCTACTTCTGCCTTTATGATAATGGCTATATACTTCTATTGTACTTTGTGTCCTTCAAATTCTTGAGTTTCACTCACACTCTTATTACGTCATATTATCTTTATACGCACTTTGATATCTGGTGCTTGATCGCAACCAACACTCCGCCCGTTCTCACTTTACCTCCGATCAGTCAAACACCACACTCACATATCGGTTTAGTATTGCTATATATCATGTCCATCCTATCATCAGCGAGCTATGGTATAGAGGACGAGGATCGACCAGGGCAGCGCGGCGCTTCATGCATTGTGGTTGACGTCCTGTCGGCAATCGTCGCGCCTTGTTTTGGGTCTGAAAGCCCACCTGATACACTGTCTCCTCCTTCATCGTCCATTTCAGATCTCCTACCACAAATCCAACCCTCTATCTCCGTCCCCCTCCTGTCCGATTACGATACTGCTCCAGCGCCAGCTGTTCTTCCGACTCAACCCTCCAATTCGCTGGATTTCGACCTGGTACCGAACACAAAACACCGACCCCCTCTAGCTATTCGGACACTAGTCGATCATGAAATACTAGGTATCGAAATCGACTTACTGATAATTGTGGCCCAAAAATGCAAGCACACAGTGCACCCCGGCTTAACAGCCAAATATCATCACGAAAGCTGCCCCTTCTGCAGATATAAGAAGGCGTTGGCAGAATTCAAGCGCGAGCTTGAGAGGTTGCGAGCTTTTGAGGACATAGAATTCGACGCACACGTAAACCCAACTACCGATCTCAAGAACACTGTTTTCGGCGACCTCACGAACATCTTCACCAATGGAAGAACCCGTGACTTCACCAAAAGTCTCGTTTCCGGGCGCCGAGGTGACAACAAGAAAACACGGGGAGGCGTACGGAGTGCCAAGGTGGCTTTGTTGCGCTTGGTAGACAAATTGAGAAAGATGAGAGAGGTAGAATCAACCTGGGAAGACGACAATCTCACCCCCGAACAAACAGAAATATTTTACCGCGATGATTGCACTAAGCACTCTGCGGCCACTGCACTGTCCAAATGGGAAACTGACTTCCGAGCCGTCCAATTTGAACTTGTAAGTTTCACAGAAGCCCAATCCAGCCTCAGTATGGCAAAGGATGATTTCGAGAACAACGACAAAGACAACAAGGAAAACCATAACCATGTTCAGAAGGAAGACCAACAAGAAGCCGATCTCAAACACCTCCTCCCCTCACCGCCCGCACCTCGCAACCCAAAACGCGTAAAACTCAACTCGACCACCTACATCTCCATTCTCCATGATACTTCCTCCATATCAATCCACCCTCTTCCGTCCTCTCTCACTCAGCGTCCCGCCCCAGAATCGCAGACCTACTACATCATCCCCAAAGGCCCCCACATCGCCGTCCAAAACCGAAAGCACCAAGTCCAAGGTCGCCGACGCTATCTCTTTGACCGAGCACGCAAGCGCGGCTACCGACGAAATGAGTGGACGAGCCCCAAGGGGTACGAGAAGGAGGATACGTCGTGGTTTGGGATGAACAGTTATGAACAGTTTGAGGGGTGGCAGAGGATTTGGGAGTGTATGGGAGAGAGTAGTGGTGGCGAGGGGAGTGACAGGGGTGTGAGGGTTGAAGGGAAACAGGATGGGGATGAGGTGAAGTGGGAGGAGTTTGTGAATTCGGAGGAGGATAGGGAGGGTTTTGTTAAGGTTGGAGAGGGGGATGTGATGGAGGAAGAGTTTAAGGAGATTGCGATACGGGAGAAGAAACCTGACGAGCAGGACGAAGATAAATCGACCCTTGTGATTGAGCGGTTCAAGGGAGACGGTATGCCGGACATGACCGGTGAGGCATTTCTGGAGTTGCTAGGCGACATTGGGGTTATGAATGTCGAAAAGGGAGCGTAGGAGTTTGTTTTCCCTCCATGCTCCCAGACTCTTGAGGACGGGGAAAAGGTGCATGAGTCAGATGTGGAAGAGACAGGATCTGGAGGGTAGATGGAATTGGGTAGAATGGGCTATACGGTAGATGGGAATGGAGAGCTGAATGCTGACACTGCGGAAGAATATGGTATTAGCTCACTGTTTGATAGAGCGTGAGCTGTAACTGTAAAGAATTCCGTACTTGTCACTACCACTTCCATCCGGCTCTAGTAATACATTCGATAGCATTGGATATAGAAAATAGATTTCCGGACAACGACAGAAAAAAGATATATCTTACACTCCAGAATTCCTATCCACTTTCACCCGCGGCCCAACCATATCTCCTCCCCATCCTCCATAAATTACAAATCTTTCGACGGCTGCGTGATCTTAGTTAAGTGATCTCCATTCAACTCCTTCATAACCCTCCCCAACCCCTCATGACTATAATCCTTTTCATTCCACATATCTTTGTGATACCTGACCTTGCCCTGCTCATCCAGACTCAACGTTACCAGGGAATTCACCTTCTTCGCCACTGGCAAAGGTTTCGGCGTGTATTCCTGTTGTAATTTGAAGATGATTTCTGAAGAGGTGGATAATACGATTTCGGTTTTTAGAGTGCGCGAGCGGGCCATTATGATTGGTATTCCTGGAGAGAGGTCAGCTCTTGGCTTTAGGCTTTAGGAGAATGTAATGAGATTGGTGTATGGATTGACGTACCCCACCACTGTCCGGCGATTTTATAGCGCGAATCGCAATAGCTCCACGGGTCGTCGTACACGGCTTCGTGAGCGTAGACTTGCATGTCTTCTTCGCTTGCACTACCAGAATACAGGTTACATATCGACTGCACTATTTGCTTTCTCTTGTTATCAATTGGTATTGAGTTCTCGGGATGCGGTTCGTAGTCAACGCCGGAAGATGTGTTTTGGGATGGGTCGCGGTCGTTGTGGGTGAGCGCGACTGGGTCGGGACGTATTTCATATTCGGCTTGGAGGGCTTCGCCTTGGGGATGAGAAGAGGTTGGGGACATAATGGTTGCGTAGGATTGGAAGAAGAGGGGGATTTGTGGGCGAGACATTGGGTTGGGGATTTTTAGATATGAGACAGCACAGTAGGTTTGGGAGGAAGGAGGTTTATGTCGTGACGTCATGAGGGATTGATTTTAGGTCGGTGGGTAGTGTATCTTTTCTGATATTACGCACCACATCCATCATACCCTAGGACCTGATATTGTAGACTGTAATTTATGCTCGAAATGGCTTCTAGTGTGTAGTCTTGCACATGGTTTTCATACATTGACCTAGAGCCTTGATAATCAGCCTAAGAGCCACTTAAAGAAAGGCCAGCTCAAACCGTGTTCAAGAATTTTTTTCATGGAAATATTTGCCACCAAGTAAAATTCTTTGAAATGCCGCATTTTCGAAGCCAGTGTCTTTGGTGGTGTGATGCGAGATGGGCCATGTCGCCGCGTATAGAATTGCTTTTCGGAGCCACTTGATCCATGTTCGCCACAATAGAATGGAAAAGTCGACAATATTGACAGGGTAGACAATGTGGAAGTTAAAGCCCCTAACTATAAATGTGGAAAATACTCGCTCCATTCTGGTGTCTGATATACCTCCAGCGGAACACGTCGTAGGCTGACAAAGGCTTCAACTACCAAATAGGCACGAGCGAGGACAAACATTGGCATGATGGCATATTTCCCGAATGTTGCCAGCGACCTCACTTTGTTTAGACGCGATTGAATGGTGGTCATCTTCTTTATGATCTTCTTGATCAAAAAGAAGAGCCAAAGCATGATCCATGATGAGCATATAGCGATAGAGCTCGTAATCCATAAAATGCGTTCCACTTTAGTCGGAAAGTAGTCGTTCCAAGCTGCGAGGTGAAGACCGCCATAGGCTGAGCCTGCGAAGGCCAGAACAGTCACAAGGTGCTGTGAGACGTTTCCACTGCCTAGGTATGACAGCCTGAGGAAATTCCGCATATGAGTATCGATGTACGTCTTCTCTCCGACAAACTTTCCAAGGGTGCTGGTGGTAAAGTAAATTCCCCTATAATCAGGTCTTTCTTCGCACTGCTGCCATAGCTTGTCGACCATAAGACAAGCGTTACGCCATCGTTTTATAGCGGACTCTGGAAGTGGATCATGATCCTTGCAGTCGGTAAAGGCGCGACGGCAGTATTGTAGCGAATGTTGGAGCCCATGATGCGGTTCTTGTATTTCGATAAATACTTCATGCTCGGGAGCTGTCTTGAGCCCCTTCTCTCCAATCTTGTAACTTACACGATGGTCAAAAGGCGTTGGAAATGTTGAGCGGCTTTGAATTCCAACGTTGAATTCACCCAATGGCCCGATGACTATGCTACGAGTCAACCGATTGAAACAGGATTCTTTTGTAGATGGATGTAACGAAGCCTCTTCACCGAGATCATATGTTCATTATGAGATTGACTTACATTTCACCGGATCTCTTCTAGCTTTTGAGCCAATTGAGAAGTGTGTTTCATGCGGGATGAGTGGCGTAGGAGCCTCCATTTCCTCGACAGTGGTCGCAGAAACAAGCTGATCATGTGTACAAGCCCTTTGTGCTTGAGGGATATAGGCCATACATCTCATTTCTGTGATCTCATCATCGTCAGAACCGCTTATAGGACTGCACATCCACATGAAGGACAAATATGGATCCATCCACTCCTCCCGGGCGATGATGATAGGATCCTTGACTTCAAGTGGTTTGTTCCACCATAGACCATAAATCAGTAGTGCGCACAATACGTGTCCAATGGTGTTGATCTCCAGCAACGTTATCGTGAGGTCCTGATGTACTCGGGCTATGGTTTGAAGAATCATCCACCCGGCCTGTAAGCATACAAGAGTCTTCCCTAAACCGTCTGCTTTACTCTTGTCGCGAATGTGGCTTTCTTGAACCTGAGGCAGGTGGCCGAGAAAAGACAGAAGCCGTACTCCTTCTGAAGTTAAACTCAACCTCGCGCCGCCACCCAGACATTCACTAGCTTCGACAGTAATGCCACCCATGACGGCGAAATGACAGGTAGTCAAAGTCCATTGCTTTAGTTGATGTTCTGCGCCTGGAGTAGGATCGTTGCGATGCTTCGCATCTTTTTGAATCTCCCGTAATAGCCACTTTGCGGTCAGGTACTGCGCAAACGCTGACGATACTACCAGCTCGGGCGCAAAAATTCCAAGCACAATCCACCTTGCCCGGCGAAGATTCCTTTGTGTCCGAGTTGAGTTCTCGGTTGGCACATTAAGATGGAGCGCAGACCATACACATATCGTCAATGTCAGAACGCAACTAGAGATAAGGTCCCAAGTGGAACGTTCGTTGGTGGCCGAATGCCAACTCGTCGTGGCTGTCTCCACATCCGAAGACACTGCGGCCTGAGTGAAGAGTGCGATCCCAAGAAGGAACATCATGGAATAGCGATATGCGAATCCATGAGGAGGACTGGAGGAGCGGTGGTATTAGCATTGCGGGGGAAGTTGACGAAATGAGGTTCACAACAGGCATCTAGATTACAGGGGTGGTGTTGAAGGATCGTGTAAGCTGCAAACAACCAATGGAACAACGATAACCAAACCCGTTGATATTGATCAAAGTGATTGGAACGCTGAACCCCGGAAGTGGGATAATGAGATTATCTGAAATTAGTTATTTGGATCTGAAAATTTTAGAGATGTGGATGACAGTTGAAGGACGAGGCAGTCTTAGCAGAAGGACCGTTTGTGGAATTTGCCAAGATGTGAGCGAGTGCGGTAGGAACGAATGGACACCGAATGTGCAATATGATCGCACATAATTAATTCATCCCCACGTCCGCATCCGAAACAACAGAGTTGCCCAGACGATGCGAGTAGATGGTTAAAAAAGTGTTTGCAGTTTAATATTGGCAAAGCACGGCTGCATGGCGATTTTACGGAATATCGGAATAGGCGTGACACCTCCAACAAGCCGGAAAGGTCACGTGTCCGGACAAAACCACACTCACAAGATGGATTTCCGCTGTCAATCCAGGCACACCCGTCGCAAGATGCGCCCCAGGGCTTTTAGTGGCACCGGCCCCCTCTTGCCCGTGGTAGGTATTGCTCGTTGCACGGGATCGGGCCAGCCCTCTCGCGTTCCAGAGTCCGAGGCTGGGAGTGGGGATCCGAAAGTGTACACCGAGACCCTGGAGACTGGAGATACCACCATATGAATATGGTATATAAACAGTTTGAGAGACTTGATCATTATCACTCAATCTGAATATACGTTTCTGAGTACTAGCTACACTTATCCCTTTTATCAATTCATATACGCCACATCCGCAAAAACAGCAACCATGGGCAAACAAGAACTAAAGCCTACCTTTGACGGTATGCTGGTGCAAACTATTGCCCGTAAATATGCCAGAGGATACATAGCTTACTTTGGAATGCAGATGTGATGGGATGCCAGTCGGCCTGCTACGAGTGGGCAGATAGCTATGATAGTAAAGTATGGTAGCCTATGAACAGCACTTCCGGATTGGGCAGCTGACCTAATACAGGATTGGGCACGACTACGCAAATGCATTGCGCCTACGTTGAAGATCGACTACCGTTCGTTCCTCGACAAGGAGTGGGATGCGATGCCCGCTGAAGACTTTGTTGCCATGGCTTCTGACCCGGCTGTGCTCGGAGACCCGCTGCTCAAAACTCAACATTTCATCGGAGGAACTCGGTGGGAGAAAGTGTCAGCGGATGAGATGATCGGCTACCACCAACTCCGGGTGCCTCACCAAAAGTATACGGATGAGTCGCGCAGCAAGGTGGCGGTCAAGGGACATGCTCACAGCTTCAACAAGCATTGGTATAAGAGGGTGGACGGAGAATGGAAGTTTGCAGGTCTCTGCCCGGATATCAGGTGGTTCGAGTACGACTTCGACAAGGTCTTTGAATCTGGACGCGACTCGTTCGGCGAGGCCAAGGCGGCAAGCGGCATTCCTTCCCATGCATAAATGGCTATATGTCTGAATGATTATTGAGTTGAAATGTTTTTCCTGAGATGCTGTATGAAAGAGGACAATAAGATTGTTGTAATGCGTGATGTGTGCTGGTTGGCTGAGGTGCGGGGAATTAAGCCATAATGTGGTGAATACTATATTTAGGTACAAATTATATTGGGGACATTTTTAATGAGACAGTTTCTTGAGGGACTAGTGTTATCATGTGAAGGAGAAAAGACTGTGAAGTGCTTTGACAATGTGCAGAATGCGGGATAAAGGCCGTTTTGGCTGGATGCTATTCGCGTATTGTGTGCCTGTGGCAGTACCACGGATGAAAAGTTATTGGGCATCTGGTAGGGGAACAGTGTCTCGAGGAAGTGGGTAGTTTGTTTTGCGTAACGAGAGCCAGCAAGAAAGTTCGGCTTTGTCACGCCGTTTTGTTGAGCAACGGTACCGGCGGCCTCTTCTTTGCTCTGAGAGGTTGGAAGAGGGTGGTGGGTGCAGGTCGGGTGAGCACGGGGCAGATCTAGTTGGAGGTGCAGGCCAGTGGCAGAGACTGGAGCAGCGCAGTTTCCCCTGGGAGTCTGATTCGAAATGCGAAACGGTGCGAGCTTTTCGGTGCATGCAATGACGAGAGCGACGACAAAGTTTGTATAGGCGTCAGGCGCAGAGAGAGAGTGTGCGTGTGTGTGGGCGCGAGGGGTGGAATGTGCGGTGGTGCTGCTGAGTGAATCCTAGGTTTGAGATGAGCGAGCGAGGACGGAGAGAAACAGGACTGTGGGAAAAGGGCCGATGCGGCTCTCTCCAGATCGATCATGACGACGACAGGGCGACGGCAGGGCAGGGCGATGAGGAGAGAGATGGGAAGCTCTGCTGTACTGCTGGGCTGGTCGACTTGTGGCTCTGAAGGGTGATGACGGCGTCATGCGGGAGATGTTTACGTGCATACAGGCCCCCCCTCCCATCGGCACTATTAATAACGCCATTCGCAGAGCAGAGCTAGCTGCACCGACAGGAGCTGGGACCACCGACAGGATCACCGCAGACCTTTAGCTAGCCAGCTAGCTAAAGGTAGCAAGCAGCAGTTTTCCAGCATTTCCAGCCTTCGCAGCTGCAGCTCCTAGAAGCTCCAGCAGCTGCTGCATCCCCAGTTCTTGGAGTTTTTTCCTTGGGAGAGAGAACCGCCTGGGCCTCTACTTGTGATAATAATGACTCTACTCGCAGCTCGATAGCTTCCATCTTGCAGCGTGCAGAAGATGTGCACGATGCACTCTGTCCCCTCAGATATTCAGACGGTACGATCCAAGTCCTCGCCTGAAGGTTATTGCTTGCCGCTCGTTCGCACACACACACACACACGCCAGAAACCCCGCACTATCAAAAACATGTGGCAGCCTGGTCGATTCCTGCTTCGGGCGAAGATGCAGCGCAAGCAGGAAGGAAAAAAACCAGACGAGGTGGAGACGATGGGCGGGCGATGAGCCAGTGAGGAGGCGGCGCAAATCTAGTCAGCGATTTGAGCCCGCGCAGATCCGCCGAAGCTTGAATGCCGCCCATTCCACCCAAGAGGCGCATCGTAAGCCCAGGAGGGGAGACTGGAGGGAGGAGGGGGGGATTTGGAGGGGAACTCTCTCGTGGCTCTTGGCTTTTTGGTGCTCTCAGTGCGCTGGAGGGCGCCGCCGTTAAGTCATCAAAGCCTTGGGTATCATGGGCCAGCCAGTTGGCTGCAGCACACCACCATGACCGATGGGCGTCGTTCGTTCGTTTCGGTCGAGGATGGCCGACTCCACTCGTCTCCTCCAGGGCCTCTCTTTTGGGGGGAGGGGTTTTTGGGTTTTTGCGCACATCATGGCCATTTCCGTCCCATCCCATGCCACCAGCGACCAAGAGTAGACGATGATCCAGACCAGCGAAAAGAACACAACCAACACCATCGTTCCCAATTCCATTCCAATCCCAGTCACAGTCATCCGTCCCATTACCATAACTTGCAGAACCCAAAAGAATCATAAAACAGAGGCCACAGGCGGCGCACGCGCGCCCCTCAACTCTGCACCTCCCGACCGTGGGCGCGGATTGGCCCGGCATGCTCACCAAGTCGCTTGCTCGCCTTTCCCTAGACCTTCCCTGACGGAGAGCGACCGACCGGGGACTGTGGCTCTGCTTCATCTGTGCGTGCCCACCCGAATGACCCGTTGAAACCGACTGAAAGTGCCCAAGTGCCCCCAGTGCCCCAAATGTTGCCCTTCCTGCTTGGTTGTCTGCCTGCACTGTCCTGTTGCTGATTGCCTGCTTGCTATTGCTGCTCCTGCTGCTTGTCCGTCTGTGTCTTGGTTTCTCGCCGTTGTTGCTACTGCTGCTTCTCTCTGCCCGACTGACCCGCGGCCTGCGCTTTTGCTTGTTGCGCGCGTTTTGTCCTAAAAGACACGCCCCACGAGCTTGTGGTTCCGTCTGCTTCTGCTTCGCCCTCAACCAACTCTGCTTCCTCGCCTCGCCCTCCACTCTTCTTCTTCCTCTTATTCTTTCTTCTCCTCCTCCCTCTTCCTCTCTCCCTCTTTCTTGCATCCTCCACTTCCCGCATCCTTTCCCCAAGTCGGATTTCCTCGCCTGTTGTTCCTTTGTGCGTGCCGGAGTTATTCTGCTTTCTGCCTTTCGGGATTGCGTCCGTGTCTCTTCTCTCTGGGGAAGTCTGCTGGCCCTTTCGGTACGTCCAAAGCTCCCCTCACAATTTTCTTCACGCCTTGGCAGCACATCTTGCGCAACCTCATCGTTGCCCGCCTTCTGTATCGCCCTTCCCATCCTACCCCCGGCCCAGCGCAATTGGGCCCAGATTCCACCACCGACGCGCAGCCTTCGTCATGGTCATGGCCATGTGTCGCCGATGCAGTCCGCACTGCTTTGTCCCATCTGACCTCACTGCGATGCCGAGGTGAGAGCTGTGGAGATGGGTTGAGTGGAGAAGAGGTCAAGGTGGAAGGAGGGTTCGGAGCTGTAAGGCGCGGCGCAAGTCACTACCATCACCATCACCATCACCACCACCACGGCCATTGTCACCACTGTCAGCGTCACTACCACGGCCACGGTCACAGTCACATGCCTTCGCTGCATCTTGATCGCGGTCGGATGGAGTGAGATGTGTAGTAGTAGTCAATGGTGCTGGTGGTGGGCGAGTGGGTGGTGGATGCGTGTGTGTTCTGCCCGTTGCTCCTTCCCCCGCCTGGTGCGCCGGTGAGCTTTCAGCAGATAGCAACAGCAAGAGCAGAGAGAGCACTTGCACCCTCGCGCTAAACAACCTTGGAAGCTCTTTGGTGCTTTCTTGTTGCTCTGGTTGCTGTTACTGCTGTTACTGCTGTCGTTCCTTGCTGGTGCTATCCTTGCGGGGGTCCTCGAGCACGCCCTCAACCACCACCCTTCCTTCTTCTTGCGGACCTCACCCACCTCCATCTCCTCTCTCTCCGGCAATTGTTATCGACACCGTATGCGCTCGACTGTTCTTCTGCCGTCGTCGGTTTGGCTGGTTATCTGGCGCCTGGGTTCTGGGCCCTCTAATTCTCTTACTCGCACACTCACCTCTCTCCTCTGGCGAGCCTCGTGCTACCGCTCTCAGGCCTCGTCACGGCCTCCCATGTGATCCCCTTGGTGCAACCGCCCACTGACCGCTTTGCAGATTCGCGAGCAATTTGTTCCTGCCTCATCTCGCGCCCATCCCCATCGGCCGCCTCTCGTTCCCTCCACCTCCCCAACAAAAAGCTCTGCTTGAAGCGTGTCCGGAGTTCTGTCGCAGTCTTTTAGGTCTTCGGTCTCTTTCAGACTTATATTGCTGGTGTTTGTCTACGGCTACCGTCTCTCTATAGATTCAACTCTCGCCATCGCACGCGCTCCCTCTATCTCTCATTCAACCGCCTAGCGTTCCACCCCTCAACCCCACGCTCAGCACTCGCAGACTAGGGACAGCGGTAAAGACAACATCCGCGCGGAAGACTCGGTTTGCAAAGGTAAGTGCACTGCAGCCTAGCCCACTCACTCGCTGCGCTCTTTCAACGCGCTTTCCCCGCCACGTTTGAGAGATCAATTAGGGCGAGACCTCGCGATTTCACCGACGCTAACGATAAACTTTGTTCCGCAGATCTCAACCATCTCACCCACTACTTCGATTCTCCAACATCCTTTTAACACCCACGACTCTTATCCCATCTGTTTGATTTTCTTCAACTTATATCACCACACACCATGAGCTTCCAGAACTACGAGCCCTTTCAGGGCCAACCCGGCGGCGAACAAGCCGGCCCACCCGCTGGCGCAGGCGTGCCTCCCCAACAATCCGACATTGGCCAGTCGCTCGACAACGGCGCTCCCGGATTTCCCGCTGGCAATATGGGACCACCCGGCAGCGTTGGCATGGAGGGCTCCCCCAGCGGCGACGGCAAGACGACGCTATGGTAAGCCTATTCCCTTATCCACACTGTTTGCGACAGGCGCACCCGATGCATGCGCCCCGCACACAATGCTCAATATTGCAACTCACCACATTTCCCTGGCATTACAAAGGGCTAACTTTGGCACAGGATGGGTGAACTCGAGCCCTGGATTGACGAGAACTTCGTACGCAGCATCTGGTACAATATGGGGGAGCAAGTCAACGTGAAGATGATCCGTGACAAGTTTTCCGGGTAAGCGGGCGAATCACAGCACATCCACCACCCCCCACCTCACTGTACCTGAACCACTGACGACTCTCAGAAGTAACGCGGGATATTGTTTCGTTGATTTCCCTTCTGCCAATGCTGCCGCAAAGGCACTCACTCTTAATGGTCAACTCATTCCCAATTCTAACCGCCCATTCAAGCTCAATTGGGCCTCTGGTGGTGGCCTTGCAGATCGCAGGTACGATGCTTCATATCCCTCCCCCACTCCCCTCCGCTCATCACATGACCTGACCATACGTAACAGCCGCGACGAACGCGGTCCCGAATTCTCCATCTTTGTGGGCGATCTTGGTCCTGAAGTGACCGAATTTGTTCTTGTGCAACTGTTCCAGAATAAATACGGCACTTGCAAGTCCGCTAAAATAATGACCGATCCCATCAGTGGCATCTCTCGAGGATATGGCTTTGTCCGCTTCGCCGAGGAGAAGGACCAGCAGGCCGCACTAGTCGAGATGCAAGGCGTTTATTGCGGCAACCGTCCAATGCGCATCTCCACGGCGACGCCCAAGAACAAAAGTGGCGGCCCGGGTGGACCAGGTGCCATGAATAATATGCAGCCTGGTGGCCCTGGAGGTCCCATGGGCATGTACCCGATGAATACTCCGCCCATGAACTTTTATGGGGCCCCTCAACCCATGAACCAGTTCACCGATCCGAACAACACCACCGTCTTCGTCGGTGGTCTATCGGGTTACGTGACAGAGGATGAGTTGCGTTCCTTCTTCCAAGGGTTCGGTGAGATCACCTATGTCAAGATTCCCCCAGGCAAGGGGTGCGGTTTCGTTCAGTTTGTCCAGCGACACGCGGCCGAGATGGCTATCAACCAAATGCAGGGCTATCCGATCGGCAATTCTCGAGTTCGTCTCTCCTGGGGTCGTAGCCAGAACAACTCTGGCCCTGCTGGGACCCCTTACCGTCCCACACCCCCACCGCCCATGTTCCCCCACGGTATGGGCATGCCCCCTCCCTACGGCAACTATGCTCCTATGAAGGTAATATCTACCCTGTAACTCTTCTTCACTTCCTACCATCCTAACTCGGTTACAGTAAGCATAATAAACTCCCTTCTTTGTTCACGTTACGGCTACACCATGATTTTCTTCCTCACGACTGCACCCATCAATAATCATGACTTTCACTTGGTCTTCATTCAGCACTGGGCGGTTTCACAAAAAGTTGCGATTTGACCACTCGCCGATTTTTGCCGGTTGGAATGGCATTAGAGGAATTTGTATAACAGCTACTGCCGGTATGCAACTGGCTTTTTCGGTGGAATTTTTGGTGTAGCTAGTACTCCAGTCATGCGGTCGGTTCGGTTCACCTGGGCAACTTCTTCTTTACGAATGTGCTATTGCCGGCCTAAATCGACAAGATTCTCCTGTATTTTTTCGTGCTTGATCGCTTGCCTTTGCCTTGTTTGCAGCAGCCTTGTTTCCTGTTGTCCGTCTTCTTGGGCATCCTTTTTCATGTCAAGTTGCTGGCGGGGTGTTTGTGTGTTCCAGTCGTCGCTAGCTCTTCATCTCTCCTACCAATGCGTTCCAAGGTTGCTAATCTTCTCCTCCAGTGCTTACCCTGCCATACACATGGCGCCGCCACTAGCCGGCGCTCTTCTTCCGAACGGTGCTATGGGGGCGCTCCCCTTGGAAAGCAATGGCGGGCGGCTCAATGGCTTCGGCCAGCCGCCCAACGATCGTATTGAAGGAGAGGTTCGACGCCCCGAGGGTGCCTTCGGACAGTAGCTTCGTTCTCAATATTTCGCACACGGCTAGGAGTTACTCTTTCTAGGGCGCCGGATCATGTCACTTTTTCTGTCACCTGAGGTTACTGCAGGGCTGTCCCTTTAGCATGGCGTCTGGCGGATATACCCGAGAGCATTCGCATATGCATATCAATGCGCATTTACAGGTTGCATGGGGCCTCTGATTGCTTGGAAAAAGTTAGCGTGGTGTTCCATGGGGGGTTTCTTCTTTCATTACTGACTATCTTTCCCGGAATATGAAGATATATTTACATCTGGTACATTCTGCGGGGTTTACACAAGATCTTGGGGTAGCCCAGAAGTTTCACGCATGACCGAAGGCTATTCTGGGGTTAGAAGTCCCCTTCTAGATATCTCTTTTTTCTAACAAAAAGTCATTGCTCTTTCTCTGCTACATGTGCTCTTTCTCAAAGATAGGACGTCGCTTCTAAGACCTGTTGCCGTGACGTCCCTAGAACGTAGTTGGAAGAAGGCACGGGACTTGCACTCCTCTATTATGTAGAGACGTTGTACTAATCCATGGACCCAACACCATCCGAATACGCCATTGCACTGCTCCACTCCAAGGTTGTACACTGACAGCTTGTTTTCCTTGTTCCTATTGGCCTGGCATGCGTTATGAGAATTGGGATGTCATAATCTTCCCCCGAGACTCTCACATCCCCGTTCAAGAGTTTAGAACGGCCTGTTACGCCACCCAGAATGAGCGTTAGTCTCACCCTTCTCAAGGATTTTGGTCCCTGCTTTTCAACCCCCCATACTTACTACATACACAGATGGCCGACCGGTTCACATGCTCACCTGCTACATCACATCACTTCCTCCTATGACGCCATTCCGAATCTCTATACACTCTTGGGCAGACCACGAAAAACCAACCACCTTGATCGAGTCTTTGAGGAAAGCCAGCCAGCGAGTGGTCTACGCCATACAAGTATTTGTGGATGGAGTTCGTGTGTTGTGAGTGCGGTGTATAGATACACACTTTGAGGCACTGAACGCTGATGAATCGCAGCCACAATTTCTATGAGCTCTCATCCAAATGGCCACAAGAAATCGGTAGACTCAATAATTATCCCTTGTTGACGATATACTGATGTTGTGGATAAAGTCAACGGCAAACCTTTTACCATTCTTCCTGAACAGCCATCCAGCCAGCCACGGCCATCTCTTAACTTCCCATTCTTCCACCAAAATATCTTGATGCGAAGCTCATGGGAGGCTTGCGATGACCTTGGTCGTATCAAAATCCTCCTCTCCGAACAGCTAGTTGGAAAGTCAGCAACTTCCAGCAATCTTGAACTTGGCGTCGGAAATGATCTTGTATACTTTTCTTTCCAACATGCGCCGAGAGGTACGATACAATCGGTTCACCCACAATGCCAGGATAGCTAATTCGCAATTTCAGATGTTTTAGAGCAAGCTTGCATTGCCTGGCCTGTCCGTAATCCTTTATATCTCCCTTACCCGTCTCACACTGGACCATTGGCAAGACCAGCACCCTCCTTGAAAACATGGAAGCCTTCCAACTCGAATTTTAAAGCGCAATCCAAGTCACCGAGGCCGAACTTTTCGAGGGCACCCTTTAGCCAAAGTCAGTATCCAGAGCCAAACATCAAGCGCAGACCCGACGCAATGTCACAACCATCCGTTTTTCCAAAACCCCCACCTGTAACTCCCTGGGATGGTGTAGGCCCATTCCATACTAACAATCTATATGAAGACGCCACCACGGTCGATTCTTGGTCTAATCATCCATCCAACTCTGGAGGTGACCTGGGCATGTCTGATATCATGTTCTCATCATCATTCGTGCCCAAGGCAGACGCATGGAAAACCCCGACTACCAAGCCTGAGTGCGATGAGGACAAATCAAAAAGCAGTGATACACGCATAACAAACAGCAGTCGTCAACAAATTGTTGTTTATTTCAACGAGGACCAGTTCGGGCAGCTGGTGGAAACACTAAGCCCGAAGAAAGATGACATTGATGGTCCCTCTGGCCAAGACAGAGAGCGTATGAAACCCACAACCGCGGCACCACAACCGCCAAAAATGGGAGCAATAAGTGTCCCCATGGATTCTCGTCTTTCAGCCGCTGCACCTGCTCTCAAAGCCTCCTATTCCGACCTTCAACCCCACTTACAGTACGTCTCAGATCGTCTAATGAGCGCTAAGCAGAACGATGGTAGAAGGAAACACAAAGATGGGAAGTATCTCCCTATGCGTTCCTCACAATCCGTATCCGGCAAAGAGAACACGATCCCGAGTGAGCAGCGTATGCCCCCTCCATATTCCTTCGACACGCGATATCCCACGCCCCATCCAGCATTGCAAGGCCCAGTATGGGGCCATTTCAGCCAGAAGATGTCCCTCTCCTTCTCCGACTCCGACATCGAGATGCGAAACGCCTCATCTGCACTCTCGAGCCTGACGCGCAACGAGAAGGAACAACAGCAACAACAACAACCAGTATCCACCTCCGTCAGGAAGAGCCCCGCCCCCGTTCTTGCCGTGAGCGGAAATGTAAAGTCGAGGAAGGAAGGGCTCGAGCTGGGCACGCCGGGACTTTCGGATTTCCAGATCCGGCATGATCAGAGCTTGTGGCCTACGCCGAAGATGCAGCAGGATAAACCGCAATCACAGAAAACTCCGTTTAATTCTCCTGCTACGGAGGGGGTGCATTCGAGTTTTGGGGCGAGGTCGGGTATGGGTACGGGTCTGGTGGCGGAACCGAAGACGACGTTTGT
This sequence comes from Dendryphion nanum, assembly GCA_020744415.1. Lineage (NCBI taxonomy): Eukaryota > Fungi > Ascomycota > Dothideomycetes > Pleosporales > Torulaceae > Dendryphion > Dendryphion nanum. The sequence continues at coordinate 1,823,065 of JAGMWT010000001.1, read as the reverse complement.
TCCTGGACATCGGAGCGCGATGAATAGTTTGGAGAAAATTGAGGCGGAGTGTTATCATGCCTTGGGAGAGGATTTGGGGATTTTTGAGACTGAGAGTGGTGGTGGTGGGATGGGGATGGGGACGGAGTTGGGCGGAGAGATGAGGACTTATGATGGTGGGTTGGAGGAGTTTGAGAGTTCAGTTACGAAGAGGAAGAGGCAGGGGACTATTGGGGGGGAGAGGGGAAGAAGTCCGATTGCGAAGATGGTGAGGGAGGGGTTGGGGGATGGGGGAATGAGTGGAGGGATGGGTTTGGGTGCGAGTATGGTAGTGGAGGAGCAGAAACCGAGGTTGAGAGGGGGTGATGAGGAAGAGAAGTGAGAGGGTTGGTATTTGTAACTTGGGGGTATTGGTGGTATACGTTTCCCTTGAGGGGAATTGAGAAGCGGATGAAATGTCTTCATGGCAAGACACGGAACAGAAATCAGTATCTATAATTTGGCTCGACATGGTTAATTGGACGGGAAGAGAAGTTTGCGTTTGTGGGATGAAGGTTATTGGGTTAAGGGTTGTTTGTTTTTCTTGCAGTAGTGTTTTGAAATGAAGAATTGAGATAGATGTTATCGGTTTTCGGTGCGTTGCGTTACATTACGATCTGGATGGATAGATGATCGTTTGTGATTTGATAGATATTGGAAGAAATTAAGACGACCCCTCGTCTTTGGACAACATAAAGGAAATGGAAATGGAAATGGAAAATGACATGACAGAGCATGGTGATGATATTTGGCTAATGGACAAACTGACTGGTTAAACTGACTGACTCATTGGATGGATGAATGGACTAGCGATGTGTAAGGAAACGGAAATAGAACTCCGTGGCATGTTAATTCTCATGGATAATTCGCGGACACCTCTCTGGGATTCCGAGGCTTGAAGTGTTATAGGGTGCTGAATCTTTGGGTAAGACACGAGTGAGAGGGAGTATGAGTGGCGTTTGTGCGACTGATCAATTGATTCAATGACATGAAGAATTTTATGGAGATGGAAATTAGTCCCTTATTGCATTACATTATATTACAAACTGCATGGATGGGAAGATGGATGCTTGCACTATCATCGGTTTCAGAACAAATGATAAAGGAGAAAAATAATTTTTGGAGTAGGAAAATTGCAAGCAATAGAAATGGGAATTGATATAGCATGATGAAGTATGAAATGGTGGTGGTATCTGAAGAACTGACTAACTCAATGGATAGATGGAAGGGAAGAGAAAGGAAAGGAAATAAAACGCCGTGGTATGCTTGTTGCTTGGACAACTCCTGGGACTTAAGGGGTGTCGGGGTGCTGGATCTTGAGGCAAGATGGTTGGGAAGAAGAGCGGGAGCTGCGTTTGTGCAACCAATCGACTAATCGATACCGCGATCCCAAGCCTCAAAACCACATATTCCTTGCCTCCCTCGCCCCCTCCCTCCTTTCCCACCTCTGCCTACTTATACTGCGGCACGCCCTGCGGCGGAGGTCCGTACCCAGGTCCACCACCGCCTTGCTGATACTGCGGTTGTCCCTGATGTTGCTGATACTGCTGGTTGTGTTGTGGGGGCGGTGGACCCATCGCATAACCGCCGCCACCATTAAGTTGACCCGTAACGTCCGGTCGGTATTTGATGTCCTGGTAGAAATTGCAGATGTGGCAGCCGACGTCTTTGTAGGGTTTGAGGGAGAAGGGGATCACGGGGATGAAGCAGAATGTGAACCATTCCCTAGAGAATATTAGCGGGAGATTTTAAGACAAAGGGTTTTTGGAAGGAGAATTGTAGGAAGGAATGAGTTAAAGGGGGATGAGGACATACCAGCGTTTGTAGACGTGACCGGAATGGTTACCGCAGTTTTGGCATTGGACGGTAAGGTTTTCGTATCCGGAAAGGCGGGAGGAGAAGGCTGGGAGTTTCTTGTTAGTTTGTTTGTAGTTTGAGAGTGGGTTGGTAGGATATGGAAGGTCTGCTATGTGATGCGATGCGATGCGGTTCCTGGATGTGTTCGGGACGAAGAAGTCCGGGTCATGCCACCATCGTTTTGCGAAGGAGAGGAAGAGAGGACGTACTGTGCGATCCGCACGTGAAGAAGAAGAACATTGCGCGGGTATTGCAGTGGAATGGTTTTCGATGATCGCAGGTGGGTTCGTAAATATGGCGAAGGTACGGTGTTGGGCGGCAATGGCGAGATTTTGTTGCTGGGAAGAGCACGGCGCGATATGTCTTATGTTATGCGGAGGTGAGTTGCGGCGAGTGTTGGCGCCAAGGGGAGCTTCGTCATCTATTCAAGTCACCCACTCAGCCACACCCTTGGCTCAAGCTTGTGCTTTTGGGGGGCTAGTGTCCTGTGAGGATCGATCAACGATGTTTAAGCAAGAACCTTATTTCCATATTTATGGATTTTGATTTCATTACAGAGAAAATACAGTCCAAGAATCCCCAACTTTTGGAACGGAGAAGGAGATGGAGACGGAGACACATGTCAATCATGCTTTACATTTGGACCCCCCATTCTTTGCCGTGGACAGCCATCACCAAAGTACCAGCCGTTTCTACCCCATACGCCCGCTAGAAGATTTTTCTCTTCCTCCAAAGGTTCGAGTTTAGAGAAGCAAGGTGAAATCGATAAGTAGTTCTTGTCCACTTGGAACGGGATAAAAGAAGAGCATGGTTCAGAAATCGACGACCAAGGTCGGGAAAGACAAAGCAAAAAGCTGGGGGCTCCCCAGACGGGGATTTTCGACCACGTCGTCTGCCCCGCTACTGAGTCTTGAACAGCAGGATGGCGCAGTGTCCGAGGTAGAAGTAAATGAAATGCTTCGTCTCTGTTTTCGGGTGAGTTGTGGGATGAGGGCCCGGGGCAGAGAGTGGGCCACTTACCATGGGTGACAAAGCTGCCAAAATTACGTCCAACGATGCAGTGCCACGTAGCGCCTTTGCGATTATCGAACTGATAGTAATGTGAGCATGGGAATACTATGTTTTGACTGAATATTCCGGCCATACCTCTTTCTTGATGAACTGAGCAATGTCCTAGGTCATATATCAGCAAGGGACTTAACAAAAATTCACACTTTAGGCTCTCCTATCAGAGACCGCCTACCTTCTCAATGGTGAACTGTTCCATAGCTTGCTGAGCTACAAGAATTAACTTTTGCAAAGGGCATTGAATCAAGGTCCTTTGCAAACTCACCAACTTCAATTGCCTCTTGCTGCATCTCTTCACTCTGTCGCACAAACAAGTTAGTGAGCGCGATATAAGCTGTAACACGGGTGCCATACCATATCAGCCGACTTGATTTGAGCTATATGCATTCTATTAGCCATTTAATTCTTATGCACTTGTTAAATTGGACGACTGATCTCTGTACCTTCTTGCTGCTTGGTAGCAGGCGTGTCCGACTTCTCGCTCGCCATGGTTGACTCAAACGATAACAGGAAACTAATTAAAGAAGCAGAGTATGTATGCGCGGGTTGTTTGGGGCGGCAACAATCGCGTGTTGTTTGCTGATGTCGTTGAACGCCCGCTGATGTTTGAAGTCCCCTGGCACAGTCTGGAAGGGGACGCTAGTGCCACCAAACGGCTCGATTCGGTAACGACGCCTGACGCCGGTCCGAAGCTTTGCCGAGCCGACAAAAAAAATTAGCTTCTTCAGTTCGTAAGTTCGAACTTTCACCATCGTTCACTCACCCACGCCTTCAGTTCTCAAGGTGCACACCGCCATCCTCCCGCTGTCAGTCAAGCTCTCGGGATCAATTCACACATGGATTCGTCACGTATTTTTGTGCGTGGCTTGCCGCCTGCGCTCGCTGAAGACGATGTGCGGAAGCATTTTTCCAAGTTCGCTGCACCGACCGACATCAAATGTTTTCCTCACAGAAGGATAGGGTACATTGGCTACAAGACCCCAGAGGATGCCGCGAAAGCGATAAAGTACTTCAATAAGACTTTCATTCGGATGAGCAAGATATATGTCGAGCCCGCACGATCAGTAGGTAGTCGTTGTATCAATCCTCCATCATGTTACCATGCTAACTGTTCTAGTTTTCCGACAAGGAACTTCCCAAGTCTCGGCGACAACAGAAGGAGGATATATATTCTCGACAAAAACAGGACGAGTATGTCCCGCCTCTTCAGGATAATGCGCTGAAGCGAAAGCGGCCCACTGAGGATGATGCCGAACATGACCCAAAGCTGAAGGAGTTCCTGGAGGTCATGCAGCCGCCGTCCAAAACGAAAGTGTGGGCGAACGGAGAGACATCACTAGACTCGTCGGCTGATGCGATGGCGAATACCAAGGCGGATACAGTTGACACTGTGGTTCCCGACGGTGAGAGTGACGATGAGTATCAGGTCATCGCCAAACGGCCGAAGGCCGAGATCTCGACGCGGGATAGCTCGAAAGAGCACGCCCCGGTTGAAGAGCCTGTAACGCGGCGTGTTGAAGATGACGCGGACGTTCCAGACACCGAGGTGACGGAACCAGAACACCAGGAGCAAGACGCAGCGACAACTGGCCTCGTGTCTGACGCAGATTGGTTAAGATCACGTACAAACAGGGTGCTGGATCTTGTGGAAGACGACGGTAATGAAAGTCTTCAGTCCACCCGTGATCCGGCTTCAGATTCGAAGAAGGATCAAGACAAGGGGAATGAGGATGTAGTCGAAGCAGGCTATCCGGGGTCTCCGATGGCTGAACCCACAGATGAACAAGAGGAGTCAAAAGTTCCGTCTTCAGAAGAAGAAAAGGTCCGTCGATCAGGGAGATTGTACCTTCGAAATCTTCATTGGGAGGTTACCAGTGATGCACTCGAAGAGCACTTCAGCCAATACGGTGCTATAGAGGAGGTAAGATGCTCTTATTTTTCTTCCACTTCCACTTCTGTTATGATGAACAACCAGATAGGGACAACTGATGCTTCTGCATATGAGGTCCACTGGGAGAGTATTTTAGTAGATGTCTCTCTTATCTGAAACAGCAATCACTCAACAAATGTTTTCATTTCATACATGGAATGCGGTTGACTGACGATCTATAGGTGCACGTATCAATGGACAAGAAGACTGGCAGGTCCAAAGGTTTTGCGTTTCTAGAATTCAAAGATCCAGAGCACGCAGTAGAAGCTTTTACGAATAATGACGGCACCATCTTTCAAGGCCGACTTTTGCACGTTCTTGCAGCAGAATCGAAACGAGACAACAAGTTAGATGAGTTTGCAATATCCAAATTGCCTCTGAAGAAGCAAAGAGAGATTAGGAGAAAAGCAGAGGCTGGTGCAGGCTTCAATTGGAACTCCCTATACTTTTCGGTATGTTTTATTAGATGACAAGAAAAGGTCGCTGCTAACTTCTTAAGGCCGATGCTATCATGAATGTTGTCGCGAATCGTCTTGGTGTCAACAAAGCCGATGTTCTGGACCCGACTTCGAGTGATGCTGCTGTGAAGCAAGCACAAGCTGAGACACACATTATTCATGAAATAAAATCATATTTTGCAAAGCACGGCGTTGATCTCGAATCCTTCAAGCGCAGCTCAAGAGGGGATATCGCGATTCTGGTGAAGAATATTCCTACTGCAGCAACACCCGACGAGGTGCGGGCGTTGATGGAAGAACATGGCCGAATCACCAGGTTCCTCATGCCTCCCGCGGGTATGACTGCTATAGTGGAGTTTTCCAATGCCACAGAAGCAAAGTCCGCGTTCGCTTCCTTGTCATATCGAAAATTCAAAGACTCCATTCTGTATCTCGAAAAGGCACCAAAGGCTTTGTTTAAGGATGGTGTCTCCGTACCAGAAGCACCGACTGTGTCCACCAGCACAGATGGGGCGAAGCTGTCTGCAACAGATCTTCTGCAAGATGCGCCCGCCCCAGAGTCATCTGATACAACCACGCTCTATGTGCGAAACCTCAATTTCTCGACGACCACACAACGTCTCAATGAGACATTTTCTCCTCTTGAAGGGTTCAGATCAGCCGTAGTCAAAACCAAAAACGATCCAAAACGCGGTGTCCTCTCGATGGGCTTTGGCTTTGTCAGTTTCAATTCTGCGGCCACTGCATCTGCTGCCCTTCGTGCTATGGATGGATACAAGCTCGATGGACACGATCTGCAAATCAAAGCTTCCCACAAGGGCGCCGATGCGGCCGAGGAGAGGCGCAAAGAGGATGTTTCGAAGAAGGCTGCTGGGACTAAGATCATCATCAAGAATTTGCCATTTGAGGCAAACGTAAGTGGGCTTTTAATTCCTTTATGGCACTTTTGGCTGACTTTTGATTAGAAAAAGGATGTGCGTGCCCTGTTTTCCCCATACGGAAGCTTGGTATCTGTCAGGGTACCGAAAAAGTTCCAAGGTTCCTCACGCGGTTTCGCGTTCGCACACTTCGTATCCCAGCGTGATGCTGCGAATGCTCTGGAAGCTCTACGCAATACGCATCTGCTAGGTCGTCGTCTCGTACTAGATTATGCTGAGACTGAAGCCAACGACCCAGAGCTTGAGCTTGAGAAGATGCAACAGAAGGTTGGTGCGCAGGCTAACAAGGTCGCGCTTCAACGCCTCACTGGCGGCGGACGAAAGAAATTCAACGTTGCAGGCAACGATGATCTAGATGACGCCTGATAAAGCAAGCGTGTTCCGGTAAATCCCACGGCGCGACACCATTAGGCGTCCCTTGGTGTATCCCTTGCTTTCTGACTAAAAAGAGCGAGGCTGCCCTAGCTCACCATATTTAACACACCAACATCACGCCCCTTAGCACACTAGTGCGAAATCTCCGCCATCCGCGACAGGAGATTTCAAGGGTGTGAATCAAGCGCATGGTCACAATCGCGCACACATTGCCTTGCTCGCAATGTCTTAGACGTGAAGACAGCCGTTGATTTTACACGTTGGGCCTTGTTTACGCCTACTAACATTCCTTCACTCTAGGGCATTCCCGTGCCTGGGCTCCCTAGCACACGATACGTGAGCCTATTGCTCCAATCATATTCATATCAGAATAGTCGGCAGTTGCCCATGCCCTTGCTCACCCTGCTAACCATGACCGATGAAGCAATACCTTTATTCAAGGAATGACGAACTCGTGGACAGTAATTACATCGATAGGCAAGCGAAACGGCGCTGGCGATGATTGATTCTATAGTGTGTTAGCCTAATCTCAACCTGCTATGTCACCATGGTGACTGCTCCATCCTAATGGTACCTTCCCGTGCACTGAAGAGGCAAAAGCTGTCCTCCTGACTGGTTGTCTAACCGTGTTATATCATCACTTGCCCTCCTACATTTCTTGCTTGCCACCTACATTCTCTTTACTGGTCATTCTTTTGCTTAACTCTCTACGTTCTTTTCATCAGACATTTTTAGATCTTCATTCTTTTTGATCGGAGAACATTCCCAGTATCGATGGAACATAATCGCTCATGCGTTCTGCCGTCGAATGTTCCGGCCTTCACAGAGCATGAAACGGTCATCCCGAGCCGTATACTACAGGACCGGTCTGGTAATCAACGACACACTTATGTTGACACCTCACTGTCATGGAAGCGTTCGCCATCCACGCCAATAGAAAATATCTATTCCCATGGGTTGGGTGGAGGGTTCATTGCTGGCAGTCTGCTTGCTCAACTAAACAGTGAGAAGACAGAAGAGCACATCGCACATGAAGCCCGACGGCTTATGGGCTTGCTAATACGGTGCGACAAATACAAAAAGTACCGTGAGCGTCAACCCACAACCCAGAAGGAGAAGGAACTGATATGGCCGGACAATCTCGAAGAAGCGTTCTTCAGAGGTATGGATCTTCTTTCGTCGTGATGATCATGGTGGGCTGAGATATTCAGGCTTGATACGGTGGCCACCCATGGGTCGTCGCAAGCTTATGCTTGACGGACAGCTTCGCGGCCGAAATGAGTTGGTAGCAAACTCCATCACCAAAGACACCGGCGAGCTACGTGGCAGAAAACAGGTTTCCAGCCATATCCAAGTGTTAAAGAATATTTGTCAAGATCAGCCCCAAAGTAAGTGTTTTTCACTGTCCTGCAAGCTCTCATCTTACCAAACATAGTCTTGGTGTACATGTCGAAAGAGGATCTAGGTACCAGGAAGCGATCCCATCTTGGTCAATTAAGGAGTCGACATCAGCCTGTGGCCCAGGTTACGAAGCGCAATTATGATTCGCAGGGAGGTATTGAGTCATGGCCAGGATACGGTTCCCTATCTTCTTCCCGAATGCTTGCCACGCTGGAGCCCCCTTTCGCCGTGACGAACTTTTCCATTGTCGTCCACCGACAAGGGCAGGAGCAAGCGACTCATTGCCTCACGCAATTAGCACCCAGTCCCAGGCTCGGGGACATCAAGTTCACCGAAAATAAATCGTGGCATAACCAGTATCCAGAATTGAGATTTCTCAGTACAGATGGGTGGAAAGAGAGACAAATACTTGTTTGTGATGCGTCCATCAAAGTCATGACAGAGAGGGGTCCACAGGACGGTATGCTTTCCGTAAATTACTACATTCAAAGCCAGGACGACCTCTCTCATCTAAAGCCGCTGCATTGCAAGACACGATTTTACGACCGAGGGGAGATTCAGGATCAACTTGAAAAGATAAGTGGAAAAGAAAAGGTGGTGAAGGAGACAGTCGGGGAATGCGAGTTTTCGCCTGACACAGGTCACGCAACAATGACTTTTGGCAGTCGTTTCTGGTCACGTCGAACGACACTCCTTGGTGAAAAGCTCCGGCGGGCTCGCATGACTGAAGATCGATTGCAGCAGAGTCGCTTGGAAATAAAAGTACGTCGCGAGGTGCAAGACATGACGGCCGTGCAGGATGTTTACGGTGTCAACAAGGATACTGGAGAAACCCACTGCTTCCTCACCATCCTGTGGAGATTTGAATTGACAAGAACGTCGCACGAATCTGGGAAGACGACGTGGCGAGTTGCCAAATTCACGCCGCCACCTCTGTCTATGCCACAGACATGGATCAAAGACGAGCTAGAAAGCATGAAAGACCTGAAGACGATTCTTAACAGCACAGGTGAAGAGTCACCCCCATCAGGTTATCCCCCATTACCCCTAGATCTCTCGCATCCCACATTCGTTCACCATCCCCCGGCACTCGATCTCGACAGTCTCTCCCATATGGGTCTCGACAACCTCGATGACTTCTCCAACCCCAACTCCGCCAGTGCTCCCAGTCTCAGCATAGACTACTCGCAGACGCAATCCCTTGCCAGCCTAACTCATTCCCAAGACGCAAACGGCGCCCACCACCAATCCCATGATTTCCTCGAGCCCAACGATCTCGACTTCCACGGCGGCCACATCAACCTACGCTTCCTCGAACCAGCCATCAACTTCGGCACGTACGAGAACTATGCATCAATGCATCCGATCGCGCCGCCACTCAGTTCTATCCCTGGCCTAGATCAAGGTGCAGACACAACATTCGATCTCGGCCTCGGCGTCAACCTCACAAATTGCTTCTCGCACAAACCGTGGCCGTACAACGACTTGATTGCTAGACTGGAAGGTGCGGCGGAGCAAAGCAATGATCTATCTATGCTCGGCCAGACAACGTGCGAACAGGAGGACAACATGGTGGGGCATGGGGTGCTGCATAGTAATGATATTACGCATGGGTTATGGAAGTTACAGAGCGAGTTTGGTGATGATACGGGGGTGGGGGCGAGTGATTTGCGGAAGGATAGTGTAGCGGAAACTGGAGATGGGGGACTGTTGGATTTCTCGGGGTGGAGGGAGAAGTAGGGGGTGCAGATGGGTTTTTTTTTGTGGAGGAATAGGTAGGGAAAGGGAGGGAGAAGGAAAAGGAAAAGGAAAAAGGAAAAGGAAAAAGGAGTAGTAATGGTTGACGTGTTTATGATGACGTTTCTCTTCATGGACTCTCGTTAATGAATGTTTAGGTAATTATAATTTTAAGATGATGTGTGGTGCATTTGGATTGGCATCATAACTGCTTTGCGCGTCCTGCGTATCTCACTCATGTTGGATGATTTCAGGTTAGACCTGATGTCTTTAGCATAGTGAGAATGAGACATACTAAGTAAAATGTTTCAACGCTATTGTGTGATGTCTCTGGTCAAGATGTGTGGCGGTATGCCACAGTGATACGCCAATGTTGTCGTGAAAAAGCCCGGACGCCATGGCCGAATTTCTGCGTAACGGGTTGACGAGGTTCTCTATGGATCTTTTCACCCGAATTCTCAGTGGATTTCGGGAAGCCTGGATGTGACTTTCTAGAACATGTATGAGTGGACGTAGGCCCAATATGAGTGACGGGCTCTTATTGACTCTCTTCGTCACGGTTGGACCTATGACCAAATTACAAGAGACAAAAAGATTAATCTTTTGTAGCTCTGATGAATCGGACTCAGGACGTGAATATCGGATTTGGATTGGTTTCTCAAGATGAAGCATCAAGAATCATCTTTTCAAGTGCGCATATGGTTCATTGATGGAAACACGTGACTAGAACTGAGATAATTGACGAGGAAGGCGGTTGAGTAAATTGTTTGTTAACCAGCATGAATATAGGGTGGGGTTGTCAGGAGGGAAGCCGGGTGTTGTATCCGTACTATTTCGTGTATGACCCATTTAGTCTGCAAGTCAACGAGGATTTCTGCCAATGGCATTGCAGGTGACGTACTTTTGTTCATTGCTAAAAGATACCACCTGAACAGCTCAAGTGATATCTTAGAGGTGAACTTACAGGCGAAGGGTAATATTGAGCGGGGTGGTGGTAGATGTCGGAGAACAAGCGACAAATAGAAGCCCCGATTCATCTGTTTCCAGCTGTTTCACCGTCTCCAAAATGCCATTGCGCACGTCTACAGTAATTGAGACGAACTCAGCTCAACAAGCAACACACACGAATTCGCTACAAGCGAGCCTCGATTGGCACGACTAATTGTTAACACAAGACCCCACCTAGCTTGTGCTAGCCTACAAGGCATCTCTTCGATCGGTACAAATAGAAAGGTAAACGACTGCCAGCACCAGATTGATTGCGTGTGGGGGTCAGAGAAGGGCTAAACACGAAAGTCCCGCGCAATCACTTGCGCACGCAAAAAGCAAGCTCGTAACCGCGAGGGTGGCTGCATGTGCAAGACAGTGGACTGAGGGCAGCACCGAGTAGGCGTAAGACACAAGCACGCCGCCCCGCCCTGCCCCATCCCCGCGTATACAGTCGAAGAGAAGAAGAGGGGCAATCAGCGACTCAGGTGCTCGAACCAACGAAGACATGACGGAGAGGCATCCCCAGCCCTGTCGAACAACCACAATAGCATAACCCCCCCCCATAACCCACCACATACATAAAGGCCTCCCTCCGAACCGACAATCTTCCTTCAGGAAACCTCTGATTGCCTCCGAACAATTCATTCAAAACATCCATCTCCGGTGGTCCTCGACAAAAACCAAACAACTCACCTCAACCACAACAACGCCAAGATGGACATATCCTCAGCCTTACCCCCCTCCAAACCCCCCACCACATATTCCCTTGACGACTACATTTCCAACTTCCCCGACCCCTCTCCCGTCCCTTTCACCAGCAATAATAGCTCCTCCCACTCCCCTTCCTCCTCCTCTTCCTCTTCTCAATCCCCCCAACCAATCTCCCTCGGCACCCGTAGCTCCACCAACATCTCTCTCCTCAACAACAAATACCAATGCCTAGGCCTCACTCCCCCACCCCTACACTACACCGGCGACTCCAACTTCGGCTGGACAGTCAGCACCACTTTCCTCTCGCAATCCCTCTCCGCCGGCCCAAGCAGCAGCAAGCAGGAAGCGAAAGAAAAACTCAGCATCCAGATTTTACGACTCGTGACCGAGGGCGAAGCAAGTGGCCAACTCACTAAACCCGCGAAGGCGAAGAAGAAGAAAGAGTCTAGTTCGATAGACGGAAATGGCGATGGTGATCCAACAGTTAGTGTAGAGAAGAAAGATCCCAGCCCCAACTACATCGGCCAGCTCCTCGAATTCCAGCGCGCGAGGGAGGAACCGCAACCTACGTACAAGGATTTCCAGCTCGGGACCAAGTTCTCGTGCACGATTGATATCGTCGTATCTTCGACCTCCACTTCCACCACCTCATCGTTCCCCCCGTCCCCCTCCTCCCCAACCTCAACATCATCTCCCCCAGACACCAAGACCTTCGGCACCCCCACCACGCTCTTCCCCAGCAAGAAATCCGCGCGCCAACACAGCGCCGGGCTCGCGGTCCAGCACTTCAAAGACATGGGTCTCTGGCCAGATGTCTATAGTGATTTGGGGGGCATTAGGAAGAAGAAAGCCTCCACTACAGAAAACCACAATGGTGCTCAGAGTCCGGGCGAGAAGAAGGCGAAGGCGAAGGCAAAGGCGGAGGGTGATGCTCCAGTTCTTGTCTCGTCGACAGACAAGGGAAGTTATGCGATGAGAGTCACAGTCCTGGCGCATAGATTGGGTCTCACAACGCCGGAGTAAGTATCACCCTCCCCCCCTCTCTCTCTCTTCCCCCCTCCCTAACCCTGCCAGATACACCCTCCTTGAGAACCCGTCGGCACCAGGTTTCCACACCGCGACCTGCACCTTCAAATCGTCGCCCCTGTTCCCGGGCCCGATCGGCCAAGTAAGGCACGTGTTTGGGAAGAAGAAGGCGAAGGAGGAGTGTGCGCGCGAGGTGTTTGGGGTTTTGGAACAGGAGAGGGAGAAGAGGACGGCGTTTGGGCGGAAGGTGATGGGGGGTGTCAAGGGAGCGGGGAGTGTGGTGGAGGGGGTGGAGAGGTTGGGGGTTGAGGATGGGGATGGGGATGGGGATGAGGATGAGGGGGAGAGTGGGGAGGAGTTTGAGGATGCGGTGGAGATGTTGGGGTAGGGGAGGAGAGGAGAGGTCTTTCTTTCTTTCTTTCTTTTTTTCTGGGAAGAAGGTCTTCTCTAGAGGGGACGATCTCATTGTGAGTATTCCATCGATCGATCCATCATCAGGAATGGTCTCGAGTACATGCAGGACCGACATGGACGACATAACATGGCCGACAAGGAAGTCAGCGACGAAGTAGGTATCAAGGAGGTAGGTAAGTAGGTAAGTAAGTAGCCATTCAAGAAGTAGATAGGCACCACGGGCGGGGCTGGGGCAAAATAGCCAGCCAGCCAGTTCATATCTCCTCATCATAGTATAGAGAGAGAGAGAGAGAGAGAGGGAAATCCAAAATCCAAAATCCGAAAAATCACTTCTCTATTGTTCTATACTTTATCGATTCACAACGCGCGCTCTCTCTCTCTCTCTCTCTCTCTCTCTCTCTCTCTCTCACACACACACACACACACACACACACATTCCCTACCCAACTCCATACCCCACCCAAGAGAAAAGAAAACATTCCAATCACAAAAAAACACACACCATGCATGTTTCTCCCCAAAAGGAAAAGTGGCCAGAAAAGATGAAGTTAAAAAAAAAAAACTCAGCATTCACTCCTAGGACTATCTGAACTCGGCCTAAACATAACTGACGGACTGACTGATTGACTGACTGATTGACTGACTGACTTACTGATTGACTAACTGATCGACCGACAACGTGATTCGAACTCGAGCTCGAGCTCGAACCCGAATCGAATGGCAGCTGGCCATCCGTTCATCCGTTCAATCGCTCCTTTTGGAAAGGTATACACGACTACCATCTCATCCACTCATCTACCCATTTCGTCATCTCGACCCCTACCCTTCGCCTCCCCTCCTCTTACATCCCCACCCCCGGTTCCCCCACAACCAGAAAACGAGGAAATTCTTCTAGAGAAACAGACTGATTACTCATGGCAAAACTGCCATGTATTCACCCTCCCTCTCCTCAAGAAGAAGCAGCAGCCTCACTCTTCCTCTTACTGCTCCTACTCTTCTTCGCGGCAGGTGTCTTCTCCACCACAGCAGCCGCCGGTGTCTCCACCTCGACTTCGGCCGCATTGCGCGTGGTCCGGCCGCTCTTGGCCTTCTTCTTGATGTCTTCGGGGGCCGGCTCGGGCTGGGCCGCGGGAGCAGGTGCAATGGCTTGGGCGGCAGGAGCCTTCTTCTTCCTATCCTTCTTCGCCGCGGCGGCGGGGGCTTCGGCGCTGGGAGGCAGGATGGGCGTCTGCTTGGATGGGGATCCAGCGGCGGCGGCGGCGGCAGGCCCAGTGGCGGAGGCATGGCTTGTACCATTTACCTGGGCAGCGACAGTCTTTTGGCGCTTGTTGGGACGCGGTGTCTTGCCTGCTGCGGGGGGAGTTGTCTCTTTGGCGGCGGCAGCGGCGGCGGCGGCCTCGTCGTCGTCTTCGGATTCTACTTCGACGTCGGAATCGATGGCTCCACCTTCAGCTTCGTCAGAGGGGTCCTCATCATCTTGCGCGAATGGGGCAGCCAGACCCGAATTCTTGTAAATTTCCGACTCGAGCTTCCACTTCTCCATGGACTCGCGGTACGATTGCCTCCATTTCTGTGACGTGGTAAGTAAGAGTATGATATGGAGTGACTGCAGGGAGGGCAGTGCGCGTGTCTTCTTACCTCTTTGTCTTCTTCGGCCATCTCATTCCAGCGCTTGGTGACTTCGAGGTTGACGGCGTTGGGCTCCAGCTTATGGCCAGATTCCAACTCGCCCTCGAGATCTTGCTTGACAATTGGCCTTGCGCTCTGGGCGAACAAGAAAGCAGCCGTCAAGGGCCTCTTGGGGGCATTCGGATCACGCGTCTTCTTCTCGCGCTTGCGCTTCTTCTGCTTGGGGTCAACGGCTGCAGGACCTGCAGCAGTAGCACCGGCAAGACCAGCAGTGCCGGGGATGGGGGCAGTGATGGCCTGGGCGATGGCAGAACCGGCAGTCTGAGCGGCTTCGGCAGCAGCGGTGGCATTGGCAGCGATGTGCGGAGGCAGCTGGAGGTTCTCGAGGGTACCACCTTCACCAGCGAGGATGGAGGCGGTGTGGGTCATGTAGGCGCGCAACTTCAAGGGCGTCATGGTCAGTGGGGGGTTTTTTCCTTGAAGAGAGAGAGGGGCGTCTGGGGACTTACCAAATCATTGAGGCCGTTCTGCACATGGGCGAGACCGGTCTGGAGGTTGGTGAGAGCGACAATGACCTTTTGGTTGTAAGTAGTGAATTCTCTCGAGACGGGCACAGTGGTGGCGGGTTGCGAGCGATGCGGTCGCGTGGGAGAGTCGCGACGCGCCTGCAGCTCGTCAGAGGGCATTGTTGAAATGGGCGGATCGCGAAGTGCAGGCGACCATGATGAAGTGGTGCTGGGGGGGATGCGACGGATGCGACGGACAGGTGGTGATGAAGCAAAGGGCAGAGAATAGATGCGGGAAGGATGGGTGGGTGGGTTTGGGGGCAGGGCGCGTCGCAACCGTGCAGCTATAGCTGTGGGGAGAAATATAAGACATGACTTACGGAATCGCGCTGGTGATGGTTAGCGACAAGCTTGACGAAGACGAAGAAGTGCGGGCGATGAGGCGGTGGTGAGAGGGTACTTACAGTGCGCACGAATTGCTCTACAGAGACCAACAACTCGGTGGTCTCGGCGGAAGCAGTGTCCTTCTTCTGGCGGGCCATGGTGTTGGAGTGCAGCACAAAGGCTATGCGAAGGTGAAGGGCGGGTGCGGTGGATATGAGTGTGTGTGTGTGGGCGGTGGTTGTTGGCGGCGGCGGCGGCGGCGGGCCAGCGGGTGGGAGGTGGAGGCAAGTGGTGATGGACGGGGCGGTTGAATTTTGGGTTTGGTGGGTGGTGAAGAGAGGGAGGGAGAGAAAGGAGGGACGGGGGCAGAGGGCGGGCGCTGAAGGGGGGAGGGCCGCGAGGGGATTAAAAAGGCGTGGGAAGGCGTGGGCGGGTGGGCTGCGAGCCCTGCCAGATCTCTCAGGTGGAAAAAGCTGCAGCAGCCGGGCGCCTAGGATCCGCGCTCTCTTGTTTTTGCTGCTGCTGCTGCTGTTGCTGCTGTTGCTGATACTGCGCGCCCCTCCGTGTCCCTGTCTTCCTCACTCTCTCTCTCTCCCTTCGCTCTCGTCGCTCCCATCGCTCTCTCGGCTGCTGCCCATCCACCATGACAGCCAACACGCGCAGAAGCACCCACACCCATACTCACACTCACACTCACACTCACACCCATACCCACACACGCCGAGCAGGCCTGTCAGAGCGCGCAGCGGCGGCGCGTGTACGCAGACATAACACACGCACACACACACACTCACACACTCACACACTCACACACTCTCACACACACACACATAGGTACAAGGCACAAGACAAAAGGCCCAGACACACGCCAGCCCTGAAGCAGCGCCCGCCCATGTCCGCCCACATTGCTTGGGGCTGCTCTTTCTCTCCGATCTCTCCCCTCTCTCCCCTCTCTTCCTCTTCTCCAGCAGCGACTGGCCTCATTCGTCCTGCAGCCTGTTGCTTTCTTCTCCCTATTCCTGTTCGCGTCCCAGAAGTGCTTGTGCCCACCACCACCACCCTCTTGTCCTCTTGTCCTCTTGTCCCCTTCTTGCTGGCCCATGCCCGACGTCGTTCTCTCCCTCCACTGCCCTGCCCCCTGTGCAGTGAGTGCTGTGCAGTACAGTGGGCAGTGCAGTCAAGTCATTGCCCGTGTCCCCTCTCTCTTGTTGTTTACCTTTTTCCCACACTGAATGCAGCAGACGCGCCGCCCATGCCCAGCTCTGTCTGCGCCCTCTCCTCCCCTCCCCTCCCCTCCCTCCCCTCCCTTCCACTCTCCTGCATAGCAAACCTCGCCCTGGCCGCTTCATGGGTCGATTGATCGATGGGTTGCCCCATCCCCCTCCTCTCCCCTCCCCTTTGCTTTCCTTTGCTTTCCTTCCCTTCCCGTTCCCGTTCCCGTTCCCTCCATAGCTGTCGTCCACTTGATGTTCATGTCACAGTCAGCGGTTCGTTCGTTCCCCCCCCTCACCTGCTTCTCGCCTGGGGTGTTTTGGTTCACGCTCTTCGCCCTCCGCTCTACTGCCTGCCCCTCTTTGGTGTCGCTTGCATCGGCCCACCTGCTCGTCCACACCGCACACACACACAACACTTTCCACCTTTGATCTTGACGCCCCTCACGAGGGACCTGCTCGTCTGGCGCCCTTCTCCGTCGCCCACACTGCAATGCACTGCACTTAACTGCACTGCACTGCTCTGCTCTGCTCTGCACACTTGATGATTTCACCACTATTCTCCTTCGTCATTCTGCTCACTACAGTAGTCACGCCATCGGAAGCAAGCAAAGTTCCATTGATACTTCCAATTCCACTGTTATACCCCCCCAGTGCACTCGCTCCTCAATACACAAAATATGCCTGCGTCAGTGGCAGCGTCTCCGCGGGTTCCGCCTCACACACCACCCCGTCTGCCTCCACCGTGTACCTCTCAGGATCAACCTTCATCTTCGGCTTGCTTTCGTTGAACTTCATGTCCGACTTGCCAATATTTCTGCAATTCTTGACCGCCTCCACACGCTTCTTGAGCCCATACGACTTAATCACCCCAGATGCAATCGACGCCTGCGACACAAACGTGATGCTGCTCTGCGGCACCATGGGCGCAAACATGGGGCGCATTATCACCGGCTCCACCGTCGGGATCGATGCGTTCGGATCGCCCTGCTGAGTCAGTACAATAGATCGTACCAGGGGGGGTAGCAAACTACGCTGCACAGCTCCAACAAACTCACCATCTGAGCATACGCGCAGAACCCATTCTTCATCACCAGTTTCGGCTTCACTCCAAAGTTGGCCGGCGTCCAAATCACCAAGTCCGCCACCTTGCCAACCTCGACACTCCCAATCAGGTGGCTCATGCCTTGCGCAATCGCTGGGTTCACCGTATACTTGCTGATGTACCTCTTGACCCGGAAGTTGTCCGCCTCCGTCCCTTCGTCCTCCTTCAGTGTCCCCCGCTGCACCTTGTTCTTATGCGCCGTGTTCCACGTTCTCAAAATCACCTCGCCGCACCGTCCCATTGCTTGAGAATCAGAAGACATCATCGAAATCGCTCCCAGGTCGTGCAGCACATCTTCTGCTGCAATCGTCTCCGCCCGGATCCGAGACTCTGCGAACGCTACGTCTTCCGGGATGTTGCGTGAGAGGTGGTGGCACACCATGAGCATGTCTAGATGCTCGTCCAGTGTGTTCCGCGTGAACGGCCTGGTCGGGTTCGTCGACGATGGGAGCACGTTCTCGTGCTCTACCACGCTGATGATATCCGGAGCATGTCCTCCACCCGCCCCTTCCGTGTGGTACGTATGGATCGTCCTATTCTTGAATGCTGCAATCGTCGACTCCACAAACCCAGACTCGTTGAGCGTGTCTGTATGGATGAGCGTCTGGATGTCGTACTCATCACACACAGTCAGGCACGCATCGATCGCTGCAGGCGTGCTTCCCCAGTCCTCGTGCAGCTTCAGTCCACAAACACCAGCTTCGGCTTGCTGTTGGAGCGGCCGAACATCTCCATCGTTTCCTTTGCCCGTGATGCCGTAGTTGATCGGTAGCGTGTCAATGGCCTGCAACATCTGCCGGATGTGTGTCTTGCCTGGCGTACATGTTGTAGCATTCGTTCCGGTACTTTGCACTGATTAGTCTACCACCATCTGTACGGAACAAGGGAACTAAATACCTTGGCCCAGTCCCGCCACCTAGCATCGTCGTGATGCCAGAGGCAATCGCCTCGTTTGCTTGTTGTGGACAGATGAAATGGATATGCGTGTCAAATCCGCCTGCCGTGATGATGCTTTTCTCACCTGCAATCACATCGGTGCAGGATCCCACAACCAGGTTGGCATCTACCCCATCCATGACATCGGGATTTCCTGCTTTACCAATGCCAACAATGATGCCATCCTTGATACCGATATCAGCTTTGTAGATGCCCGACCAGTCGACAATCAGCGCATTCGTAATCACCGTGTCCAGCGTATCTGTGTCCGATTTCCCGCCAGCCTGGCCCATACCCTCGCGCAATACCTTGCCGCCGCCAAATGAGCACTCATCCCCGTATCTGGTCATGTCCTTCTCAACCTTGATCCAGAGGTCTGTGGCTCCTAGCCTCACCAAATCACCCGTTGTTGGTCCAAACATGCTAATGTACGCTTGCCGCTCCATGGTGCACATGTCAATGTGCGCTGCATCTCCAATCGGCTCCGGCTCGTGCAGGAAACCGCCTGCCTTAAGCTTGGCCTCCAACCCCTCTGTGATGGAAATATCGCCAATCGGGCCAGAGGCGAGCCTGTTCCCGCCATGGATAATCTGGTTGCCTGCAATCTGCACCATTGTCACTGTCTTGACGTCTCCAGGCTCAAATCGCACAGAGGTCCCCGCGGGGATGTCGAGGCGGAAGCCACGGGCACGCACGCGGTCGAACGAAAGATGGGGATTTGTCTCCACAAAGTGATAGTGGGAGCCGACCTAATCCGTACAGACATAGCTTAGCATAACTACACGCGACCGTTGACCTGGTGGAAGCTAGACGTACCTGAATGGGCCTGTCACCAGTGCTCTTCACTTTGAGCTTAATCCTCTTGCGACCTTCGTTCAGCTTGATTATGCCAGCCTCGCCCTTGACGGCCACAACTGCACCAGGCTGTCGTGTGCTCTCATACACCGTTGCTTCGGGGAGTGGAAACCTGTCATTGGAAGGAATCGGGAGGAACGAGCCGTACAGTGCCTTTTCGAGGTCACCGTCGTCGGTGCTGATGGGATGGTGGACGGTGACGAGGTAGGTACCGGTGGGGAATGTGCCCTCGATCATCAGTTCGGAGAGCGACGCGACTACCGAGGGCATGACATGTCGCCGGCCCAGCATCGTCTTGCCAATGGCCATGAGATCCGCAACTGAGTGGTTGCCATCGCGCACAAGCTGACACGGTTCAATACAGCTTCAAAATTTGGGGGGGTTGAGGGAGGTGACGCGCCTACCTCTTGGAGGTTGTTCGCGATGAGGGCCTGTCAGTAGTCAGTCATCCGAGCCTCCAGCCTGAGGAGTGGCGTGGAACATTGCCAGGGACTCAGGCGTGAGTGTGGCTATACTTACGGTTGCCTCAGCATGATTGAGCTTCACACCCCGAGCAAGTCGACGTTGTGCAAGCAGACCAACCTGCGAGATAACCAACTTGTCGAGCTGTCACAGAGCCTCTGTCAGCGGCGAACACGCGGGAGAGGGGAGTGGAGGGGGAAAAAGTGGGGGGCTCAGGGCCGCCGTTTCGCACCGATGAACGCACACACACAAATACGCACCTCCTTGGGACACAACTGCATGATGGCGTTGGTTCGGGAGTCGATTCGATTGAGATTCCTTCACAACCCTTGAGAATTTCCAAAGTCTACGGTTGCCGGGCAATTGCAAAACTTTGTGGCAGCATGCAGAGAGCCAGAGCCATCCTTGCGCTTTGCTTCTTTTGTTCATATGCGGGGACGAGACCGTTGCCCGATAAGCTGAACTGATAAGGATTAGCATTCCTCGCCGTTCTTCCGATCACCACTCCTCGACATGCTAGCCACTTCACCAGGTGCACATTGATCATCTTGCTCGACTCGTCCATCTGTTAACTTCCTCTAGGTCTACATTCCACAACCTCCACGGGGCCATAACTAGCATTTTCTCACCTGGCTTGGCTGCCACGTGCATCTAGCGATATGCTCAAAGCTCCGGTATGGCGTAGGTTTCACGACTTCAGCCACATGAGTGTGCCAGTGTGACCCCATTCCAGGCATTCTTCAAGTACCTCTCCACGCAGATGTCTCATACCCACGTTTTAGTTGCTCGATGTTTATTTGGTGCCCCCAGGTTCAATCTAACCTAGGTATCAATCTTCTGATGCTCTGGTTGCCCATTTTTAATGCCTATAAGATGAGACTGGCTCTACCTTTACATTACCCTTCTTCTCGTATTTTCCTTTTTTAAACAGCTGATATATTATCACGTTTCCAATATCATCCACATCCATCTTGCTTTTCGAAACTCCCCAAATACATGAGTTATTGCCTTGATTCCAGATGAACTCATGGCTAGGTCGACGGAAAAGCGATGCAGGTGCACCTCGCAGACGACAACTTGAACCTTCACCCGCACGACGAGCATCCATATCAGTAGAGCCACAACCATCGAAACCCCCAGACGCCAATGCCCCACTTCGACGGTTACAACTTCAGCAAGAATGCCTGTACGAGCGTACACTCCCCGGTGAAGTGTACATTTCCGCCCATGTCAACCGACTCCAGCATGGATACTACGACAGCAACAAACTCCACGTCCCTACACTCCAAGACGTATATTTCGTCTCAGTCCACTTCGTCTTCCACGCCCAGCGCCACCGCTCCCATCGAATCCGCTCAGCAACCATCCAAGTCTCTGTCCACAGCCATCCAGATCCCACTACCTCACCACTCCCCCATCGCCATCGCCACCCTCCCCCCCATCCCCGCATCCTCCGCCACGCACCCGAACTTATGTACGGCGCAATATCCCCTGAGAACCTCCAATGGAACTTCAGCCTCTCGAGCTCCCTCGGCGTAACCCACGTCCCTATCGGCGCCACCGTGAATCCCTCGGGCAGCATTCAAAGCAACTACAAAGTCTACGACATGATGAGCATCCAAGGCTCTCTACGCTCACTCCCGCACCCCAACTCCCCGACCCTTTCCTTTCCTGACGCCCTCGCCGTCTGGACCCTCGAGGAAAACTATCTTCAGCGCTCGGGGCTGCCGCGTGAATTCGACTTCGTGCTGCTCGTGCACAAGCCGCGGGGTGTGAAATCGGTGTTCTTGTCTGTAGATGTGGATGCGGATGTAGATACTTGGTTTGGGCTGCATCCGAAGTGGTATCAGAATCTGGCGCAGTTTTTGCCGGTGCTGGATCGGAGTATTTGTTTTGATAGGGATATTGGACAGAGGTTCTTGGGGGGGAGTGAGGATGGGGGAGGGAGTGGGAGAGGACATGGGTTTAATTTTGCGGAGTTGCCGGGCGCGTTGGAGGATTATGTTGCGGTGCCGGGAAGTATGTATCCTGTTGATGACGTGAGTACAGAGATTGAAATATTCAGTGTTCTTTGGAGCGGAGTTTCTGACATTTGACGAAGCTCATCGATAAAGAGTCTGGTAGAGAAACGAAAAGACCGATCGATCACAACCAACCCTCTCGAGATCAAACAGTCCTCTCGCCTTCACTGGATCAGCAACAACATTGGCTAAATTCGAGTATGGAACCATATAGCGAGAGATATATACCGGCGTCTCGAAGACATGGTGGTGCCCCCGAACCCATGTACGTTCGCGTCACTGTCGAGAATCCATTACCACAGCATCAGTATTCTAGGTCTGGTGGTGGTAGGCAAGGGAGTATGCCGCCACAATATGTGCGGCGTAAGAGATCACGGTCGAGGTTGACGGAACAGTACATTCGGCAGGGGGAGGGGAAGGGGGAGGGAGGTTGATTTGGAGATGAATATGGCTCAATTGCAGGGCAGTATTTGCTAGATGAGAAGATACTATCCACGTAATCTATCTGAATATAGTATTAGTGCCATCAAGAATACTGGACTAGGAGAATGAGGTCCATGGGGTTCTACACGATATACTTGTTGGGGGATTATAGAATATGAGACCGTGGTATATAGCTAGGGAACTGGTGTACCAAGGCATTAGAAGAATGCGTAGGATTAGAGTACATTCTACTATGCAATAAAGAAAAGACTTGATGTTCATTTTTGTGCTACATATTCGTGGAGGGTTTATTGGTTTTTCAAAGGAAGTCATTACACATCAAATGTTCTACAGTCAAACAGAACACGTGATAATTTTTCTGATAGGTTTTTCTGGTTTTGTCTACGGGACTCGAAATATCAAAAGGGGTAATCTGGAGCGACGCAGACTTCGAAGACAAATAAATATGTAATAAAACAATATCAACGTGGAACTAAGCTAGATGTCACAAATGTGCCGCCCAAGCCTTTGGCAACATCCAGAACAAACAAAACGCATCTCTGTACCTCTCTCCGCAATATCACGACTACCCGAACATAGTCGCCAAGGCCCACGAAGCTGACAGTCTTGCTACACATGTCGACAAAGTTGATTGCTGTTCCACAGAAGACAGACTCGGGCAATGGTACCTAAGCCAAGAGAAAGGTCTCCTCGACCCAGACTATCAAGTGAGCAATATCAAAAGCCAAATGCCCAAGGACACGTGCAAATTCACGTACTGTGTACCACCTGCCCCAAATCCAAAGCCCCTATACAATACAAACTGCGAAATGAAGTCCACGAACCATGGTCTTGGCGCACGCGCAAGAGGCGTTGTTCCCAATGTTCTCGAAGGTAGCTGAAGTGAGACGAGCACGAGAGGCAATATGATGTCGGGGGGCTTATTGGTGGACTTGCGAAATGGGGGTTATCTAGACTCCTAGGTAGTGTGGTACTTGGGGAGAGGCGTGGTGTGTGAAGAATGGGAAGAATGGGAGAAGAAGGCGAGTGAGGGGCAGATGACGATATGTAGAGTTCCATACGGATGGCAGCGCAACGCAATGAGTGGCAGCGGATCGTCGCCACTGGGCTGACCCTCATCTTGCCCAGCGAAGGGCTCTGGGGGGTTCGGGCGGCTGATTGGCGAGAGGGCACGGCCGCAGAGGCCGCGAGAGCCCCCCCACTGCACCCCTGCCGGTCGGCTGCAGGGGCCTGCGACCACCCACGACGCTCCATCACTCTCAGACGTCTCTGTTGCTGTCGTGCTTGTCCTGGCCGACTCTCCTCCACACCTCACATTGCTCACATTGCTCACACAGCCCTTCGCCGTCGCTGCACCGAGTGGAGAGCTTCCAGACGGAACACACAAATGCCAGCCCAGAGACACCTCCTGCGCCTGCGACTAGTCTGCTGCTGAGATGAGATGGCCATCGCCTTCCCGGGGCTGCCCCTCTTTGCAGCTGCTGCCATTGCTTTGGTCCTGCTGCTCGTAGTTGGCTCGCTGCCTCTCAATGGCTGGAGTCCCCCCCAAGGTCCAAGTCACTCTTTTTTTTTCCCACTTCATGTCTCTGTGTCTTCTCTCCTCCTCTTCTTTTCGTCTTGTCCTCGTCCTCGTCTTCTCCATGATCACGATTTCCTTTCTCCTTCAACATCTACTTCGTCTCTGGCGTCTCTTCGCTGTGTACCCGTTCCGCTGGCGTGTCTGTGGTTGCACGCCGCTACCTCTCACAGTCCCCTCGTAACTTCCTCTTCCAGATTTCTGTGCCCACAACCTCGTGCCGTAATCTCCCCAATTAAAGTTACCAAGGGACTCCACTTTCTCTCCAGTCTTCTCTCTTCTTCTTAATCTTAATCACTCCTTTCGTCTTCAAAACCTCCCGTGTCATCCTTTCACATATTGCGGCCCCTGTAGTCCAGATATAGGACCGGACCAGACCAACCACACACGAAGCTTATAACGGCCGTCAAAAGAAGAGTTGGAAACACTGTCGTACCGCAGCCCACGTCTATCCGGAACCTCACCTCTTGGACGTCCAGGTATGTCGGCGGGAAAGAATTGGGACTCTCCAATATCTTCGTGAACTGACTTTGTTCCAGTATTACGTCTTGTCTCTGTTTGCAGGCCGTCTTCGTTGTCCCAACATCAAGAGCATGCCGCACCATGTCTCGTGAAGTTGGCTTCTGCCCGACGAGATTCCGAAAAAGACATCACCCCTAGAGCCTGTTGGGCTGGAAAGAATTGGCGGATTGAGACCTGGTTGCAGCAGTCATTGCAATCATGAGCGTTGTCAGTTTCTATTACCGTGGAGTGGAAGCTGGCGGGGCCAATGTCGATGACATGGCGAACCTATCTTCCACTTCCCACTCACCGGGTTTTCAAAACAACACGCGTCCGTTTGCTCCCGCGACTCCCATCCATTCAGCACAACACTCGCTCGCCAGCTCCATCTCCTCCCGCACCCGCACCCCCCTACAACCTCTCACCATCCACCAGTTCCGCAAGCAACAGAGTTCCCCGGCACCGCAGACGGCGACGCCCCCGGGCAAGACGCTCCGAAGAAGAGCTGCAACTCCAACTCTCGCTGGGGTAGATCGCATCCCCACTGCCAGTCATACGCCTGTTGCTAAGGCACGTCCTGCTCCGCTCCTCCACTTTTCTCGTTCTGCTCACCAACTACACTTTCACCCGCCAACACCACCCACGCCCTCCGACGCCCACCAGCGAACAAGTCTTCTCGCCGACTCGTTGCGCTCACAGTCCGCAGAGCCACGCGACTCTGGCGGTGTCAAACTCGGCGCATTTGGGACAATAAATCCAAAGGTAAGCGCTTGGAAGCCCATCAAGAGACTCCCAAAGCCTTCACATCCCTTTCCTATCCCCCTCTCTCCTGCACCCACAATTCCCTTAACGCAAGCGAAATCCCTTTCGCCACTCCCCTCGAAGTCCTACTCGTCGACCGACAACCGGCTGTCACCCGAGACAGACACGAATTCGTCGAATTTTTCACTCTCACGCTTTCCGCAACCGCCATTGTTGATCGATCCGCCGCTTTCTCCGCCGAACGACGAGAATGAGCCGCTCCGCTTGAACACTAGCTTCACGACAACAGCACCAGTAACGCCGCCAGCGACCCCAGCGGTAATTCATTATCGTGGAACATCGTTTGACCTGATCAATCCACACGATTCGCTTCTCTATCGAGACATTGTCACTCCATCCAGGGACCTCGACTCGACTGACTATTTGCCACTGAGGTCT
The DNA here is from genome assembly GCA_020744415.1 of Dendryphion nanum. Taxonomy (NCBI): domain Eukaryota; kingdom Fungi; phylum Ascomycota; class Dothideomycetes; order Pleosporales; family Torulaceae; genus Dendryphion; species Dendryphion nanum. Next base: position 1,797,312 of record JAGMWT010000001.1, on the reverse strand, counting down.
TCGGAGGAGGATTTGGACTCCTCAGACTTGGTAATAGTATCCTATCTAATCTTGGTAAACATGAATTGACATAGTATCAGACGATGGCGCAGCGAGGCCGATTCTTCAAAGACTTCTCCTCCGCCCACCACAAGATAACAAGGCGAGAGGATGAGCTCCCAGAAACCGCTGATCTGGAGCCACCGTCACCGGCTCTGATCAGTCCAGAATCGTCATACTTTTCGTCTCCCGAACAGGGACTAGGCAGTCATCCTAGATTTGGAGCGTCTCCTTTGACATTGCGCAAGTCGGGAACCGAGTCTCGCTTTTCTCTCAAGCAGCTCACTCCTCTCAGATCCCTGACGAGAAATTTCACAAAGAGGCTTGGGAAGTCTCCGGAAATTCCACAAGGTGAGGAATTGCAAGAATTCCCCTCATCCCTACCCCAGGTTGCCACCCCTACGCTGGAGGGCCGATTCCCCCGGTCACTTCATGATAGCTATCGGACTGCGATCGAGAATCCCATCATAGAAGGACCGTATGATCTCCAGGTAGGGTCTACCTATACAGATATGCCATCGCCCGAGGCTGGGCAGCACTTTCGTCCGTCCCAATTGTCGTCCATGGTCCCGGATTCTTCTGTGGAGATGGGTCGTGTTGATGAACCGGGCGCAAGCAATACAGATGAACAACATTACGATAGGATGTCGGTTTATGCAAGCTCGTCTGTTTATACTGGAGAAGGAGAAGCCACACGCGGATGTCCTCCGAGTTTGTACAATCCAAGGGACAGTCGAAGGATCAGTCGCCCGGCCATAGGTCTGTCTTATGAAGATGAGGCCACCTACCCCAGTGGATATCCCCGATTGAGCAAACTGTCCAACATGTATTCTCCAATGAGAAGCAGCCGACGCACTTCGTTCCCGTTCAATCTGTCTTTTCGTCAATCCCAAGTATCAGGAAACGACCACACCGATACCATCGGCCAATTCATTGAACAATATAACGAGGACGAGGATAACATAGCTGCTCAAGAGGGGGATTATGCGAGACAATCTCCAGCAAATCGGGAGGTCGGTCAATTTAACTTTGGTCTCGATGAGGAAGACCGCGACGATGAGACCGACCCCGAAGACGAATCTCTTATTGTGCGGCCTTTGCGACATGGCTTGCCCTTACAGCATGACCCGCCCGTGCAGCCAGGTGCGGCACATATGGCAACTATTAATCGCATTCCAGGATCACCTCCAGACTCGGCTGTACCTCTTGCACCTGCATTTGAGTACGACTATATGAGTAGGCCCGCACAGCAGCCTAGTGCTTCTGAATTTGTTTCCGCATCTTCATATGGAGAGACTCGCCATCTTCTCCGGCTTTCTCAGCCTATGAGCGCGGAGTTGGTGGGCCCTGCTCGATCTATACTACCCAGTCCTCTGAAGCCGTCTTCTTCGTATTCTCAACCAACTGATCAGACCGAAGCTCGCACGCCCCAAGAGGCTTTAGATCATGCGGAAGAGATTTTCAGTGATGCCATTGCTACCCAAGAGTCCCTGAATCGAGATGGAGGTTTTAGGGAGTCAGTTACGTCTCAAGAAGCGTTGGATCATGCCGACAGGATTTTCAACCAGTCAACTACCTCTGAAGAAGCATTGGACCATGCCGACAGGATTTTCAGCTTCGCTGGTTCTGCCGATAATGATAATGAGATCCCGGCAATGTGGTCCCGGCGTGGGTCGGGAAATCTCATGAGAAACCGAAACTCTGCATATGAAAACATGGAAGAGTATGAAGATGATGAAGGAGATTGGGAGACCATACGACAGGAATACCGACATAAGCGAATGTCTTTGGGATCCAGCATTGCAGACTACAGCAGTTCGGAGAGCAACAAGTCCCATCTTGGATTTCCGCGGAGTTCCCTCCCTGATTCGGTCCTGCAAACTGCGCAACGTCAGCCTGTATCTGATCAGCACGCCCGTGAATCACCGCCTTACAGCAACCCATTTAGCAGCTCTCCCCCTGCCTTTGCTACTCGTGGAACTATGCACAGTGCTCCTGAAGAGCAACATTCTTCCTTGATGTCGTCCAGCGCACCATACTCATCAACGGTGCCCTACCTGCGTCAGTCATCTGGCGATGCGCCTCGGGAATTTGTCCGAGAGCTTTCGCCATGGGATACAGGAGTATACGGGATGAGCGAGAAAGAAACTAGAGAATTACTTGCGTCTGGGCCCAACGAGGATATCGATGTGGAATCTAACGGCGGTCGTCGACGGTTGTCAACTTCTATGCGTGGCAGTCGTGTCATGGATAGCGTCTCGTCCGACCGAGAAAGCGCCCTTGAACAACTTACAGGGACTGACGTACGAGTGGTTGAAAGTGATACGAGCAGTCCCCGCGCTCCCTGGCGTTCCGGGATGCCGGACTATTACGCCAATCCATATTCATCTGAGGGTTTCTATCAAGAGTCAAGCCGTCGGTCAAGCATCACCCCCATCCGACAGTCTCAACCAACCGATCCGGCTGCGCATGAACGATCACCCTCACAGGTGACGCTGTTCCCATCGCATTATCGGCTACCCAGCCTGCCTAAATCGCAGCCTCCTGGCCGTGGAAGACGAATGTCCGCTCGTAAATCAAGGGCTGCTAGTGTTCAGGGACGTTCCGCAGTCGCTGGACAGACTAGGCTCCGGGAGATGATGTTGGCTTCTGATGCACGAACAGCTTCGTCCAGACAGAGTCATCTTTATGATGATGGAAACAGCGAGCGCCCATCGACTAGCAAGACCAACACCCCATTGAGGGGGCTTCCAGTTCATCACAGTGTATCTAGCCTCCGGACCGGGCCAGTCGCCAGTCATACCTCGCCAGCACTGCTTTGTCCAGAGAGAGTCACTTCTCCAGAGGAAGAGGCCGAGCGTAGCAAAATCTCTTGGATTCTCTTCGCCGCATTCTGCGTTTTTCCACCCGCAATCATCCTGTACCGTTTCTTTGGTGATTATGTCATAACCCAATTGACGAAGGGTCGCTTCGGACATTGCTCAACCCGGCCGAAGCGAATCGCCACTTTTGTGGGATTTATGCTCAATATCGGCAGCTTGTTCTTCGTGGTTGTACCCATCTTGGTCATGCATGGGTTGGGCCTGCTTTGAAGAAAGCAGGTGCCGTTCCCAGGGAACAGAACGAAACGGAACGGAACGACCTTCAATGAACGATTTCCTTTGTTTTTCTTTTGTTTTGTCTTTGCATTTCAGGCTGGCGCTTTGGCAGGAAGATGGCACTAATACCCAGCAACTCTATTGAGTTGCCCGTTTCGCCTCTGTCTGGTTGCATTTCAAAGGGCGGTCAAATTCTCAATACCCGGCGGCGTCCGGGGTAGTTTTCGGTCCTTATGACCTTTGATGTCAGTGGTTTCCTGGTTTCCTGGGGCTCCTGGTTCGCCGGTTTACTGGAACCTGCATACTGGCATGCATTCAATCGATAGTATAACAATGTAACATCACTGTAAATGCTGTGGCTCTGCTGCGTGAAGTCTTGTGATGTATGTCCTTTGGCTCGGTATGGGGTTGAGAGTTGTGCGGAAATCGGGTGAACGTTATCATCCCAGAATTGACTACCAATGAGGACGTAAATGTAGGTGGTCACAATCCTTAACTTGTTACAGGTTCATACTGCACAATAAGGTCCAAACGGCATAATCGTCAAAACAATTCTGCCTCTGTTAGGCAATAGCTATCACCGATTGTTTATGTTATTTTCATGTGTACATTCGACTTCCGTATTATACCTTATCAGCAACATTCCCACCTTTCCCCTCCTGTACAACCTTCCCTTTTGCTCATCCTCCAAGAGAACCTGTGCTAGCATTGCTACAGAGATAAATGCCCCGTAATATGTGTAAATTCGATCCCAATTGACACAGTCGCGGAAAGCGGGCGAAATCTCCCATCCCAATGTTCATTCGCTTTCACGTGACTTTCCATTTGACATTGCCTATCTAGGAAGGAATCTAGGATTTCCGTCGATTGAAGGAGCGCTGTGTTGCATCATCGCATACTTGAGGGGATTGCACCACCACCACGGGGGATTGATCAATAGATACTATTTTAGGTAGATTATTAGAGCTAGTTGATAGTAGAATTAAGTGTTTGAATTATTTGAATATGTGGCTGTGCGGGAATTAATTCGTGAGTTTTGGTGCTTGCATCGGATGGTTTTTTTTTGGGGCGGGAGGGAGGACAACGAGGGAAATGGGCGGTTGAGTGCGCGTTAGGGCAAAAAGGGTGATTGTGAGTTACGAAATCAATTGATTGGGTGTATGAGATGGTATATTTGAACTTCTAGGAGATTATAATATGTGGTTGGGGAGGCGCGATGGTTTTGGTGGGTGGTGTCGCGTTCTGGTACTATATTTCTGGCCCAAGGGCCGGGGTTTGGTGGTTGCGGGGCAGCTATCGTCGTCATGCCCGCCCGCCATCGGAGCCGATCTATCGAAGCTCTCTCCAGCTTTGCAGCCACTTTCCTAGCTGGGAAATCTTTTACTTCTTGTTACTTCTTTTCCACCCGCTTGGACATCTGATTGAAGCCTCACTCCTCCCCCTCCACCCACATCAACCCGCAATGTCCCAACTCCTCAAACAGTCGGTCAAACTTGGCCTCGTGCAACTCGCCTGCACCGCCGACAAAGCCCACAACCTCTCCCATGCCCGAACCAAAGTCCTCGAAGCTACCAAAGCTGGCGCCAAAATCGTCGTCCTACCCGAATGCTTCAACTCCCCCTACGGCACAAAATACTTCCCGCAATACGCCGAAACGCTCCTCCCGTCTCCTCCCACGGAATCCCAATCCCCAACCTTCCACGCCCTCTCCAAACTCGCAAAAGAAGCAAACATCTACCTAATCGGCGGCAGCATCCCGGAGCGCGAAGAAAGCACCAAGAAACTATTCAACACAAGTCTGACATTTGCTCCAGATGGAAAGCTATTGGCTACGCACCGCAAAGTGCATCTCTTCGACATCGATATCCCAGGCAAGATCAAGTTCCGCGAGAGCGACGTGCTCACGGCGGGGAACAAGATAACCCTCGTCGATATCCCCGAATACGGGAAGATAGCAATCGCCATCTGCTACGACATCCGGTTCCCCGAACTTGCGACCATCGCGGCGCGAAAGGGCGCTTTCCTGCTTTTATACCCGGGCGCCTTCAATCTCACGACGGGGAAACTGCACTGGGAGTTGCAGGCGCGGGCGCGCGCAATGGATAATCAGGTGTTTGTGGGGCTCTGTAGTCCAGCGAGGGATATGGAGGCGGAGTATAATGCTTGGGGACATAGTTTGGTGGTGGATCCTAATGCGGAGGTTTTGGGCGGGTTGGAGGAGAAGGAGGGGGTGCTGGTTACGGAATTGAAGGCGGGTAGGATTGAGGAGGTGAGAAGGGGGATTCCATTATATGGGCAGAGGAGGTTTGATGTTTATCCGGATGTAGGGGAGGGAGGTAGGTTTGAGGAGTAGGAAGCAGTTGAAAAAATCACGAATTAGCAATCATGGAACAGGCTGTCTTTGGATGGGGTGATTGCATGAAGGGGTATTTATGAAGATGGTGTAGATTTGATTTGATATGTCGACTAAACAACCGCTCCTTCATGGGAAATCCCAATCCAAGCTTTTCCTCCCAATAATTCCTTCCTTCCTTCCTTCCTTTCTTTCCTCCCTAAATCCTTCCCCGATCCAAAAACTTCTTCGGCAAATCCACCGTCTTCGCCCTCAAATACTCCATACAATCTACAAATCCGAAGTCAGCAAACATCCTTCAAACACGCCTCTCTCCCCGAAGAAAAGACCAAACACTTACTCTTCCCCAAAGTATCATAATTCGAACAGGCATTGTACCCCCTATCCAAATGATCCCTCAACAAGAAATGCACCGCGTTAATGCCCGGCAACTCAAACCGATCAATCGGCTTCCCCTTGTACTCGACCTCTCCCAACAATGCCTTCACGCGGTCAACCGTCATAAACGACCGCAGCCAATCCCACTCGTCGTCGTGCCGTACGAAGAACCCGCAGTTGCAGTCAGACGCCTTGTCGCCGGAGCGTCCGGCGACGATGTAGCCCAGCGGCGCGCGAACCGTTTCGCCGAAGGAGGAGAGATCCACGGGGGAATCCGTCTCGTACGAATCCTGCTGGCGCGGATACTCCTTCGTTATCTTGGGACTCGCGAGGTCCGTCACCTTGTTGCCCCCCCACAGCGCATGCACCCGCAACGGGAGTTCGCTCTGCGGCAGCAACGCGACCCAGTACTCGTAGTACGGCTTGGGGACTATTTGGCGGAGGTCGTTGGAGAGGGATAGCCCCGGAGCGGATTGGAGGAAGACTTCGAGACACCATCGGTTGAAGCCGTTGGGGATGTCGGGGCGCACTACCTCTGGATCCGAGGTCTGGGCGAAGCAGCGGAAGTCGATGGTCGAGAGGTCTTGGTTGGCGGCGTCGAGCGGGGAGGAGCCGTTTTGGTGGAATTTTAGGGTGCTGAAGCGGGATTGGTTTTCGCCCATTGCTGTGGAGGGGGGAAGTGGTTAGATGGGTGTGGAGATGGGGGAGGGGAGGGAAGGGGAGGGGGGACGTACCGTCGCGGATTTGGTCTTCTGTGATTTTGCACTTTTCCTCGATGTCAAGGCCACACATGTAGAAGTGCCATTCGCATTGGAAGCCTGCGGGGGCTGTGATACCTACTTTGGTAGTTGGGGGTGGAGGATATCCCTTTATGCCTGTGACGCGGACGACGTCCTCGCCGACCTGCTCCATGCGGATATTCGATATATCAGCCGTGACGTCGCAGTTGTAGTACAGCGGGCCTTGGATCTCGTAGAGGAGCTGTGAGGAACATGACCCGATGGTTACGCAGCCTGGGGATGGGAGTTAGTTGGGGATTCAGTAAGTGTGTGGTGAACTGATTTGATGAATAAAGTACCTCCGGTGTTTTTCTCTTTGGCGATATTGAAGGTGCCGTCGTATTCGACTTCGGCGATGGGAAAGCCCATGTTGATGTGTTTTCCTGTTTTTATAAGGTCTTTGAACATGGAGTAGTAGCCGCCGGTTACGTAGGCAGAACATTCGATCAAGTGGCCAGCGATCAGGGCGGCAGCGAGTTCGTCGAATTGGTCGGCTTTCCAGTCGTGCCACCACCTATTTAGTCAGTGTCTATTTTCTGGTTGGAAATGGTTATCACCTACGCGGCAGCACCGATCACAGGCGCAGCATCCGCAACCCGGCCAGCAAGCACAATATCAGCGCCCTGTCGAAATGCTTCCGCAATACAGAGTCCACCCAGATACGCCTGTGCCTACTCCCCAAAGCCAATTAGCAAAAGGTTCCATCAATCATTCATACAACAAGAAACCAACACTCACACAAATCGGCTCCATCCCCCATTCCTCCAATTTCTTCCCATGCATCAAACTCTCAAACCCCTCCCCCTCCCCCACCAACCTCATAACCTGGTTTGTCACATCATCCCCCTCAATCCACGCGACCTTCAGATGCCCCGCGCCCTCCTTCTCCAACATATCTACCACGACTTCCGCCAACAACTCCGTATCCGAAGCCCCCGCATTCACCGCCAGCTTTGTCCCGTTCTTAACCAGATTTGGGATCGCGGGCTCGAAGCATTGGAGAAAGGTCTCGGCGTACATTGCATTTTTTTTGCGTTCTTCCAAAGGGATTTGCATTTTACCATTGGTGGATTCGAGGTTTTTGATCTTGCCGCTGCCGTGGACGGTCATGGTCATTTCCGAGAGCCAGTCGCCTTGGGGAGATGTTAGTGGATGGGCTTGGCTGCTGTGAGAGTCAGACACAATAGCTTACCCATGACGACGTCGACTTCTGGGTCTCCGGCCATGCGCGTGATGGCGAGGGAACGATCGGTAAAACCGCCTGAGCATCCTGCTATGCGGATTGCGCGCTTGTGGGCGCGGGATGGGGACATGGTGGCTACCTAACTATCTCAACGCAAGAGATTCTGCAGAAAGAAAAGGGCAAAAGGTGAGCTCGAAGTTTCAGCAACAATGAACAGTGGAAAGAAATTAAAGTCACGGCTCCACGCCCGCTACATATATCCTTTCCATTCATTCGGAATTTTGGTTCCTAGCTTAGCAAGGTCACAGGAACCATACCGCGCGTCATGTCTTCTAACCATTTGCAGGAATTGGACGTTCCGAGGCTGGGTCTAGCATTGGTGCGGATATCCTTTGTCGGAAGGCTCAGGGGCTAGAAGCGGATATTGCTTTCCTGGTTTTTGTGATGTAGGGCTGCCCTTGGGGGGACGTTGACCCGTTACAGTTGGCGGGCACGCGGGGAACGCGGGGTTTTGGCGAGGTGCGGAGACTGGGTGGGTGAGGTTTTGGAGGAGGATTAATAAGTGATTGTTGGCGACTGACGAATTGTGAAGACTAATTGTTCAAGCAACCCTTCAATTGAGAACAATTTGGAGCTGTTCAAGATAGTAGACAAGCTCCAGAGCTCAAAGACCACATCGCGGGGTGGATGAGCACTCCCAGCAGGATCCCAACTTCCGTACACGCGAGTCATAGATGTAAAGGCACCCCTCAGACATGACTCAACGTGCCGAAGCTGTTCGGCTCTTAGAGCATCGTCCCGCTGAGCATCAAATTATTCCAAGACTCGGTACATAACGTAAGCTGTCATAACGTTATGTCGCCTAGGATAAAAGGTTATTTGAACAGCCGCTCGCGTTCCTGAATGTTGATTGATCATGATGTGACTCTTCCTGTCAATTTTCTTTTTCTTTCACGAACATCAATCGTGATGGAATATTAGGTTGCGAGAAGGGTAGAATGAACGGATCTCTAGAGCTTATTACTGGCCTGTTGTAGCCTCTAATGTCTTTTTTTCCTCAGTTCGGCATTTCTCATTATTGTCCCGCATTTCCGTCAATCAATCCCATATCACCCTCATTCTTTTAGTTGCTTGGAATTGCTACAATCTTCCTCCACATCCCCCACATCCTCACCTCCCACTCCCCCCTCCCCTCCGGCGCGACATCCAACAAATTCCACACCAGCGTCAACAAGCCCACCCCCCGCAAAACTTCATTTCCGTTCCCCTTCGCCTGCCCAGAATGCGGCGTACTCTGATACCAAAACCTGCCCCCATCTTCCCCCTGCACCATGTTTCTCATCCACGCCGGGCGCTCGATCCCCATATCCCGACTGAAAGAGTTAGATGCAGACGAGAGGAAACGCAGATCGAACCAGTTGCGCTTGCGTGCGCAGGCACAGATCGATGAGATATCGACTTTTGCGACGATGAGCAGGGCGAAGCGTTGGGCGAGGTGTTTCGCGACGCCATTGAGGCCGTGGAGGTACATGCTGCAGCTTGCGCATGCAGTCGTTTCGCCGGGGCTCATCACTCATGTGGTTCACTAATAGAGTATTTTGGGACTGGGCGTTATCCTTCAAGATGTCGAGGAATGATACTTTGAGAATATCGCCTTCGGTGTGCAAGCCCGATGGTCCTTCTTCGAATTCGTAGTTTGGAAGAACCGCATAGTGGCAGTCATGGCCACATTTTGACGACTATGTGTGTGCATGTTCAAGATGGGAGAGCACATGACTACGTGTCAGAACGCGGGGAAATGCGATGCACGTCGCGAATCTGGGCGACACGACAATGCCATATCAGCGCTGATTGGCAAAGTGTCAGGCTTTCCTGCTGGAGTCTGAAGTTTGGTACCGATTACTCAACAAAGTGAAGATGCCGAGGTGGTTGGGTCAGCATCACTTTTCCATCGCGCCTTCCCTACATATTATCACGACTTGTTTACTTTACCTGTTCACTTCATCTACTCACTTCACTTGTTCATCTTATCTATTCACTTCCCCTATTTATTTACCCTATACGCCTGGTCCGTTTGCTTCACCTGTTCATTTCACCTGCTTACTTCAACTATTCCTTTCCCTGCTGATTTCACTAGTTCATTGCACTAGTTGATTCCTATTCACTTCATCTTGTTGACTTGTTCATTCCATTTGCTCACTTCACTTTTGTGTTATAATTACAATGGGAACTGATACAATCACTAGGTCAAATGTCACTCAAGGTACGTGTAGAGGATGTTTAGAGTTTTGGTTCATGGATGCATTTCTTCATAGCTAATGTAATAGCTCTTCAAGACAAGATCGATATAGTATGGTCACTGCAGTATGTTTGTGTTTGAACTGCTCATCCTCGAGGCTCCTTCGACCCCAAGTATGATATGAGCCATCCGAAAGCTTGGTGATTAAATAGTATAGCGGAAGCCCTTTTGAGAATCCTCCTGCGGCAGTTGTTAACATCTTGATAGGTGAAATGGGTAGCGGAATACTCACATCATGAGCCTCAAGCTCGATTTCTCCGCGCTCAGCCCTCTTGTTTTGGCGCATCAATACAAAAGAGTTGATGGAAACAATGACGATGCTGAGCAGGCAGCAGGCGATACATGCATAGAGGCCGGGTCGGTAATGAGGCGCATCCTGTTCCCTGAAGACAAGACCTCCCGCGATTCCACCAATTCCTCCGAATCCAACCAACGTGGCGCTGCAAAACGCTCGTTTCCACTGTCCTCGGATGTTGTTTGCCTGGTAAGACATGGCTGCTGGCACGTTCGAATTGGCACCAGCAGTGACCAAGAAGACACCAAAGTAACGAACCGCTGGGCTCTTGGAAAAGCCCATGATAGGAAGGCCGATCAAGCAGAGAATCATGTCTGGAGAAGGAAAGCCAGTCAGTTTTTGAAATTCTTATTAATATGAGGCCAGGTGCCGGCTTACTAAAGATGATGATGGGACCGCGGACCTTGTACTTGTCACCAAGCCAGCCGGTCGCGAACATGACTGTAAGATTTCAGTTAGCATTGATTCCGAGCCGCCGGTTAGAAGATAGACTTGTCTCACCAATTGCGGCTAGTGCATAAGGGGGTGCAACGAGGCACTGGGCAGTGCCGACGTCGAAGCCCATGTTCCTTACGAGAATGACGGGGAGGAAATAGGCCAAGGCGTATGTGACGGCGGTGGTGTTGAAAAAGATCAGGGCATATGCCCAAATCTTGATGTCAAGTCCGGCGCGGAAGAATTTGGAAGCAGAGAAGGGTTCTATCTTTGCATCTCCACGATCCCGATCCACTCGGTCAATGATGAATCTGGGAAGAGAACAAGGTTAGAGAAACGTAAAGACGGAGGTGTTTGTGTAGAGGGGACTCTTACTGGGCCTCTCGTTGTGTCAAGAACTTCCATGACTTGGCGGCTTTATCGGGAAAGTCAACAAGCGACCAATAGCCACCAATGCCCAGTACGCAAGTCAGAATTCCCTCGATGACGAAAATCCACCGCCAGCCGGCCATGCCCTGTAGGCCCTGCATTTGCATCAGACCATAAGCGAGGATACCAGCGCATGCTGAAGCAAGACTGCCGATAATGTAGAAGCACGAGTATCGCTTTCCGACGTCATCTATGAACAGTCAGTGGGACTATGAGCTTGGGGTGATGAGAGGTTAAAATCGTACATCGGGTGTACCATGTGCTCAAGAGATAGACGCAGGAGGGGAAGAAGCCGGCCTCGAGGATACCAAGGACGATTCTTAGGGCGGCCAAGGACTCCCAATCTTTGACAAAACCCATGCCGATCATGACGGCGCCCCATAGGGTGGTGATGGAGGCAAGATGAAGGCGAGGACCGATCTTGCGCACGATAATGGTCGACGGTGGCTGGAAGACAATGTAGGTGGTGAAGAAGACCAGGGTGACGACAGAGTAGCGTGACACAGAGCCATATTTCCGATTGAGTTTGAGTTCGGCGCTCATTCTGGAGACGAGTCAGCAATGGAGGGGTGGTGATTGGAGTCGGCAATTGAGAAATCGCATACCCAGCAATGTTGGCGGCGGACAAGTTGGTGCGGTCCATGAGACTGATGCAGTACAATACACCGACAGTGGCGACCAGACGGCGATCGACACGATGGATGATCTTGCGCTGCTCTTCGGGGGTGAATTCGCACTCGTAGCTGTCATCAGTGGAGGTCTTTGTGGGCGATGATACATGGACATTCTCGGTCATCAGCCCAGCGGGCTCCTTCTCAATATCGGCGGAGGGCGCCATGGCGAAGGCAGGGGATGGCAGACCACGATTGAATTGAGACGGGAGGAGAGGGATGGGAAGAGAGAATGGGGAGAAGAGGAGATGAGAAAGAGGGGGAGGTGGTAATTGAAGAGATAAAGAAGAGCTGCGAGGCAATCAAGGGTGGCAGTCAGATATACATAATAAATTTGGACATGGGGATGGGAGATGTGCGGGCGCGTAGGGGCATGGGAGCATGGGAGCATGGAGCATGGGAGCATGGGCTCGGTGGGTCCTTCCCCATTGCACGCAGCCAAGGCCGGGAGGCTCGAGGGGTCGGTGCAAGCACACTACAAAAGATGGAAAGATACCGAGGCACGGATGGGGGAAGAGAGACGATGGGAGGCAAGGAGAGGCGCTGGTCGACGATGGCTCGATGGCAGAGGCAGCCAGACGAAGCCAGAGGCCCAGAAAAGTGGAAAACAGCGGAATTGGGGGCTTGGAGGGGCCACATTTGGCAGGGCATGGCAGGGCATGGCAGAGCATGGCCCAGCCTGGCGTCGCCGTGGTGTGCAGCGGACAAGCAATAGGCTGGCGAGAGTTTGCATTGGTTGGCGGTGGTTTGGACTGTGGTGGACTGTGGTGGACACTGGTGGCACTGGGTTACGCCTGGGGAACGGGACAATATCCAGAACGGTTGCTAGCCTTTGCAACTTGCCAGTGCCGTCAGTGTTAGCCGCGGGGGATGTGCTCCCAACAGCAGACCATGGCCGCGGGGGAACGCACTAGAGCCGTCGTGGCCGGGGATGGTGGATGGATAGGCCACGGGCAAAATGACGGGGAAGACTGGACTTGCGCTTTACCCCAGAGTTTTCCCAGATCCTGCCGGGAGCCACCGCCCAAACCGCCCAAACCCCGCAATCTTCCATCTCATCTCATCACATCTCACCACCACCACTTCCAGCAAAGAGCATCTTAATCGGCCACCACCGGCCACTAATTATCGACCATCACCACAGACCCGCGGAGCGCGAGCTGAACAGGAAAAGAAAAAGGCGAGCCAGAGCCAGAGCCTTGCCGGCCAATACTGAACAAAACGCCAACATTACTCAAGCTCCACCATCACCTGCCCGCGTGCTCCCTCCCTTTGTTTCCATCGCTATCCGACGCCCACCGCCTCTGCCCCTGCCAAACCTCCGCAAACACGACACAATGACAAGATGACAAGATGACAAGACAAACACAAGACTGCACAAGACGACAAGACGACAAGACTGCAAGACTGCATCCTCATAAACCCTCGTCGCCTCCAGAGCCTCATCCGCCCCCTCGTCGATCATCCAATTTCCCATCAAAATCCATCATCTCCGCCATCATTACCTTCGCTTCCCCAAACTGCTAGTCGCACGAGAATCAGACTGCCAGTCGCACGAGAGCCAGACGGTTACAGTTATCCCTAATCATGTACATGTGTTCGTAATGTTGCACACCACCGACACCCTCACCATCGTGGATCCTGCCACTCCACGTCTCGCCCTACCCCTGCTCTATTTCCCATCTCCGTCCCATCCAGCCATCCACATGCATGCGCTAACTCTCACCCATCGTGCCTTCCTGTTCCGCCTGTGTCGGGAAGTGCACCCACACCTCCCCTCCATCTTCATCCATTCCCCATGTTTGCCCATTGCTCGTCTCATCCTATCTCACTACCCTCCTCTCTCCATCAACCGAGTCGTCGTGTCCTCTTCTGCTGCAATCGTTGCTTGTTTCCACCCTATTTGTCTTGGTTCGGGCTTCCCGGGTCACATGCATCCACGACCGGCACCGAGGGGCTTCTTAAGTCCTCTTGGCTATGGCCCGATAGGTACCATGCATCCACTGTGCCACACCTCCACGCATCCCTTCTTCTCCGCCGTTCGTTTTATCATGTCCAGTTGGACCTTCACTCGTTCAAGGTATCATCGCATGTGGTCAGCATAAACGGTACACGGGCTAATCCTCTTCTACCATGTTGGTCCGACCCCAGTCTGTCTCGTGCCATCTCAGACCGTTCCAAACGCTCCTCCACTCTCCTCCCTTCATCCCATTCTATCTTCTCGTCGGTTGCAAACCCTCACTCTGTCATGCTCTGGGGTCTAGAACTTCTACCCGACTGCCTGGTCTCTGGCCTGGCACTTATTGCTCGCTTCCGCCCTTCGTCCTGGTCCCCGGACTTTCTCTACTGCACAGTCAACCATGATTTGCACCCCTTCTTCCTTCTCTTCGTTTCTTCGTCACTTGTCAAGCGTCACGATGCGTCATGGATGATTTTCTATCCTTTTTATTCTACAAATGGTCTGCATGCTTTGCTACTTGGGTGGCTGTACCGTACCACTTCATGTATTGTCACGCTTTGTAGCCCAAAGCTAATATAAGTATATAACTCCTCTTTAACCTCCATCGTCTACCAAATCCGGAAAATTCGATTCATCTTCTACCCACACCTCAGAATCCGATTCACTTTCCATCAACAACAACATAGAATCCGTTTCATCGTCTACCAACACCGTAAGATACTACTCATCTTCTGGCTCGGGCTCAGAGTTGAGATCGTCCATCTCGAGGAAGGGCTCTGGCTCAGGATCCCTCCATTTTGATGGAAATGTCATTGGGAACTTTTTTCCATGGCCAGAGAAGTTGCCGTTGCGACCAATGGCACGCTGCGAGATGGGACCTTTCCAGTGGCGGTCGGATAAGTCGTCGTTTTCGATGGCCATGACGGACATGCCGTGGTCCATGAGTACCGTCTTCCCGAGTGCTTCTTCATGGGACGGGAACTGGTGGGGCATAGCCTCGAAGGTCAAGTGATCGTTCTTCCTGAAGTGCCCGCCGAAGGTGTCCTGGTTGCGGCGGCCGTAGCATTTAGTGCCTTCCTCCACCACCTTCGAGAAATATTCCTTGCATGCACCTCCTGTTTGTGTGGTTAGTTACTGCCCAAGGGAGTAGAGGAGGAGAAGGGGAAGGTAATTCGAGATAATTTACGTTGCACACGATACTCGCGTTCCTCATCGAAATATTCTCCATACGGCTCAAAGTTGATTTCCATATGCAAATATCCCCGCCATCCATAGTTGCGCTTGCGGGGATTCACTCCACCATTCAAGAAGACGCTCTGGACGCCGTTCAAGAACGAGTTCTCCTTGGTGAGTACCTGACCATGAGCCATGTCGCAGAACTTGTCCACGGCCTCCAAGTATCCCGTACGGTGTATCATCATATAGTCATCTGAGGTTAACGCAGCTTCCTTCCCGGGTTTCAGCACTGGGATGTCTATCGAGTCGATGGGCATCCACCAGAGGCCGCAAAAGAAAATTTTGTCTCTGGCCCCTCGGCGGGATCCCAGAACTGCGGTGGGGTTGGGGCTTGTGCCTGGTTCCTCCATGATTGGAGCTGTAAGGCAAAGCTGGGAATTGTTAGTGTGTTTTGTTTTTGATGGACTAGTGGGTAGGGGCGATGTACTGGAACTGCAGCTAGGACAGTGACTGCGATTGTGATGGCCGTCTTGAAGGACACCATTGTTGATGTTTGGTGAAACTGTTACTGTTGTAGAGTTGTGAAACTGTTACTGTTGTAGAGTTGTGAATTTGTTACTGTTGTAGAGTTGTGAAAGTGTGGATAACTGTTGTTGGCTTGCTTCGCAGTCTATTATGATATGAGTAGAGGAGAGGAGAAAAAGAAATTAGGGAGAGAAAGAAGCCTCCTTTTATAAGGTATCTGTTCAACAGTGTCTCATGGTTCCAAACTTGAGTTTTGTTGAAGAGAAAAAGTAGTCGTGGTCAGAGATTTTATTGTTATACCCAAATACCCACTCTACGTATCGTATCCATACCATATATGCTCACTTACGGTTGAGGTTGTGGCTCAAGTGGCGAACATGTGCCACAATATAACGATGGCAAATGGAAGAAATTCAAGTTCAATTATTCCTTTAGTTTCATCTATCACACAATGCCGAGGCGTAATGCACAAAGTAAAATACTCCCTAGGCTTATTACTGCTACTTCGCAAAACAAGAACATCGTACTGGCGATGCTTCCACCTGAACCTCACATGCCAAGCACATGGAAAAAACGCACAGTGACAGGGCATATAAAAATGTCATTGAGATTCAGTGAACCAACCCAACATGTCCTTCTCCCCAACGATCTAGCATGTGCGCACAATTTCTATTCTCATCGCTCGCGCGTATGCTATCTTCACAGTATCAATTTCCCCACCATCATTCCGGCGCCCATAGAGTAAAATCTCATCGATCCCGTTCTCGAAACAAAAGACGACAGACTCAACCACGGAAAAATAAAATAAAAGCTGCGTCAGGAAAGATATTAGAGTTTCTAGTTGGTTGTTGTGCAGGGACATCTGCAGGGTGCCAAGATAGAGTATCGGAGACTCGCACGTCACATTGGGGGAATTTTGCACAGGCGCAGTGTTTCTTTGAGCCTCGGCATTCTATGAGAAATGTTGGATGCCGGAAAAGGCCGATGTTAGTGACTCAGAATATCGGATTTGGAGTTGGACTTTTTACTTGTTAATGTTGTAGTTGCTGTCGCGTGTTTCCAAGGTTGAACTAAAAGATGAATGGAGAATGGAGTATGAGCAGGCATTCTCGTCAATCCAGTCTTTCTTCACACCAAGTCTCATCGAATGCGAGGATAGATTCCAGCTATAAACTCCAACTACAATACCTCGAAGCTCCGATAGCGTATCTTTCCGTCCACTACCAAGGGTTCATATGGCCGTTGACCTTAGATTGTTTCCCCGACATACCGAGTCCTCGTCGTTCCGGGATTTGTCGCACGGAAGACGTCTGGAACTCCGCGTGAATCTATCGCTGTTATCATTGATGTATGATTCACATCTTTCCCATCTCAGCTATTAGCACACGGTATACTTTACGGATCTTTCTACACCATGCACCAAAACCCATCCCATATATTCACATCCCTCTGTTTTTGTATCCGAAATCTCGTGCCGGTACAACTTAGGATTTACGTGGAATCGGCGTTACGATTCCAAATCAGTCGTTGCATTGAGAGCTGATAACTAAGTAAGTGTTTTTATCTGAAGAGCGGAAAGTCGTCGTTGCGTCCATTCCGTGCTACGAAAATTTCGCGCCGGTTTATAGTAGGTCGGTACATGTAAGGCGACAAATGGTGCTATTTGCCGTGGAGAAAGGAAACAAAAGATGATCTTTGGGGCGATGTGGAAGGATATTCTTTTTCTCTGGTATCTGGCAGGAAGATTCCAAGCCCCATCTGCTCTTGGTTATGCGTTATTCGGCGTCAACTCCTTAATTTGAGGTATTCGTTGCCATAGGTCTTCCTTCTCCTTGCGCGCAGAGCGTTGTTAATGAATTGGACTATATGTGTTTAGGCATAGGTTGGTGGCCTCGGTCCATCATTCCGAGGTCGACGTGGGATTGGTCAGACGCAGTCCATCCATGTGCGCAAGCTAAGCCACAGTTATACAATGTATTATGTACCAATGGACTACTCCGTCAGAACCAAAACCATAAATAACAGGAGGCAATGACAGTGTTGTAGGTTCCTACTTGCTAGTCATCTCCATTCCATTCTCACGTAATACATTGCACTGAAATGGTAGTGGACATCTAATATTGGGTAATTTCTTGATTGATATTGTTTGGTGGTACCTAGCTACATAGTCGTCATCCCATATCCGGTCACGCAATATAGTGGCCGTCAATACGATCAATGACAGAACTTAGTGCAAACACTCCCTTTTGAGTCCATCGAACACGCTTAGTCTAGAACTCGAATCAGTATGGAGTCTTGATAGGGTGCAACCTGACCTACTGTATTCGAAGTTACCATTGTTGTTTGAGATCCTCTCGCCCAAGTTGATATCACGAGTCTCTTGGTTACCATCGGCATCGGAGAGGACGGCACGGAGAACGGGGACCTCGCCGTCACCCTCGATGGAGAACTGGACATCCTGGGCGGACTCGGAGAAGTTCTCGCCATCCCAGACAAAGTAGCCTTGATGTTCATCAATACCGAATGATGTTCATGATTGTGATATCACATACCGTTGTCGTTGCCAATGTGTGCGTTGAGGTCAATCTCGGCGTCAACCCACTCTCCCTCACCGTTCTGAAGGCGTGCCCTCAAGATGTGGCCGTCATCGACACGGATGTCCTCAGCAGAGTAGTGGAAAGTCATTGTTGATGTAAGAGGTGATAGGACCTAAGAAGTGAAGAGATGGAGTATTTGGGAATAATTTGAGGGGTCTGAAAGAGGAGCAGGATTGAAGAGGGGTTTTAATTGTACTCGAAGGAGGGGCTCGACGGACTTTATGAAAGCGGCATTGAGCGTCACAGCACATGCCAAGGGCTAGAAAGAATGGAAGGACGAAAGCAATTACTACAGACCGAGAGCTGAGCGGATTCAAGGGTCCGTTTGCGCGATCCACCCTGCAGCTGGTGTCCACTGTCATGGGGGTTAGCTCACTGGCGAGAACCCTCCGTACGGTCTGGAATGCAGGTGTAGGTTATCAAAAGATGCCGTTTTTCCGGCTTGACGTTGTAAGTGAGGCATTACCATGTCGTATGCAGCAGGTAGCAAACAGCTTACTTGACGCTGGGGGGCACATGGTACCAATAACTGGGGGGAAGCTCGCACATGCCAAGGCGCCTCAGCCATGCAGGGCGCCACGTCTCGCAATTTTGCCAGCGTGGCTGTGTCTCGCGGACTTCATCAAATGGCGCAGGCGGCGCAGGCAGCGGAAATGGCGTGACCTCTCAATTGCACGGGGAGTGGATCTTGGGCCGTGTTTGACGCCTTTGGCGATGCATGCTTGATGCCCGTTTGTGTTTGGCCCAAGTGCCTAGATATGATACTGTGGTAGAGGCTGAGGTGGGACCGCGGAAGGATCGGGACGTTGCTGGGGGGCTACCAGCACTAATTATCTTTGTCTCGATGGGAGGAGCCGCGACCGGACTGGATACGTTTCGCTCATCCTAGTCGGAGCAGGACCAAGTAGACGTTTGGGAATAATAAATTCAGGCACAGATGGAATTCATGCATCTGGAGACTGTACGGCACAGGTTCAAGAAGCTGAAATGGCTGGGCGGCGACGTTGTTTGTTGATGGGGAGAACGGGATTGAGGGGTTGGTGGGGTAAATAAACAAACGGAAGGAATGGCGGGGCATTCTGCGCTAGATCTCGTCGATGCCCCTGCACTTGAGCTCCGTGCGCAAGCTATACCATGTCAATTGACCGCAGGTGGGGATATCTTGCGTACATATCTCGCGTACATATCTCGCTATCCAGTTTTTAATAGCTTTTCTGATAATATTACATATAGTTTTACTTACACATAGACTTTGGGACCCTATTAGAGCTAATTGAGGCTTCTTTCATGTGCGGCTGGATGTGCAGCCCAGAATGACGCCATCTTCTAATCCTCCCACGGGCTTTCGTAGTACGGAAACAATATGCTACGTAGTTAGATCCGAGGGCTATATGGGATGGGTTAGCTCATGTTGTGTGAGTGTTACGTGTAACGGTTCACTAGTGCGAGAGCTAAACTATATCTCAAGAGGTCATGCGTGTACACCTAGATGCTTTGCAGATGAGCAGTGCTGGCCCAAAGCGCTTGATATTAAGACAACCTATAAGTCATCTTTTATACTCAATTCAGAACATACGAGTACGACCCGGTTCCTACCTATGCTATGGTGGGCTGGGTACTCGATTGGGTGGGGCCTCCCTGCATATTTTCGATTGGCATATCTAAGTAAATTCAAGACTCAAGCCAATAGATATATGTCTGCACTCTCCTCGCCACACTCGCCCTGGATTCTTTACATCTTATCAAGAATGGCTTTGTATCCTTCATCTTTCTTCTTCGGTTCTTTTTTGGTCGCGGCTTCTATACACTCGACGAGCGCCTCCAAGCTTCCCATCAGCACTGGCTTGTGCATCAACTCAACGCCGTTGAAGTACACGGATACGCCGCCACCTCCGTCCGAAAGTTTCATATCGGTCCTGTAGAATCGTACTTGGTTGCGTTCTGCTTCATTCTCACTGCCAGCTTAATGTCAGCAACAGATCATTTTCTGTGGGCAGAGTGGGGACGTGACGTCATTGGTGCCAGAAGGAAAGAATTGGGTAGTACAATTGCTTGAAGAGATTTGATTCGATGTCTGAAGTTTCTTGTTTGTCGGCGAATTCCTCCGCAACTACCATGACGTTGACCCCGTCTTGCTTCCTGTAGCGGGCATGTTCGCCCATGCTGATTGCACACGTTAGACACACTGGACCTTAGAGTTTCGCGTTACGGCGTGAACGAACGTGTTGATAGTTTTCCAGGACATGTTAGCGTTATGGTTTCGAGTCGTACCGAGAAGGCGTAGGGGTTATTGAGTTGCGCACTATAGTTACAAGGGGTCTTTTGGAAGTATGCACATGTTTAGATCGGGTATGTGGAATTTATACACCACTTTCGTAAATGACGTCGCCATATCTAATCCTGTTTTCGTCCAGGTTCTTCATGGAATGGCCACTCAAAAGTCTGCGGACGGCGGTCCGAGCCGGCCACTGGCAGCGCAAGCGCGCTTCCGTGTAACTATGCCTTATCCAGTTTTTCGAGCTCGCAAAACTTGAAATGCCATGTGAGTTCCGGTTGCCACGAACAAAATCGTGCCTTTTGTTCTATGTTGTATAAACTCTTTCTACTTTTGTCACTTGTTATGATGAGAGGTATGTATGTGAGTTATTCCTCAAGTCGCATATCATTTTGTCGTAACACTGTCCCAATTTGTGACACGATGAGAATCCCTCATCACGCATCTCGATTCGACCTCTTCACTATAGACCCTACCGAACACTCTTTGCTCGGTTGTACTGTTCTTAAAACCAATGTTTACCATTTTCTATCGCAGATATACTCTTCACAACGCTTTGGGAAAAACCTTCCTACTCATCCGCTTGCCGTCACATTAGAACAGTGCAATTTCCATTACTAACCTCCACAAACGTTACGTCTTTTAAGTCTTCTCCGAGCTTGTTTTCTTCTTTTTCTCTCCCCAGACCCCACTCCAAGGTCCTCCGCACATCTTTAACGCCAATCATGCCTATCCCCTGGTACGTAAGCTGTGAATCATGGCTCAGCACCCAGTATTTAGCACTCGACTCGCGATAAAGCGGTAACCCGTACGAAACACCATAAGAGTTCAACCATCCATACGCTATGCTTTCCTTGAGTGCATGGAGTATCGCCAGCACCTTGACATCGGGAGCAGTCTTATGGAGGAAAGTCTGGACGGTGGGTTCGGCGACTCGGATTCCATGTGGCGAGTACATAATTGCTTCGTGCACGTCGGGGGTAGGCGACCAAATCATTGCGGTACAGAAACTAAGTGAATGGTGGCCGGTCATGCGAAAGAGAGTAAGCCACTCCGGAAGGGGAGCGCCGGGGTGCAAAGTCTTCCAGTCCTTGGAATCAGGCTTCACATCGCTAGTTATACGCACAGTTTCGAAGTGATTAAGGTCATGTATTCCCTTCCCTCCCTCGGGTGTTACAAACACCGGAATCTTGGGGTCAAAGGTGAGCAACGTGGGCCCATGCAAATGGTCAATTCCGTAGAAGTGTATGAAGATGGCGTCTATCATCGAGCTTGCACCAATTTCGCTGTTTTTCTTTCCCGCGTTGATACCTGCTACCGCTGCTGCTTCTTCGATCTCCTGTGCTACTCTTTCTACGCCTGCGCCGTCTTTCACGCTTGGCACTATTGTATGGCTGATGTAAACCAGCCACGTCGAAAGGAAATGAGTAGGTCCGGCGAGCCAGGGATCGTGAACCGCATGGAAGAAAACCTTTCCTGTGTTTTCGCGCTCGAGTTGTGGTCGGGGAAATGAAAGAAGCCATGAGTTGTCACCATTTAGAGATGTGAGTATAGGGCGGAGCTTCTGGTCTGAGCCGCTGAAGTGCGATTTAAGAGATGAGGCGAAGTCGGTCGTCATATTGATGGTCGGTGCATGCGTCCGTGACGGAAGCTTTTGGTTGGCCGGTTGAAGGAATGTGCCTAATCGCTTTACCACACTAGGGTGTAGAATTGTTTCGAGATATCTTCAGGTATTTTGAAAGAGGTGATTCCCTTATGGTAATGTAGTTTTGAATCTCACCGACATCATCCTCTCGATTAGGTTAACAACAGTTGCCAAGGGGGCGTCAAATCATATATTTCTTGGCGCATAAGCACTAGTATACAAATGAAGTTAAAGAGTGTCAATCGCGATACATATTTGTTGGATATTTTAGGTTGTTCCATAGTTTGCGTCATTTGTTTGGTCCGTAGCTTCCTTGCTGTTGCTGTTGGTGATTGACTCAGATAATTACGCCCGCCGCCCGAGGCTAATAAAACTAACGAGCCGGTAGCATAACCATTTTCGTAAATGAGGAAGGCGGTGTCCAAGGCATAAGTGATTTAACTCGGGGCTTTCTTGATTGGGTGCTGATAAAATCTAGGTAAGAGTGTACTCTATACCAGACCTAGTTATGAAAGACTTGACGCGTTTTAGAGTTAGCGCATATCTCCATCATATCCATCATATCCATCATCTCCGTCCCCCTCTCTCCATCTCCATCATCTCCGCCTCCATCTCCATCTTCCTGAGTAATCCCCCTACGGAGATAGTGATAGATGAAGAAAATAGGTGGGTGAATTAATAGTATATTGTCTCCAGGTGGGGAACCAGGCTGTTTCCTGTCTTCTTTTCCATGTGATTGATCCGACGCCAAGGTATGATACTCTAACGAACAGCAGGCGTAGCTTTGGATAAAATATGTAAACGTTGGACGACCTATAAGCATGACTAAGGCACGGAAAAAGAATGTTCAGCGCTAAGGTCTATCTTCCAGCGTGATAGAAGTTTATATAACACGCTATATAAGTGAAAATGGGTTCTCCCTTATTTTATAAGTTTATATCTTTCAATAAGAATTTTTTTCATACTTAGGTCTACTCCACTCCATTTAATTCACCGAACGCAAGTAGGTAAGAACGTTCCATAAAAATAGTCATCTATTCCTCGAAATGAGCTATGGGCCGGTTTGAGCGAAATCTAAACTCACTATGTAACGACACCTAGGTATGTCTTTTGGATGGAAATATGGTATCTTTGAATAGCGTATGCACCAGGTGGTTGGAACCAATAAAACAGTTGATTTATGTGAGGAAGTAGCGAATTGAGGAGAACTGAAGTATATTGAGGTGCCAGGGGGCACCAGAGCTATATACGGGAGAGTGAATAGGCTATTCTACATATGGGTAGCTTCATTGGATAAGTAATCAAGGCACGTGACGTATATGCTCACAATATATGTCTACACAGACTCATCTTTGGGGGCATGCTCTTCAAGGGGTTTCTGCTGAAGATAAAGAATAATGTGCTACTATGAATCAGTTCACAAGGTATAGAGCGCATTTGTTGTGGACATAAACTATGTCAATTAATGAGAAGAAAAAGAAGCATAACGTTACTAGACATGAATTGATGGAACGATATACGAGATACGCGAGTTTGACGAAATACGCCCTCTTCACGAGATACGCCGCGCTAATCTCGCAACTGGATACCCTATAGGCTAGCCCACCAAACTCAGCCGCAGCTGGGTTGAGAGCATGCGCCCCCCATGACGAATCTCTCCGAGTGCTGTACTTTATTCAAACAACTTAAGTTGACCGCAATCTTGAAAGCCAGTATTCCTCGATCCTTCTCGTTTACGCTTAAAGACATAAGCACTACGCACTATGGAAAAGGAAGGAAAGGTCCCCGAATTGTCAGAGTTACCTGGGGATGGACCATACAGAATAATGTCCTCGAATCTGGAACCTACGAATAGTGATAAGAAAGGGACACCGGCTGCATCTGAATATGGGGATTCCAATCCTTCCACTACCACTTCATCCGGAACATTTATTGGCGGGAGCCCTAAGATTGGAGGTACTCTTTCTGACAAATTGTAAATTGCACTTTGACTCGAGGCTGACAACGCTACAGATGACGGTCGCGTGAACATTGACCTCGATTCAAGATGGGTAAAAACTCTTTCATTGCTCTACGGTGCCTCCGATGACAAAATACCGGACGATCCACCTCCAGAGTATTCTGAAATTTCCAATGATGCCGATCCATATAGTTCCTGGCCGCTGAAACTGAATATTGTCATCCAAATCGTGGGTAGTCGTGGAGATGTCCAGCCTTTCATTGCGCTTGGTCACGAACTTTGTCGATATGGACATCGCGTGCGAATCGCAACTCACAACATATTCGAGGACTTTGTACGGAAATCTGGCTCTCAACTAGAATTCTATCCGATCGGTGGTAACCCAGCTGAGCTCATGGCTTATATGGTGAAGAATCCCGGACTCATTCCAAGCATGGAGAGCATGCGCGCCGGAGAGATCAAGAAGAAGCGGATGATGGTTGAAGAGATGCTGGATGGGTGCTGGAGATCGTGCATTGAGCCAGACACATTAACACAGGATCCGTTTGTGGCAGATGCTATCATTGCAAACCCGCCAAGTTTTGCACACGTCCATTGTGCCCAAGCCTTAGGAATTCCTGTCCATCTTATGTTTACTATGCCGTGGACCAGCACTAGAGCATTTCCGCATCCATTGGCAAACATCTGGAACTCAAAAGGCGAAGAAAGTCTAGGAAATTACCTGTCTTACGGGATTGTTGATTGGCTGACTTGGCAAGGGTGAGTTTGCCTGACCTCCAAAATTTCACAGAAGTACTAATTACAATCGCAGCCTTGGTGATGTCATCAACCGATGGCGAGCTACCATCGATTTAGAGGAGATTGCTATGTTTGACGGCCCAAGCCTTGCTGAAACACTGAAAGTTCCAATGACGTACTGCTGGTCTCCAGCCCTAATACCAAAACCGACGGACTGGCCACCGTACATCGACGTTTGTGGATTCTTCTTCAGAAACCCTCCCCAATACGAACCACCGCCTGAACTTAGTTCCTTTATCAACAGTGGATCGCCACCAGTCTATATTGGATTTGGCAGTATTGTACTTGAAGATCCAAAACGAATTACAACGGCTATACTTGAATCTGTTCAGGCCAATGGCTTTCGTGCCATTGTTTCAAGAGGATGGTCCAATCTAGGCAGTGATGGAGAATCTCACAAAGACGTATTGTTCATTGGAGATTGCCCACACGAGTGGCTTTTTCAGCATGTAGCCGCGGTAGTTCATCATGGCGGTGCCGGTACCACTGCTTGCGGTTTGTTAAACGGCAAGCCAACCACGATTGTACCATTTTTCGGCGAGTAAGTCACCATAATGAGATGTTTAGTATCTACCTGTATTGACCAAAATAACAGTCAGCCATTCTGGGGCAAAATGGTTGCTGCAGCCGGTGCTGGTCCAATGCCTATACCTCAAAGAGAGTTAAACACAGAAATCCTGTCACAAGCAATCAATTATTGCCTCTCGAACGAGGCAGTAGTTGCGGCCGCAGGTATCGCCCGAAAGATGCAATCTGAAGTTGGCGTAGAGACTGCTGCAAGATCATTTCACCGGAACCTACCGATTACGAACATGCTTTGCGATGTCAATCCAAACCTTCCAGCGGCATTCTGCTTCAGTAAGGGGAAAGATAAAATCAAGCTTTCTGCACTTGCAGCAGAAGTGGTACTTGCTCGGAATCCCACAGATGCCAAGCACCTGACGTTGTATGCATTTTCAAAAACCTTTGAAATACATTGAACTGACACTCTTGAAGATTCGAAAGTAAACCCGTTATCATCGAAAGTCGCCGATGGGATCCCATCACCGGGGGGGGATCAGCAGTTCTAGGTACCGCTGTTGATCTCACGACATCTGTAACTGGGGTATTCACAAAACCGATGACCGAGTATCGAGACGACCGCAAAAGGCGTGCATACGAAGAATCCAAAGCAGAGTCTTCAAAGTCCGCGAAAGAGAAAGATGACATAACGAATGAGGACAAGTCAAATGACGATGGATCAAGTGTTAAAATGGGTACCTCCGACACTAGCACAAAGAAAAAGATGTCTGCGGGGCAACTAGCAGGAGCATCTGGAATGAGTATTGCAATGTTTGCTCCGAAGGCATTGAAAGGTATGACCGTCGACATCCCTCTTGCACTCACCGACGGATTGAAAAACATTCCTCGCCACTACGGCGAGACACCTCGTGATCACGGGCCAGTGACAGATTTCAAGAGTGGCGCAACCGTCGCTGGTAAGACGTTTGCCTGGGGTTTCATTGATGGATTAAGTGATGTCGTGGTGAAGCCGTATCAGGGCGCCCAGAAGGATGGAATGAAAGGCGCTGCCAAAGGACTAGGAAAGGGAGTGGTAGGCTTGACTACTAAGACTGGGGCTGGTATGTTCGGACTTTTTGGGTATACAAGCGCTGGTATCGCCAAGAGCTTAAGAACTGCAATCTATACGAAAACTAGAAAAAGAATTGCAGAAGCAAGGCATACGGAAGGAAAGTGGCTGATGGAAAAGTACGAGGATGGATCAGCTGGGACTGAGAACATCTTGGCAAGATTTGAAGGATTGAGAAAAAGATAGCGACCAAAAACGGAAGGGGTTTGAGTAACATTGTGTTGTCTGCCATGGTTGCTTTTCTGATTCTCACTGGAGTAAGGTGTTCGATATCATAGAATAGATACTCTTGCGATCTCTCATATCAATTGCTTCGCCATCTTATCGATGTATTACATTGCCAATACCAGAGGCTTCAATCAAGAGCCTATCATACACTGTTCGAGTCCCATGACTATTTAGCCTGACCCTACAATATTCTTTGCGCATACCATCCACGGGTCCCAATAAGACCCCAGACATTCTCCAACAACGTTCACAATGCCTTTCCCACATCCTTCCATCCACCAGTACTTATCTAGACTGTGAAGTGTAGCACCGAACCATGCAAAAACAAGCAAAGCTGGTGGTTGTCTCTGTTCCAGTAAGTCGAAAAACTTTTGTTTGACGACAAATACCCATATAAACGGTCCCGCCCAGCCCCTGTTGAGCCCCCATTCTGGTGGATAGTCAACCTCTAAGACGTCAAATTGTGCAATAAACATCCGACAAGTTCGCAGATTATTCAACGCCTCATTGTAAACATCGGCATCTTCCTTTTGATGCCATACCTCCCGAATTCGAAGGATTTCCTCATCGTATGGATCAGTGCTATTATTGAGGTTTAGTTCGCCCCAGTTTCCGTTACTGAGCATGTCTTTCAGTGGACCAATTCTGACATGATCGAAAGTAGGATGCAGCACAGCTTCAAGCCCACGCACCAACGGTATCCAACCAGCGCCAAGTATTCGTGCTGTTCGAGCCGCTGGACTATCCCTATTGCCAGAATCGTCGTCATACAATTTCCCAAACATGAGAAAAGCATAGAAAAATGTTAGTGCTGCATTTGCAAACAGTGCGTCGCTGTTTTCTGGCGTAGGGCAATTTATGCCTTCCTTGAAGCCCTCCAGCGCTTTGGAGTGGTGCTGCGCTGCGTCTAGAATGCTACTACTTTTGTTGGAAGGGTTTAGATAGGCGATATGTAGAGCAGTGAGACTGAGAATGCTATGCATTACATGAGGATGACCGAACCCAACTTGCGGAAGCAGAGTTTGCCACAGATAATCTAACTTCCGAGCGTTGATGATGCTTGTGCTCGTGACTAGGCACCAGTGATGCAATAGAGCCATATCCTTCATATCGAAGAGTGAGCTTGGTAGATGTGCGCTACTAGTAGGCATCGAGAGGACAGAGACAGCACTCGGAGAGTTGGCCTCAACAGAGGCTGTGCTTGAATCTACCTGCAGCGTGGAGCGTCCGGAAGGAGATAGACCACTGACGGCTGTTGGTTGAGTATATTCGCATACTTTTTCGTGCCGTACACAATGGGAACATCGAGGTTTCTCTTCGCCGCACTAAAATTACCGAATTAGGTTTTTTTAAAGGCCACAAATATTTGAGGCAGCAAAGCCTTGGACTGCCGAAGTACCTTAATCCTTCGACGTTTGCACTCTGTGCAACCACTCCGCGACTTCCGATGGGCTCGTCGGGTGCCACTCATTGATGACGAGCGAAAAGAACTCCTCAAAGTGTGGCAATAGTGGCAAATGTGGTGGAGGCGAATAACTTTACAATACTGCTGCCCAGGAACGCTCTGCGCCCTGTTGTGGCGTATGCTTCGGGATGTTGACTGGCGTTAGAAGAATCATGATACGAGGAACGAGGAACGAGGAACGAGGAAAATGTTCTGAGCGGCTGCCAAGCCCCGATGTTTGCATTGCGTAAGCTAGGATCCAAGCAACGTCTGTTCCGATAATGAGTGAGCCAATGGGTAACTGCGGATTGCGTCGCCCAAAACCGCCTGCATATCAATTCGAAACTAAGACTGAGTCATACAAAAGTAAGATGCAAAATGTTTATAGAGCGTTACTTTCGCAAGCTTTAGCGAGGCTCATTTACAAGGACATCTTTCAGTTTGCAGGAACCACTGTCTGTTATAATAGTCATGTGCTATACATAGTTTCGCATGGTCTATGGAGGAACTTTTGGATGACCACTCCTGTGTAAGGTGAAACGAATCTACATTAAATTCCAGATTCGGCCCGTCTAGTTTGCTTCAGCGGCGCGGAATCGGTTGTTGTTTGACATTGGCCCTTCTATCCACGCTGCAAAGATTTGACAGAAGCACTCACAGTTTTTCGTGCCATATCATTCCGAGGAAACTCTCCAGGTCGATAAACTCGTACTCGGAAAATAATTGATTCCATTCATCGGAACCGTCCCAGGCACCCTTAGCAATGCTCACAAGCATACCAACAGTGACTTGTTTCAGCATATCAGTGGCCTGTTCCTCCGAAACAGCCTTATGGCGCACCCCTAAATGCCACGTAGTCTCTAATTTTCCAACTTCCAGATCATGAATACTCGTTCTATCAATAGCAAATTCACGACCTGCAAGATACGATTGTCAGCGAGCTCGCTCGTTGAACACTGGCGTCCAAATGGTCAGACGAACCTCGAATTCTCTCGCCGATTTTGATGATTTGGGAGACGGAAATTTTGTTCCCTTGAATCCCGCCAATCTCGGGCCATTCGCCTTTATAGTCGACTGCTCTGGCCATAATATTGGCAAGATCCCGCACGGCAGTCATCGTGATCATAGCATTCTCGAACCCATCGACCACAATTGCACGTCGGTTCTGGAAGTCGAACACTGTCTGGAGTGGATCTACATATGTTGCCGTCTTATGAGGAAATGCCAGGTAATCTAGGAAGATGCCAGGTTGAAAGAGACAGTATTCGAGAACCTTGCATACAATGTCAGCATCGTTCAATCAGACGATAAATTTTTCCCATACCTTGCTGTTACAATTGATTTTTTTCAAGTATTCTCTAACCTTTTGTTTCCCTTCCCACCAGGCCATGTTGTCTGTTCCTGCGCTTCAAGCAATCAATCATTTCTCCTGCTAACCAGTGTTATATTGTACATACCTTCCATATTCACTCGGTGCGAACCGTTTCACGCCAGCTATGATTGCAGCATCAATGAGATTCTTTTGTGATTTTTGGTCAATATCTGATAGGATCTGGATGAAAGACAAGATAGTGTGGACTCCGCGCAAGTTTTCCACCAAATTGTTAACATCTTCGTAGTCTACAACTCGCCAAAATGAACTTTCTCCGAGGTTTTCATTCGAGGACTGCCATACAAGTCAGACACTGGATGTAAATAGGATCAGTAGGCCAACACTTACTTTGCGCGTGAAGCAAAGGATATCGTGCGAATTCGTCTTTGTTAACGCATCAATAACTTCTTTAGCAACCTCTACACAGGTCAGCATTTGTTTTGATTCGTTCTGCATTGACATGGGGTGACGCACGGCCAGAACCACCAGCAATAGCGACCTTGACCATACTGCATTAATAAGCGATATTTCTCTTGTTGAAAACCCCCACGTTGAATCTACGTGGACTGTACAGAAGAACGGATGAGTTGAGCAATAAATGGAAGTGTTTTGGCTGAGTATTTATGACCATGTCATTCGAATTGCTTCCGCCGCGGCGGAGGAAGAATCATTGCAATTCCGATTTTGGAAGGCGCTAATAGCAGTTGCACTAACTAGATACATTACATGGGGAAGTCAAACGTGGTTCGACCGCCGCGGCGGAACAACCCCTCCTTTCACAGGCCATTTGACAACAGCCCACGGACTTCATTCACATCAACATATTCTCCTGGACATTGATTGAATAAGGCTCGGACTAATGGCAACCGTAAACAACAATGCAGACACATGCACGGGGATGGATAGAGTGAGTACACGAATAAAACGGAAAATCCGAAAAGGCACTCAAAGTTGTTGGGAGTGCAAGAAACGGAAGACTAAATGCATATTTCCGAAGAGTAGCGATTCTATTTGCGTTGGATGCAAGAGTCGGCGAACGACGTGTATCGGCCAAGAATTTGATGATGATTCGCCCATGATCAGGAAACATGCAAGGCCTGAGGAAACTGGATCGTTTGTTGCACAGCCAATGCCACAAGGAAACCAAGTGCCAGGTACTACACCTCGAGCCGTAAATGCATGTACTTTCACTTATGATCCGTACTGTTATGTCATAACGGCGCTGAATTGTAAGCAGGATAGCAGTCTCACGAGTAGTCTGACTTTGGCCTCTCCGCGACATGCGGACACATACATTGCGGCTCCAAATACAGACAACTTCTATGCCATTACATCCAAAATTGCAGCCACTTGGCCCTGCGAACAAGACCTTGAGATTATCTTGAGTCTTCAAGCCGGGTGTTCAAATCCTTTCCACAGTGTGACCTGTACACCATACTTTAAATGTGTCTGCGACGACACCCCATCACCAAGCGAGATCCTGAAGCTCCCACGGCCAGGATCGCATCCAGTGCAATTTGCAAAGAAGCTCCTACTTCTGGCCATCTTCCTACAGTCCATCCCTTCCTGTTCTCAAGACACATCACTATATTTATCTGTTACTCCTCATGATTTGATGTGTTTAATCTCCAAGACTGCGACTCGATTGGTAACAAGCCATGATGAATTTGTCGAGTCCATCGAGGGAGTCGAGTGTATCATAATGGAAAGTATGCAACACAATAGTCTAGGTAGCCTCCGCCGTGCCTACTTATCCATACACAGAGCAATTGCGATCGCACTCACAATGGGCCTACATCGACACGGGCAACGTTCGTTGACGAGAACCCCAAACCCGGACAGCAATTCTCAACTCAGAATGGGACATATCTGGTTTCGTCTGGTTCAATCAGATCGTTACTTGTCTCTCATGCTGGGCCTACCATTAGCGAGACCAGACCGCAGTTTTGCGAATCAGGAGTCTCTGAACAGCTGCACACCCATGGAAGCAATGGGTCGAATCATTTGCGTAGCTTCAGAGCGCATCCTTCAGCGCAATCAAGTCGACATATTACATCCATCCTGGACTAAAGAGATAGATAATTTGCTACGAAAAGCCTCGAACTATATGCTCCCTCAATGGTGGTTAGTGCCCGATATATCATCTCATTCCACGAATAAGACTGGCGATACGACTCGTCTTATGTATCACTTCACTCATTACTTTCTCGTTACCCAACTACATCTTCCATACCTTCTCCAACGATCGGACGAAAACCAATACGACTACAGCAAACTCACAGCCATCAATGCAAGCCGCGAAATCCTGACGCGCTTCATCTTATTACGCTCTACGAAATCACGGGATGTTTTCTGTCGTGGTGTCGATTTCATTGCTTTCATCGCATGCATGGTACTATGTCTTGCACATATCATGGCCGGTGGCACCGGAGATTCACTTTATGCCACTTCCAACCGACCTGATCGAGCATTTGACTCCATCATACACCAACGCCTTTCCGATCGTGGTCTTCTAGAGCGAACACTCGAAATCATGGACAGAATAGTTCTCGACAGCCAAGATACGATTGCCTTAAAAATCGTACACATTCTTCGTCCTCTTCTCGTTATCGGATCTGCCACAAGCACAGACGACGCCATGTACTGCATAAATTGCTCTTTCGGAGAAGAAAGCTATGATCTTGGATGCAGTGGCGAGATGAACGACTCCGGGGATACACTTTGCATTTTTGTCCCGCATCTTGGAAAAGTGACACTAGAACGAGTGAACTTTACTGAGATGTTAAGTGCGGAAAGCGATAGGTTGGTCGATCCACCTATTCTCAACGTGCTTGGTTTGAATGAATATGCTCTTTCTGAACGATCACCATCACTTCTCCAGGACAACAGTAATGTGGAGAACATCCTTGTAAATGAGATGGAACCTGGAGACAACGGCGTAAGATATCAGTTATCAGAACAGTTTCTCACGCGACCGCCAGAAGAAACTAACTGGTTCTTACAAGATGTGGAGGCGACATTCATCGACTAAAACACTTCTGTTTTCCATCACTGTCAGTTTGCCAAAATCTCTATATTATGAACCACACGCATTGAAGCCTACACTGTACTAAGCACGCTGTTACAAAATTGATAGAAAAGATATATGAATGCAGTAAAGACTGTTTTATTGAATCTCATATATATGTATATAATTTCCGTTCTATCGCAGCATCGTGTGTATCGCTGCTCCCCTGACAATCTCATCCATATCAAAAAACAGTTTCAAGGACAATTTCCAATATTCCCGTAGATTCCACCATCCTTCCACCATCCTTCCACCATCTCTCCAAAATCCACTTCTCAGTCCGTACCTCCCACCTAAAACTTCACCCCCAACTTCCACCCGACCATCTCAGCCCGACTCCACAAAAAGCACCCCAAGCTCACAAGATAGCACAACAGCGTCCAAACCACCACACCCCAGTAATGTCCTCCAGCAGCCTGGATCAGGGCTCCTGCAATCGGAATTCCCGTCAAGGTTCCGAAACTCACGACTGTATAGCACGTCGCATAATACCTCCCATATTCATTCGTCTCACAGAGTTGTCCTACACAGACAGGTGTAAGTGAGATATTAGATCCGGACGCGAAACCGAAAATGAGAGCGTAGGCGATTACAAGGGCTTTGATGATCGTAGGGTTGTTAGGCGATGCGGTAGGATCGAGGATGGCAGCCGGGAGCCAGAGCGTTACGGTCGTAGCGGCGCAGAGAGCAAGCATGGCGATCATAGAGTTGAAGCGGCCAAGGCGGTCAGCAAGATACCCTGGTGCCCAGCGACCGAGGCAGGAGCCGGCATTAAGGATGGCGATGATTTGGTAGGAGAAGCCCGAGGACATTGTGCCGGTGGAGGTAGAGAAGGTGGTTAGGTATGTGATCGGGATGAAGAGTGCCCATTCCATGAAGTAGATTCCGGCTGTGAGGAGCAGATACGAGCGGTGTCGGAAGATGCGCAGATCGGGCATGACGGATTGGCCTGCTTTGGGAGGGAGGCGTGAGCGGATTAAGAGGACAGCCAGCGAGGTGCAGAATATGAAGATGAAGCCGACGATACGGGTTGACCAGGCGAATCCGAGCTTTGGGAGTAGTTGCTGGAGCATCAATGGGAAGATAATGCCGCCCATTGAGCCGCCTGCTGCGGCGATGCCAGTGGCATTTGCGCGCTTGAGGAGGAAGAAGTGGCCAACAGCGGCGAAGGCGGGGGTGAAAATTAGAGAGGTTCCAATGCCGCCTAGGACGCCGAAGACGATGAGGAAGTGCCAGTATTCTAAGTTGCAGTTAGTAAATGGGCAAGTACCTAGGTAGAAGAAAGGGATGGGGGACATACGAGTGCAGACTCCGAGGAGAAACATGCTCAAACACATGAGGACGGCACCGGAGAGGATGAGTAGACGCGGACCGTGGGCGTCAAAGAAGGGTCCAATTTGGATGCCGCAGAAAAAGGACAGGAAGACATAGAGACTGAAGATCCAGCCAATGGTGCTTTCGCTGTAACCTTTCAATTGGTGCTCACTGAGGTAGGAGTGGAAGATTCCGACCGTATTCCTATGTTATGTTAGCTATGCAAGAATCTAGTCGAAAAATTCATGCTACTCACATCATTCCAAATGCAACGATTGTTCCCAAGAAGCTGCCCAGGACAACAAGCCATCCTTGGAGTCCGCCCTCTGGGTACGTGACGACATCTTGGTCAGTCGCAATGGATTGTGTTTCTTCGTCGTTTGAACCTCCGTTACCATCCCCTTCATTCCCATCCAGCCCTTTCTCCTTGTGTGCCTGGGCACCTCCGCTTTGAGTTTGGCGTGAAGGGCATTTCGAAAAGACTTGCTCTGGGGTATCGCTTGGCGGGATAGTAAATTCGACCGAGGGCAGTGTATTCACCCTCGTAAGATGATGTGGTTCGATAATTGGTCCTGGCGTGCTGCCTTTGTGTTCGTGGCTCATGGGACGGGGGAATATGTAAACACTGAGGTGTTGATATTCGTTACGTCAAGAGACAAGATAGGAATAGTGTGAATGCGAAAATTTTCAGATCTTGGGATAATCGATGTTTGTATTGGATGCTGTCTGAGAGCGAATGACCTCCACCAAAACTCCAATGCGCGAACTTTGCTTCTTATCTCAAAGCCCAGGCCATATAATCAATGACTCTGTGATGGTGCAAGAGATGGAGAAAATCGCGGCACAAAAGCGCGGAATGGCGGGGTTCATATAGCCAGCACCGCGCCCCACAAACCAGAAGACATGGTGACTTTGCTTCGGCATAGGGCGTGGAGAATGCCATCGGAAAACGTGCCGACTGTCGGAGTCGGCCTCTCCCGATGACCTAAGCGAATCCCTTATTGGAGGAGGTGCCCGAGGAGCGTATTTGCTTTTATGTAACGCCTGCGCAAGGCTTGGTGGGCGTCCGACTGTTGAGAGAATGTCGCATGTAAGGAGGGGTCCACTGACTGGGAGATAGGACTTCCTGATGTTGAAGAGCTTGATTAGTTTTAGTTATTGTAGTTGGAATACCGACATTGCTTTGCCTTCGAGTAGACATTTGCCTTTATGAACCAATCAAGATTGAGCAATTGCTACCTGATGTTATCAATAGTTACAACCATGTCCTTAAAGGCATCTTGACAATACATCGATGACAAACATTCATTTGGAAGAAATCACAGATGCATCGGAATTCAATTTCATTCTTTCAATTCCGATTTTACCATGTGAAGTCCGATACGCGAGCTCCGATCGAAAGCAAATTCTCCGAAAAGGGAAATAGTATCCATAGTTGCAGGGATAAAATAAACGAATGCAAAATTTTAGAGGACGTGCCGTTGAATGCTAGAATGAATAGGGAGTATTGGGTCAATTACTTTGTGACAGAACTAGTGGTTCTTTCATCGCAACCACGACTAAAAGTAAAGTTGTATCCACCACTTATGCCATCGAGCCGGAACAAACAGTTAGCACCAAGCAAGATCAAACAGACATGGGAACAAGAAAACTTACGTTCAGTCCGGCCACACAATTAGTTCCGGGCAAGAAAAAGAATAATTTTGGTTGCCATTAATGTTATTAAGCCCTATTAAATCGCTGGTACCTAAGGGCCAAGGACAAATCTTACGAAACGTATATTTAATCGTAACAAACATGTAGTCAAGCTAAGGAACGTAAAGTCAAATAGTACCAAGGAAAATCATATGAAGGTGCTATATTCAAGAATTACATTCAATTCCACCAAGCAATCAGTCCCATGTACGGAAAGCAGACTCGGAATTGCAATTCCGGCCCCGGATTGAAGTACATGCATGTGAAAATGAGAAGGAAAAGTTGTCACAGAAGGCCGACGCTAGACTGGAAAAATGGAAAGAGACTAGCTGAGAGAGACTAGTCAAGAGACTATTTGTAATAGATTAGTCGGGCGAGAATAATTGAAAGAGCCCAGTAGAGGAGCGGTTGATTGTGAAAAGTGAACATAGGAAGGGCGACAGAGAGAGAGACTGCAGGCCTAATAAAATGAAACATGTAGTCGCGTATGGTCTTCAATAGTCGACGGAGAGA
The DNA here is from genome assembly GCA_020744415.1 of Dendryphion nanum. Taxonomy (NCBI): domain Eukaryota; kingdom Fungi; phylum Ascomycota; class Dothideomycetes; order Pleosporales; family Torulaceae; genus Dendryphion; species Dendryphion nanum. The sequence goes on along the minus strand of JAGMWT010000001.1, from coordinate 1,761,154 downwards.
AGTCGAGCAAGTCCTATAGGCAAAAACCAGTCGTAAACAATCGACCCAGGGGTATCGGGGTATCGGCAGGTTCCACAAAGTAGAGCACTTTAGTATTCGTACAAGTAATGGGAAGTCGCAAAAGACCGGTGATTCATAGAGGTACTGCAAGATTGTAGACCTGGGCAAAGAAGGGAAAGACTCGAGAATCCCGATGTTGTGCTCAAAACAATGGAGAGAGTTGGTCCGTCGGTGATCCGCTTCAGCGTCAACCTCTTCCTGCGGATCGTCCTCAAACTCTTCTTCCGCCTCAGTAACAGCCCATTTTAACCAGGCATAAATATATGGTGATGTGGTCGTGTCATGGGAGGTCGCATGTGAAGCAACATCTAACTCTGCTTTAGCGTCGACGTTCAGTTCTTCTTCCATATCAAAGTCGGACTTTTCTTCCTCTTCGACGTCTAACTATTCTTTTATATCAATATCAGATGCCTAGATATGGATTGTTGATGAGATGAGTGTACATTGGAACTGTGGTCGTGAAAACACTTCGTTCTCGCTATCTAATTGCTCCGTCGCTATGGTAGAGACCACAGTCTGTTTCTCACGTGCCGCACCGCCATCTCACCGTAGAATTCTGATTCCTCGTCGGTATTATATATGGTTGGGTAACAACGGTCCGCAGATTCCTCTGCCACCTTTTCCAAGCTGCGGCAAGCTTGATATCCCCCTTGCTCTCAGCAGTGGGGGAGTAAAAGATGGGAAATACCTCGTCTGCTTAGGTGAACTTAGTGGACTTATTTCCCTTCTTGCCGTAAAAGAGCTACTTCACACCCCTAGTAAGCAAACCCACAGTCCAATGAATGGACGTTGGCTTCGGGGGGAGGTGGTTCATTGGAAGGACGGTTGCAATGAGTGGGTGGAATTTATTGCGTATGGATGCGTTGCGGTCTTTAGTATCATGACCAATCAACTTCGGAGTCTAGTGCTTCGATTTCAACCGCTGAGAGAGATGAAGGAGCGGCGGTATGGGCTGGGCGATGTTCTTCTCGGGCTTGCGAGTGAAGAGTTTGAAACCTATCGCTGCTGTTGGCGGATGGATATGTCTAGGTGATAGGAGGCAGTGAAATCGAGGTGATGACAAATGAAGTGTCAAAATTGGGAGGCTCGAAGACGTATTCGAATGTCGATGTGAGGATGTAAGGATTTCGAGGACATTAGGTCGTCTGGTACCGTGCGTAATGTATGCGTCTTTGCGTGTTTTCGTACCCCACCACTATGGTGAGTCTGATAAGGTGGAAGGATTGCTGGCGGATATCATGATTGTTAGGTGTTCAGGTGACGTTCGCAATATATGTTTGTTTGATACTCAGCCTGGTGAATCCGTCACGGTAGGCTGCGGACGTGAGCGCGGATGCACCGAGGACGCACTCAAGAACAGGACAATTGATCTGAGAGGAGAGTCAATCAGGATCAAAATTAGAAGAAAAGAACGAATAAGTGGCGCAGCTGCGATGCAGTGTGGGTGTGGGTGAAGAAGCGATATGAGTGTGGTGGGGGTGGTAGGACAGCGTAGTGAAAACATAACTCCAGGCACCACGCGAGCTCAGAATCTGTCGGAGGGGTACCGAGAATAAACGAAGAATAACAAATAGCAATAAACACATAGGCAACGGCTGTCGAGAGTTGCAGTGGACTGGGCAGCAACTCCATCTCATCTTTATAGAGACGTGCCAACCGGATGTCACCCTGCCTCACCTTTGATAACATACTCACTCTATAGCTTCCACTCATTCGGCATGGGGATGCTCATGGTACCCTCTTCCATCCACGCCCCTACCCCCCAGGGCTTCACGTCCTGCGGCCACCACTTTCCAGCCTCTTTCTTCGCCAGTATCTTTCTGTCCACCCCGTCTGCCACACCACCATCCTCATCATTATCAGCTACCTTCACACTTCTCCCGCCCGCTTCAAGAACCTCCACCCAACAGCCCCTCGCCCTTGGTGCTGCACTCCCGATCTCAAACGTAGACCACTTCTCTGTCCCGACGAGAACATCCTCCTCCTTGACCTCACCATCCACCTTTCCCTTCGTAACCGCATACTTTTCCCCCTCAGCCAACGGCGGCTGTACATGCACGGTACTAACAGGTAACCACTTACTCTTAACTGGCACAGCAGGAACCCACCTCCACGGCCTCAACCGCACTCCGAAGAACGGCTCCGCTCCATCTCCCTCCACGGATCCCGGCGCATATACCTTGACAGTCATTTCCTGCGGTGGGCTCTGCCCTGCTAGTGTTTGAGGTGCGCTGAAGGAGAATCGTGCATGATGTTTTGGAATGTTCCAGTTACGGCGGCCGTTATAGACGGTAGCGGCGTTGCTGGTGGATACGTAGATGCGGGTAATGCGGAGGGCAGAGCGGGGGAGGGAGAAGGTAGGTGGCGTAGTGGATGCTGAGGTCGGTGTAGGGACAGAGAAGTTGCCTGGAATGAGTAGGAGTTCGTCGTAGGGGCCTGGAGGGAGAGTCAATATAGATACGGGTAATGAGGGAAGGAAGGGAGATAGGCAGAGTGGGACAGGAATGGAAAGAATAGGAGAGAATATAACACGAGAAATGTAGGCATATTGGATAGAAAGAAGACGACTAGACATGAGGAACACATAGACGCTATTTGGATACATTGCTTTGTGTAAAATAAAAAGCCATGAACCTAGATGTCTAGAAACTCTAGGGTTGCAAAGAAACGAGAAAGAAAAGCAACTAAAGAGAAGCTGCACTTCAGTTAGAATGGAAAGAAACGGAATGACGACTATGTTATACCAACACATGAGCTGAGTAAAAAAGACGGCAACCACACACTAAAATGCCTACGACACAAAAGAGCTGACCTTTACAAAGATAAAGAGAAAGATAAAAAGGTATAGCTGATACAGAACGAGATATACCTTTCGATCATAAGAAGAATCGTAGAAGTAGAGATGAAAACAAGTCTTCGAACAGTATATTAAACCGTGGCCATATGCATAACATGCCCCCAGAGAAACAAACACACGCCATTCCCCAACCCACATTCCCAGCAACTCCCACGCCAGAAGACATGGGCACAGATGAAAAGGAAAAGAGGCCAGCTGAAATAGTCCACAAGGATCCTCGGGAAAGAAAAAAGCGAAAAAGGAAGGTGGAAATCAAAAAAGGGAAACGAACCCACAGACCGAAAGAAATCACAAGACGAAAAAAAAAAAAAAAAATACTCACCAACCGGCGTATCCGTATATCTAACAATCATAACGACACCCAACCCGCCCTTAAATTCTCCCCTCTCTTTACCCTCATATCCAACCTCCTCCACTCCTCCTCTAACATCAACCCGATCATACACCCCCTCCGGCAACTTCCCCCCCAACGTCAAAAACAACCAATAAGATTCCGCCTTCGCGGTCCAGGGCGCCGGGGCCAGGGGCACGGGATGGAGCTGGGAATCTGAGGGATTGGGATCGGCCATAATGGGGGCTATGGGGTCTGGAATGGAATGAAATGAGGGGGATTTATTTTTCTTGCTGAAGACGACTGATTTGGTTCATGCACGATGGGGTGTTAGTTTTGGTGTTTGGTGTTGAAGACCTGACGTTGGAAATGTGGCTTGTGCGTTGTCGTCGTTGCGGGTCGCCGGATACGAAACGTACGTACGTGCGTTTTGTTGGCTGGAGTTCAACAACAGATGCCGAAAGCTCTTACCCTTTGTAGCTGTACGCGTACACTGTGCTAGTCCTTCCGAGTTACCGTGAAGATGGAAAGGAGATGAAATCAGAGGAAGAGAACGGTTCGCAACACGACAAAAAGGAAAGCGGTGAGATGTTGTTATGCGGTTAGTGATAAGAACCTCGGGTTCATGTGCTTAGAGTCTGGTTACCAAGGAATTCATATCTAGCAAAAAGTGCGACGGTTTCCGTTGCGACTCCGTCGAGTCCTCGAGTCTATCTCACCGAGTGCTTGAATGCTATAAAGCCGTGGTCACATCCACACACAATGCTAGTACGTGTCTGCGTAAAGAAGAAGAGTCACACATTTGCCATCAACCGCAATCTTCAAATTAAGTACCAAGGTACCTCGGTCCACGCCAAGCCCCGTTCACTTCCAAGCCTAGGCAACCTCGACGAGCCCAATCTATCACGTGCCTTATCGCACCCATCCATCCCGCATCCATCCCAACCCTGGAAAACCTCCGATCTCATCATGAAATCACCACCCATCACCATTCATCACCGCCTTACGCCTCTCCCGCTGGCCACCACACCGCACCACACCGCATCCAGACCTTCCCCCATCACTAATTAATCCCCCCCAGTCCCGCAGCAAACTCCCATCCCATCCAAGCGTGCCTTTCAAAACTTCCGCATGAATTATCAATCCAATTTCCCTCATCGCCTTCACCGAGGCGGTACACTAAGCAGTGGCAGGGCAGTTCTCTGTCACCGCCCAGACATGGCATGGCATCGCCGCTCGGCCGAGCCTCCCTCGCCAAGCGATTCCGCCCTAGAAAGAGAATCGGAACGGAACCAAACATCCACTCACTCACCCACTCACATCTGTTGAGAGGGGGGAGGGGACCCCTAGGATGCTTGGAAACCACATGTCTCAGCCTCTCAGCCAACCTCCGCCCGTCCCCACCGAGCTACCCCCGACGCAATTCCATCGGAGCCCTCCAGGGCGCTGATTGGCCAATAGAGCAATACCGAGTACATAATAGTTCCGCTTTAGAGAGAATGTCTTGCCGTGCCCGATCCCACTTCTCCAGACGGTCAAACACACAGCACAGGGACAGAAGGGAGTGGCATCGGTCAGCGTCCGGCAAACCACATGTCTGCATAACACATTGCTTTACGAACCGAACCGTCTGTTTTGCTTGCAACTGACTTTGACGCACATGTCCGACGCGTACTACTGTGTACCTACCGTACTGTGGCACTCTGCATGCCTGTCCTCCAGTGCCATGCCATACTATGCTCACGTTGTTCTATCCACCTATGCAAGGGCCGCTCTGTGTCGCCGAGCGAACGAACGATTGACGCTGTGGCGCGTGCATTGGTAAACTGTAAACGTGGTGGCACCGGCCCCGACACATGTCAGCCACGTGCGAGTGATCAAGCGCCGGCGCAAGGGATGCAAATAGTTAATGTTTTTGATGGGAGTTGCGGATCCGGAGTTTTAGGGGACCCAGATCTCAGCCTCGGTCGTTGTCGTCGTTATGACTCCTTGGGCGATCCGTGGTCGAACATGTGAGTTGGGATTGCGGTGCTGGTAGTGTACCAGCCGGGAGTGATGCTCGATGTGGGCTCGCCTTTGGGCGAATTGGCATTTCAATATCTGTATGTGTGGAGACAGAAGAGTGGGAACGTATCATCGGTAGTTGATGGTGGAAATGTTGCCAAGGTTATGTTGGATGCTAAAGTGATGACCTTCTAGAAGTTGTGGAGACATTTCATTAGTGCCGACGCGGTGGAGCAGGATCGTGACTGCTAGGCGTGCCTTCCCTGCTCGGGTCGTTGCGCAGGGTCTAGAAATTGCGCGTAAGCATGAGTGGTCTGGACTTCACATATTGAGAGTGGGAATATGTAGAGAGTAGAGTTGTGAACGAGCTTGAATAGTAGTCTAGCACGTTGGAGTGATTCCAAATGGAAGGTATCCACAAAAGAAAGATCCTAATGGAATCTGAGCAGGACCCAACAGAGTCGTCTATGAGCTGAAAAGACAAAAGATTGGGTGTATCGTGATTGAAAGCAAATGAGCCGATCCCGATCCGACAAGAAGCTTTTGAGTCCTGATTACTGAGTGAGAAACGCCGTAATGACCGCCACCACCAGAATACGAGCAGTGAAAACAGATAATTAAGGAATTTGGGCAATAACCCGTAGCCGCCGATGAAGCAATGATTAAACAACCAAAAACAAAAACACCTCTTTAATGCACATCAAGTCGTCATACCGGCTCCGCAGACCGGTCAAAAGAGATGTACGTCGAAGAGATGTACACGAATGAGTACTATCCAGAAGCAACAATTTCCAAAACTCGGGAATGTGCTGTTCTCGATACGGTTGATGTTCAACATCAAAAGGCGCCGGTCCTAGAAGCGGGGGATGATGCTGTTGCTGTGGGTTGCGAACTTTTGTAGTGCCGAATATGTAAACTTTTAGGTATAGGACATGCCGTGACGCCGAGAATTCCAAGGAGAATGAGCCGATCCGTTTTCTAATTGGATGTATAACGCCGGAGAGCCACCAGGTATCAATGCGATGATGCTGCTGAAACGTATCAAAATCAACGACCAATACTCTAGAACATGGATCCGTTATTGTCCATGCCTGGCATTCCGGCGCCTGCAACGTTGACATTGAGGCCCTGAAGATTGTTGTTCAGCGCGGTCAACTGCTGGAGCTTGAGTTCGGGATTGCAGTGTGGGGCGTGTGATCGGTGATACTTGAGTCCGTTCAAGTTCTTGTAGCGTTTTCCACAGACCTCGCAGCGATAGGGCTTCTCCTTCTCCATACCAATAGTGCCAGGGTAAGGGATGGATGTGAGGGGATCGACAATAGAAAATGATCCGTCCTCGTTTTCCTTGAGCTGCTGGTTCTGGTGGCCATGCTGTGCAAGGGTTAGCGATGAACGTAGCTCAAAGGTATGAAGCGCCACTTACCTGCTTGTGATACTTGAGCCCGTTCTGGTTCTTGTATGCCTTCTCGCAGCCAATGACTGGGCAGCGGAAGGGTTTGATCTCCTCGGGGGGGAAGGGAATCTGCGGCATACTTCCTCCAGCCAATTGCTGCTCTTGGAGCTTCCTCAACATCTCGGCATTGGTTCCCGAGAGACCAAGGTTCTTGTATGCTGCCTGCATCTGGAGTTGTTGCTGAGTGATGCCTCCAGCACCTTGTTTGCTGTACAGGCGCTTGCCAGGCTGGTCAATTGTGCCATCAAATCCGGGCATACCATTTCCGAAATTCATGTTGCCAAAGTTCATGTCCATACCTTGCATGCCCTGCATACCAATGTTGTTGAATCCGGCTGCGAAATCCATTTCGAGCTCTGCGGGCGTTCCGGGATGCGAAGACTCTGGCGAGCTGCGAGACTGGATATTGTGCATAGAGGCAGTTCCAAGGGTAGGTGTATTCACTGAGGATACAGTGGGATTGTTCTGGAGACCGAATTGCTGCGATGCAGCTGGTGTGGTGGGAGTTGAGGTGCGGAGTCCATTGTGGGCTTGCATGGTATTGGCCAAGTTGATATTCAGCGGCTGAAGCTGGCTCTGGTTCTGGTTGAACGGGGATGGCTGTACGGGGAAATGCATGGGCGTTTCTTCTATGGGCGCCAAATTGTCGAATGTGCTGTTGAAATCGTCCATATCCATATCATCAATCGTGTCCATATCTTGCACAGTGGACAAGTTGGTGCGACTGAAGCCATCTGAGCCGAGTCGCTGGGACCGACTTGCGCTCATGGAGCCAGAGCGTGGGTGGAAACCATGCTGCGTGTGCATCGCGGGCTCGCCCTGGGCCTGCGTCTGAGCCGCGGCGATGCCTGCTGTGGAAACGCCGGTGGTGGGGGGCATACCACCCTGGCCAGACTGCGAGGCGCGCGGGTTGGGTGCATTCGCATGCGTCTCTTCGAAATGCTGAAGGAGGTCATGCAGAGAGTCGAGCGTTAGGCCGCAGCAGGTAAAGTCCTTCATGAAGGCAGCTTCCATCTTGGGAAGGTACGACGAAGAATGGCAGGAGGGGGAATTTCCGTTGAAAGCGGCGGGCGAGGTGCCGGACATCATGATGCTGTTCGCCTAACGTTAGCCACAATGTTACGATTGCAGTCATTCAGAGCGCTGACGGAGCGAGAAGCGCGGGTGGATGCTCGCGGGGTATATGTTGGTGATACTTACTCATCGCGAATCCAAGATCCTACCGAGACGCCGCCCCAGCTCATGCCACCGGCGAAACTGCCCATGGCGTTGCTTTCTCGGCGTGGTCGGTCTTTCATAGAGATTGGTCGAGTGTTACTGCCGTAGAAGGAGTTGCTGAGGCCATTTATTGAGTCGTGGCGGCCTGTGATGCTGATGCTGGGTCTCTGGGTGGAGACATCGGGGTTGAGACTGGCATTTGGTTGGTTGGGAGTGGCGTTGAGGCCGCGGTTGGCATTCGCCTCGCGAATCGCGAAGGTGAGATTGGAGGTCTGGTTCTGGGGAGAGGACGAGTTGAAGCGCGGGGGCGTGATGTCGATAGGCGAGGCTGCGTTTGCGGCGGCCATGTCGGGCAGTGGCAGAGGTTGCTGCTGGGGACTCTCTGGGAACAAGGGAAAGCTGCAGTCTCCCGAGTCTTCGAAGAGCACGTCGGAGTCTACGAGCTGGCGGGGGACGGCTCCGAGCTCGTGCGGCTTGCGGTGCCACGAAAAGTAGAGGTCGCGGTTATTTTTCTGGCGCTCGAAGTGCGGCGAGGCAGCGGACTGGTCGAGGACAGGCGTTGAAATGGGTGTAGTCTCCGCGGTGGATTCTCGCGAAAAACAAAGGGAGGGCGTATCGTGAGAATCCAGCTTTACGGTGGGGATGCTGCTGCTGGGTGCAGTGGAGGTGGTGGGTGGCGGGGTGGCCGGCGGAGTGAGATGGGAAAAAGTTGTGGGAAGAGTCGCGGCGGCGTTCAGATAGTTATGGATGCGACGTGTGTGTGTGATTGAGTTGGCGGGGCCGGGGGTGGGTAAGAGTGCGTGGTGGGCGTACGGTTGGACGGTTGGCCGGATGGCGGATTTACTAACGGCGTCGTCGAAGGTTCCAGTGAAGGAGGGACGGACAGAGAGAGGAGAAGAGGACTGGGGCGAGTACAAATGTAGAGAGAGAAATCGGGTCGGCGAAGGCGCAATTGGTGATTGGGAGGATGGGTGAAATGTAAAGTTGCAAAGGGAGTGGGTGTGTGTCTTCTTCAAGACTCTCTCTCTCTCTCGACAAATATGTCAGTGTCCCGCGGGCAGCAGTTGGGATAAATAATAAAGTGAGCAGGGCTACTCGGGCGGTGACGAAGAGTGGCTCCTAGTCGGACGCTGGGTGGACTGGGACTGGTCGCGCACTGGCGCTCGTGCAGGACGACGGTCGACTGGAGCGCCTTCACACCTTGACCTCGCTGGGACTCGCTGGGACTCGCTGGAGAAGGCGGACTGGCTCACAATGCGGAACTGCACAGGGCAGGACAGGCTGGGCTGCGCGCGACTGGCACCGGCCGGGTCTCTCCCTCGGCGTGGTTGCTCTCAAGGTATCCCTGCGACGCGGGCGGGCGAATTATAATTGGGGGGAGACGGCGGTCGGATGGTTGCTCTGAGCTCTGATGCTTTGGTGCAGGAGTTGGAGTGGTGGTCTTCCGGGACTGTCTTGCTGGCGAACTGCCAACTGGTGTGTGTGTGTGTGTGCTGCAACTTTGACGAAGCTCGGCGATCAGCGAAAAAGGGTAGGGCAGAGCAGGGCAGAGCAGGGCAGAGCAGGGAGGGAGGAGAAGAAGAACAATACCTAACCTATCATGATTCTTCCATCTATCCTCAATCTTCTATGATGGGAAAGTGACGGGGTGATGGCGATACCGGGGAAGAGGAAGTACCGTCTCTTGACGGATAACGGATCACCTATGTTGCTGAATGTGTATGTAATGGGTGTATTTTGTCATGTGGTTTCATTATCACAATTGCTGTGCGTGTTGTCTCTCTCTCTCTCTTCCTGTACCGGGCCTGTCCTGTGTGGCTGCCATGATTTGCTCGGCGGTGAAGAACTTGTCAAGGCCGTACGAAAGCGAGCAGTAGCAGCACTCACGCACTGTAGCCAACGGCAGGTGCAGCCGTCCTTCTTTCTCTACTGCCCTCCCATCACGAATAGGCCCCTCGCTCCTTCCCATCTCGAGGCCATATCAAAAAGACAGGTGGAATCACCTAGTCTTGCTCGCATAACACTTGCTTGGTGCACTTCTGCTTCATGGCTGGGCTTTTGCTACTCCTGCGACAACTGCTTGTGTATCTGCTACAGAGGGTCGTCACTCTAGCCGCATTGGCTGCACTGGTGCACAGGAATTAGTCTCTTCTCTGCACTGCGCCGGCAGCGCCTGCTGCTTGCTGGCAATGGTTGATGCACTCCTACCAACTGCGGCCCACAGCTCCAGTCGCGCCTGCCGGTCTCTGCCCGCCGCCGTTACATTACACCCCCAGACCTCTCACCCGCCCGGAGCGCTCCTCTGCTGCATGTAGGCAGGAATTATGTACCGTTTGCATTCAGTCCTGTCCTCGCTGCCCAGAATGGGGCCTGGTGAATTTGGCTATTGTACTTGCGGGTGCCACAGGCCCCCCCCCCCCCCCCCCCCCAGCTGGCCTCCACTAATTGCTAGCACGGTGCGCTCAAGTGCGTGTAATTGTGTGGGTGTGTGTCTGTCTGCCATGTCCTCGAGATGCGCGACATGGCGGAAGCCTGGAGGGTATCGTCTGCACCTCGCCGTGCGCTCGTAGTCACCGCAACCCGGTGCCATCCATGATGATTCCATTCCATCTTCTAGAAGGGCGGAGCCGCACGTGGCCGTCGATGTTGTCCACGGGTTCCAAGGTTCCAAGGTTGCCCTCGCCAACTGCTCGTCGCCGCTGGGAAGAGAGCCGACAATGACCCGCAGTGGTCACTTCCGCTCCAAGTCCCGAGTGCGAGTGGCTTTCCTGCCCTGAACCTCGCCCGAGCGTTGCTGACAGCAACCAGCATCTCCGCGACATACAGCACAGTGTACAGTGAACCTCACCCAAAAAGCCGTAATCCACCATCACTCGTCATCCGTCATCCGTCATCCGTCACCCACCACCCACCATCCGCCATCCACCATCGTGTATCCCGATCTAGCTGGACCTGGCTGGACCTGGCCCAAGGGGGTGACTACGTACCTGCGTATTCGAAATCCAAAAACACAGACCATACTCTCGCCATCCATTAAGGCCATCGCCCCCAGCCGCGTCTCCTCTTCTCCCCTTCGTCTCCTCCAACGCCGCTGAGAGCTGCTGTGCTGCGGTGGCACTTCTCAACATGCCCGACGCCGTCGGCGATTGGTCTGTGTAATTACTTTTTGGCATGTCAAACCACCATGTCTTCCTAGCCCTCCTCCAACCCTGACCCAAGCCCGCCAAAAAGCCCACACGCAGCCATATACTTGGGGTTGATGCACCACCGCCCACGCTGTCGACGCCCAGACGCCCACGCCCAACAGTGCCCGCCAACAATGGCTTTCCAATATCACCCCTCCCCCGGTTCGACCCACACCAATAACCACCAAGCCAAGTCCTGTACGTACTACATGCGCTGTGTGTACATTGTGCAGTCCATGTACGCTACCCAGTACACAGTACAATCGTCGCCCATCAGGAGTCCAGGGCATGGAGGAACATTCGCATTGTCACTAACAAACCCTCATCTCATCTCATCTCATCTCCCCAGTCGCCCGCCGCCGTCGCCTCTCCACTCCACTCCACTCCACCCTTTCTGCTAGGGACTTTACCCCTCCATCACGCGCTACACTTCGCCCCTCTCTCCTTTCCCCTCTCCAGCCACTGTCACACTTCTCGCACATCCGTCGGTGGCTTTCCCACAATTCGTCCTTCCACCAACTTGCCCTGCCACTGTCTCCTCTGCAACCCCCCCCTGGCGGTTCCATGCATCCAAATCGAAATCAGACGCTCGGTGAGGTCGGCATCTGACAGCCAACGGCAGCGCATCCTCGCCATGTACCGCTCGGTTTCCCGGATTGGCCCTCGGCTGTTTGTCTTCCTTGGGATTCCTGGCTCCGGTTTGCCTCTTTCTGCAGACGTCAACCCTCCTCAAACCTCTGGCCAACTGCCAACATTAGCCTGTGGTACCTACCCACTACAGCCACTACAGCCACCCGGCCATCGAGATTCGAGGTACATGACATGCTCACATGCTCATGATGCTCACGATGCTGGAACACATTCACCAAAGCTCCAGACAATCACAATTCCCCCCCCTATTGCTCCCCTCCCTCCCCCCAAGCACTTTCCGATCGATCGCTGCTGCTCAGTACACCGTACGAATCGAGCCTGTATCGGCTCGAGCAGGCTATATGCGCGACAAGAGAAGCCATCCTCCGCTGGCCCCGTGCCAGTTTTGTCACATTCGAGACTGATCGAGACTGGGCCAACCTCACGATGCAGACATTGCAGTCATGGCAGACACGGTGGACCACGCTTGCCGCCGTCGCAGAAACCACTCCCTGCTGGCGTCGAGAGGTAGCGCGCTGACCGACGGCGCAACAAGACTCTTGGTGCCATGCTCAATAATCAAACGCCGCCATCCACATTACACTGTACAAAGTACGCTGCTGCATCGTCCAGCCGGGTTATTCCAGACCATGCATTCACTGATCGTGTGTGTGTGTGTGTGTGTGTGTGTCCCCCGTACGTTCCATGGCCCCGCGCATTTGCCAACCGCCGTTGCCGGAACTACAGTCTGAACCACAAAACAATGCAACAATCCCAATGTCACTCGCAGGCGAGTTGAGCCTCCACACAGGCATCAGCCCGTACTGTTACTTAGCCAGTACAATAGACCCCTCGTGATACTTTTGCCCGAAGACCGGAGCTCCCGCTGCGAGATTACCTGTCCAATCAGACAGCAACCTCCCTTGCAAATACCAATCTCTCTCCCGGTCGATTGGCTCTCTTCGCCTGCTGCGAGCCCCGTTCAGACCCTGCATCTACCTCTTTCCCCCAAACCTCCACACCTCCCACGTCCCAATTCGGATTCACATATTAATTCTGTACGTACTCTGCAGCGCGTTGACGTTGACAGCGCAGATCAGATCCCACGGTTCAGTCTTGTTTCAGGATAGCACAGGGACATCGAGCCGCCTCACAGTCTGCTTTCATCTGGCAATCTGCACCCGTGGGGCTCTTTGACCTTCCATCGAGGGAAAGGAACGTCGTTTCAACTTTCATCGCGGTTCGGAATGAAGCGGTCAGCGAGGTCAATTGTCTGTGCCAAACACCTAACCCGCCTGAACCTAGCCAAGCGTAGCCCTCAGCACGCGGAGGGTTTCCCAGAACGCCAACCTGGCCGTTCTGCCGGCCTGCGATCGCCCTCAGTCGGCGCCAGCTGCGGGTCCTGGTCTTGTCCTGACCCTCCTGCGGTCTGTCGTCCTGCACCTTGGCCTTTGCAGCTTAGCTCCCATCAGCTCCAGGATACTGGACGCACGCGAGGGGCAAAAAACTCAACCTCAACCTCACCTCACATCACATCACCCCACAGCTACCCTTTGAATGTCAGCCAAAAATTGGCAATTCCCACTGTCCAGAGACAATGAATGCATCTCATCTGTACCAACATTTGCGGCCAAACATGGAATTTCTCACATGCTGCCCTGGTTCCATCTCACACTTGCCCCACGCTTCCCAAAACGTTCAGCGAGGTCTATCCTGGAACCGCCTATTGCTGGGCAGGTGAGGCGAGCCTGAACCACTGAATAGGCCGCCTCATCCACCATCCGAATTCCAGGGACGCTTTGCTAGGGGAATGCTTTGCCGCATCGAGCTAGAGCCACTAGTCCCTCCTACAATTGTTGTAGGTAATCGCTACACCTGTCAATGTCGTAGCGTGGAGGTAATGTCCGCAAGGGGCACTTTTCCATACCATCTCAGACATCTGCTACGTTTCAAGCTTACCTGCGAAAGACACTGCTCAGGCTGACCGCTCGTTTCCCCTCCTGACATCCACTGTACTCCCCCCTCCAGTCTAGAACCCGAACCACTTCAGGGTCGATTCTGCAGTACTACTGTCTGTATGTGGGTTTGTGCGTGGTTGTTGGGCTGCAACCGGCCAAAGGTTAGAGCTTTCACAGCGGTGAAGGATGAAAGTAATTCCGAAATCGGACTCTAATCGAAGCTTGATCGTCGACTAACACCGCTGATCCGCATTGTCGAGATCGCGGCGAAGATCATGACGACTACTTTCTCGTGCCAGGAAGTGGGCACACGACAACAAGCTGTCCAGGTAGACTACTATCCCATGGCTTGTCATCATTTGCCAAACAAAACGGGACACGTACTCATTTCCGATGTTGCACGCGTGCCGGAATATTTCAGCTTGCGAGGTTGGGTGGGCTTATGTTCCTGCGTCCGTGAGCACGGCGGCAAGCCTAACTGTCTTCGTGGTATTCAGCGTCCCGCGACCTTGCTTCGACACGAGGCTTTTACGTGACCCGGTGTCCTCCCGCGGTGTGACCACGCTTTACCAAGACTCTATTACGAGATGGCCAATCCCAAATGGTTCATACCACTAATCAGTACAACGTCCCGCACGGCAAATGTTTTATTTTTCTATGTACCAGTGCCATAGTAGAATTTTCGCTCTCGCGAGCATCCTGACCGCAATTTGCTTCATTTCTGAATACTAGAATTGTGGGCGCCCTGCATAATCAATACAAGAATTAGCTGCACGATTCGACGACACGACGAACCAAAACACCCCTATACCAATCCCCAACTAACAAAGGCACACAACTCTCAGCCCTAGAAGGCGTATTCGGTCCGATGGAGACGCAAGATTCCGGACTTCTATCGGTCCGAGCCTAACTTCCCTCACTTCGGATATGTCACCTTGACCGCTGGCCGTTGTCGCGGGGACTACCGAGCCACGCGCGCAAGCAAGCGAAATGCACAGCATACGGAGGTTCCCTGGAAGAGACCGAATCACAAAACCTTGGTTTGGTTAGAGGGGTATTCAGAGTGTATTGTACCAAGTAAGCTTGCATGGGGGACATCGGCCCTATGTCTGGGAACCCCTCACATAGTGACGTCAAGGAAACGCATGCTGTTGAGATGCAGCTATAATCATCAGGCATAGTGTCATTGGATTCGGCTTGATAGATCGACTCAACAGCGACGAGTTAGAATCGTGAGAATCGCCACCCTTGTCCAACCGCATTCTTTCACACAAAGGCGGTTCACCAACACGGCACGGGAGTATTACGGATGGGGATCTACAGCTTACCTACTATGTACGTAGACATGACAGGGGAGAGAGTTGTAAGAAGTTTTTCGGCTTCCTCGATCGGGATATGGAATCCACTACAGTGCTCAGGATCGAGTTGAGATCCAGATTCCGATTCTCTATCGAAGAGTGTAAGGTACACATTCGAATTGCAATAGATACGGAGTAGCGCCTATAACCTCGGTATCAGCAATTATCGTTCGCATCATTACCACGCGATACCGCAATCGTGATGCAACCGGGGGTGGCAAAGTGCTTAATCGGAGCGATAGGGAACCTTAATCTAACAACCGTTCGGTGTCCCCCCAAGATGAGGGGGGAGGGGTTCGCTTTCGTAATCTTTGGGTTTGGGGAGAGATTGGATCGATTCGGGCGGACGGGCGCGCGTGCTGGAGTGGTCACTCGCGAATCAGGATGACGTTCGTAACTTTGGGATGGGAGATTGACATTGGGAATTGCTGGATTAGGGAGGTTTGTGTTTTGCTAGTCAGTGTTTCAGGTCTAATGATTCAGTAGAGTTTTTCGAGACGTTTTTGACATTTTGGAACTAATTTAGAGATGTATATATGAACTTTATACGAGTCTCAAGATAGCATGTAAGTTCGTATAGGGATATTGGAAGAGACGCTTGGTACCCTTCAATGGATGCAAGGTGATTGTTTCACGGACGTATTCTCGATCAATTACTGATAGGTTTGGGGCAGTTGATGGTGAAGAGCCTGGCGCGCTCCGCTTTCCTTGTTTGGATTTCATTGTTTTCTGTAATGATTACGAGGCTGGGTTTTGGTTGGGACAGGGGCTGGGGAAGGGTTGTCCTACCATGCTAGGTCTCCCCCGATTATCTGGGTTTGTGACAAATATGTCTTCTTGCTAACGTGTTCCCCGCATTGTTCCTTGCTTTCCCCGTGGGGGGTGTTCCTTCTTTGTTCTGGTTCCCTTTCAACCGTTTTACAATGATTCCCAATTTCCAAACACTCTGGAGCTATTCCTGCTCCGCACCTTTTTTTCTCATAAAGTACTGTAGGGTTGTCGCTTTATTATTCCGGCACGCGTCCATCGACCATATTTCTCAAGTTGGATGAGGGACTGGACAGAGAATGAACGGAGTATCTATATTGCCCATCTCACCATGTACCTAGACACGATGCGTGGCATCGATCGTAGTCGGTCCCATCTATATACATGGGATAAATCGATCGATGTCCAATGAGATGTAAAAAGTGCTAGAACCTTGGGTAAGAGGTGGGGATTGTGGAGATAGCTCCAATTCTAATCAATTCTCCTTAAGGAATATACAACCAACGGGCGCCAAGTGCGTTGCATGAAACTTAATCTTCTTGGTTCCTTACATAAATACTAGTTGTTAGCCAATCAAAAGCCTACTATACGTCAGATCGACATCTATCGATGTATCGATCGATATCCGTCCATTTGAAATGCCTAGACCGATCAGATGGGAATCCATCGATGCCACGCACAGTCTAAACACCAAGCACCAACCCTGTTCTACACTCAGCCACCAGCCAATGAAAAAAAAACATTGACTCCAGGTGAACAGAGTATCCCATCTCCATCACCCATCCACCTACCATCTATACAAACCCCAGCCGCCAACCCTCCAATCCAACACCTAATTCCCTAAACATACCTCCCCCAAACCCAATACCCGCCGAACCTCCACTCGCCCCCCAAAAAAGCCGGCTCCAACTCCTCCTTCCACCCCGCCTTCCTGAACCCGCATTTCTCCATAACCCTGCGGCTCGCCGTGTTGGCTTCATTGACACCGGCTTCGATGTAGTTGAGTGCGTTTGTCTTGTGGAGCGAGCAGTAGGTGGTGTAGGCGGCTAGGAGGGCGAGGACGGCCTCGGTGGCGTAGCCGGAGGACCAGTAGGGGCGGAAGAGGGAGTAGCCTAGGGCGCGGAGGTTGAGGGGGGTTGTGAGGGGGATGGGGTGGTGGATGGGTGAGGGATGGGGGGGACTGTGGGATTGGGGGGGAGGTGGAGGGATACGGTTCCTATTAGTTTCCCTGGGTTGGATGGTGAAGGGCTTTTGGTAGGCGGTGTTTGGGAGGATGGTGGGGATGAGGATGTGATGTTGGTGTCGTCAGGTGTTTGAGTGAGGAAAATGGCAAAGCACCAGGTGTCTTGTTCGGTTATGTGTTTTTGCATCCAGGCGCGGGATTCGGGGAGAGAGGCTGTGGAGCCGTGGATACTGGGGATGGTTGTTATTCACTGTTTCATTTGGAGGCGTTGGGGTAGATGAGAGGGAAGATAGATTGTGTACCTCCAAGATGTAGCGTCGGCATCTGTCCATTTCTCATGGAACCATTGCAGGTGTTGGGACCCTTCTGTTGTGTCTGTAAGACGGAGGAGGTGGAGGCGGGGGGTGGATATTTCAGTGTCCATTGTTTTTCTTTTTTATCGGTTTTGGGTATAGTGAGATGGATGAAGATAGTGTCAGTTGGTCAGCTTTGTACTGTTGTGATGTTCTGGGCGATGGATATGTGTCGTAATCTGTCGAACTGGATCTCCCCTTTTCACATTTCTCTTCTCCTAAAATTCAGCAATCATGCATACAGATCCTATTTCATGCTAATGAAATCGAGCATAGAAGAGGGATGTGAATGTAGAGGGAAATATACCGTCCTGAATAATATTTATGTATGTATCTGGACTCCAACATGGTTGACTCATACTTACACTGTGTGCATGAGTTGTTTTCTCGAGTAAGATACTGCATGGCAATGTCACGCTGGATCGGTAAATGGTTTGATGATCAGAACGGCATGGATACATATGTCTCTCAATTAGGAAGGTGAGTATCATTCCCACCCTCTAACCTCCAACTTCGCTTCTCGGGCGTTCAAAATCCTCCATCTCTCTTCGCCTTGCGCTCTAAATACGCACGTTTATGAAAGCACCTGTTTGATTCGCAAACGGTTCCTTGTATCATGCTTGTGCAATTTTTTTCGTAGTATCCGAGGGTGTTGCGGATACGAAATTCGGGGAATACGAATGTGTGACTCAGTGATGTTGCGTTGGTTGCCTATTTGAGTTAGGCGAATGCATGGGTAGGGGATTGGAGAAATGGAGATAGGATTGTGTAGATGAATAGTTTGAGAAAATGGGCATAGTTGGGGGTAGATTTCAATCTTTTTCCTCCTCCTTCAATCATAAATACATATCAAAATCCAGGACACTTCAAGATTTCGCGAAATCCTCAAACCGTGAACTATTCTCCGCATACACTGCCACTCGGACATACAATTTTAAAAGGATGCAGAAAAGTGCCTGAGTCGGAGCTTCGGAAATGGAATTCATGCCGCGAACGACGGGTTTTTGTTTGAGTTGCCGGATTAGGAAAATTGGTGGCTTTCTTAGAGGAGAAAATGCTGTTATTGAAGACTCTCTAATTCCAGTTGCATATCACATGGATAAAACAACTTGCTCGAAACGAGCGCTTTGGGAAATGGATTTTACGCTGTAATCGACAGATTTGACTCTAATTATGGGATTAGGAATTGTTTATTCTTTTACTTGGTCTAAAAGAGAAAATGTCATGCTTGTAGAGTCTCCAGTTCCCGGGTGATGCTCAAAGTGGATGGGAAAACTGCCCCAAAACGGACTGCAATGGAGACAAGAACAACACGGCGATCGATTTTTTATTCAAATTGCCTAATTAGGAATGTTGAATAGAGCGAGTACAGTATACAACTCCATTCATCCTACAACTTCGGTCTCCCATCCTCAATACTCCCTCCGTACCCCCTCCCCTGAAGAAACTTCACAGGAATCTCCCCCTCACAATCTCTCAACCAATCCCCAACACCCTTTGCAAAACCATCCAACCTTGCACTCCCACTCACTCCGCGCCCCAACATACCATACACCACAAAATGCACTGACAATATCCCCGGAAACTCAACGCGCTCAATATGATAACTCGGATCCCAGGAATCGGCGAACATTTCTACCATCCGCGGGACCGTGAGGTACGAACGGAGCCAGTCCCAGGTCTCTTTGTAGAGAGGAGAGGAGGGGGGATAGGAGGAGGGAAGTGATGTAGGAATGAAGAATCCGATGTTGGCATTTGCGCCCTTGTCTCCTGAGCGTGCGAGGACTATATTCCCTATCCTTGCCTTCCTCGTAGGTCCAAAAGGCAGAGTGGATAGATCCACAGGTCTGCTCGTTTCGTAGCTCGTTCGCGGCTTCAACTCCTCAAATCTTTCCGGTGGACCTGGAGATAAAGACTCAACAATATATTCATTTTCTTTACGTCCTGTGATTAGATTCGCGGATGTCTTCAGACTGCTTTGTGAGTACAGCGCTGGATAGTACGAAAGGTATGGTTTTGGAATAGCAGCACGGTTATCGAGAGTAGAGTGGAATCCTGAGTAGTGCTGCATTGCATATTCACCCAACAGAGCTGCGAGACCGAGATTGATTGTTGGATCGGAGGTTTCGGCGAAGATGCGTAGGTAGGTTGTTGAGGCGAGTTGGGAACGTGGATTGCATTCGGGAGTACCGATTCTAGTATTCACAGAATTAAACTGGTGGTTTATTTTCGGACGGAGAGTTAGAAGGTACGAGGTACTTACCGTTGAAATTCTAGGATGTCGAATTTATCGGCGATTCCATGATGTTGGAGACCTTTGCGGATCATGCGTTCGTAGAGATCATATTTCTTGGCAGTCGCGTAGCCTGTGGCGTTGAGAAGGATTTCGGATTGGTAGCCTGCAGCGTAGAAGATGGCGAGTTTAGTGGTAGGAGGAGGTGGATGGCCGGTTATTCCTGTGACGCGGACTCTGGAATAGCTTTGTTAGGCCATGTGCTTGGAGAAAATTGAAAGGGGCGGGTAATGAACATACCTATCTTTCCCAACCTGTTTGACTTTGGCGTTACCTAGGTACGCCTTGACATCGCTGTTGAGATAAATATCGCCTTGTAGTTCGTAAAGCAATTGTGCTTTGACCTGTTCGCACCATAAGCACACCTTCGCACTAATTCTCTTCTTTTAGTGTTAAACTCACAGTATCCTCTGTTACAAATCCATTCCTCCCTCCATGTTTCGTCACCACACAACTCCCATCACTCTCGACCTCCGCAATACCAAACCCAATATCAATCAACGTATCGAAATCATACTCATCAAACCCCGCAAAATTGGCGCCTGTCACGTAACCACTACATTCGATCAAGTGACCCGCGATGAGAGACCCTGCAAGGAAGTCGTACGCGGTGCTCGACTTGGAAAACCAGAACTGGGCAGCGCCGATTACCTAGAATGAAAGTCAGTGGGAGTAAAGCAGTGTAACTGGGAAAGGGCGGAAGAGTTCGGGTGATAGGTTGGTGGCTGCTTATGGAGGTGGAAAAGGGTGTGGACTGTAAAGCTGCCAGAGCGACATGGCGACGGCAAAAGGCATCATAACTGGGGTGTGATCTTACTGCACTTTTCTTACACAATTACTTGATCGGAAAATATGAAATACTCACCGGACTCGCGTCAGCTACTCTTCCAGCAACGATTATGTCAGCGCCCATTTCTAGGGCCTTGACGATTTCTCTTGCTCCTAGATACACATTTGCGCTTACAATGGGCTTGTCATTTTTCTGTAATAGATCCAATGTGCGCTCTGAATATTTAACGTCTGGGTTTGAAGAGTCGAAATGGGGAGGTAGGGAGTTGGTGGTGGAGATCAGGGTGTTAACTTCTGGGAGGATGTTGTCACCGAGAACGTAGGCAACAGTGAGGGAGAGCGATTTGGATTGTACCTGTGATTTTTGTTAGAGAATGGGACTATTTGGGGGCTCTAAAAGGGGGAAGATGGTGTTAAAGTGTTGGGTATCGTGCTTACCAAATCGTGCACTTTCTCAGCAAGGCCTTTCGGATTATGCGCACCACCATTGATGATGAGCTTGATGCGTTTCTTCGCGAGTAGATCGATACTCTGTTCAATGCCATCCCATGCTGTAGGTTCCCAGCCTGGGTGCTGCCCTTTAGCATGCGCCTGTGCGTTCTCCGCAATGTTGACTTCTGCATCGTTGTGTTCCCATTAATAAAACGAACGTACCAATGGTCAAGCGAACGAATGTGGTTGCCCTGGTACATACCTGCCAGATAATCGCCCGTGATGAAATCTACATCCCCGAGTTCAGCCTGGTGCCGCATATGATAACCAGGGTCCGCTGTTCTGCGTCAGCAAATGCAAGATTAGATGAATACTTCTCAAGCGCATATGTAGAGATACATTGTCATACCTCTATATCCAGAACAATTCGCAATTCTGACTGGACGTTTCCCCCACTGTGTCGTCCACCTTGTTGCATAATGATTATCCGAAAGTAATCCCATTGCTAATTCCGATTACGTCTACAGACCTTATCCTTTGTGTAACAATGTGCTTACAGCAGCTATCTCTTGCTTCTTGATGCTCAAGCGTGACACTGCTCTCCTTCAAGCAAAGGAATACAAATGATCTGCTGTTTCAAGCCTTGGCAAAGAATGCAATCCTTTGGGCCACAATATGGATTGCATGCGCGTACTCAAGTTCTAAACATCCCTTGTATAGGCGCCTGCTCATCCCTCTCGTGCGAAAAATAATAAGCATACCTAGGTATAAAGCAAAGGGAGGGCGCCCACAGCACATGACGCGGTTTGCACTCACCCCGCTAAATCGATACCCGCAGCCTAGGCATTGAATTTTCTTTTCCGAGGTCAAAAACCTCCAAGGCCATGGTCGTGTTTGGGATGTTAGTTCTCTATCAATCCCCTCTCTTTACTAATCACACATTGTAAAAGTGAATAGAGTGGCTGTTCTGATTGGTTGGGTGGGACGACTCGACTTTGTCGACTCGCTGAGACAGTTGACCGATCCGAATCCAACCCTGCGACTACCGAAAAGAGTAGTTAGCATCGACGTCGAGAGTAATAATATCGAGGAGCAACCGAAGCGTTCTTCTGAGATTTCTGAGAGTCACATGAATGTTCTAGGCGACTGGAGATGTTCGTGCTCGGCATTTAGAGAGAGCTGTGCGACGATACGAGAAATCTGAGCGAGAATATACGAGACACGTGACTTGGGGCTACCTAAAGTGCACTTGTGAGACGTATAAGAATCCGTGGAACTTGAGTAGAAAGCGAGTAAGAAGAGAGCCAGAAGATCTCACAATTTGACCTCGTCGTACTCACTCTCACCAGTAACCCACCTCTTCCTTGATACCGAATCTTTTACACCCACCATGACGACCAACGGAGCCGTTGCAAACGGAACCGCAGCTTCATATTCCATCCCCGACTCCACACGCCAAATCTTCGAAACCGGTATCCTCCAAAACCCCCTAATCGCCCCAACCCTCCCAAAAGAAATCCAAGAATGCGCCCAACCCATTTCCTTCACGGGTACCCCCCACCCCAGCATTCCCATAAACTGGCGCTTCGCCGAATCCATCTCCGCACTAAAGGGCCTCGAAGCCGCCATGATAAATGTGCTCCTGAAACGAAAATACGGACTCGAGCCTCCAAAAGCAGTCATTAATACGGATCATGCGCAACTGTTCATTATGTCCATTCTCCTCAATACAATCAATCCCGAGGGCGACAACATAACATTCGGATCTGCCACAACAGCCGCTGGCCGCGCCGCATGGCATAAATATTTCAAGAACGCCGATCTGCACAATATGAATAGTTCGCAGTATCGCAGTGCTGTGACAAATATCTATAAGACGAAAGACGGGAGGTTCTTTCACATCCATGGTAGTATGAATCCGGAGCCGACACAAAAGAGTCTGGGATTGCCCGGGGACATGGAATCGAATTCTCCCGAAGAGAGCTGGGGGCCATATGCGGAGAAAATAGTGCAGATTGATGCAGAAGAGATGCAGAAGTTGGCGTCAGATGTGTACAAACAAGCGGGAACAATATGCTGGACCAAGGAAGAATACAAGATTAGTGAGCATGGAAAGGCGAATGCACATGTTGGTCTATACGAAATCCACTCTGTGGAAAACAAGAAGCAGAAGCCGTCTTGGTGGCCCGAGACACCTGAGACGTCCGCAAAGAGACCACTTGCGGGATTGAAGGTGGTAGATTTGACGCGGGTTATTGCCGCCCCTGCAGTGACGAGAGGCCTGGCGGAGTTGGGAGCCAGTGTTATGAGGATTACGGCGAAGCATATTACGGATATGTCTGGACTGCACTGTGATTTGAGCTGGGGGAAGTGGAATGCGCATCTGGATCTGAGAGAGGAGAGAGACAGAGAGAAGCTAAGGGAGCTGGTAAGAGACGCAGATGTGGTCGTTCAGGGTTATCGACCAGGTGTATTGGATAAGTATGGGTTCTCGCTTGACGGCCTGCTAGAATTGACGAAAGATCGGGAGAGAGGATTGATTGTCGTCAGAGAGAATTGCTACGGCTGGCAAGGACCATGGTCGTATCGCAGTGGGTGGCAGCAGATCAGTGATGCCAACACGGGCGTCTCAATGGAATTTGGAAGAGCGATGGGTAACGATGAACCTGTTACACCAGTCTTTCCAAATTCTGATTACTGCACTGGTGTGTCAGGTGTCGTTGCGATCCTGAATGCTCTTCTACAAAGAGGGGCAGATGGTGGTTCCTACAAGGTTGATGTAAGCTTTGCCCATTCATATTATATTTATGAGATCCTTTATACTCACTAGCCTAGATTGCCCTGAACTACTACAACCAATGGCTTGTTAATAGCGTTGGCACTTACCCAACTGATATCTGGGAGGATGTATGGTCGCGCAACGGCCGTCAGGTTTTCCGCCATTACCACCACATGCAATACACCCTCCCTCGTTTCATCAAGATGCTCAAAGAGAATTCGGGCGCAGTCCTTTTCAATACAAACTTCTTCGAGAAGAGATATACCGGTGCAGTTGGGACAAACATTGTGTGTCCGAAGCCGATTATATCGTTCCCAGATGGCGTTGTGCTGTTGAAATACAACGTTGGGACACGGAGCAATGGGGTCGATCAGCCAAGGTGGCCGGAGGACCTGATGACTGAAATTGTTACATAGAGGAACAAGTAGAAATTGGCGAGAGGAGGAGATGCGGCGGTCACTGTTTTTCGTTAGAGTGTTGTCACAGTAAGATGCAATTGATTTGGTTCTTTATATGGGCCCATAGAAGATGCGAAGGGGCTTTGGAGTCATCCCTTCAGACTTTATATTGTTGAATGTATGTGTGTTCTTCGGTATGAGGGCTTCGCGGGTAAGGAAGATAAAATCGGAAAAGCCGCCCACCACAGTGTCGAAATCTTAAGTTGGAGGTCAATGGACACCGTCTTCACCTATTATGCAATGCCCACGAGGGTTTGTGCGCCCCTGTAATATATCCAGCAACCCAAAATCGACAAGTCCAAGGGTATCGTACTTAATAGTCTCACAAAATAACCATATTCACCTTTCCAGCTGGTCGTCTTGTATCCTTTCGTCTGTCTCCAATAGGAATTATTCTAGAATTCTGCTCTGACCGTTTCCAAGATCTTCAAAGCGGACATCATCCCATTCGTCTCCTTTTTTGTTTCGGTTGATTTCTTTCTTCGCCTCTGCAAGCGCATCCTCCAGGGTCCATACCTTCCGCTTGAGAAACCAGCCTATTAATCCACCACCTATTTTTACTTCGTCATGCGTCGCGACCCAGTATTTGGCGCGAAGCGTTTGTTGTGCTTTGAGACCATTCAATGCGCCGAGGTTCAGTTGTTGTGCTGCTGAAATACTGACATCATGCAGTCCGTGCAGGAATGCAAGTGTGTGTAGTGGTGGATCAGCCTGAGAAATTACGTCCAACGCCTCGTATTGAATTCCATGAGGAGTGTAGATAACACACTCAGCAGCATCTGCGTGAGATGTGGTTGTGACAGGGGAACTGGGCTCGTCACCGTGGATAGAAAGGAGCGACGAGCGTTTCTTAGGGGTTGCGGGGAGGAAAGGATGTGTCGCGAAGTTGATAAGAAGAGCAGAATGATAGTATAGAGCATCATTTGAGGTAGTGAGGCGTGAGATAGAGAGCCAGGTGGGGAGCGGTGGAAGCGAGTGGTCGTGCCAGTCGCAATTATCCGATGTGAAGGTTGGCGTCGTGAGGACAGTGCGGAAGTGGCCGAAGGAGGATATGAGCTTTGCTGCTTGCTAGTGTTTGTGGTATTAATATTGAAGTCTGATGATGTTGTTTGATGATGGCGCATGGAACTTGGTCTTACCTCAGTCGCAATAACTGGCACATCTGGATGCACTTCCAACAATGTCTCCTTATGACAATGATCCGTGAATTCGTGACTGATGGCCACTACGTCCACAAGGCTAGTTTCTTCTGGGACGGTTCCTGCTCTTTTACGCTTGCCTAGCCTCACTCCACCAGCAAGAGTTTCTATCTGCCGACATATCTCCTCGACCTCTTGCACACTCTTCACTTTGCTCTCTTCACGATGGAACTGCTGTGAGAACCAGCGCGCAACGTCGCTCTGTCCTCCGACAAACCAAGGATCGATAAGGATGTTGTAGTATATGCGACCACCGTATTTCACGGCTGTGGCAGGACGCGGAATCTGGAGTAGCCAGGACGTGTCGGCGTTAAGGTGATGGAGGATGGGACGGCGAGTCGCAAGAGCTCTCACGACGGAGTCGCGGATCTCCAGGTGTAATTGCGCAGAGGGCGCGTCCATTTTGGGCTTATTATGAGGATCGCATCGCGGGGTGGGATTAGGAGAAAGAGATGGCAGGATGTGTTGGCGAGGTTTGTTGTTGTCGAGCCTCGAAAGCAGCGATGAAGACGGTGACGACGTGACCGTGCATGGATGCCCTAGCCGGTTGGTGAATGCACGGACGGCAATCCGGGGTAGCTCCCCGTTGGCATTTAGGGCGCTGGGCTTTCACTGGCAAGCATGCAACTCCAATCGATATCGCATAAACGCTTGTCTCTCAAACCAACTCACAAATCCGCCCAAGATTCTTCGTATGAAGCCCTTTCTACTGTAGTTGCAGCCCTGGCTTGACTCTGTCGAGCTGAGCTTCGGTTACGCGACGACGCGACGCGCCACCCATCATGCTGTCCGCTGTGTAGCAAGCCATAAAGCCACAGCTTCTCGCCGCCCCATCTTCAGCTCTGTTCCCTCTTTCACCTCGCCCATCATGCGTAACGCTATAACTCTCCATTCGCGCTTATTGCTTGCCTCTGTAGCTTACGTTGGTGCTTGGAACACCGATGGTATGCTCTATGCTTCCCCACCTTCAACTCATCCTCGAGTGCTGATCATATTATAGTCCATAACCAGATCGGCCTTATGGCCGAGACCTTCTTGACCCCTTCGACTACATCCATTCTCTCCCAAATCCTCGAACCTCAATACAATGGTTCTATAGGAAGGGCTGCGGCTTGGGCCGATGCCTACGCCCACACTGCTCAGGGCCGCTTTTCCTACCAATGGCACTGGATCACGACCCACGACTCCGCACCATCTACCTGCGGCCTAAACTATACGAATGATTGCACAACAGGTGGATGTGTTGTCTCGGCCATTGCGAACCAAACACAAATTCTTCGAGGATGTATTAAGGATGTCAAGAAAGGGGATCTCCAAAAAGGTGGTGCTTCGAACCAAACCTGTGCCCAGGCCTTGAAATGGGTCGCGCACTTTTCCGGAGACATTGCCCAGCCACTTCATGCGTCTGGGAAGTTAGTAGGAGGAAACCGCTTTAATGTGAGCTTTGCGGGTGCAAAGACTCAGTTACATGCTGTAAGTTGTATACATATCCTGTCTGTAGAGAATCTAACATGAACATAGGTTTGGGATGGATATATCCCCTACCTCGCCGCCAACGTCTCCCACCCGTTCTCTAATAGCACACTCGCACCTTTTTTTGCCGGTCTCCTTGAACGTATTCACAAAGACGAGTTCTTCGAAGCACCGTACTTGTGGCTTACGTGCAGCGACCCATCTACAGCAGCAGATTGCGCCGCCCGCTGGGCAACAGAAACTAATAAGTGGAATTGTGATTACGTGTACAAGAATCTCGAACAAGGCGAGGATGTAGCTGCGAATGGATATGCCAAAGGTGGTGTTCCCATCGTCGAATTGCAGATCAGCAAAGCAGCCTTGAGACTGGGCACTTGGTTGAACAAGTTAGTCGAAAGCACAGGGTCAGATTCGCCCAGTCAAGAGCAGGAAATAGTATGGGAAAGGACCGAGATGTGAGCATTGTATTGGCAGATTCTCTACATACTCCCAAGTCCCAATATAGGATTTCCCACTTAGTCCAAACTCATCTTTTTATCAACCAATCATACCCAAGATTTAATCTCTCCCGTTCAACTTTTCAACAACGTAATACCTCAAACATGTGGCATTACTCATATTATATCATGCCTCACATACTACGCATTCTCGTTGTCGACAAATTCAGGAAAACGGGGTGGAGCAGGTGTAGAAAGTGTTGATGGCGATCCGTGAATCTTGGCGATATTCAGATGAAGATTTGCCGTGTTTGCTCATGTACTATTGATACAGCAATCTACAACGACTAGAATCCCCAAGGAATATGTATATCAGGAGAACCAGGATAACTCAGCTTTGGTTCAATAGACACCTCAGGACCTGGCTATGCAAGCATTTCGCCGAGACCAGTAGTCAGAGCTTCGATTTACTAAGCCACGGTTTATCAGAGGGAGGGAACGCCTTCAATTAAAATATCCGTACGAAGTAGGACAAGATACCACAAGGCTGCCCAGTAGAATTTCGTTACCATCCAAGTTATCGTCTTAGAAATATGCAGCCTGAGTGGGGCTGGAAAGGAATGGGGGGCCTTAACAGCCACTTCCCTACTTCGTATAAAGCCTGCCAACACTCCAGAACACACAACGGCTTTACGCCAGCCGGACTTTTCGGATCATACATTCAGCCTCGCGACGACCGGCATACGTTTTGTCACCGAATTCCATTCCCAAAGTATGACTGTGTTGTTGCACATATCAGACTGAACAGATCATGTTCCAAGCCCTTGTCATATTCGTGGGCTACATAGCAAGTTGGGTGCTGCTACTTCAAGTCGTGCTCGTGCCGACTGTGGATGGGGATTGCTACGCGTATGATGGTACACGCATCAATTTCATCTATCGTTCTTCTCCTGAACGTTAACTGACCAAACCATCTTTCTTCAGGAGTCTTTGCTCTAAACTCCAAATACTACACCGGTCAAGAGCTAGTCAGCTGCGGGAATGGCACCAATAATTGCTGTCTGAAGGATGAAAAATGCGGTACCAATTTACTGTGTGTGAATCCAAAAGGAGGCGTCACACGCCAGTACTGTGCAAACAAGGACTGGAGCCAGTGCTCCACGATGTGTGTTAGTTCGTATTCTCCACATCTCACTTACAATCTGTGAAGAAGTACTATCATGAAATCTCCAAGTACTGACGCGGCTTCCTTTTTCTCAGACTTGAATCCGAACGCCGGCCTCGACCTTACCGACTGCGGTCGCAATGTCTACTGTTGCGGAAGCGGCAATTTCGATTGCTGTCGAGCCAACCGAGGGTTTTATGTAGACCCAAATAATGGAAATGTGAGAATTGCAGCCAGCGGCGAGTTTTCTATTTCCACTGCGGCCTCGCCGACCTGGTGGACGGTAGATAGTACTTCGATCTTGCGAATCCCAGCCACGACTCCTGGATCAAGTGTAACCACCTTATTCTCTACCCTATCATCGACCTCTGTTCCAACCTCCACATTTGCCACAACTTCCACCTCTACCGCGACTTCCACCGCGATCACGAATCCAAACTCTTCAGGGGGTATATCTGCAGGTGCAGGTGCGGGAATTGGAGTTGGAGGTGCAGTCGTTGTTGTTGGTGGAATCGTGCTAGGATGGTACATTCTGCGAAAACGGAGGAAGCAGAGGGAGCTGCAAGCACAAACAGTCCTACCACCCCATCCATATCCCTACCACGACAACAGTTATCAGGCGGATCTCTACACACAGAAAACTTCAATCGAATTAAGGCAGCAGGAAGCGCCAACGGAGCTAGCAGCACCAAACTATCGACATGAATTAAAGTAGTACATTGCTACTTCATACGAATGCATTCAACAATCACTGATACCAATCCTTAGTAGAACGGGTGGTTGAAACTGGAAGTGCTCTTTTTTCAGACTCGATATCCTGTGATTTTGACTATAGGATGATGGAATGCAGAGCAATATGGTTAATATTTGTATTAGGGCTACCGAGAAAGTGGATGTAACCAATCACTCGAGTTCCAGTACTCCGGTTTTCTAAAGGCTACGATTTCTGTTGATCAAAACACTACGGTCTGACTGGAAGCGACTTCAAAAAAAACTTGTTGATTGAGTATATATTCACTCTCTAAGAACACAAAGAAAATTAGTTGTACCCGCTAAGAATACATGTGATCCTTCCTCTTCGTTATGTTTCCTCTAGTGTTGTACATGGCGCCATCGCATCAGCCAAATTCTATCAAAGCGAATCTACACCGATCTTTTCTCACTTGTCATTTAACTTATTCGATACCATTCTTATCGTTGTTGTGCCAGTTACCATCCCAAAGCTCGATCAAGCACAAGTATACTTTTCTTCAAGCCGCCTCATGAGCTTCACGCTCGGCACATCCACAAACCTCCAATAAATATCCGCCACCCATACCAAAATCACGGTCTGAGAAACGATAGTCAGAATATGGCCCAATGCATAAGTAAAAGTGGTATCCTTTCCAGTGATCCACCAAAAGAAATTCATGTTTGCGTAACCGAACCAAACAAGAATTGTCGCATGGACCAAATATAGCGCGAACGATATATTGCCCAGATACTTGGCCAAGCGTGTAGTGAATGGCCGCTGAAGTGTTGGAGAGCGAGACACAACCCAAACCAGCAATACGGCGCCGATTGAAGTCACCAGTTCGTATGGTGCGGGTTCCTTGAGTTTGAATAAATCGATTGCGATGTAGTTGTATACTGACCAGTACATTGCTTTACCGCCTTCTTTAGATGGATAAGAAGCAAAGTAGAGTCCGAGAACGAAGAATCCAATGTTCCACGCTTTTTGTCTTTTGGTCTCTGGTTCCAAGTTGCCCGTTTGAGATATCCAGTCTTGTCGGATAAGGTGCAGTTCGGCCAGGATCGTGCCTTCGAGAAATAGAGCAGCCGCCGTACGAGCCAGCATGTGACAGTAGATGGCCATGACAGCTATTATAATGATTCGCATCGTGGAGCGCACTTTCGCTAATCCCAGCACGACGAGAAGACTGACAAGGGAGGACCTGAATTCCCAGGGTATCGTCCAGAGCTGCGTGGAATAGCGTATGAAGTATTTCTTCTCCCGGAACGGATCCGCCCACTTGAATACTTCTGTAATTAGATGCCAAACTTGCTCCATGAAGGAGTCGAATCGTGGTGGTACGTTGTATAGTGCTCTCGGGAATCCGCCGCGAAAGACGAAGTTGCCTGCTCCGACATGTCCCAAGATCATGGTGATCACCAGAATGGGAAGGCATGGTAAATAGAGACGACCTGCTCTTCGGAATATCGCAGACGCCATAGCCTCCGCGAGGCCACTGTATGAGCCGCTGCGCACAAGCTTGAGCGACTTCAGTGAAATAGAGAATCCTGAGATGACGAAGAACACATGAACACAGAAGCGGCCGGATATGAAAAGTCGTATGAATGGCAGTTGAGTGATCCAGTAATCATTCACACCGTTATTTCCTCCATATCCAATTTCCATGTTGAGATACGCTTCAGTGCTGTAATGATATACGGCGACAATGTATGCGGCGTAGCCTCGCATTCCATCGAGGAAATCAGTCGGTCGTTGTTTATGTTGATCCTGTTGATGCGAATTACTCATTAAAAAGCTTGGGATGAGTAGTTGCAGTGTCCGGCGAAAGAAACCTATGAGACCGGGCAGGCCCCGAGCAGATGGTGGAGGCAGGCCCATGATGTCGTTTGCAACCTTTCCACTCGCAACACCGATCGATTTGTGCGGTTTTTCGTTTGAAAGTCCATTGTTCCACGCGAGATAGAATACATATGAGCTTGGATGCGATTTGGAAAGGGGGGATTGTGTCCAACCTGACAGATATGGAAACCGCCATTTGTCTGGAATTGCCGTGGCGCATCCATATTACAGCTGAATCTTCATCCGTTCAAATTAGGATCGGTCGGTATTTCATGGGTATTCAAGCCACCCGAGCAGTTCTTCAATAGAAGTTACTGTGGGGGCATGGATGCGCCTAGGCTCCACTCCTGAGTGACATTCAGCTGAACTATGTGGGCAAATCCTCACGCGAGATATGTGCAAGTGGAGTCGAGACCTCGGTGTAATCTTGGAGCGATTGGCATAGTGTGATTGGCGCTATCCCAAGTTAGGGTTTAGGGTTAAAGTAAGAGCCCAGCGCATGAGTCAATGCCAACATGGCCTACTAACTGTGAAACGCGCTCGAAAATCACAATTTTCCTAAAAAAAATAAAAAATTGTTCGTTACCTTCCACAATAGAGGTTTGTAGATGCTTCGCTATTAATACCTCAGAGCTGAAGTACCCAGGTGAGGAGTTTGAGGTGATGGCGATGGACATCGTGAGTTGAAGTAATGTTCTGGTGTCGGTGGTTGTCGCTTCCCAAGGTCCCCTGAAGCAGGCACGTGTCCGATTCAACACTGACCAACGCTCCCCTGAACTCGATCAATCTTGGGATTGATGATCTCCCGTTTTTGTGGAGCTGAGACAGCGCGACGGGGCGTTAGGGGTCCTCCTTACTGCCTGTCAATCAGAGGCGACTGGCGCAATATTGCTTTCAGCGCCACATCAAGTCGATGCAGACTCAACCTTGGAGACCAACATGGACTATAGCCCCGACAATATCGAATTTCGAATTCCTTTTAGTACAGCAAGTTGTAGACTGCCCCCAGCTCAAGATCCTCTGGGTTTTGAAATGCAGAGTTCCTAGTCGCATGGCTGTATTCTAAAGGCAGGTATTGTATTCTGTCAGATTTGTTAAAAGCGTGCATGACCAGGCCCACGAACTGCGTCCCTATACGTTCCTTTTTTTCAGCATTGTCAAACTTGTTTGACCCAAGTATATTTTCATGCTCATGTTTGATATTCGCGGGTAATTGAAACACAGATTCGGTCAAAAGGCCAACGAAAGTCCCAGTCTAGCCACCTGTACCAAACTGCGCAACTGTTGTGCCTCACATACCTCCTTCACATCTTAGCGTCACATCTAGAGCGACAGTCAGATACAAAATAAGTTCCGAACAAACTGCAGCATGGCAAACAATGAGACCTTCAACGTCTCAGTTTTCCAAACCGAATCACTGACTATTCTCACCTTTCAAGAACGTACAATAACGCTTCTACCAAGAGTCCCGACAAGAGCGAAAGAATCCAATCTTCCACTCCATATCCGGGTCGCACGTTCATCATTCGATCTCGTACCAATGCCTAAGTCATCACTTTTCGTAATAGAAGGCTATATCGGATAGACCAGGAGGAGTGGGCACATATCGATGGCGATGTATTGAAATCAAAGGTTTGATGGCCCAGTGAAAGTATAGCTGCGCCGTTTGTGGGGTTCCAGGATCCAGTTTCTGCAGTGTACCTAAGCTATGACATCAATGAACAGCTACAGTGTGCCGCAAAGACGTACGCTGAGAAGAAATACACGTGCCCGCAAAAACAGCCGGATGTGGGTTTATTCTGTTGATGCTCATCCAGGGTGAACTATATCCTCTAGGCTCAGTGCCGATAGAGACCTAGAATGGTGTCGAAGAATTTGTGCGACTTGAGCACAGGGATGCAAGATCAAAATTCTGGAACTGTCGAGGCATGAGTTCCAAAATTTGAAACAGCGCTGCGGGATATCCTATCGTCTACGCGACCCTATCTAAAGACGAAAATCTCCACCGCCCGCACCTATATGTTCAAATGCAGGCTTTCAAGTATGCTCAGGGAGCACACCAGATTTCAGTTCCCTCCACATGTGTTCAATGTTTCAGCATCATGATTCGCAGAACTAGTTCCCATTATTTGACCTTTGTCATGAAGAAAACGCTGGGCGTAGTCATATAAATGTTGAATGTATTAAATGGCTGCCAAGTATGACAAACATGTGTATAACTCTCTTGTGGTTGAATGAAGCATTGTTTGAAGATTCAAACGTAAGGATTTTCTCCGTGATACCCACGGATCTGAGTCTATCTCCACATTGAGACTACCCAATAGATTCATTTCATGGACATCTATCAAACTGACTCTTATCGACGCCTGTGAATGTAATCACGTCGGCGAGGTGGGCACCTAAGCATTACCAACGTGGCGCCATGGTTCTTAAACATTACGAGCATCCATATCTAGCTCATTGACATCTAATTTCTCATCCAGAATAGACACAACCTTGCTATCGCCAGGCCCCTTTCTTTTCTCGTGATAATTCCAAACATTCCAGCACGCGATCACTACCAAGGTGACAGGGATTGTGACAGCCCAGTAATGCCAGAAGGTTTTCGCAATCACGAGTTCATTAGTCGAGGCATCAAACTGGAAGAAGTTCATCCCAAAGATGGCAGCGATGAGTGCTCCGGGGAGAAATGCCAATGTGACGTATGCAATGGTTCGCATGGGTATGGTTTCGCTTCGAACCGCTTGTGCAATCTGGAGATTGATTCGGGCTAGTTTGCTTTGGTTCTTACTGTCGATTTGAGACAGAGCTGTATATAGCTAGTTGAAGTTAGGAAAAAACGTACTATTGGGTTATGTGTACTCACTACGGTATTCAGATTATCCATTCGCTTCTGCACACACTCGGTCTGATGCACATATGCTTCCAATTGCCACATTCGATTCAATAGTCTCTGTCTCAGCTGGTCTTCGGTTTCGTAAACAATCTTTCGCACCTGTTCGTCATTGCTGAGCTCGGCCAAAAGTGATACGAATCTCCGAGTTAGCTCCGTGGTGAAGCGAAATCTTCTTTCCAAGAAAACCATGTTTGTGAGACATCTGTTGGCTTTCGTCGTTACATCCTTGAAGTCTTGGAGACTCCAAGCCCAAACAGAAGCGTGGTTAATTGGATTCGGCATGTTCGAAATACCTGTCCGCTGCTCTTCGGCATAAAAGTCATCCTCACATGGTACACGGTCCTGATCGTTGAGTTTTACAGTGATCATGTGAAGCAAGATCTCAGGTAGCATTAGAGGATGATTGAGATTGCGCAAGCAGGATTTGATGTGAAATTTTAGTTCACTCATATCTGTAGCAGAAAATCCTTCAATAAATCCCACAGTGCGGTTAGTTTGCGCATTCCAAGTCAATGCGACAGACCACGTCATGCCGCATCGTTTACTTTTGGCAAATCCAATTCGGATTATGACCGCTAAACAGAGGATAAGCTCATCATTGATTGAATCAGACTCGGGCGACATACAGACGTGAGAGACCTTTCCATTTATATCCCTATGTGTTTGACAGGTGTATGCATTACAGTGCACACCAGCCATGCCTCGTAAGTAAAAGTACTGCGCAGGCAAGGACAGTTTTTTGAAAATAGTCTCAAATTGTGTTGACTCAAGCGGTTGACAAAGGTACCTAATTTGAGCGGTACAGTTCTTGTGCCGAGCAAAGCTGGGTATATCAGGATCACAAGCAATATATCTTAATGGTGTCACTTACAGGACATCGACTCCGGGCGAAGGCGAATGTGACTGCAAACTTCCTTAGCTAACTACGCCCAACATTGTCACTTACAATCTTCAAAGCATACTATTTGCCCTGCCCATTGGTTGATGTTATCTACAATGATATGCTCCTCTTCGATATTCGTACTCGAGCTGTCATCATGGCTGAGAGTGAAGAAATCCCAGGTGTTAGGGACGGGGCCCCCTTTCCCGCCTGCCGGAAGCTGTTTTGCATACCAAGAACTGAAAGGGTCATCCATAGTTGAAGAACGCAAAGCAACCCTGAAAGAGTTGGCTGTGAGGTTACTTAGTGAAACTAGTGTTCATGGTGGGGTTTTGTGAAGTGGGCACGCCGCGATAAGGCTGAGGATTTGTGGTACGAATTGGTGTGCTTGGCGCATGTAGGCGGCAAGCAATTGGATGATCAAGTAAGCGCCAGAACCACTTGTGATAATCATGTCAACTGAGCGCTAAAACATGTAAACAAGGAGACGAATGGTATTCGATCTGACTGACCCAGTTTGATTTCACCTCATCTGCTCATTACTGTGTACGTATTTTAACAACTGGCTTTCTCATTTCAAAGTTTGGTATTGCCAAATTAGCCGATCAACCTATTTTCAGAACTCGGTATGACAATCTATTACTTGATCTCGTTGCTGGCGTCTAGCACTTACAGTACCGATGGTCAACAGCAACGACGGACTAAACTTATCTTTTCTTTTCGACTACTGCTGTATTTCCTTCCCAAAGACGCTAATCAAGAGGCCGAAGAGACAGAAGTAGATCGTCCCGAAAGAGTGGATTCGATATCTTCTAGGGGTAGTGGCACCTCAAAACAGGGTCCAATGTTCGTGCAAACCTAACTATGGCGAGCAGAGCAAAAGCTGGACGAAGTTCGGGATCCCGAATTTCAGTACGAAGTTGTCATGATAATACTTGTGATAGTTTCGAAAGAAGACCGATGAAATTGACATGGACGAGGTCCATTGAAATACGAACACGTTATTACAATAATATCGAGTAGAGTATCAGGAGAGATTGTGTATCCATTCGATAACACCGGACTAGAAATGATTGGCTGCAGCCTTGCAACAAGAACTGTTCTAAGCACCGAGGCAAGAAGCCTCGTATTTGATTAGTTGGAGCTATAGTCGTACTTCGAGCTGGTAGGCCATAAGGTAGTCTTCGAGTCGCACCGTTCTAAGCAACAACCTAAGCGGTTGAGCAAGAGTAAGCTTTCCTATGTTTGATGTTCAGGCCCTGATGTGTACCTTGGTACCACCTCTTTCCACGATTCGTTGTTTCAGGAGCCTTTTGTAACACTTGGTATTCTAGATTACCAGAACACCATCCACGGCATCCTCGCCATCGCACGCAACATGGCCTCTCCGGCTTTCAGGGGCATGAGCAGACATCCGGGTCCCACCCAACCAACCGTAGCCGCTTCTCTGAAGGCCACACCGCGCTAACCGCTCTAGTCGATTGCGCTCACCTCGGCGGGCTGTCTTCCGATCGCCAACTTTCCCACTTCCTCCTCTCATCTTCGTTAATCTTCACCAGAAGCATATCGCGCGTTGACAGCTGTCAACGCCCCTGCGCGACCCTTTCCTTTCTCCGCCACGTTCGCGCATTGATAGGTTCTTGGCTAGTTCTAGCCCTGATGCGAAGAGTCAGGACACGCTAGGTGGCTGAGCTCTGTGCGGTTTGGTCTGATGCGAAAGTGGCGCCGTGGCGTGCCAGGCGAACTCTATCGTCCAAGGGACAAGCTTCCACGATGGAAGGGGTTTGGCGCTGTGATATGCTATAGGTGATAGTCCTAATGCGTCGAGATGCGATGAGACGGTGAGTCGATTGAGGAGGCGATTGTCGTGCCACGATCCAACGGGTGCGTACAGTCGGCGAAGCGCAGCGCAGATTCGTGCTATCTGGGACTGAGAGCTGAGGAGATGGAAGCGATCTTGGTAGGTATCATAATCAATGAGTGGTACTTTCATTTGCTTTTTGCTCTCTTTTCTTCTAGTCTCTGTTACGTGGCTGGACGTTTCTTGTGGTTCATTTCCCATTATCCAGTTGCATTTAATTCAGCCCTCACATTTCAACTTTCTTTTTGGGTGCCTTTTTCCTGAATCCACTCTACTAAATTACTACCACCTCTGAATCTCGAGTTTCCCCTTTTTATATTATGAGAACTTTCTCGTTGTCTTGCATATCTCTATCACGTCCTCATCCTCCACGTTCACCCCATTCGCCCACAGACTCGGACACGGACCCACTGCCAAATTCCACGCACCGTGTATTCGAGATCGATCCGCACAAGGATGAAATTTGGCCCACGATCCCGGCTCCAAAGGTTTCCAGGATGCAAACGTCAATGGAGATTCTGCGATGCAAACTCGCGAAGCCGGGGAAAGGACAGTTAGAAGATCGGGATGGAGAAAACGGGCTGGAGCCGAACAGAAATTGGACGCCGTTACATTACGCGGCATACTACAATCGGGAGGCTGCATTGGCCCATTTCTTGCGTGCTGGGCAAGGATTGGATGGTGGTGATGGAGATTCGCCGTTATGTGTTGCGATTGCAGCGGGACATACAGGGGCTGTAAGGGCACTGTGTTCTGCAGGCGCAGACGTTAACAAAGCAACAAAAGGGAAAGATGAGACGCCTTTGCATCTTGCGATTCGACTTCGTCAAAATGAGATCTTCGAGACACTACTTGCATATCAGCCGAGCTTGGAGGCAAGGACGCAGCGTGGAGAAACACCATTGCATTACGCCGCTGTAAAAGCAGGTTCGCTGGCAATGGCGACGACGCTCCTCAAAATGGGTGCTGGTTACGAAGCGAAAAATCGTGATGGAAAGACCGCAGCTGAGCTTGCTATTTCTGCGACCAATATTCCTGTGGCAGTTGCAATAATTGGATGCGCACGTGGGAAGAGGAACAGACTTGCGAAAGAGAAGGAAATGCTACTCAAGCATGTTGAGAAAGCGCGGAATCAATACTCCATGAACAACGAACTTATTGCAGACATCTTTGAGGCGGGTTGTGATCCCGATTCGACAGTTCTGGTTGAGGCCATCAAGAGAAATGACACTGGGTTGGCGGCTATGTTTTTGGAGAAAGGCGCGGACCCGAATCGACGTACTGCCACAGGTGTGCATCCGATTTTTGCTGCGCTAGATTGTGCAAGTGCACAAATGGTCCAGCTACTCCTCAAGCACGGCGCAGATGTACAATCTAGAAACGCAGAAGGACTTGTGGTACTTCAGGCAGCACTGGAGAGCTACTCCGCGCATGATAAGGACGCCATTTCCGGGATTTTCGACTCGTTACTCTCAAACGGCGCGGACCCAAAAGTTCTGTATCCTGATGGAAGGACACTTTTGCACGCAGTGGTATCTTCTGGCCTATCGAGAGCAGCACAATGGCTACTTCAACATGAGGTTGGGGTTGATGTGCAGGACAAGTCAGGAAGCTCAGCGTTGCATCTCGCCACTCAGGGTCGATCCTGTATCGAGGTTCTGCTGAAGCATGGCGCCGACGTCCATCAAATCAATCACAAAGGTCTTACCCCTCTTCTATCTGTTATTCTCGGATTGTCGAAAGACTCTGAACCGGATCTGGAACCTTTAATTAAGGTTTCGGATCTTCGTAAAACAGATAAAGATCAGAAAACTGCCCTTCATCTTGCAGCAGAGCGTGGACTAGACCGCACGATTAGGTCACTTTTGCGATATCGTGCTGAGACTACTATCTTTAACAAAAAGAATCAGACGCCACTACTTCTCGCCGTTCTCGCCCATCAATGGTCCATCATCCCTCTCCTGTCTACACAGCCCGGCATAAATTCATGGGACGAAAACGCAATGACGGCATTGCATCATATGTCTGCTAGTATTCCCCGGCCGCCCACAACATGGCAGAATATCTCCGCAGCAGTGATGAATTTCTGCGTGAGAGGTGTAAGCAGGAGTATGCGCGACCGCTCGGGTGCGACACCACTCATACACGCCGTGAAATCCCTTCCCGAAGAAGGCCTGCCTCTTATTGAGGCATTACTCAAAGATCATGGTAAACCTAGGAGTAACTGTATAGGGCATGAAGATCACAAGCAGAAAAGTGCGCTTTACCACGCGGGAACGCTACAAAAGCCCGTATTTGTGGAAGCACTATTGAAACATGGCGCACCATTTTCGCTGAATGACTGGCCAATGCGGAAAGGTCCCATTGAGCCCAACACAACAGCAAACAAACAGATCTTGAGGCTCCTTGTCGAGTACGACTGGCTGCGAAGAGCCATAGCGATTCAACGTAACCCTAACCCTAACCCCGATGAATCTATCCTGCCTTCTACTCTCCCAGAATCCGACTTGCGCGATCTCATTGCTCGAGGTCTGGATCTTGATGCCTTGCCGACACCTCCCAACTCGAACCGCCAACCGTCGTCCCTACTTTGGGTTATCCTCAACGCATCCATTGCGAAACCCCCTCCTCCGATCTCATACATACACTCTGTTTTATCTCTTCTCATATCGTCAAAGATAAATCCTAATCTCCCCACAACCCATAGCTCCAACGTTCCATTCCAGCCTTTGAACGCCTCATCGCCTGCTAATCGGGCCACTCCCAAACTACACTACCCTCTCTCTTTTCTTCTCGAACACCATCCCACCATCGACATCGATACGATCACGCTTTTCCTCCCCGGTAGCCGAGGCCCATCTGTTGATAAGGCCCCTCTCAACGCTCCGTCCACACTCTACGCTTCCCGCACTCCTCTGCACTCCGCTATTCTTTCCAATCGCCTCGACATCGTGGATGAACTTCTCACCAGAGGTGCGGACCCAAACCCTACTGACGATGCATGCCGGACACCACTCTTTCTAGCCGCCGAGCTAGGACTTTGGGAGATAGCGGAGAATCTTCTCCGCTGCGGAGCCAGCATATCAAGCAAAGACAAAAATGGTGCATCAGTTTTACATGCCGCGGTCAGAGGTGGAAGTGCCAAACTAGTAGCTAATCTATTAAGGAAGGGTGCTAACACTAGAGAAAGAGATGGGAAGGGGTTCACGCCCACAGACCTAGTGGCGGTTGTGGAGGGTGTGGGCGAGAGGGAGAGAGGGAGAATCGCCAGATTACTGGAGGCAACGGTAGAGGAAGAAAGGGCGCAGGATACTGGGTTGAAGAACAAGAAAGAGAAAATCCAGGGAGGAGAAGGGAAAATGGTCACAGAAGATAGGTCACCAAGTGGGGTAACGAAAGAGACCAACAATACGAAACTGTTGCCTATTGAAAAGAAACCACTTTCGCACCAACTCATCACGACGACTTCTGCGAAAGCTGCAAAGCCGACCCATACACCAATCTCACCAACAGTCAAGAACTCCGTTCAATATCCGCAAACAACTACAACAAATCCCACAACCAAATCACCTATCTCAACATCACTACCACCACCAACGATCAAACCCTCGATCCCTATTCCTACTTCTACTGAGCCCCCAGCTCCACCAACAAAATCCACGATATCGTCTTTCTTTTCAAAACAACCGTCGACCAAACGAAAGCCTAACTCTAAGCCAAAACCGAACTTGGCCCCTATATCCCTCCAACCTTCCAATCGTCAAGCTAGCAATCCTTTGCCCTCTCAGCCCCAAACAACCATCAAGACCTCCTCAAACCTACGCTCCATCTCAAATCCAACACCAATTCCAAAATTACCCCTGTCTCCCTTATCTTCCTTCCCCATGCCACCACTTCCCTCCCCGCCACCTGATACACACAAACCCCTACCCAGTGTTGGTCAAAATACACAGTCCCAACCACGAATCGACAGCGGCTTCGGACATGCTCGTCCAGAGACCACGGATACAAAGCCTCTACCGCCATTGCTTGATCGCACGAAAAAATCACTTGACGAAAAGAAGAGAGATAGCACAGCGGAAGAGCTAAGTGAATGGTTGAAGTTGAGCAAGATGATGGGTGGATTGTGAGTAATTGTAATTCTGGGTTGAAATAAAGAGGAGTTGGAAGGTTTCTAGGAATGGGAAATGGGAAATGGAACGCAATATACCCGGACTTTTGGTGCGATTCACATACACTGTAATTTTTTCTTTTGTTTGACGCAGAGCTTACACACGGCAGACGCTATTTTGACTATGATGAGGAAAGATAAAGAGATGTGTACATTAGATAGGGAAAAAGGTACAAAATCCCAGAGGGCAATGAAATATACACTTTGCCTGCATACAAGTTTATACACTAAATGTACTATCTTGCCTCAGGTGAAATGAATGTTTTGCACTTACGTACGTAGATTTATATTCATTTCCGTTTATTAACGTGTTTGATTGGTTCGTTCGGATTGCTCAAGTGGTATTTCTTGGCGCACTTTTCCAAAGCGGACTAGGCCTCCGTCAAGGATCTATCCATGTCTTTGCCACTCCTCTCTTGGCTGTTTCAACATCCTCCACCTCCTTTCGATGCAGAATCGCTACACAGATATGCTCGTCCAACTTTTTCCATTGGCATTATTTCCAAGTTTATTTCTACAACATAGAATCTTCAGATCAAAACATCAACTATCTCTTGAATCGTGAAATGCAGCCTTGAAATCGACTTGAGAGTGCATGTTAGGCGATCAGATGAATGATGATGCAAACCACCGAACTGTCTAGGAAGGCCCACCGACATAAGTCTAGAGTTAAAACTGGCTGCAAGACATGCAAGTATGTCAACAGGCCTATGATCATGAAGTTGAGCGGCATCTAATAGACTTTTTGTAGGATTCGTCGTGTGAAGTGTGATGAAGAAAAGCCTAGCTGCACAAGGTATGCATCTCTAAGCATCTCTATGCAGTATTCATTGACATAAATCAGATGCAATAGTACCGGGCGGAAATGTGATGGTTACGCTACTCAAAATGAATCCCAAATCGCCGGCCACGGCCAAGCACTCATTTTCATAAATGTCGCATCGCCCGTCTTCAAATCAGGATTTGGCGACAATGTTCAACACCTTGAGTTCTATCATCATTGCGCCAGACCAACTCTATCTAGTGCATTCGACAAAGAATTTTGGTCCCGAATCGTTTTACAAATGGCTCAATCCGAGCCTGCCGTTCGTCACGCTCTGATTGCTGTGAGCTATCTCCACCAAACAGAGACCGGAAGTTTAAAGTACGCTCGATCGGAATTCTTGGCTAATCAT
The DNA here is from genome assembly GCA_020744415.1 of Dendryphion nanum. Classification (NCBI taxonomy): domain Eukaryota; kingdom Fungi; phylum Ascomycota; class Dothideomycetes; order Pleosporales; family Torulaceae; genus Dendryphion; species Dendryphion nanum. The sequence continues at coordinate 1,719,216 of JAGMWT010000001.1, read as the reverse complement.
AACCGCCAAACTCTTCTGTTTCATTACAACAAGTCTGTCCAGTGCCTGATCGCTCGCATGGCGGAATCATCGTATACTGCGGAGATTGGACTTGTGACATGTGTGCTATTCATCTGCATTGAATACCTAAGAGCAAATTACAATACAGCGTTTGTTCACTTGACGAATGGATTGAAGATTCTCTCTGAGAGGGAGAAGTGTGATCCAAAATATTCTGGGACGATGCGAAACGGTACCATCGGTGTGAACGATATGATAGAAGAAAAGATCAGGCCAATATTCATTAGAGGTATGATGTCAGGACTTCTCTACGGAGTAATCGTTGAGAAAGTTTTTGATATCTCATGTCCACTTCCCGAAGAGCTTAGGGAAGGACCCTTCGAGTCTCTTCTCGAGGCTCAATCTATCTCTCACGAGATAAGAAACGCCTCAGTTCTTTATATCCGTGTGATAAGTAAGAAGCTTTTACATCGTGAAACGATAACAACCAAAGATCTTCAACTCCAACAACGTCTTCTCATGTGCCATGACACCTGGTACCAAAACCTCGAGCACTTCGCTTCTAGTAATCGTCTAGCAGAAGAAGATATAACGACAATCAGCGCACTCAAAGTAGCATATCAAGCCACATATCTGTACACTGCATGTACAGCGGCAGTGCTTCAGATGCAGTACGATGTGTATCTAGAGCGCTTCAAATCACTCATTCGTCACGCTAAGATCGTGCTCGCATCAATGAATCTCACCGCATCATCCACCGCCCACTTCACCTTCGAAATGTCCTTAATCGCACCAATATACTTCGTCGCTACCCGCTGCCGATGTCCTACCACAAGACGCGAAGCAGCGTCTCTACTCAGCCTAAACCTCCCGCGCGAAGGTCTCTGGGATGCACAACAACAAGCCGTTGTTTCACAACGGATAATCGAGATGGAAGAAAGTGAAGTCGATGTGGATACGGGATGGCCTGTTGAGAGGACTCGAATCTGGAGTACGGTGATTGATGGGAATATGGATCGGAATGGTGGGTTTTGGGTTTATTTCTTACCGGCAAGATTGGTGGGGGAAGTGGACGACAATGGGAGACCGAAGGTCTTAAATGAGTGGTTTGTATTGTGAATTATGATTTGGGATTGGCTAAGTGAACCACTTAGAAACGGGCCCTGTAGGAATAAACATCAAAAATACGTGATACGCTATGAAACATCACGATTCTCCAGTAATGAAAGCATTCAACCTTTTGCCGAATTCGCACAACATCCATCCCTCTATCCAACCGGTGGCAACTGCACTGTACTAACCCCCATATCCACATACTCTCTAATCACCACCTCCTTCTCCCTCTCCACACCCCCCACAAAATATACACAATGCAAATCCCTCACATCCCCTACCATCTCCACAAATATCCTATCATCCAAATCTTCCCGATTCACAATAACCGCCAGGCCCGGAATCTCCAACATTAAGTCCTCAATCATCATCGCCATAGCATCTTTCCTCTTCCCTATCTTCTCTATTTCTGTCTGATCGTCAAGCAAATCCTCATTCACAGACAACTCTTCATCCCGATATCCAACAGCATGAATTTTGATCCCTACATCCGCCGCCGCCTCAATCATAGCCGTATAATTCTCGCTCAGGAAACTGCGTGCGCGAAATCCCCATACACGATCTACTTCGTTTTGGTGATTGGAAGGGATTGGCATTGCGATGTCTGTGATGCCGAGTTTGTGTAGAGCTTTCATGCCGGATTGACTGAAGTAGGTAGAGATGTCTGGAATGGAGGGTTCATTGCCGAAGATGAGGACAGTGCCGCTGTTGGTGATAGGAGAGAAGGAGGATATGGCAAGGTTAGTATTGTGTTTTTGGATGTGGGGAGTGGTTTTGGAGAGAGGGCCTGGCATTGGAGATTTTGGGATTTTTGAATGTAGGAATTGCTCGTTCTGGGAGTAGAATTCGGGAATGGGATCGGCGCACAAGATTGGGCAGACTTTTGTACCAGTACTCGAGTGTCCTAAGGACACATTTCGAGGTGTCATTAGCGTTCCTTCGTTTTACGAATAGAGTTGTTGGTAGGGGGATGTTGCGGCACGAGGTTTGGGCTTGCGGCGTTGCAGCATCATCAGTAGACATACATGATGAAATGACTGCACAACGAGAAATGAGTTCTGAGTTTAAATAGACATCATTTTGAGTTTTTGTCTCTGAAGTTTCTAAAACAGAGAACTTATTGACCCTATCATTCAAATTTTGTTCTTGAGATGTGACATAGCGGTGGCATTCGCCCCCTACGCCACTGCGCTAGTCCATCTGTGAGGTCAGGTTGGTGTTTCGATAGCACGTGCACGTGCGGGGAGCATTTACGGAAGCAGAAGCTTGTAACACAGGGAATATTTCTAAATGAGCTCGATTTCCAGTTATATATACCTGCGTCTAATCCAGTGATATAATTGAATGTATACCAAACTTAGAATCAAACACGAGCTCTCTTGAAACGTATAATTCTTACCTCTGCGTATGGATTCTTCATCGCCCAATAATCGTCTGAATCCTCCTCCTCCTCCTCCTCGTTGTTATCGTCTGACTCCGCCTGATTGCTCACTGCGTTCACCATAGTCACTGAAGAAGCCACAGATGCGCTGTCGTCGCCTCCTTCCTCAGCTAGTCTAGTTCCCATGTCCTCGTCGATATTCATCTCACTACCATTCTCTTCACCATCTACCGGACCCTCCGAATCGTTTTCATAATACCAATCATACTCATTGAGCCTATACCGCCCCTTCTCCACATTCCCGTCCCACACCAATTCCGCCCCCACCCCATCCAACGGAAACCTCCATGTCTCCGCACACCCCACCACAACATCCAACTGCGCCTCCTTTGCCGCAAACGTTTCCAATACAAGTTCTAAGCACTTCAAATCCTGAAGTTTTCCCACGGCCGCGCCCCACGTCTCCATGTAGTGTGTCGGAGCAGGATTCTTGTAGTACGGATTCGGCCACTGACCTGTGCGGCGCTGGGTTGCGAGGTGAATCATTCGGTGGTGCACGGGGCGTTCGTTGTCGCCACTTCCGCCGTCGCCGAAGGCAGGGTCGAGTCCGAGTTGCTGAGCGGAGGATGTGGAGGATGGAGGATCGCCCCAGGTCCACCAGTCGGTGCGGGAGAGGCGGAGAGTGAGATGTGTCAGCGGGAGAGCAGGCATGGCAAGGACGTATGGAATCGAAGAGGTGCCAGTAGGATACAAAGACTTATCGGGAGATTTGAATGTCGTAATTGATACTCCTTGGAAGGACGAAGACCGAACACTGGAAGATAGAGGCGGGCGTTGGATAAGACCAAAATTGAACGAGTGGGTTACGGGCGCATTTGGGTATTTTCCACGAGTCTCTTGGTAGAAACGAGGGGCGATTACAGCGCCAGTGTGGCGCTCTTGTGCACGCCATGTTTCGAGGTACCGTGAGAGAGAGGCGCCCTCGAGACCGACTTGTTGAAGGGAGATATCAAGCTTTTGGATGAGACCGAATTGCCAGGGGTGAAGTTCAACGAATGAGGGTCGAGTGATATCGTAGGAAGGAAGGGTACCAAAACCGTAAACAATGAAGGGATTGAGTAAGAATGGAAGCTTATATGTTGAGAGGTAGATAAGCTTGCAGGTTGCGAGAAGTGCAACGGCGACGTCGGATTTGGGGAGATTGCCCTTTAACACATGATCTCGTCGCCATCTATTATCCGCAAACGGAGGACACGATGTTGTGTCTGTAAGGGCATATTCCCATATGTAGCTCTTGATTTCTGTTGGAAGGGAGACGAGTTGGCTGTCATGTTGCGGTTTGATAGGAGAGGTCGAAAAGGGTGATACGAGCGAGAATGCCAGAGGCTCTACATGCTGCAGACATGGTGTTATGGCTTTGCAAATTACAAAGCTAATTATTTAAATACCTTTCCGTAATACATGCACTAGATATTACAAGCCTGTAAGCTTTATCTCGAAACTGCAATTCATAACAGGGCTTACTTGTTCAGCGTCGTTGCTCTCGAGTTGGCAGTCACAGAAGTTCTGTCCATCGCTATCATTACATGCGGTATTGAATCTAGTGCGCTTTCTATATGTTAGTTTAATTTCATGCTTTATAGAAGATATAAAATGATTTCACCGGATATTCAAGCTGGGCTTCCCATAACTCGGGAGAATATTCCTGGGCCCCAGACTCGCTTTGCGAGGTTGTGCCAGACATGGAGATCTTAAGTTGAAGAAACCTAATTCATTAGTAATGGAACATCGACGAGAAAAGAGGAAGAGTATATCTAGATTACTATTCTGAGATCGTGGACGAAAGGGAAGGCACACGAAGTCCTTGGAACTCGAAGCGGGGTTTATACCTCGACCTAAGCGAGGTGTAGGATGCGGCGTAGTTGGATTGTTCGATTAGGCAACGATACTTTCCATCAACGCTTTATGATTTTAGAAAGTAAGCTTAGCCTCATAGTCAGCCTCATTCATCAAAGGATGCCCTGCTACCTGATACATGAGGATTTCTGTCCATAAGAATCTATGGCGAGGGTGTGAGAAAGTTCTGCCGGGTTGTGACAAGCAAAGGTTGCGATTGGGCGCCCTGTTCCCAGGTGAGGTGGTGCCGATCGCGCTTCGAGGCACATGCACCAACCTGTTACCATTATTGGGGTAAAAAATTAGTACACCCGGAGATAGTCTTGAGCCAAGTAAAGCCCTAGATAAAGCAAATTGACTTTACTTCACGCTCCCTGAGACGAGCCTTGTATTCCGCCAACCGATCCATTGCCGCTACACCATTCCACAGCTCCTGGTCGCCCTCTTTGTCCAATATGGGAAGCCCGATCTGCTCCAAAGCGTAACTGGCTGCGACATGGCCATGATAGATCGCTTCATTTTGAGAATGAGTCGCGTGCCAACCAAAGATATAGCCCCCGAGAAATGTATTGCCGGCTCCCGTCGGGTCAACCACCTTCGAGCTTCCAACCTCATAGAAGGGTGGTAGCCATTTAGCTCTTGATGAGCTACTCATTGAGAGAGACCCATACTCGCCAGACCGTACGATCAGAATTCCATCGCCAGTAGGCCCGATGGGTGACTTCAAGAGTTGTTCGCCATATCCCTCCAAATCTCCTCCACTCAGGCCTGTCGCGGGGTTGTCGGTGAAGAGAGACACCATTTCGAGATGGTTGGGTGAAAATACGTCGACTAACTTGCATGCATCGACAAATTTCTGCATGTTCTCCACTTTGCAGCTTGCAGGAAGTGGTTCCCAGACAACGAGAGGGCGCTGTACTGTGCCACGTTGTTCACGAAGACGAACCAGTTCTGGGACTTGAACTAGGATTTCCTCTGGGGTTGCGAAGAAATGTACTGCCTTGGCACCGAGTAGAGTCGTGCCTTCTAGATCCTTTGGGGAGGCCCTGAGTGGACCACATGTATAAGTGAAAGATTTTGCTGGAAGAATTAGTAATGGTTTTGGTAGTTTTGCCAAGGATTTGAGTTTTTACCTCCAAAAGTATCATCCTTGTACTTCAGCAGGCCCCTGCTTGAATTCTCGCCCTCTTTCCTCTTCAAGACCAATTTCACCCCTAGTTTCTGGAGCCCGGATTCGATATCTTTAGGGAAGTCCTCCCCGGCCACTACTAGGCAGCCGACAGTCAAAGGATTGTTCGCGAAGATACGCTGCCCAAGAGTGACAAAAGTTCCAGATCCGCCAATAATATCGATTAGTGATTCTTTGTTTGGTATGCGGATCTCATCGATGATCACCATACCCAGCGAAACGCCTAGGACATCGGGAGCTGCCGAAGCCATTTTTGGAGTTTGGAGGTTGTGGTTAGGCAATAGGCGGTGGAACGATGTCTATGTAGCAGGTGACGAGTATGGTGCTCTTATGACTCGGTGTTGATAACCGTGCGATAGATTTGGTTGCTGTGGTACCTGGTTTAGTCAGCAACCGGAGGTAACGTGTCTTATCAGTAAGCTGCGCACATCAGTAAGCTGCGCACCCCATCAAAATTAATGCGCTTCTAGGTGAATAGCTCCACAACCACAAAATATATAGTATAGAAAATGAGTATATTTGATGCGCACTATCTGACTGTACACTGAGTCCTTTTATGTCCTTGCACATGACACTTGCTGCACGTTGGTGGCGCTCGAGGGCGCCCTGGTGGACGAACCTGTTCACTCTCCTGAGCCACCCTGTCAGCCTCTGCAGCAAGCAATTGACCTTCCTGAGCCTGCAGAGCGCCTCCAGAGGCAATATACTGTCGGCGCTGCGTCTGCTTGCGCTGGCGACGCTCATTTGTAGCACGAAGCTTAATATTCTCCTCTGCAAGGATAGTAGCTGAATGCATAGCTAGTTGGCATCCCTTTACAAGCTGTCGAATAGCCTGACTACTAGGGCTCTGTGACTGACGCTGAAGCAATTCTTGAACAAGTTGAGCCTGCTTCTTAAGCTGATCAACTGTATGAGGTGTCTCTGCTGTCCATGCTGCTATCTCTCTAGCTACTGTCTCTGCTGGAGACGGCGTCCGGACGATAGTAAGCAACTCTAAGATGCGCTCTGGACTGTATGGGACAAGCCCTGCTGCTCTAAAGCCTGCTATAATATTCTCCTTTATAAAGACTATCTCATGTATAGCTTTATATATAGAAAGAAACTCTTCTTTGTTAATATAGAAGACTCCTTAGCATGCTAGCTCCTGGACCTGATAGCCGTACGCACGCTTTAGAGGAGAGAAGCAGCCAACGTCAAGCGGCTGTAGGAGATGTGACGTGTGCGCAGGCATACAGAGACTGATTATCTTGTGCTCTGTACAGTACTGGTCGAATTCTGGCGTTGCGTGGCTGCTATGGCCATCTAGAATAAGCAGGCGGTAGGCTCCAGATGTACGAGACGTAGTGTGTCTGTTAAAGTGCTTCAACCAGTCAAAGCCTAGTTTGTCTGTTGTCCAGCCATTGTCGCTTACAGCAAGTATCCAGTCACTAGGTACGCTTCTATGCCAGCTTGCCTGGTGTAGCTTTCCAGACAGGATAACAAATGGTGGAATAGCCCACCCTAGCGCGTTGATGCCTTCTATTGTCGTAACCCAGTCGCGATTGCCAGGCTGAATAGCTACTGCTCGACCAACTCTGTCAGAGCTAGTGACTACTTTAGACGTTCCAGCTACACCCATCATGAAGCCTGTCTCATCAAAATTGTAGGTATCTTCATCTAGTATTCCATAGCGCTGGCGCGTGTTCTGTACAAGCTGAAACCAAGCTTGTATTATAATAGGATCCTCGCTCTTTGCTCGCTGTGAATGGAACTTCCTATTCCACTTCATTTTTAGCTCTGGCTGGTTCTGGACAAAGCGTGTAGCCCAGCATTTGCCTGTAGGCTGAGGAGGAGGGATTTGGCTACGAGCAGCTAGTAGAGCGTCTGCCATTCGTCGTACGTCAATAATATAAGCGGGAAAACCACGCTGGTCTAGGTCTAGGATCTATTGAACAAGTGACTGTTTCTCTATAGGGCATAGTTTCTGATTTGGCGACTGAATCTCTTGCTTTGGCTGTATACCTTTAAGACGCGTCCGTAGTGTTGATTCTGGCACGTCAAAGGCTGCTGCAATAGCGCGCTTAGATTGAGAGGGATTATTCTTAATAAATGCAATAGCGAGATTTAATCTGCCTTCTTTTAAAAGCTTTTGAGTTTGTGGTTGAGATGACATGGTAGATAGAGTAGGTGGTTGTAGACGCAGTTTGGTGGGGTGCGCAGCTTACTGATGTGCGCAGCTTACTGATAAGACACGTTATGGTTCACCTGTGAAGTAAAAGCGTGAAGCAAAGGTGAAGAAATTTCTGAATAATCAAGGACCGTGAGATCTGAAAGAGATCCGTAGCATGCGTTTGCCTCTAACACTCTCGAGAATCTCAGTAAGGATTATAGAGCCAATTCTCCGCACTGAAGTAGACTTCGAAATCAACACCACCAAAGACGCCGATAGCAGGGAAAAGGTCACATTCTCCTCTCAGTCCGATAGTGCCACCTTCACTTCTCTCATCAAGCTCGTCGTTGCCATCCCATCCGCCCTCTTTCTTCCCATTGCGTGTGAAAAAAACATCAATATCAAGAATCTTTCCCTGCTGGGCCTGGTCGTATGAAGGAGGATTCTTTGGCGGTGCAAAAGTCATCCCGATCCCCACAACCTCGCCTGGTTTGAATGCAACGGTAAAATCGGAGCCACCAAAGGTATCGTTCACATACTTTCTTCCATCATCTCCATGCACACCGAGACTACCTCGTTGCCAACCTGGGAGTCTGAACGTAGGATAAGGAGGAGCGACAAATCCGATTGCAATACCTGCATCTGCTTCTTCTAGTGAGTTTCCACCGCGCCCTATTCCGGTGACTTTGAGCTCGAAGTAGATTGTCTTGGGCTGATGCGTGCGTAACGGGGAGTCCCACATAACGGCGTATGCCGGAAGACTCGTTAGTATGCTCGAATCTTTGCAGTTAGCATGAGTTCGGCATTTCCAATGACCCGGTCTTTGTTGAGGAATGAGATCGCCCACGTAGGTTGGAGCCTTGAGTAATGCAAGCTGACTATTCTGGACAGCAGCGTGTTGAGCGGGGGTTAGATTTTGGGGCTGCCATAGTGGGTTTGCTTTTGTCCACCGGTACGCACGACCACCTTCTTCCTCTGATGCATTGGCTGTGGGCGAGGTGTCATAGCCAATCGAAGGTGGTGGCGGTAGTAGGGAATTGTCGGGGATGACAGTCCAATCATGGTAAGGCGGCGGCTCCCAGTTTGGCGGGGGTTGCTGGGGGAAGTGCGAAGGTGGCGGTCCTGGAGGGGGCGCATAACCGGAGTTCGGCGCGGTTTGATTAGGTGGAGGACCTGAAGGAGGACTATACGTATTTGATGTACTGAAAGTTTGTTCTTTAGGCGGATTTGGCTGATAGAATGGATTGCTGGGGTGAAATTGGAATTGTTGCTGCTGGTGTTGTTGTTGTTTGTGACCAGAAGACCCTCCAGCTTGGGGCTTAATCTCGTTCTTGAGCTTGTCCTTGAACTTTTTGAACATTTCTGAGTCCGAACGTTGTAACTGTCGATGCGGAGGGCGGAGTTACCCTGTGGCGTGTGGAGGGATAGATTAGTGTTAGAGCACACTATACCTTGTTGGGCACCTGTATATGTCTCGAATGATGCTATGATCGAGGGCTTATGAGATGGGGTAACCACTGCTTAGGTAGTATGACGCGAACTGGAGAGTTATGATGAAAAACCACGGCGGTGAAGTGTGAATGGGAAGTGAAGTGTGGCTGTGTTACTGAATTGATGAAATGAGCGCATAGACGTCTTGGCAGCCATTTTGATTGCCCCGCGTGCCTCCTGATGTCCGCTCTGGTCCGTCTCATCATCTTTTTGGACATTCTCTATTCTGATTTGTTACTTGATATAATGATATTGTATAACCAACTCCCGAAATTGGTGATGTGGCTTAGCAACATATTGTTGTCATATGTCACTGCGAGCAGTCACTCATTCACACAAATAAATCACATGAGCATCTCTCGGCCGGTGGAGCCTTATATCCAGCTATAGCGACCGCACTACAAGTACCTACTGAAACCAGGACTTCTTCTTATTACCTTCTAGCGCTATGAAAGCAGGCATTCACTCTGTATCTGACAGGCAACTCTAACCAAATAACATTAAACAATAGCTATACAGTAACACAACGGATCAACCTCCAAAATCTCACGATCCAGTCCCCAATCCCTCTCACATCATCCCAGCCAGTCCAGGCGTCCCACTACTTCATACAGTACTACCCCAACTCCGTCTCGATCTAAACACCTCGGTATCCCGACTCCCCAAAACCGACAGCCAAGCCCATATTTCATCCTCATAACCTTCCCATCCATCCAATAACTCAACACTCTTCTCACCATCCTACTCTCGTATCCACCCCTGCATCATACATTCCCAGCACCTCAGCCCCGCACCGATTCCCACAATTCGATCTCATTCTTTCACGTACTTCCAATGTCGCATCACTTTCCGGACTGTGTACACTGCGCGAATTGGTAGGTGGATAGATCATAGTGTGATAAAAGAAACAAAACGGCGTTCCTGACCAAGCCTACCTAGGTATTATCCCGCATGGTGAACTGACGTTACATACCCGCACATCAGGATGCAGATCTATGCGTAAATATATTTATAGTCTATTTTTATTCGGGAAAAAACCTCGCAAGATGGAACGAAGGGGAATATATTAATCGCTTCGCGCATCGCGCAGATTCATGATATTCATAATTCACATACAACTACATTCCACAACCAAAAGGCCCACCACCACACTCGTTCAACACACTCGCTCATCCCTCCACTCCAACCAAACAATGAAGCTCTTCACCCTCCCATCCACAATCTCCCTCTTCGCCCTTCTCCTCTCCACTACCCTCGCCTCCCCCACCCCCACAAACCAAAAACGCGCCGTCGTCTTCCACCTCTCCACCGAGCCCTCCGGCGAAGGCGTGCTCAAAAGCTTGGGCGTAGACCGCTGGAAATGCCGTACGTAGCCCCCCTCTCATCAGTCTAAATGCAATCTATTAGTTTGTACGTTCTAACACACTTCATCAAAAGACAATCTCGCCGAAGACGGCATCGACAACCAAGCCTCGTGGGCTTTTGTCGATATCGGGCTTGCGAACGGATGTACGCTTTTCGAGTAAGTCGTTTTCGCCTTTCCCGTACCTAACTATTCCGTTTTGTAGAGTTCTTTTGTTGATCATCTGTGTATACAGTGATGCGGACTGCAAAGGTGCCAGCGTTAACATCGCGAAAAACAATGGCCCTGTTCTCGGTCCGGGAGATGTGAATTTGGCGGATGTCGATTTTGATGATAAAGCTAGTTCATTTTCGTGCTATTAGAGTGATGAATTAGTGGTTGGGAACATGTATGGGGAGGGGAGATCGGTACAATTGTGGAGGATAAGAGGAGGGGGATACGAATATGTAATGGAAACGAAGTGTTGAATTATTTACGATTTGACTTCTCTGTACATGGATTAGATACGAAAAAATATACATATATATAAACGATATTTCATTCACACTATTATGGTAGATGAATAGAGCAAGGCAATCGTGTAGGGTCCTAAAAAATAGCCGTATCGCCTATCCCTTCAAGCCTCTTCCTGGGCTGATTTCCCCAGTAATTCCCAAGTCAATGATCCGCCAACCCCAACTCTCGTGATATCAAGCTCATAAAAACGGCATCAAAGGAACGGAAGATATAAATAAGATAGTAAACTAGATTCAGACTCCGCCATAGAGTCCTGATATCATAAAATCGAGAAAGCCCAAAACTCCGCTTTATGCACATGAGAACGGACCCAGCCTTATCATCATTCCCCTTCTCGTAAAGATATCAGATATTTACAAATACACTTTCTTAGCTTCCCGCGGATGTGATTCGTGCGGACAATACGGGCATTTGAACCTTGTGCTCTTGCTCAGCTTTTCGAGAGATTCATGTGCGATGACATGACCGCAGGGCATCATCATGGGCGGGTTCTGGTCGGTAGATTGTTCTTTGGAAACGGGACAAACGAAGATGGAATGGAAATGGTAGGAGCGGGGAAGCGGGATCTCGACCTAGAATATTTTGTCAGTATTGGGGTGTGGTTATAAGAATGATCAGACGTACAGGTAGTTCGTTTTGTGTTGTCCACTCCGTTCGCTTGGTCTTGATAATATTCTGGAGCTTGAGTAGGGTTGGGAGCGCGATGGCACCAGCCGTCGTGGCGATGTAGAGGGGCGAATCCGCGGATAAACCTAGGAGGGAGCAGAATTCTTTTGTAAAAGAGGATGCAACTTCTTCCCAGGCAGAGTCATTGTAGAAATATTTCCTGTATGGCGAGTCGCGGATGTTGGGAGCAAAAGCCATGGCACCCATAAGTTGCTGAAGTTCTCTCGCGTATCGACGCTGGAAGGGGCTGAATTCACTTCTGGCGTATGCCCATGCGCGGAGGGGTCCGTTCGCAGGGTCGTCGCCCGTCGGTTGACCATGGATATCTCGACCGACGAAGAGACATATGAATTGTAGCTGGCAGAGCTCAAACTCAAGGTTGCTGCCTCGGGTCTCTAGCTGCTCGCTTCGAGTTCTTGCCCAGTCGATGGCGGGTTTGAGATTCTTATTTTCCCGCAGCTCGTTCAAAATGTGATACATCTCGATGAACTGCTCCTGCAGTTTGGTAGAATTAAATGTGCCATCCGCAAGATCCCTTTCCCAGGCTTCTCGCAAATATGGATTCGGGGTTCCGGCAGTGGGCTCGGGATGTGGCGGGTTCTTGGAGGCTTCAGACATGAAAGTGGATGCCACGCCGAACTGACCTTCGCGGAGGAGGTGCATGGCTATGGCACGGTTGATGAGGGAGGGATGGGAGGAGAGCGCATCGTTTTCGGCGGTGGGGAGGGGCTTGTCTTTGAATTTCTGAGGACGGGCGTTAGAGAGTATGATATTAGATAATTGGAGAGTGTATTGCCAACCTTGTCCAGAGCCTTTCCATACTTATTTAGGGCTTTATTTGCTGGGTTTAAATCATCGTGCGCCTTCTTCATGGACTTTTTGAAGGGATCCTGTAACTTGGCCAGGGTTATGGGGGCTACCTGAGGGTCTGCGGGCGAAGGTGTTAGCTTTGGTAGTCAATATCGGGATAAACAGCGATAAGGACAACGAACCAGCGGCAATCTTCGCTCGGGCGGCCGTAAGCAGATCAATGGCCTTTTGCACGTCTTCGATGGTGTCGGCAAGATTTGCACTGCTCTCCAGGAGATCGACTTGCTCCTTGAGGTCGTCCATGGTGATTGGGGGCGGAGGAGGGCGCGTCTAGAACGTGGACGATTCGAGCTATGGTGAGGGAACTACAGGTTGCTAACGGGTGTGGTTGCGGGTGCTGGAGACTACAGGATCCGTGACGGGTGGAATGAAAGAGTCTTGTCTGCTTGCCGTGACATGGGACGCAGCCATGGCAGACTTCCGGGCGACGTGGAAGGGAGAGAGGGGTGCTTGAGCCCTAGAGGTGTGATTGTGCTGGCGTGCTCGGGTTGGCGTGGTTGAGCTTGGAGTTGCACGTCTGCATCGGTGCTTCGGCTGGGCCAGGGCCGGGGGAGGTTTGGCGAAGAGTGACGAGTGATGGTGACGTGTGGGGAACAGCTGAGAGCCCCAAGACCGCGGCCCGTTCTCTCTAGGGCAAGGGCAGGCCTAGCGATTGCTTCTCCCAATATCATCCCCTTCTTTCACTTCTTCACCCACATTCATTTTGACCGCTCAAACTCCAAGCAAGGGATGGATGGATGAAACCAGATGAAAAGAAAATGTATTATACGATAACCGCAGCATTCTCTTCTTTTGTCCGTTCACGACCTCCGCGCGCATTCTTAGCTCGAGCCACAGCTCCGACATCACAGAGCACCTGCCTCTCGTTGGGGCGGTCGAAAACGCCATGAAGCAGCAGTCTCGACAATCCCAACACAATACCATACATTACTCGAACACCTCAAATCACCGCTTCTCCATACCAATCCAGCCATGTCGTACCATATGCCCATGATGATGCCCGGGCCGTCCCGTGGGGGCTCAGAACAAGAGCTCCGCAACCGCATCCCCCGTATACAGACCTCGGGCTCAAACAATAAGAGTGTCCTCACCATGGCTTCGACCACACAGCGAGATACCTCTTCTAACGCTGCAGCTTCCATCGCCGAGTCGAATCCCAAATCTCCCTTGTCCAACCACCAGCGTTTCGTCCTCACAGACCATGTTGCCTTTCGATATCTTGAGGAAGATCAGTCCATCACGGTTCTCACCCGCCGTCAGACGCTTCAGGGCTACGAGATATATCTTGTCGAGCAATGGGCTTGTTCGCGTACCCATCCTACCTTCGTCATTACAACCTACACAGGCGATCCCAAAGACACCGTCGAAGTGGGTGTCATTGGCGTACCTACCGATGAGAAAGCATGGTCGCCCGAGTTTAGAATATACATGAAGGTACTAGGCGAATATCACGCTCGGCCAAAGGATACAAGCCTTGGTAAGTTGATGATTACAAACTTGAGTTCGTTTCCTTCCAGCTTGACCATTATCCCTGTACCCGATGGTGACATGAAGAAGCATCGAGAGCTTTTCTATGTGAATGAGAACCTAAAGAGACTGGGATGTTCAGGTCGCCTTGGTATCAAACTTGTTCCCCCTAGCAGCGCTACACAGGCTAAGTTTCACCAACTTTACCGAACCAGCGATAAAGTCCCTTTGAATAGCTCTGTCATCGAACTCGTAAAACTGTGTCAGGCTGCCCTCGTATTGTTTGGCAAGCTAGAGCCCGAATATGCAGATGGTCTGCTCTGTGATGTCACGGAAAAAGCTATCAATGACTGGTGGATTGATTTTGGGGCCGAGTATTACACTACTGAACCCCACGATGGTATTCTCGGCCCAACGACTGTCGCCGCCCTTCTAGGGATGTTAATGGGTGCAAGGAATCGACTCAGTGCTTACAATGCGCCTGTCGCTAAGGATGTGTTTGACATTGAGAGCACGAAACGCGCCATAGCATCTTTCCAGAAGACACAACGGATACAGAGGACTCGCCGCCTCGACCGTCACACTCTCGAACGTTTGCGCCGCGCAACCGCCAAGGCCGCAAGCAAGGAAGGATGGGCTGTTCCTCGAGCGTTCAAATCTACCGTTGCTGAACTGGGTGGAAAGGGTGGAGAGATGGTCATGGGCATGGTTGGTGCAGGCGAGAAGGCTGGCATTGCCGAGGTCGAAACAGTCGATTATGACCGATTTTTGGAACTTCTTCGAGGTGAACGGGCTAAATGGTTATGGCAGGGAAAGCCAAGGAAATCGACAACAGCCAACGACATGTTCAGCAGGTTGCCGGGAGAGGACCGATCCACGTCTCCAGATGAGCAGCAAAGCGCCATAGCCACACTGCTGAAAAGAGAATCGACGCTAGAGGGCCATAGCCTCACTAAACAGAATACTATGGAAGAAGAAACCAACGATAAAGACCCCAATTCGAAGCGTGCTGCTATTAAACGCGCGACTGAGAAGATCGAATCCGGGACTGGGTTTACGCGTATCAAAGACGCAGTTGGCCGGCGAACTCACCAACCCAAGCCATCTCGAGACGAAAAAGGGAGGCCTCATTTGCATCATACAAAATCCGACTTTGAACATCTCGACGGCACACAAGGGAAAAATCGCTCTTCACTTGCATACGATAGCAAGAGTGACGGCCACTCGATGAGCTTAGCACCAGGTGGCGATTCTTTCTACGAGCCCTCATTTGCGAAGAATCTAACTCAAACACCTCGAGATTCCGGGAGCAGCTTAGGCCTTACTTTGGATGGTGCATCCAAGTCCAAGTCGAACGAAAATGGACCATCACAGCCTACCGAATATGAAGATTCGGAGGTCTCAAAGCCACCAACGGTTGACAATTCAATCGCTGGATCTATTTACCATGGCGTGGATCTCAATGAGAAGCTACATTTTGACGACTCCGAAGAGATACCTGTACTACTCCGCCGCACTCAAAGTTCTGAGCAGCTCGGCCGATATCATTCTGCTCAGCGTAACGAAAACTGGTGGCCACGCCATCTCTCTTTCAGCATCGCTGAAGAAAGTGTCTTGACTTGGCCTCCTCTCATTTCCCTTACCAATCCCGAATCCGACGACAGCTCTCTTCCCACTACTCTTCAAGCCCGACTTGCAGCTCAGGAATCACTCTCATCCGATCTCAAGGCCCTGCGTCACCGTCTGGCCCTTCTCTCCTCGACCGAGGCCTCCTGGACCGAATCCGCCGTCCAAATGGTAACCTCCCTCGACGCCCAAGCCGAAGCCGACATGGAAGCGCTCGAACAACTCTACTACCCGCACTTGGACGAATACGAGTCCCTTCGAGAAGACGCGCTCGAGGTTATATCCCGCGAACGTCTTCAGGTCCAAGAAGCCATGCGCGATCTCGAGACCCTGGGCGCGAAATTGGAATACGAAATTGGCGCATTGAGGGGCAAGATTGAGGATGTGGATGACGGGGTTGCGGAGTTGGAAAGACAGGTCCAGGATATCGAAGCGAGGGAGCGCGATATGCATGAGGCGTTTGGGAAGGGAATGAAAGAGGGGTGGTTGCATTGGATTTTCAGGATTTCGACGGGGATTGGGAGGGCGCCGGCGGCTTGATAGGACAATGTCATTTTGGCGTGGTAACCTGTAAGATCATGTGATGGATGTGTATGTGTATGTATATGCTTAGCGTGGTGTCGTATTTGGATAGACATGTGAGCTTGTAAGATATAAGATAGTTTGGTCTGTGTTTCGGGCTGGGCAGTACGATGTGCGTAAATCAATATGCTATTAGCAACGACTACTATCAGCAATTCTGCTCCAACCATGACGCTTGCTTTGTGCGAATTCCCAATGTTCGAACTGTATATATGCAAGGGCATTATGCTTAGATACGTTATTTTTGTTTGTTCATAGATAGATTTATCCCTTGGTGTTACAGTCAAAGAATCGAAATGGCGGATCAGTGGGGTTGGAAAACGGAGTGATGATTAGAGGGTGATGAGTCTTGTTGGTATAATGGCTCACTGTCATTCCTTTAATCCGGTACTGTTGTCACGTAATCGTTACTGTTCTGACCGGGAAACGATGTAAAATAAGATTGGATATTGTAGAATATTGATCAAGACATTGTTCAGCATTATCGATTTAAACATTTATATGGCGGCCACGGGAATGATTGAAAACCATGACTGTATTAACTACCCAATATGTGGCATAAACTGTGACCATCTAGGGACTGTGAATGCCGACTTTTCGGAATTTCTCAAGTCTATGATCGCAAGGGCAATGTACGTTATCCTAATACCACAGGTAGCTATGATTCCAAAGAACAAATAAACCCAGCGAATGGGCATCGCTCGGTAGAAGGCCATTATAAGTGTGGCTCCTACAGGAACAGATGACGAAACGATGGTGATGTCCCTCCAAAGCTTTCGATTATAAGGACTGTAAAAAGCATGGTTCAAGGCCAATAGATGCATCAGTCCATAAAGAGACATAACCAGACCGAGCGCGATGGTTTGTGGCTGGCCAGCTTCCATCCAAACATGCCGCGGCAAGTCATGGATTCGATGTTTCAAGAAGGGCTTGTGGTGCGCTTGGTTCTCAAGCAGTGTATTCCATTTTTCCGGTGACGTATTCAACCCATAGCGACGCATGCCATGGCCGGCAAGTTGCCAGCGGCGCATATCACCGAGATCTAGTTCGACTTCCGGCGCTTTCATAGGAAAAAAGTCTATCAACTCGAAGCCCTGGTAGATTGAGCCGCGTGTCAGAACGACCCTGTCCTGCTCTTCAATCTTGGGCTTGTCAGAAGCATGGAGCGGGAGTCGATCTGAGATGCGCAGCTTCATATTGCATCCGAGGTCCACGGATTTCGAGGCAGGTTTATCACAGAACGCCATGAAGGCTATGAGATCGGGTATCTCGTCGACTTTGATCATGGTGGTTTCCTGCAAATCAACCGGTTTGCTCCACCAGAAGAAGAAGATGAGCAGCGCGAAGACACATTGCACGAAACTAATCGTCTCCAGGAGCGTAATGGTCATTTTCAACCGCAGCCGTACGAAGTACTGGATGCAAAACCAGAGTGTCTGGACACATACAATGAGTTTTGCTAGACCGCTGGCTTTGCTTTTGCTTTGAATACGCCCTTCTTTCATGTTTGGTATGACTTTTGGTTCGTGGTTCAGAAGAAACTTGAAACCCTCGGAAGTGAGTCGTGTGCCGGTCTTTCGGAATTCGGGAGGGATGTCATTGAGGTCGATACTGAAACCGCCCATGGCAACGTAGTAGGAATGGGCCATTGTCCACTCGAATCGTGTTGTCGAAGATGGGGACGGACCTGCTTCTGGCGTGGAGGAAGCCGGTGGACTGGTTTCTGGCGTAGAGTATTCCGTTGGACGTCCTTCACTGTTATTGTCTTAGCTTTCTCCGTCTTAGGAGGATTGGAGATTGGTTTCGTCATACTCTCCGGAAAGCCGTGACTGTTGCGTATGTTGGCCCAATACGCCTCGGACGTCGGACCACAGACTTCTCGCTTCGCCACACTGGATAATTGACACGACTAAAGTCTGTGAGCGATCAGATCAGCTCTTGCATTATAATTATCATTATCATAGCATTTTTCAGTGTCGTACCAATTCCGGTATAAAACAAGCAGATATGAACCAAAAGACTTTGCTACTCGTAAACCCGTTCTCTCCCACGTTCAAATGGAGCGCGCTCCATATGCAAAGAAACCAAGTGACAAGGCTGGAAAATAGGATATCGGAAGTGCCCCGCGTGGTCGGACCCATTTGCCAACCGTGACAGAAGGTTGCGTTTCTCGATCCGGATTCCATAATTGCGACGCCGTT
Source organism: Dendryphion nanum (assembly GCA_020744415.1). Taxonomy (NCBI): domain Eukaryota; kingdom Fungi; phylum Ascomycota; class Dothideomycetes; order Pleosporales; family Torulaceae; genus Dendryphion; species Dendryphion nanum. The sequence continues at coordinate 1,700,706 of JAGMWT010000001.1, read as the reverse complement.
CTTTTCTCTTGTGAGTTTTGACGGTGATGTTCATATCTTGAATGCTGGAGGCACCAGGCTGCAATACTAATCCATATGTAATTAATGAGGCGGTGTTGAGTTTGGAGGCTGGGCTTCAGCCGCGAATCGGGAGGTACAGTTATTTGTTTGTGAGAATGCGCGCATCTAGGCGCTGACGAGTGAGGCTTGCCGAAGAATCATGTACAGGCTTTGGCGGGCTGGAAGATAGATGCAAGTATTATTGATCGTGAGACAAAGTACAGTATACCTAGAATTTTTTATTCTTAGCGATAATATTTGTCAGTGAAGCCTAGGTAAGATGACAAAAGTTGCTGGATGAAGATTTCTTTGCGAAGCTCAGCTGTGTTTCTTCTCAGCCAGTAAACATACACATGGATTTATTCACAGAAAAAAGCAAGGGAAGTCCCCCACTACACATAACCCTTCCCACGATCCTCACCCACCACTAAACAAACCCCGCACACTATCCCCCCTCCCTCCTCTTTAATCCAAAAACCACCCTGGTACCTCCGGTCCCCAAACCGCCAGACTCTCATCCCCCGCTTCCCCCCACCCAACTGGCGTATCCTCATTCACCAAATCCCCATCCGCATAATGCTCCACCATATTCCCCGTCGTATCCCACCAGTAATCGAAGATTTGACTTCCGAGAATATGTCTCCCGACGCCCCAAACAGGTTTATACTTCTTCGAGACCAGCCATTCGTGACCCAGATTCTGGGTATCGAAGTCGTGCACTTCGAAGGAGCAGTGGTGGACGTGGGAGGTCGGGTTTCCGGACATGAAGAAGGTGTGATGGTCGGTATAGGAGGGGCCAATGTCGATGTGGAGGAAGGCTGCTACGTCGGTGCGGGTTTGTTCTTTTTGACCGGCTTGTTCGTCGTCGGCGGGTTTGTGCACGTAGAGGAAATCCGTCGGAACGAGATTAAATGTTCGTGTGTACCATTCGAGCATTTCGGGAAATCGTTGAACACAGAGGCCGTAGTGGCCGAGTTTGTGAACGGCTGCAGGTCCCGGTTTGAAGCGTTGAAAGCGGGCAATGCGTGGTTTGGTAGTTTCGTAGTTGGTGGTGAGGATTTCAGGCCATGGGCCCCCAGACGTCTTAGTTTGGCCGAAAATCAGGTTGATTGGGAAATCTTCGGGGTCGTGGAGGGTGACCATGTGGCCACCTCCTGGGGCGGCGGTGAGTTCTTGGATTGGGGATGCGGTTGGGAGGGCGGTGGCTCTGGGGGTTGTGAGTTTGGGGTTTTTGATTGGGGAATTGAATTCTTTGGGCGAACAGGAAAGAGGGGTTTGACAATGAAAGGGGGGATATACTTCTCCAACTCCCCAAAACTCTCCACCTCAAATGTTCCCCCAAGAAACTTCTTCTCCCCCTTCCGTGCATAATAAACATATTGATCCGTTCCATAACCCTTGAACCACTTCTCCGTATCCGTCTTTTTTGCAACAGTCATACCAAAATCTGTATATCAAAAACCCATCAGCCAAAACCTTCCATGCACCCTAGACTTTCTTTTGCAAAACAATATTCAGAAATAAGATAGATCATTGTAAGCAGCTCACCTCTCAAAAACGTAGTGATCTCTTCCAAATCCGGATGCTGATACCGCATATGCGCAACTCTGATCAACTTAATTTGCGCATCTCGATCAATCCCCTTCTCTTGCTGCCATTCACGGATCGATTTACGATCTGGCGATATTGCGGATTCCTGGGGAAGAGAAGTGCCCCGGTTGGGAGAAGTCTCTCGGGATGGATTCTAAAATAAATGGGTTAGTTTGAGAGTTTCAGTTTAGAATGGAATAAAAGGGTGAGTTGGACGATGTAGTCGGTGGTTGAATGTCGCATGTGGGGCCTATGTTATCTATAATCACGTACCTTTGGTGTAATCTTTTCTTTTAGTTCGTCGAAGGCCATTTTGGGCGAAGGAGTAGGAATAACGGATGAAAGAGGATCTGGAAATGGAACTCTAGATCGGAAGTCATGATCGCAGGATGTTGGAATAAGAGAATGTTGTTAATATGTTCACATGTGGGGAGCTGCGAGTTGCCGATGGGGGCGAATGTGGGGTTCCGCAGCGAACGGGAATGTTGGCGGTAGGGCTGAGGCGCGGGTCTAATTCCGCCGAGACGTGTAAGGCGATTGTACTGCTGTACTGCTGTACTTTCTTACTTTGTAGATTTGGGATGAGGTGAAAAGGATTCAGTTTGTAGTTTCGTGATCGGTTGATTTATTAGGAATACAAGACCTATGCGGTTATGAAATGTGATAGGCTTCTTCTTCCCATTGGGTATGTACTTCTTGCTCTAATGAAATAAGGAAACTTTTAATTCCATACTTCTGATCATGATTTTGCCCGTGGCAAGCTCCTTTGTTTCATTTCTAATCAATGTTCTACCATTTCTTGCCTATGTACAAATCCTCATACAAATTTCCACGTCACCCTTACGTACGAACGATACACGGCAATCGACAAGAGCCCCAAACCATTCAAGGCCTATATCAGCAATTCTAGCAACACCATATTGTCCCGAATTTCGTCTCCTGTCACTGGTGCATTCACGCCCCAACCACGAGGTACAAATCCAAACACAAAAAGAGAAAGAGAGACCCCAAAATATTTTCTCCCTAGAAACCCGGGATCCCGCGTAGTGATGCTATTCCGCAACCATACCCGCAGACCCGGAACAGCACCATCCAATATGCAATGTCACAGACCCTGCGTGTCTACCTACCGCGTGTATACAAAAGCGTAAGCCGACTAATCCACCGCCGATTTGATCACGAATCACCTTATGCTATTATCGCAATTCTATCCCATGTTCCGTCCTTTCTTTTCTGGGGATCTTTCTCACCGCCACAAACCAGATAGGAAACTGTTCTATCTTTCAATAGTTTGTATATCCTTTTCTCTTCTGTTTTTCATAATAGTCCAATACTGCAATCCTTAGTATAACAATGCTCCAAGCCTCTGCTTACCGGCAGAAAACGCATATATGGCTTCAGTGATGTAGAACGATGAATAATCATGGAAAGCGTCAGCGGATACGAAGCGAAATATAACCATGCATACATGCATACTGTATTGTCAGCGGCGAGCGAGGAAATAAGCAAGGCTGCGGATGTATCCGAACACCAAAACGCCTTCCCCGCATGACGCGTCTCAACTTTGTGTTGCCGTAGGAGAAAATACTATGTGAAATGGTGTTTGTGCCAAAACTGTGAACACTGGTTCTGTGTTACGAATTGCCTCCTGTCGGAAGTCCTTTGTAGATTTGTGAAGTGAACATTCGCACTAGTGAATTTTGAAAGTTAAACCTTTTTCCCCTTCTGGACTCATCTAACCGTCCCTCCATGCACCGCAATTTATATCGCGTTGTCATGCTCCACACGCCAGGGTTTAGTCCTGGAACTGGTGAGATTGAGGCTGAGGCCAGCGTCCAATACTGATGGTATCCAGACCATTGGATCTGCGACTCTGAACATATGACAAAGTGAAATTGACGGCCTGAAAGTTTTTGCTTGTCATCCAATATTTTGTGTATGTAGCCACGGGTGCACAGACAAGCTATGGAGGCGGTGGGTGTGAACTAAGGCCAAGAATGGTGAACGATAGAAAGGATATGAAAGCCGACGATGAGGACGGTAGAGTATGAAGAAAATATAAAAGGAGGCCTCTGTTCCGCTCATTGTCTGGGCTACCTATTGCAACGACAAGACAACTATAAATATTACCTGATCTTCAAAAAGCTCACTACACCTTTCAATACCGATTTCGAAAATGCAGATCAAGGCTTTCCTCCTTACCCTCACGGCAAGCCTCGCCCTTGCCGCCCCTGTTGCTGAACCTGAGGCAAATGCTATCGGATCAGTCGTGAAGCGTGCCGTGACCTGGGTCTACCTCTGCAATGAGCGCAACTTCGTATCAAGCGGTTACTGTGTTCACATTCCCGCCGAGAGTGGCATCTGCGTCCCGTTGGGTTCCGATTTGGAGGACAAAGTCAGCTCCGCCGGTCCTGACCAAGGTAGCTACTGCTACTTCTTCGTGTACGCGATCAATATTTCCGAACATTATGGTGCGTTTGCTAATGTAGAGCTCCAGGGATCGAAACTGCCAAGGTGATTTCTTCCATGTTGGAAATCCAGGCTATGGTGACTTGTCTATCGTTCCGGTCAATGGCCCTGCAGGTAGCACGAGGAACTTCGAGGACAAGTTGAGCAGTTACAGATGTACGAGCATCTAAATATCTCTCTTTTTGAGGACGATGGGATACTATTTGCCGACGCTTGGTCATGATAGTGGTTTAGTATTGTCGCGCTTCTTAATCAGGAGGAAACGGAAAATGAGCATGAATCGTGAAGACGAAGAAAGCGTGAAAGACCGGATTGCAAACTTTCGACAGGGATAAAAGGAGAGAGAAAGAGAAAGACGGAAAAACGAATGAGTAGAAATCATGAATCTAATGTCGAATCAACACTCCTTAGTACTTATCGTATTACGCATTTTACTTAGCCTTATCTGATCCACTTTTCCGTTATCATACGTGGGTGTAGTTCTTGGTTCACATGTCAGCTTTCGTTCCTAAACTTGGGATCGTACACAGTAGGGCGTCGTTCAAGAACTTCCTAGATATCGATCTTGCTCCGTCCTAGTCCTCCGCCCACATGCTGAAGTCCGACTCATGTCGGGTGAAAGCGCAGCGTGCACTAGGAGGATAGAGACTGTTTGTGGATGTTTCGAGGATGAGCGGCTTAGATCTATGATATGAGCGTCACGATTTTTGAGGGGCGAGACGTTGTTGTATTCTGCGCTACAAGGGCCAAAGGGTGCGGGCAGGTAAGCCTGTCACGTCTGTCTAACACCTGCACCAACGTACGGCCGGGACTCGGGTAACATCTGTACATCAAGTTCCCACCGGCACTGCAGATCGCACACACGACACAAGAGCTGGGATGTATTGTATGGAGCCCAGCCATGGCGTACAGATAGCCCCATGGCTCGCCATTACCAGAATGTATGAGCAGGCGAGTCCCGCCTCTTGACCCGGGGCAATTGTCTGAAAAGATGCATCCAAGCAGCTTCCAAGATAAGGATCCTGGACGCCCACTGCATTGGAATGAGATCTCCGCACGCCAGGCGTATGCGCGACGAGGGGCGGCGTGAGAGCCTGGCGGCGCCATCCACCAGGTAATTGGATGCTAAAGAGGAAATATCTTATCTTGGCGTGGTGAAAGAAGGTTCCAAATACTACGAATGAAGGAGGCGGATAACGGTGGTGCTACGAGAGCGACGGGAGAGCAGTAGTGTCACGCCGCGGACGCTACAAAGCAGCGGAAGAAGAAGGGCCAGACGAAGGAGGGGTACATGGTTGGCGATCCTGCCCTCGGGATTTACGCAACGTCGTAACAGTATTCAGGTAGTGACGGCTAAAGGATGTCACGAGCGCCCAGCGCAATTTGTCCGTAGGCGGCTCGTTTTGGGCAATGTGCAGTGTAGCTACACACCACGGTCCTGTCGCCTCTGCATGCCTGTGTATGTAGGGTGGTGGATAGGACTGTGTAACAAAGTCCGGCGAGCTGGTAATCTTGCTGTGGGCCCAACCCGGGGTAATCAGACCCTCTCTCCGTGTGGGCTCTGGACCCAACGATATCTCTTTCCTGGAGAGCCAACAATGGCTGATAGCCTCCCCAGAGCCGGGGCAGGGAGACGAAAGTGGGTTACACTCGGGGGAGACGATGATAGCCAAAATTGGGAGAGTGAGAGGAGTGAGAGTGGCATGCTTCCAGAACGCCACGCGAGTCCACAACGAGTGCCTCAACCGGCCGGGGCGTGAGCTTGGCCTGATAGACGGAGGCAAAGATGCGGGGGGGGACGCTGACTGGGGAGAGGTGATTGGTGGATGGGTCGAGATGCGGGTTCGGCTTGTGATAAGGGCCGGACGCCGCCGAGGAGCATTTGGCAGCGATGTAGCAGCGATCTGGCAGTGGTTTGGCAGTGATTTGGCAGTGAACGGTCTGACACGGGCGCCGCTCCTCCAAGGCCCCTCGCTCTTTGCTCGCCCGCACAGGCCCCCGCCGTGAGAGGCGCGTGAGCTTGGGCGGAATCGCCGGTGCCAGGCCCGTCTGATTGGCCCGACACGTCCTGGGCGAGCGGCCGGCGCTAGGCCCAGACGGGAAGCTGCCATTTTGCTTCCCACCGCGACGAGCTGGACCGATTGTGGGATGCGCGCCGTCGAGCAAACTGTCGCCGCTGCCAAATAAATTCCCCTTGAGACCGCACTGCGAACGTCAACAATTCCTCGCCTTCTTCAACCCACCCAGGGAATTGCCCTCGTGCCCGTCAATCTTTCACAATGGCCGACGTCACGCCCGCGCACAACAGCTCTCCCATGCCTGGTGTAGCTCGCAACCCAGACCCCGCCCTCGACGTTGCCAACGAGCACACTCACCCGCATCTTCACCATTCGGAGCGTGTCGAGAAGGCTCATGCCCAAGAGCACAATGTCGTCTACACTACCGGCACCACACCCAATGAACCCACGCTCCTTCTCAACGCGGACCCCAGCAGCGATGCTCTCCATCGCCGCCGCCATGCCGAACGCCATGCCGAGCATGATATCGAGAAAACTGGCGGACTCGACACCTATGAGGAGAAGGGCAGTCTGAGCAAGGGACGATCTTCCTCCGACCCAGAAGCTGCCGAGGAGGTCGACCCCAAGAGCCATCGTGTTTCCAACTTCTACCGGAAGTATCGCATCTTCTTCCATATCTTCTTGGGAATGCTCTTTACCGGGTAGGTCTTTTTGTTTTTTGGTTTCCGCCCCCAATGTCGGCATCTTTGGGACTGACAATCATTGCACAGATGGTGGATTGCCGGTGTAGTCGTGCATCGCCACGACAAGAACTGGATCATTCCCTTCCTCTTCTGGCTCGCCATTATGCTCCGATTAATCTTCCTCCACGTCCCCATCACCATCATCACCAAGCCAATGCATTGGGTTTGGAACAACACTGGTGTGAGGTTTGTCAGTTACATCCCTGAGAAGATGCGAACCGCAGCCGGTGCTGCCTTGACCATTGCCGTCATGATTGTCGGCTCATTCGCCAGCGAGGAGAGCGAGGATAACACGCGCGCAAACCGAGCAGTCAGCTTGTTCGGTCTCGCCGTTTTCATCTTCGCCTTCTGGCTCACCTCTCGCAACCGCAAGGCCATCGTTTGGCATACCGTCATCGTCGGTATGCTTGTGCAGTTCATCATTGCTTTGTTCGTTCTGAGGACCAAGGCCGGTTACGACATCTTTACCTTCGTCTCCGACTTGTGCCGCGAGCTCCTGGGTTTCGCCAATGCCGGTGTCATCTTCTTGACTGACGACAAGGTCCCCAAGCTGCCCTGGTTCTTCACCGGTGTCATTCCGGCCATCATCTTCTTCGTGTCCTTTGTGCAATTGCTGTTCTACTGGGGTATTATCCAGTGGTTCATTGGCAAGTTCGCCGTCTTCTTCTTCTGGGCTTTGCGCGTATCCGGTGCCGAGGCTGTTGTCGCTGCTGCTTCCCCCTTTATTGGCCAGGGAGAATCTGCCATGTTGATTCGACCTTTTGTTGCCCATCTTACCAACGCCGAGATTCACCAGGTCATGACATCTGGATTTGCTACCATCGCTGGTAGCGTGCTGGTTGCTTATATCGATATGGGAATCAACCCCCAGGCTTTAATCTCATCTTGCGTCATGAGTATTCCTGCATCGCTTGCTATCAGTAAACTCAGGTATCCCGAGGAAGAAGAGACTCTCACTGCCGGACGTGTCGTCATTCCTGACGACGACGAGCACAAAGCCGCCAACGCTCTCCATGCTTTCGCCAACGGCGCTTGGCTTGGAATAAAGATCGCTGGTATGATCATTACCACTCTTCTCTGCATTATTGCATTGCTCAACTTGGTTGACGGCCTTCTTACCTGGTGGGGTCGCTACATCAACTTGGATGGCGAGTATGATCTCACCCTTGAGTTGATCCTTGGATACCTCTGCTACCCAATTGCTTTCCTTCTCGGTGTATCTCGCCAAGGAAATGACTTGCTTCTTGTCGGCCGCCTGATTGGTATCAAAGTTGTTGCCAACGAGTTTGTTGCCTTTGACAGACTTCGGAACCCCAAATTGGAATACGTTAATATGTCTCCTCGATCTCGCTTGATCGCCACCTATGCTATCTGCGGTTTCGGAAACATCGGATCTCTTGGTACACAAATTGGTGTGCTCAGCCAGCTCAGCCCTGCCCGAAGTGGTGATGTTTCTCGTGTCGCCTTCAGCGCTTTGGTTTCCGGTGTTGTATCCACCTTGTCCAGTGCTAGTATTGCTGGTTTGATCGTTACTGATCAGGTACGTGAATTTCCATCTCTATCTCTTGAATTCCATATCAGAAGCTAACAGTAGTAGGGCAAATTCCAATCGTAGTTCTAATGCCGTAATGTCGCATGCTGAGGAGCATGGCATGCTCCCGATATGTCAGCATTGCGTGAATTGTACCTGTAGTCAAAACACCGTGCGGATATACCCAGTAACGCCGATGAAAAGGAAAGGAATCATCGTATTCTTCCTGATAATTCCATCATTTATCTCTCGCTTTCAATCTTGTCTCATATGCTGTGAAAACCACTATTGTGAACAGTGTGTCGAACAAATAATCTTCGTGTCCAGAAGTCTTCCAAGCGCAAACCGTGGTATACGTGAATGATTGAAACGAGTACGATTAACTGGTATGGAATGAAGATGTTATAAAGTCATGAGTTGACGTTGCGCTCAAACTCGCGAACAGTCGAAATACGACGCGTAAAGCACGTGCTTGCGCCCTACGGAAAAACATTACAGCCCTTTTGGAAGGGACCCCGCACGGTCCTTCGCCAATCAGATCGCGTCGATGGGAGGTGGTGAAATGTGAAGGGCGCTCGAGGGTTTGCGCAGCCGATTGGGAACGGTATGCCACTTCGTTGCCCCACCCCTTGTTGTGAGAGGCTTCCTATATTTCATCTTAGGAAGGTCGAAAGCATGTAGACTCGATATTGAGTTGTGCCAATGCAGCCAAGTATCACTATCATCGAAGCGAGAAAGTGACTGAGCGTTTGGACACTGCGCAAGGTGTAAGATGCATTGTAACCTCATCCATATACCTTCGCACTCGAATGACATATTCAAAACAGTAAAGTTTGTTACCAAGGCCTGGAAATATGTTAGCCTCTCGTTTGAAACAAGGAATAAGGCGTCGGGACCGATACCTACCCACCCGGTGGAAGAAAACTGTCATACGCCCAATTAAAACATAGCGAACTCGCTGTGGCACACCTTTTTGAAAATAGTGTCACAACGCAACAACAAAAGATATTTATACAAAGATAGCATAGAACTAAAGCCCTTATTACAGGCTTTTACTCCATCCATTTAATCTTGAATAAAGAGGTTTTTGGTCGTAAGGGAGATATGTTCCAAGAAGGGTGAACGAACAAGGTACGCGGGAAATTCTTTCTGGCGGGTGCTACCTCGAATGCTTCTTGTAGCAGTAACACATTTTTATAAGTTAGCCTGTTATTGTGATCAGCCATGACTGTACTGCCTCTTGCCGAATCCATAGCGCATTCTGCCAAGCCTTCGGGTTATCACTGTAAAGACGTTCTGTCGTGAGAAAGCTGAGTGGCACCTTCGAGGTTCGCCATGAATAGTGTTGTGAGCAAGAGCTGGTTCAGTGGAAGGGCTAGTTGCGGTGAAGTTCCCAACTCTGTGCATCGGAGCGCAGAGGCATCGACCTGCTGACACTGTATCTTCTGTGGAGGTGCCTGTGGAGGTGCCTGTGCGAATCTTCACAAACTCACTGACGCAGTTGGACGATGATGCTGAGTGTACAGTGTGAGATGAGGTTCAGCGTGAGAAGTCAAATCATCTTCAGCGGAAGGTGAGCCACTCGTGGAGATTCGTTCCTGCGAGTCTTGGCGATGTTGGGTACCAGAATAGTAGGCGCAAAGGTCGCGACGTCAAGTTAACATTCCATTGTTGTGGGGAGAATTGGAACTGAGGCAGTTTCAAAGTCGTTTCCTTCGTATGATACAGCAAAAAAGTCGAAGGCTGCTGTCGGACATAATTTAGAGCGCAACTAGTGAGTACTCTACGTTGTTTATTCTCACAGGGGCTTATGTCTGTTTCCATTGATGTTAGCAATTCTGAAGGGGGAATTAGCGAGAATTGCACTACCAGTGATGTAACGAAGATCGCTGAAGACTATAGTTGTCTATTGATGCTTGTGGGGTGGGAAATATATTTTCTTTTTAAGTGAATATAGAAGAGTTCAGAGATGGCGTGATGATTTGGCACCAGGCATTATGCACCGCAAGAGCCCAGATTTCTCTAGTTCGAACTGTAACTTTCCACCAAAAGCTCAGAAGCCAGACACACACGGCACAATGCACGGCGATACCCGAGGATCCCACGTTTGAGCATAGTTTTTGGCCAGCTGCACATGCCTCAGCCATGCGCTCGGGTCCAGACTTTCGACAGCCACATGGTAGTAGCTAGGGAAAGCGAGACAAGCATCTCGCCGATTTGGATCTGAACCGCTTCCGTCCCCAATGTTAATCATATCTGTGCGTGCATACCGGTATGCATAACGTGGGAAGGGTTGGGTTCAGGTTGCACATGTTCTGGACAAACATCTAGCGAGAGAAAACTTGGAAGCAAACCCTTATCCGATAGGTAGAGTTTCAAAAGATCACTAGCAGGAAATTTCTCGATTAAAAGAGGCCGTGTGAGAAGGTAAATGTCATTGAAGCCAGGCCGTTTCACGATGATCTTTCGCTCGGGATCGAAATGCTGGGTTGGGTTGTGTTCTCGAAATCCACTTCTTCCACGATCAAGTCAATTGTCAATCACGAAGCTAGTCAAAAGTGATTTGATCGCATTGTTTGGCCATTCTGCATGTTAGGCGAGGTACTTCCTGTGGGGGTTTTACTATACATTTCGTGTTTTTCCACGCTTTGTCATATGTCCGACTGTCAGAATTTCTAGGCAATGAACGCCGAGCATGGCCCTCAGGCCGTGGTGAACCTCGAGGATGGATTTACTGTTTGTGGCCGCTTGATAGGCAGGGTAAGGGGTGCTGGATTTGAAGTCAACTGTTCAGTGGGATGAGGCTGGGACGTGGATCTCGGGAGGGTTCATCTTTCGGGCTGACCCAAAGTAGTCTAGCTGGGCCGCTTCAACCTGCCGAACTCTCTTTCCCCGCCAAGGGCGACCTTTCGAAACCCCCACAACATTTGTGGAGTCGCGTCTATCAGTCACCATCGTACCCATCCGGTCACAATGTTGAGGATGTGATCGTCGCCCCGATCTGGAAACTTCATTGAATGTATCCACCTTTAATATGTTTACCATGACCGAGAGGGCCAAAAAGGCCTAACTGTCGTCTGCATCAAGCGTGATCGGTGCCAAATATTCATCCTATCTCCTCGGTCGATCATGAGAATGACCAACCTTTTCGACATCAAGATAAGCTCGAAATGCACGGACCACATCGGCCGCTACCAACCTTGGAATGCTTGTCCATCATGGCAATTTGCTTTTCTTTCCGACCTTGATAGGTCTCAATTTATCTTTCCGCAATGGAGGACGCTCTCAGCCCTCGTTTGGCGTTGGAGGCATGCTTCTCATGCATATTATTGACAGGCCAAACGGTGTAATCACAACCCCCGCAGGCGTTCATCCTCCACAAAGCTCATCTTTATGGCGTCCCCTGAACTTTGGCCACATATTCTCCAGATGTGCTGATTGGCGAGAACCAATTATGAGGAGACAGGATTGACTAAAAAGTGGTGTTCAGAGGGTTGCATCTTATCGAACTTGAGCATGCATTTCGCTTCTTATCAATGTGCAGCAACAAGGGTACCGCACATCAGGCCCTACGGCTATCGTATCACACAAGACTAGCCCCACGGCACCACCAAACCGTGCAAAGGGTTCATTTCCAAGACCGTTTTCGCGTGTTACAATGTCTCTGGCCCATCAACCTGCAGGGGCCTGGAGCGAACCGTCGCTATTTGTGCCTCTCAAACTTTTACTAGCGCTATCACAAGGATGGCGAAGACGATTGCCCAAGATAATATCGCTGGAGACAAGATCTCGGCCATGTGCTTATAATCTCTGGGTTCTCCACTTGCTCGGGGATCTGTACCCAGTCGAAGCCTTTCCAAGCAAAGGCTAAGAGGACGAGCAATTGGCAAGTCGCTTGCCACCTACGCGTGAATATTGTTTGAACGGTCGATATGGTCGCAACTCCACCTCTTTCCCAGGGATTTGGGTATGGCATTGTTGTGGGGTTGGGTTTTGCATTTGCGTATGTCGTTCCCTCAAGTTTAGGGTCATTATTGCTAACGTTTTGACAGATTTGGTATGATTTTGACTACCTTTGTATTGAAAAGGTATGACAAGCCCCCATTCAATTTTCTGCACACTTTTGCGCGGAAGTTACACATTTGTATTCCACGATCCACAAAATTATCGCCACGGATTACATCCCTGGACAAATGAACTGATGTGACCAGATACAACTATGAGCTACAAACATCCGAAATGTTCAGCACTGCTGGACGTAGTGTCAAATCTGGCCTCGTGGCCTCTGCAGGTCTGAATTATTCTCCACTATATTTGATATATCTATTGACAATTGGCAGTTGTCTCTAGTTGGACATGGGCCGCCACTCTTCTTCAATCTTCTGCTGTCGCGTATAATTATGGCGTTTCAGGTCCATTCTGGTATGCCTCAGGTGCTACCGTGCAAATTATCCTGTTCGCCACAATTGCTATTGAGCTGAAGCGTAGGGCTCCTAATGCTCACACTTTTCTCGAGGTCATTCGCGCTCGATATGGTGCTGTCACACATATCGTTTTCATGGTTTTCGGTCTCTTCACCAATATCCTCGTCACCTCAATGTTGCTCACAGGAGGCAGTGCCGTCGTCACCTCTGTACGTCAGCATAACCACATCTTATGGCTCGGTTTACTGACTTGTCTAGCTCACTGGCATGCCCACCGCAGCAGCTTGTTTCTTGCTCCCTGTGGGCGTCGTTCTATACACTATGTTTGGTGGAATTAAGGCTACGTTCCTCACCGATTACGCTCACACGGTGGTCATCTTAGTTATCTTGCTCATGTTCGCCTTTACTGCCTACGCCACAAATGAAAACCTTGGTAGCCCCGGGAAAGTTTTCGATCTACTAGGTACATCCTCTCATCTTGTGCACCACTTCATTAGGAGTTTTCGTTAATATCAATGACAGTGGAGGCCGCAAAGAAGCATCCAGTAGAGGGTAACGCTGGTGGATCATATCTTACTATGAGATCAAAAGAGGGCGCAATCTTCTTCGTCATCAACATAGTTGGCAACTTTGGAACCGTATTTTGCGATAATGGTTATTATAACAAGGCTATCGGTGAGTCTTTAACCCAGTCTTCACTACAATCAATCGTTCCTAACAACTTTCAGCTGCGTCTCCGGTCGATGCCCTTCCCGGATATATCATGGGAGGTCTCTCTTGGTTCGCTATCCCCTGGTTGGCAGCCACTACTATGGGTCTTGCTTGCCTTGCCCTGGAGAGCAATCCTGTGTTTCCCACATTCCCTGATCGGATGAATCCTGCCGATGTCTCTGCGGGACTTGTTCTGCCCACAGCAGCTGTAGCAATGTTAGGGAAAGGTGGGGCCGTAGCAACCCTACTTCTTGTTTTCATGGCTGTGACATCAGCGATGAGCGCAGAACTTATCGCGGTTTCTTCTATATTCACGTAAGCACACCCTTTGCTGTTTCATTAGATCAGTGCCTAATTTTTTTTGAAGCTATGACCTGTACCAGACCTATATCAACCCTCGTGCTACTGGCAAACAACTCATCTATATGTCTCATGCCATGGTCGTAGGATTTGCAATTGCTATGGCAGCTTGGTCGACCGGCCTTTATTACATAGGTATCTCGATGGGCTACCTCTACCTGCTGATGGGCGTTATTGTGAGCGCAGCGGTTCTTCCTGCCACTCTCACGTTGATGTGGAGCAAACAAAATTGGTGGGCTGCTACTCTCACACCACCTCTCGGCTTTGCCTGCGCTCTCATTGCGTGGCTTGTGACTGCTCAAAAGGAAGGTGGTGAGGTAAGTTGACATTCGATTTGAGATTTCTGCTCATACTGACTGTAGTGTAGCTCTCCGTTGCTACTACAGGTGCAAATAACCCCATGCTTGCTGGAAATGTTGTTGCCCTCCTTTCGCCACTGATTTTTGTTCCCATCCTCACATACGCTCTGGGCCCACAGAACTACGACTGGGTATCCATGAAGGCTATTCGCAAAGGCGACGATCATGACCTCGCGGCTGCTGCTCACATTGACCTCGAGCTTGTTCCAGGCGAAAACCACACTGCCATCGATGAGGAGCAAGAGCAAGCTAAGCTTTACAAGGCTTCCCGCATCTCTCGCTGGATGACCGTCATTATGACCCTAGCACTTCTCGTTCTCTGGCCCATGCCTATGTACGGATCGGGCTATGTATTTAGCAAGAAGTTCTTTACCGGTTGGGTCGTCGTTGGAATTCTGTGGATGTTCTGCTCTGCAGCTTGCGTGGGTATCTACCCCCTGTGGGAAGGTCGTAAGACCAGTGTCCGTACCATCAAGTCCATCTTTCTGGATATCACTGGAAAGAAGAAGCCCCCCAAGAGGGCACTTGTCACGGAAGGCAAAGAGGGATCATCTACGCCTACAGAGGGTGTCGCGGAGAAGATCGCGATCAAGGAGTAATGCTTGGTTGTTGCTTTTATCCATACTCGGTTGATTGATTCCGCGCCATGATTCTTAGATATTGAATCGCGTTACAGATAAATATCCCGCGATACCATTCGTTAGAGCGCACAGTCAGATGTTCACGATTATTAGTATGAGTTGATTAATGTCCTCAATGCGGTTCACCATCGTGCTTCAATTAATATTTTCTCAGTGAGGAGTTCCTCACGTTGCTTTTTTATGAATCAATCCCTCAAGAATTGACTACGCTAAGTCAAATCGGGAACCAGGGTCGTGCACACTCCGTTTTGTCTTGGATTTTACAAGTTCCACCCCGAGACCTTTCCATTCTTCTTTCGTCAACCTCGCCATTTCATCCTGATGTTGATTATCCAGGTATCATCAATTACTGCCTTCTCCTTAGGAATGCCCCATTAACTACCCATCGCGATAACGCAATCATGGATAGCCATGCGCAATCTCGGCCAGTCTGCATTGCCGCCGCTGATGAATGCGGGTGATCTCTCGACCACGCACCCATGATTTTCAAGATCGATAAGTGAAGAACATAAGATCGCGACGAGTCTCATTTCGGCGAAAAACAATCCCGCGCCTTTTCGTATCACCTCCACCAACAGTCCCCGGCATATTGTCGCACGGCAATCCGCTGCAGTTTCGTGCAATTCCCCCAGTTCCTTCTGTAGCTATTTTGCCTGGGGCATGTTGCCCATCTTATCTCTTGTCTATCCGCATCTTGATAGTGTTGGTTCCACGGACTCCGGGCACGCAGTTCACGGGCGTCTCAGCGGTTTCAGGCAAAAAGACCGTCGATCGGTTGGCAATCTCGAACTTCTGGAACATCTAACCGGAGCCTCAACTATCAACCATCAATGCAGAACACAAACCCTCCAATCTCCTCTGTTGTTCTGGTAAACCATAGTTCAACATATCAGCCTGTTCAGCATCCATTTTAGGCGCATGCAGCGATGTTCCTGCAATGGGAGTCGTGGCAAGCAAACGCAGGATACGCGAGGCGCTGCAATTGGCCGTGTCGGACAAAAAATCCGCTGCAAGCTATGGAGCCGCTCTTCATCTGACACATGCGTCGTTTTGCGGATTAATCATTGCTTTATCTGACCAACGGAAATGCGAGACTGCACTACATTGTCCACGACAATGCCCATCATTGCAGCCTTACCTATGCCATGCCTCTCCTACAATCCTGATTCATTGCGACTCCACTCTTTTGCACTCTCTTTTCGTCCATACTTTCTTTCATGACACCCTAATCTTTCTTATCAGAATGGCAAACGCCGTATCTAGTATTACCCAGCTGTGCTGGATGCTTTTTATAATATTTCCTTTCGTACAATGTCAGCTGAGCATTAACAAATTTGGTGGAAATGGAAATGTTGTTAGGGATCGCTTTGCGCTTGGTAGCTCATTCGGAAACGGAAATCCATTCCAAAATGGAGGATCTGGGGAGAGAGAACCAAAAAAATCTCAGGTATGTTCAGTTGCGCAATAGTAGTCCAACCACGTCGTAGAAGTCATGAATTTGTACTCAAAATATGTCATACAATACGAACTCGGACTTACAAATTCTAAGGATATGCCCTCACGACAGAATCGCCCATTCGCAGGAAATCAGCAGCAAGAGCAGGGACGGCAAGAGATCGATCCCGAAAACATGCCACAATCCATTGCAGCAGGTCGCCAATTGACACCAGCTGTGCCATCACCAACCAACAGAGCCACAATTTCCAACTTACCACCAGCAGTGAATGCCGAAGACAGGGACAAGATGCCATCTCCAGGCACTAGCACGTTCACTCCGCCCCCGCCTCTATCAATGTCTTCCACTCAATCTATAGTTTCAACCGCACATTCTGACATCCCGACTGTTATTAATTCGGTCGACTGGCCTCCGACACTTATAGCAACCTCGATGACTCTTATTCCTCCAGCAATCCTGACCCCCCTGGTACCCTCTGCATCTTCCACAGCTATGTCAGTGACAACCGCACTTCCAAAAACTATATCCGCCACTCCCTCTTCGATCAGTCCATCAAACCCCTCCTCAACCTCTCCAGGACAAAACCAAACCCCCGCACCAACACCGGCATTCGCCCAAGAGTCCCAACCTATGAACTCTTCCACTCGCGCAGGGATTGGCATCGGCGTCACCTTAAGTATTGTCAGCATTGCAGCCATTGCCGGTATTTTTCTCTACCGTCGCCGTCGCAATCGCCGGCATGCCCGCACCGACATTCCACCCTCCAGCCGTGGCTTTGGGAGTTTCGGTGGTTTCCTCCTCCTCAATCGCGACAAATCGTCCTCCCAACCCTCCGACCAAGAATGGATCATCGAATCTGCCGAAAAGGTCGAGATCGTGCGTGGCGCGAGCGCTCGCACACTATCCCGCAGCGATTCCAGATCACGCGTATCAGCAACACCCAACGAGAACGTAGGGGTGTTGAAGGTCGGGATGACAATTATGAGTTCTGAGGCGGAGGCGGAGGCACGGCGGGAACGCGTAGGGAACCTTTATAATGCGGCTCTGACGAGCAATCCGCCGAGTTTGCCAGAGGAGAACAGGTTGAATCCATCGGTGTCTACAAAGCCGCCGCTAAATGGGGGTGCGGATGCGGGCGCAGGGGGAGTAAAGAAGGGGAGTTGGCCTTTGGATGATTGAAAAGGGAACTGGGCTGAGAAAGGATAGGGGCGGGATGTTTACCCATGAAAGTTTGGTATGATTGACTTTGGAACTGGAGATACCTTTTATATGTATTCTATTTTATTATAACCTGCCGTTCTATCTCTCCTGCTATTGGCATTGAGAGATTACTCCATATGTATCTTTGCTTCGGCCTCGTGAGTTACGGGCTCTTCCAATTCACCTTCAGGACTGCGATGCAAGGCCGCTTCCAATCTTAGTATGTACATGTCACTTTCTGAACTTCCTGTAACGTGACATGTCGAAAATTCTCGTACGATTTTCAACTAAACACCCTTAGAGTCCGATACGTTTTGTGGGTACCGGATGTAAACCTTAACTTCTTTAGTTCGGTTGAATTGCTCATAACACTCTAGCACATCATTAATTTCTATCACTACTGTCGAAAAGAACCCGGATTCACTTTACTACTTTCGATTAACTCGACTAACCCAGGCGTGTACAGCTTCGGATCACCAATCTTCCTACTAAATTCAGTCTCTTTGTAAAAATAAAATCTGAGATGGAAAAATTCATGATTGACGAGTGACCACCATTGACGATTTTGATAGCCCTCCCTACTACTTCACCAACATATCCTTAGAATCTGAAAGGATACCAGTTGAGGAAGCCCGCTTTACCTTCCAGTACCTTGTGACTCGGGTGTCGGGCCGAATTTCAACTTGCTGACATATGCAGAATCAAATCTCTTACGCAAAGTTCTTCGGGAATATCTCTTTTCTCCGCATACCAAGACCTGAGTTGACGACGCCGTTGAGGCTCAGACAGAACATACACACCGTTTCCTCCCAAATTGATGAGGTCACCGAGTGCGGAGCTAAACAGCCAATCAGACAGTGTGCTTGAACTTCGGAAGCGCTAATGCAACTGGCTGACAGCCGCTAGCGGTAGATCCGGAGGAGATAATAGAATTGCATATATTGTCTGCTTTGCTCCGGAAGTCATCATCGGAAAATGCACCCCTCGGACACCATGTCAACCTCACCGGAAGTAGAAGCCCCGAAAATTGAGCTGGGCATGATGCACCAGCAGATTGGAGTGTTAGACGAGACAGAGGACTGGAGTGGGATAACTAATCCTACTGAGAGAAGAAAATTGCAGAACCGGATAAATCAAAGAGCGTACAGTCAGTGAAGACCTGTGGGTTTTGTCCTAGTCGATTTGATGCTTACACTTTAGGCCAGGAACAAGAAAACGGGTGAAGGATCCGTCGAGCGCACTCGACACCCTAGCTAAACGACATGCCCAACGTAAATCTGCCCTCAATCAGGGTGGACACAGAGCAACGTCACCCCCAAACGAGCCTAGTATTACTAAAATCCATTCGCACGAAGCATGCTCCATCAACTTCCACCCTCGTATCCGCGCGATCATGGAGCAATTTGCCCAACATGCATATGAGCGCTACTCCTCGGGAGCACCCGTCCTGGCACATTTACCACTACTCGTTCAGTTTAACGCAATCAGTGCCCTTGTTAGAAACGCCACGACTTTGGGTGTACTGGAAGAATTCTATATGTGTGACTCTATTTCCGGATTCAATAAGCAGGGGCCGGACTTAGGCACGACGTCGCCATATTCAATGAATTGCCCTACAAGTCTGCATCCAACGCCACTCCAGATCGTTGTGGAACACCATCCCTGGATCGATCTGTTCCCGTCACCACGGATGCGGGACAATATCCTGCACGCACTCGAAACAGTGGAAGATTGTGACAAGTGGGAGGATGACCTGTGCCACGATGTTTGCCAATACAACGATGCTGAAGAGAAAGCAGGTCTTATTGTCTGGGGAGATCCTGGAGACCCTTTGAGCTGGGAAGCAAGTCCTGGATTCCTAAAGAAATGGGGTTACTTGCTTAATGGTTGCGTGGACATAATTCGAGCAACGAATTATTGGCGAAGAAAAAGAGGCGAGAAACCATTGTCGTTTAGAGACGTCGCCAATTTCATAATGGCTAGCAGGCCAAAGGAGTTGGTTGAACTTCAGGGATGATTGCCAAGATGTCAGCAGCTTGCATGAGTGCCGGTACCTTTCCGTTTTTTTGGTACAGCTCCAGACCCCTACAATATTTTCCATATGACGTCTTGCTCTGAGGTATAAAGGATTTCATCCAGCCTCTTTCCTGTTTTCGAATACATCTAAATCTTCCAGAGCTTTGTCAAGGGATTCGCTAGAATGTCGTTCTTCGAGTCCCCATCAAAACCAAAAACAGCTCTTGGCTGGCATCGCATTCTGTCGCCAACTGCTTCAGTCAAGGTTTCACCTATCGCTCTCGGTGGTATCAGTCTCGGAAATTCATGGAGCTCTTTATTTGGCAAGAGTGAAGACGCCCTCGACCTTCTCGACTCCTTCTACTCTTTGGGAGGCAACTTCATCGACACCGCAAACCAATATAACTCTGAAGAATCTGAAGAACTTCTCGGCGAATGGATGGAGAAACGTGGGACGCGAGACCAAATGGTTGTGGCAACGAAGTATGGTGCAGGGTTCCAATCACACCTTCGCGACAACATACCAATACAAACCAACTTTACTGGGGCTTCAGCAAAGAGCATGCATATATCAGTACGAGAGAGTCTTAGAAAACTTAGGACAGATTACATCGATATACTATATCTGCACTGGTGGGACTTCTCGGCTTCGGTCGAGGAAGTGATGGTACATCTGCATAAGTTAGTTCTGGCGAAACAAGTCTTGTATCTCGGAATATCGGACACCCCAGCCTGGGTTGTTGTCAAAGCTAATGAATGTAAGTTGATTGTAGTGAGTAAAATTAACACAAAATGCTGATTCACATCGAATAGTCGCTCGAAGAAACGGATTGACACCGTTCTCCATCTACCAAGGCCGCTGGAACGCTGCGTTCCGTGATATGGAATCCGAGATCGTCCCAATGTGTGAGGACCAAGGCATGGCTATTGTAACCTGGGCGTCGCTAGGTGGTGGCCAACTGGCGACAGCCGAGCAAAGAAAGAAATTCCAAGAAGATCCCGATGCAGGCAAGGGCTTCTACACGTTGAGTCCCGAAGACGTGAAGGTATGCGATGTGCTCGAGCGACTTGCCTCCGAAAAGAGCACCACATTTCAAGCCATTGTATGTCCCTCCTACTTGATCAAATCAAATTCTCCATCTCTAACACGCGCTTCTTAGGCTCTTGCATACCTTTTCCACCAGTCCACATATGTCTTCCCTATCGTCGGCGTGCAAACAATTGACCACGTCAAAGCTATGCCCGAAGCTTTGCGCATCAAGCTCTCGTCGGAGGAAATCGCCGAGATTCATAATGCAAAAGCCTTTGACCCCTTATTTCCGAATACGTTTCTGTTTGCAAATAACCAGAGATATCATACCAGGTTGACGGTAGCGGATCAGACGAACATACAGATGTCTTGCTGGATAGATGCACCGCCGAAACAGAGCCCTTATGAACCTCATGTGAAACCGAGGACATAGTGAGATGGATTAGTGTTGGTGACGAGTGTCAAAGGAGGTGTACTCTGTAATGTTGATTTCTTATTGAAACTGTACATGGGTATTCGTCAGCAAGCACGACCTAGTAAACAGATTCATGCCCTTCATTACCCTTTGATAAGTGAATATGATGTTTACAGCCGAAAGAGCGTATCAACACATAGTTGAGCATGATGAGATATCTGAATGCCATTCATTAGAATATGTACCGCTCTTGAGCGACAAGATGGTGTTCTATATTCCCCTAGTCAGCACAGTGAAACTCTAGCGCAAAGACGATGTATGGGCTAGTTCAAAGTATCCTTTTAATCGGAATTCCACTTTTTGAGATGTGTGGAGACAGATTCGCTAGGGAAAGAAGTGGCGATTTGATATGAATCTAATCCCGATATACGTTAGCGCACATACTAACACCACGATGTTCCACAACTCAGCTCCGATGGCCTTCGCTTCTTCATTCATCCTCATCGCTTTTGTACTCTCCTCGCATGCTGTTGGTGCATTTCTCTCTTCTCCACTTAGGAATATTCATCTCCGTCCACCTCCACTTGACGCTGCCAGCGCAGCAGCACATTAGCGTCGTCATGCCGTCTCCGAGGATGAGCTAAGGGATCAATCTTGCTTTGTGCATCTCGATGTCGATTCGTCCACAGAGAGCACCGAGGCATGAACGAGTCTCGATCAATGCTGCATTGCGTTCTTGCCTCCGGTGGTCACGTTCATGTGGCTTGGTGTACCTGGGGTCATTCCAGGGCTGACCATGTACATCCCGGTATCTTCCCCGCTCGCTAATGCCGTCTTTCTTGCAGTGGCCGCAATACCTTCCAATGATCAATACCGCTGTTCTCTGCTGGGGTATAATACCCAGCCTTATAGGCCCAAATAAAAGACAAAACGTTCCGCTCAACGCTCACGCTGAATTCGGCTGTAGATCAGTTCGCATGCGTGTTGCGCCCTTCCAACCCCTCAAATCGAATCACATTGTGAACGAGCCGAACAAGAATTTTACCCTCCTTCGTTGGGACAGAATATCCATATCTTCTCGAAATGCATACACCATTTGCATATCATTTCCAACTTCATGGATTATGGTATCGTGAAGGTTCGTTTCACGAGTCCTATCTGTCCACATCCATCGATCCGCAATTCCGGCTTGGAACTCCATTTCAGAAGCTGAGTGTGACTTATCTGGTTGCTTCGCGATCAACACAATCGAACGAGGTTAGATTGAAAATGCAATGTTGCAAAATTTTGTCACAACGCGGACGCAAGGAAAGACAAGCGTTGTTACCCTTGACGGTCATCGATTCTTCTTAGACTAGGGCTCCGCTTCACCTTTCCAGCACAAATGGCATGAAATCACATATGTTGAATAGGTCATTGAGCGCGGAGATATCCGTGAAATCGCATAGATGTGAGTTATTGCTGTTGTTCAGCTCGCCAAATAGTGTTCAGAGTAATTATCTCATTCATTGCGGCCCAATACGATATACTTTGGACAGGCATCACAAAAACAGTTCAGCTTGACAAACGGGACGGCAGGCGTGGCGTTTTAAATGCCTCAAGGACTATCGGAAAAGGGCCCTGTCAATCCTACGATTTATCGCTTCCCAAAAGTTTAACTGAAGATCATACAGCGCAGGTTTTCGACGGGAACTGCCGGAGGCACACGCCGACTCTCCGATAGATATTTGCGACACACATTATTCGGGGCTATTGCCATCCCATGTACGACATTATTCATTAGAGAATTTCACGAATTGCGCAAGAGCTTTTAGGGGGTAGACTGGAAAGCCGCCAAGGTAACGATGCCCATGTATGGCTAGTCCATCCTCCGACTGAATCGTGGACCAATTTAGCCTACCTCCGGTAATGACGCCTATTCGCACGGTTTACGTTGGCGATCTGGGGCACTAATTGACTGGACGTAAGCTACCGCAGCAATCTTTATCGTGGTTGCTAACCGACCTGCTCAAAGTCTGGTGCCGAGTTTAACGGCGTCTTCTTCAGTTTTCTCGAAAGAGTCCACCCATCGTCCGAGACAATATCAATATCCACCATTGACATGTCTAGAACCCCTTATATGCCTGGATCCCCGAGGCGTTTCAAACCGTGGAACCCTCCATCTATCGACTCTTGCTAGTCATCGTCGGTCTTCGCGGCCTGTGTGTTCCCTTGACCCACTACTAAACCTAATACATCCTTTGAGTTTTTCGGAGCTTACATGGAGACCCTGAAAGCTCCCTACGTGGCACAAGTCAATGGGTCGACATCAATCAGTTCGAATA
The DNA here is from genome assembly GCA_020744415.1 of Dendryphion nanum. Classification (NCBI taxonomy): domain Eukaryota; kingdom Fungi; phylum Ascomycota; class Dothideomycetes; order Pleosporales; family Torulaceae; genus Dendryphion; species Dendryphion nanum. The sequence continues at coordinate 1,677,380 of JAGMWT010000001.1, read as the reverse complement.
TATCTACTTTACGGTTCACCCGCCTCATTTTTTCCCCCCATCCATTCTAAGACTTCAAATTATGAACAGTATGAACCCGTGATACTTGCAATACTTTACAGTCGTATATACGAATGACGTGAATGAATTCTGCAGGTCCGGGGTTCGCTGGCTGTCAAGCACGTTTTCTATATGCACTAATGCACACCTAAACTTTACTAACTGGTCCAGACTGTGCCACACGATAATGGACACGGACCCTACGATCAACTACTTTCCTACCGGAGGTAGAACCTTTCGAAACTGTGATACAGTAGGATACTATGAAAGTACAAGCATGGGTGAAGTGCACCAGGTTTCTCTCCCGCGCCCGCGGTTTATTAGTGAAAAAGCGGCTGTCTTATTCTTGGGCCACATAAAGGGCACCCTGTCCTCTCCCTCGGGTCAAATATCAGACCACTTTTCTTTCTATCCCACCTTTATTGTTCCCCAGGATCTCGTATAGATCCACGCCACTCGGAACATTCTTATTGTCGTTGTGCAGCTGCTCACCCGATCCTCCCAATGGCGACTACATCTTGGAAAGAGACACGACCTGGTCGTTTCGAGCGTCCTCTGTCACATCTAGAGAAGATTGCTCTTATCAATCGCAATGTTAACAAGGCTTTGGACCGTGACAATTGGGCTAAGACAGCCGTGGCCAAACTTGAGTTCGATCCTAAGCTTGGTGACCCCGAGGCCGCACTAAAAATTGCTTGGAAGCAAGTGAGATTCAACTACCCAGAGATTGCAGCTTTCCCGTAAGTCCAATACTTTGAGTGCTCTTGTACACTAGACTAACAGATTACTAGTTATCAAGACTCTTATGTTAGCATGCATCTATTTGTTGTTGTAGTATTAGGCTAATCTGTGTAGATGTATCGCATTGGCAATCCAGACCAAGTCTCCTTGTGAGTGATACCTCTTCCAAACCGATAACAAGATCATCTTGCTGACCTTGATAGATGGGTCACCGCTACGTTTAGTGTGGTGAAGAACACGACCGTAGATGAGCTCCTGGGCCATATTCCACGCAACGAGCAGATGATGTGCTATTATCTCCCTGACACTTCAGAAGTCCTAGTTCGATCACCCCACTATCGTTTGGATGCACGTGGAGCTATCTTCTGTCTCGATTATCTCATAGAATCTCTCGCGAACCTAAATTGGGAACTCGTCTTCGGCGGCTGTGCAAAGAATCTGTCGCCTAGCATTGATGAAGCGCTCCAGATCTCGTACGACATCACCCCTAGTGCTGAACAGGCGGCCACAAAGCGGATAGAACTACTAAAGCCTCATAATCCTGCCCTACTTATGACACCTACTTTGGCGGCGAACCTTCCTGGAGCCACACGCAGGCATTTCATCAAGTGAGTGTCTTCTTACACTTGTATTTCCTTCCCAAGGAACAGCACTAATTTCTAGTAGAATGTCCCGAGGCGAAACACGTTCAGTCATTCGAGGCTCCAGCTCATCTTCCAAAGACCTCACTGCAGCTGTTCATGCTGCCCTCATAACCTCCGTCGCCAAGATCTGTTCCCCTAGTACACTACACTCCTTCCTCGCCTCATATCACGCCGACCTCCGCCACATTATCAAAAAGACAAGCAAGACCAAACATGCCCCCACAAGCTGTACCTCCGTCATCACCGCCGAAATCGACATTTCCCCCTCTACCTCGTTCGAGACCTACTACGCTCAGCTTGCCCCCGTCTATGCCGAAGGCTATACTCCTTATCTCGAATCGACCGTAGCCTATCACGAGAAACTAGGCGCCATGTTCGGCCCACCTAAATCTCCAAAGTCTACTTTCTCTAGCTCATCGCGCTCATCGTCTTCGGGGTCCGAAGCGGCATTTGATGGCGATGCTCAACCACGATATGGGCCTCTCGGCGTCATAGATCACCAGTTGCGCAAGACGAATAGCAATGGCACAGTTACTGTGAAAGACTTTTGGCTTGGTGGTGAAACATTGACGAAGAGGAAGATTGTGCATATGTGGATGTGGGATGGTGAAATGGTGTTCAGTTGCTGTTTCAACGAGAGTTTCTGGGACAGTAAGATCGTGAATCAGTTGTTGGAGGGGATGAAGCGGACACTATTGGATGAGTTTGTGTTGGTAAATGGAGTTGCGGGGTTGAGGGTGTAGATCCAATCATTGTTGAGATAGTGTTGGTGAGGAATGTTGTCGGTGCCGTTGAGCATAATGAATACCTTGGGAGGACTTCTGCTTAGTTTATTGCGAGGAGTTATTGGATTGGTGGATAATCTAACGGATGGGTGGAAATATGTAGCGTTCTAGTACAGAGCAATATCAGGTGTTGGTCCATCACGTTATATTGTGCCACACAAGGAAAGGGAATTGGAGAACTTGCTATACTATCGTAAGGTTCAGCATTAATCCTATGGTGCAGGAAATTAACACACCAAATAACGAATATTATGGTGAACGTTGTTTGTATAATTATCTAGTATTGTACGGCTACACATCTATAAGGATCAATGTGCGTATTTGTATGTGCCATCTAGCAGTCACCCGCGCGCACCCAAGAATATACCCATCGCTTCCAACAATCAGTGCTATGGTTCAGTGCTACTAAAACGTGAGTTTCGTAAGCTTAGAGCAGACAGTAGGAGTTATTTATTGTTGGAAACACCGACTATACCTGAGGTGCTTCAGTATTTCACCCTGACTATCACCCTTGCCAAAACACTCATTAATATGTTGTCTGAGAGAATGTAGCAAAACCACTTCTGTTTCATTATCTTCCGTTACTAATAGATGCAGGTGATTTGGTTTGGTAGCCAATACTTCAGCGAAATCTCGATTTGTTGCCTCGAAGAGATAACGGGATACTAGACGGAGGGAGAGCAGGTCAGATTCGGGAGGACGGCTGCAAATACGGTTTCTTGTTAGTTGACCTGCCTCGTAATTGACTTTGGGAAGTGATTTATACTAGATATCTATGAAATACACACAAATGACGATAAGTTCAGTGTTGAAATAAACAAAGAAATATCTGGGTATATACTTGGATAAAAAGACACCTTTCAATTATTCAGCGATTGAAAGTCTACGAGACTATGGCATATTCGTTCACGAACATAAGCCTAAATACATTTGTTGCAAGTAACCTACAAACAAAATCCAATTTTTAACAACTGAGTATCGCTTATATTTAGTCACAGTTTACAGATAGATATGGTTAACTTGATATCAATGATATCGCTGAAATGCAACATGTGACAAAACAGCGATGCGGGGGCGGGGTCGTAATTAAATTGAGGTCCATGAGTTCTGGACTGGACTTCGCTAGAAGATCAATGATCACATGTACAGTTCAAAAAATGTTCTTGGTGGTGTTCGGTGATACACAAAACCACCGTGCTGTGAGAACTATTGCCATTTTGCAAGTGCCGCTGTGGGAGTGCGCTGTATCGTTATCTGGTGTTACGGAAAATGGATGATCTGGGAATAGCGTAAGGTAATACCTGATGGTAGAAAAATAGCAGAGCAAGTTAAAATGCATATGAATTGGGCCCGGAGTCGATTTTTGCCGGCGTGATGGATAAGACGTTTGTAGATGCATACGCTTCCTTCGGGGCCGCCAATGAAATGGGAGACTTGTAAGCAATGTTGGTGATGCTCCTGAATAGGCATAGCCGTTACGCGACCTTAGGAACGACACGCGACTTGGCATACGTTTAGCCGAAGATTACCCCGAGAACGCGACCTTTGCGCTCCGCAAAGACAAGCTTGAAATACACACCTTCTCCCATCACCTTCGGTTTCCACTTTGCTAATCTTAGATCATGACCAGTGTAGAAGATCTGTTCAAGGGCTCATCCGCAGCAACGAAGCGCAAATTCGAAAACCCTGCCGAGCTCGATCCCTCCCAAGCGTACAAGTCTGTAAAGTTCAGTTCGAGTAGCGATGTTAAACGTTCCTCTCACGCATCGGTAGCCGACAACGACGATGACGACGAGGCTGGACCTTCATTACCACCAGATTTCGAACCAGAAGACGGTGACGATGAAGAGGGACGGTTCTTTGGTGGAGGGTTGGACGACAATGCCATCGATGCGATAGATTACTTGGATGCGCAAGACGATGAAGAGGCTATAACAGAAGACAAATTCGATCTACCTTGGCTACGGAAACTGTCGCTAGCATTTGAAAAGAAGATTGCTAAGAACGCAGAATTACGTGCGAGATATGAGGACGAACCTGCCAAGTTCATGGCTTCAGAGGGCGACCTGGACGAGAATATAAAAGGCCTGAGCATTCTTTCGGAGCATTCAGAACTGTACACCGAGTTTGCCAAAGGCGGTGCAGCTGCCAGCTTAGTGCAGCTGTTAGCTCATGAAAACACCGATATTGCTATTGGTGCGATTGAGATCATATCTGAGCTCACAGACGAGGATGTAGAGGTGGAACAAGAGCAATGGGATGTGCTCGTGGCTGCGTTCCTTGAGGCGGACTTACTCAGTCTGCTCATCTCAAACTTCAGTCGCTTTGATGAAAGTGAAGAGGTAGATCGGTCCGGTGTCTACCACTCTTTAAGCGTGTTGGAAAACCTCCTCTCTCAACCCGCAAATACGAATACTATAGGGAGTGAAGAGAAACTTCTGTCTTGGCTACTTGCACGCATACAACGGACCGAGAAGCCGACGTCACAAAACAAATTATACGCATCCGAAATACTCTCAATCCTTACTCAGTCCTCAAATCCCAACCGACTGCGAGTGATCGATGCGAACGGTATCGAAATACTTCTTACTCAACTGGCGCCCTATCGACGAGACGATCCTGAGAAGGGAAGTGAAGAGGAGGAGTACTTCGAGAACGTATTCAACTGCTTGACCTCCCTCGTTGATGAGTCGGATGGAAAGTTGAAGTTCCTAGAAGCAGAGGGTGTAGAGCTCTGTCTCCTCATGGTTCGGGATGGAAAGAGTAGCAAGAGCAGGGCCTTGAAAGTTATAGACCACGCATGTGGATATGCAGAGTCACCACCACCCGATCATACTCAAACAAACGGAGTCGGTTCAAAAGAGAACGGTAAAATTTCTCTTGACACTGAATCATCTGCTAGCAATACTATCGCTGTGTGCGAGAAGCTCGTTGAAGCCCGTGGTCTAAAGCCACTCTTTAGTACGTTCATGAAAACCAAGAAGCATGACCCGGAAACCACAGAACACATCTTCGGCATCTTGGCGTCCCTTCTCCGCTCCTTACCTGGAAATTCCGATGCTCGTTTCCGTGTCCTTGCCAAGTTCCTAGAGAAAGATTACGGAAAGATTTCAAAACTCATCCTACTCCGAAGAGAATATGTCTCTCGCGTCGCTGCCTTCGATGCGAAATTGAAGGATCGGAAAAGAGGGCTATCAAAAGAGGAGCAAGAACAACTCGATTTAGAAAATATATCAACAAGGCTGGAAGAGGGGCTGTACTGTCTGGAGCGCATTGACGCGATATTAGCATGGCTGGTAGCAGAAGATGATGGTGCGAAAAACATTATCGTCAAGGGATTGGCAGAGCGAGATGAGAATCTGGCCGATGTGAAGAGGACCCTACAGGCGCAACTAAATGGTGTGCTTCAAGTTGAAACTGCCGAGCGGGAAATGCTAGAGACTTTAGTAGGGTTTTTGGTTTGACAGGATATGGCAGAGAATCTTGAGGCTCGTTTTAATTTGAGGTGTAATTACTGTATGTATATTGTCAATCATGGAGCAAGCATATGGCCCATACTGAATATTCCAATGCACCGATAAAAGCACTGCGTAACCAACTCTATCAGTCAGACCAGATTCTGTCTGTTCTGTTAACAACAGGATTTTCAGCATGAGGAAAGTGATTGAAAAAGCTATTTGCTGCTGAGATGTAGCCTTTCTCAACGCCTTTCTGAATTATCCCCTCAAAACAATGTACAATGTACAACGTCACTGCTTTCGAAACTTCCCATTGATTTTGTCAATTGAGTCGGAACCACTCCAGCATTCCCTCGGCCCGCAATGCGGAGTCCATACCCGCAAGCATTATGGGCAACAGCCGTGCATTACCACAACTGGTTAGCTTAGGTGCGGCTTCCACATCCGAGGACGACTGCAGCCCATCCGGAACAAGGATCCATTTCCGAATCCGCAACGAACATGCATACATACATATAGTCTGAGATCTTGGATCTTGGAAAGCTGCACTCAGAACTGCTTACCCGCCATATCTCCCCACTTCATCAGTCCACATCAAAAACTCCAACAAAAACAATGGGCTCCTTCCAAGAACCAACTCCCTCGATCGCTCCTAACAACCTCATCAAGCTTTCTTCTCAAAATACTATTTGCACCGCTTTTGGCATAAAGATCAGTTCCGATGCTGCAATTGTTCATATCGCCAAATCGGCGGGTTATGACTCGCTGTTCATTGATCTCGAGCACACGGCCCTCACAATCAAAGATGTAAATCAACTCTGCATAGTCGCAAACTCAGCAGGCATAACTCCATTCGTGCGAGTCCCACATCAGTGTGGTGATGGGTTAATACAAAAGGTTTTGGATAATGGAGCAATGGGAGTCATTGTGCCGCATATACACGGCGTTGGTGAGTTGCGCTTTGCTTTTGTAGGCTTCACCTAGCTAATATGTATCTGCTCATAGAGGACGCAAAACGCGCAATTCGTATCTCAAAGTACCACCCATTGGGCAAACGATCCATCAGCGCTGGATTCCCGCATTTTGAATTCGCACCAATTCCTACATCTGCTCTCACAAAGCAAATGAATGCATCCGGTTCTACGGTTTTCATCATGATTGAAACCGCTGATGCGCTTGCTGCCGTAGATGATATCGCTTCACTACCAGGAGCAGATGTGTTGCTTGTTGGTTCGAATGATCTCGCATCAGAGATAGGAACGTTGGGAGATTGGGATGCCCCATTGTTTCTGGATGCATTGGAGAAAGTCGGCGCGGCGGCAAGAAGGCATGGAAAGATCATGGGAATTGCGGGATTGTATCATCGACCAGATATTCTATCAAGAGTTGTAAATGAGTTTGGGGCGAGATGGGTGGTAGGAGCGCAAGATGTTGGATTGCTACTGCAAGGCGGCAAGCAGAATTCTGATTTGTTGAAGGGTCTGCAGGATCAAAGGGTAAAGAAGAGTGCGTAGCTTTTTATACATAATTCCAATGACATTCGCTTACTCCTTGTACGACTAAGAATCCAATGCATATTGTACTGTTCATTGCAGTCGTGCGATTTGCCGCTCGAACTCTTCCCAATCAGTCTCATCGGCTCCAGTGAGTACAAAGTCGTGACTGAGATTGAAAGAAAAATCCACACCATTGATGTCTTCGAATGTACTCACATTCTGGTTAAAGTCATCGCCTAACGGTAGGTCATCGAACGAGTTATTGTAGTCCTGGGGAAATGCGAATGCTTGGCGCCATTCTGGATGAGACCCGGAAAGATCTTCCGATTCACAAGCCGGAGTGTGGAGCGAAGTCAAGTGGTTTCTGTCCGATAAAATATGGGCAGCTCCTTGCGCTCTCAATGGGTTATTATCCGGCTCAGTTTCCCGCGCAGGGTGGCTCTCAGTGGTGGTGGGTGAAAAGAATGTTTGAGAGATTATCCCCAAATGTTGACACATCTCTTTGACATCCAACATTCTTTTTTCTGCTGCTTTGTTGCCGTTTTTACTGAGATATTGGAGGATTTCGATTGCGCCTTTGATACCCTGAAGTCCAGACCCAGCTTCAACGTATATGGTTTCTACTAGGACGAACACAAATGCAGAAGAAACAGATGCATCAAGATCGAAGAAACCAAACTTCGCTAAAGACATGTTACTATCAAATGTTCAGAAGAAGGGGGAGTTATGTGTTACCTAGAAGACTTTGCTGCTTCAGAGCATAGAGAATATCAAGACTCCTCCCAGCAGCTTCAACACAGGTGGCAGTAAGTTTCTGGAGAGGCGATCTTGTCGATAATAGATTCTCATTGTCTTTGCCTTCTAATTTGGATCTCGCAAGATGTAACAAAATAGGTCTTGTAGTCAGAATCATCGCCTACAGTGAGATAAGCATGTACAATGAATGTGGATGGACCGAGTAACACACTTGGAAAAGCATGAGATAAAGCGTTGCACTAGTCCTTGTAACTGATATTGATTTGGAAAAGTCAAGAGCATATTCAAGTGGCCATTCCCTTCTAAGTGCTCCTAATTTAGATATCAGTTCATGGACCGTAGACAGGAACTGTCTTTCTGGGATCTTTCGAGGGTTATAGACGTCTGAAGATCAATTAGTGGACGGTTAAACGTTTGAACTTCTCTGACAAACTTTGTATTATATCTCCAGTAAGTCGCGCTAGTTTTATATTGGTATTCAAAGCCGCAATAGGAGGGAAGCCTGCAGATTCAGCTGGTAGACCTGTGATGATATTGTCATCGACAATACCAACAGGGTTTCCTGTGGCCGCAGCCAGTCTCCTACAAATAATCAGCCTACGATGTATTGTATTCTGGGTTGCTGCCTACCTTTCCTGCATATATATAGTCCACCATAGCCTGTTCCGATGTGTCCTCTCAGATCGCTTCATCGATTGTTTCCCGTCATCACGGCCAAGACCCATAGAGATTGCAAGTCTTAGCGCGAGTCCTGCCTGTTCAAATGTCAATGATCTGTATATTGAAGCATCCAAAACTCTTACATGAACATACGCATCTTCCTTGCGATCTGAGCATTGCAAGAAGAAAGAGAACAGCCCCATAGTCTCTACTGCTAGAGTACCTTCATTACGCAAAGTGCAAAGGGAAGGCAAAAAATTGACGGCCTCAAGAAAGTATTGATCGCCTGGGAACAACGAACCCTCCCTCAACTTCCCCTGCAGCAACCCGCCCAAAGCGAATACCATCAGAGTTTGTACATATGAGAGATCCTTCATGATACTTCGATCGCGCTCTTTTTCATAGAAATTCTGGAGTCTGTCCGAGAAGGATCTTGGATCGATTAGGTGTTGTAAGCTTCCAATCGAAGCGAGAACGGTGTTCAGCAAGTCGTGTGCCTCTTCTTCGCTTGGCCAATGCGTGGCATCGGACCTGGTTTGGTGAGGAGAACGATCTGGTTCAAGATTGTACACATTATCAGGACTTTCGTATACAAGTCCAGATGACGCATGCGAGGCTACTGTCGAGCCAGCAGGCAGATTTCGTATCCGAGACCCAAAATTGATACTGGATGACATCGCAGACTCTGGTATCAGAGCTGAGTAGAGTGTTAGCTAGAATAACATATTCTGACCTAGAGTCTTGCTCACGAGATGTCATCGATGTGGGTTCTATATCGGTAGTATCAGACTCGACTGGAACAACCACAGGTTCAAGGCCATAGCTGGAATTTCTGTCCTGGATGGTGGAGAGCCGGCGTTCTAGGTCTTCAACGTATTTTACGGAATAAAACTTCTTCCTCACGGTATCTGGAAAGTCGCAGACTAGTTGCTTTTTGGAGCAGTAACGACATGGCTGATTGCCACAGCATTTGATTTTTCGTTCTCGACATGACATACATCTACTGTGGTCAACACGATGCTAGGATCTGAAAGGGTGTGATGCATGTACGCCTGTGACGTGCGAGCAGCCTCACCAGTCACGTTTGATATTCGCGCCCTTTTCGTTGCTGGCTCCATCGATGACCGCAAACTGTCTTCACGATGAGAATCATTGGTTGGTTGATGGGATGATGATAGACAGGAAGCTTTGAAGGCAAGTTCATTACTAACGGAACTAGTGTGTTTTCGTAACCGAGGGACAGGAGCCACCGCCAACCACTCCTTCTGTGCCCAGGAACTTCTCTTCCCCTACGACAACGAGTTCAGATATTTGAACACGCGATCGATCGCAGCCGTTGAAGTCAATACCTGCGTCTCGGCTGTTGTAGCGCCAATATGAGGTGTACTGACGACCTTTCCAGTCGCCCATAACCGCTCATATTTTTGTAGCGTGGGTGGCTCCTCCTCATGGCAATCCAAACCTGCACCATATATCCAGCCCTCCTCCAAAGCTATGATCAGGTCATTTTCATTGACGATTCCACCACGAGCGACATTAATCAGAATGGAGCCTGGTCTCATACTTCTGAGCTGCACAGCGCCCACCAAACCCCGTGTCTCTGCATTCAGTGGTACATGTAATGTCAAGACATCCACATGTGGCAACATCTCTTCCCAATTACGAACTCTCGAATGCGGAATATCAGTCCAAATATCATCTGGGGCAAATGGATCACAAGCGTAGATAGAGGCGCCAAAAGCTCCACGAAACATACGGGCAACAGCCGAACCGATATTGCCCATCCCAACGATTCCGACGGTTTTTCCTATCAAAGTTGTACCACAGCAATGCTCTTTGCGGACTTCTAGTCCAGCTGCCTGTTTGACTGATATATCCCGTAGTTGTCGAGCTATCGCCATGGTGAGACTGAGGACAAGCTCCGCGACCGATTGAGCATTCACGCCTGGAGTATTGAGGATGGATATTCCATGCTTTGCGCATGCATCTTGGTCTATGATATCGATTCCCGTGCCTTGTTTTCCAATGGCGCGTAATCTTCGAGCCTTCGCGATGTCTTCAGCTGATATAATCTTTTCTCGAACCAGGATAGAGTCTGCATTTTCTCGCCAATTCTCGATTTCCGGATCATCAGGTAGAATAGTGTTGAAGAGACTTTGACAATGTTGAATTGCTTGGGGTGGAAACTGTTCGAGAAGGTAGATGTTGGACTTGGTTTTCCCATTGTGGGCTCTAGCAAGCTCCGTTGAGTCGTCAGGTGATTTGGTTCTTGAAGGGGACATTTTGGGGGAAAAAGCTTGGAAAAAGTTCAATGATGCGAAAGATGCCATGCAGACACCATACTACGCTTCTTTTAAGCTCATATCGGATGTGGGCCCTTTAGCACTCACCTGCGGTTTCGACACCCGAGGCTCGCTAGATGCTGTGGCTTCACACTAAAAATCCCGGCAGTCATATCCGACGATCTTGTCCAGCACTACTACGCTGCGGCTTCGACGTCCGAAGTTCTCTAGATCGCTTTCTCCGCAAACTTTCTTCCCCATGGGGCGTCCACGCGCATGCTGAGAACCCTGTCCGGCACTGTTCACAACTTCAAGTCTAGTCAGGTTAGGAGGCGGAATATAAGAACGACCAGACTCTCCTCTTGTCTTGCAATTTCAAGGCATTCAGAGGCCATAATATCTACCGTTTCAAGTATCAACAATTTCTACGAACATGTCTGAAGCAATCTCCAAGCAGAATATAGATGAGAAGATCGAGATGTCCACCGAGAAGGGCAAAACGGATCTTGTGGTCGCATATCACATTGAACCAGCTGAAGAGAAGGCAGTAGTGAGGAAACTCGACCGTGTCATCCTTCCCCTCATGGCTCTCGTCTATTTCTTCCAATGTAAGATATTACCCAATCTACCACCTCTAAACATAACTGAGTTTTCTCCTTCACAGATCTTGATAAGCAAAGTATTAACTATGCCGCTGTCTTTGGGCTTCAGCAAGATCTCAGACTCACCGGAACTGATTTCTCCTGGGCTGTGTCCATCTTTTACTTTGGCCAGTTCTGCTCAGAATACCCGGCAGCGTACCTGATGAGCCGATTTCCCATCACGTTGTTTGTTGGAGTCACAGTGTGAGTCTACGATTCTGTGAGATCGCCCAGAATCAGGAACCCCACTGACAATTGCAGTGTTATTTGGGGCATAGCAGAGATGTGCCTTGGAGCCACCCAGAACTTCGCGACCATGGCAGTAGCACGTTTCTTCTTGGGTTTTACGGAGGGGGCAGTTTCTCCATCATTCATGATCATCACTAGCGGGTGGTACAAGAGAAGCGAACACCCTGTAAGAATTGCGTATGTCACTCACCTCTTCCCTAGCCATGCCTTTATCTGAACAAATTACAGTACTTGGGTGTCTATGTTCGGAATCGCACAGGTCGTCGGTGGAACCATGATGTACGGAATTGGCAACGCTAACATGTCCCTCGCCTCCTGGCGCGTCCTCTTCCTAATCTGTGGTGGCCTTACGATCTGCTGCGGTGTTCTTTTCATCCTTTTCATGCCACGCAGCACAACTACAGCATGGTTCCTCAATGAGCGAGAACGCATCGTTGCCACTGAACGTCTCGCAGTCGATCGCGCAACTCGTGACCGCGCCTCCTTCGACATGGCCCAAGCCAAAGAAGCCCTTGTTGACCCACGAACAGCCCTCTACGCTCTGATGGCTCTCTTCATCACTCTCCCCACGCCCATTGTCAAGTTCTCCTCGCTTGTCATCAACGGCTTTGGCTTCACCCCATTTCGTACCATGCTGGTTGGCCTTCCTTCCGGTGCCGTTTCATTCGCCCTAGTCTGGGTCGGCGCCCTCGGCCCCACTCTCTTCCCCAACACCCGCTGCTTCATTGGCATCTTTGTCGCCTCTATGCCTCTCATGGGCACACTTCTCTTGCTTTTCCTCCCAGCTAGCAACGCCTGGGGCATCGTAGTCAGCACCTGGTTCGCCGGCGCAACGGCACCTCCTCTCAGCGTAGCCGTTGGTCTCATGGCATCCAACGTCAAAGGCAATACTAAGAAATCCGTCGTCAGTGCAATCTTCTTCATTTTCTACACCGTAGGATGTATTGCGGGACCCCAGCTGTGGCAGAAGAAAGATGCGCCCCGTTATACTAAGGGCTGTATTACGAGTGTGGTGAGCTGGGTTTGTCTCGTGATATGCTACTTGGTGTACTATTTCACTGCGAAGTGGAGCAATGCCAGGAGAGCAGCGGAGGTCGGTGATTTAGCAGAGTTTGAGGATGGGGCTGAGAGGTTAGGAGTCAGTGTTGACTCGGATCATACGGAGAAGCAAGATAGGGCTTTTAGGTATAGCTACTAGGTTGATGGAGACAGCCGTTCAAAAGAGGTGGAGCTCCGGGGATTAGGGGTGTCGTTTGTTGAAGAATGATATATGAATATCTGGGAACAAATGCAATGAAAATTACGTTAGCTGTTTTGATCATCATCTTGGATTGCTAGGACCTGAAAACCGGTTATTTTTGTCAAAGTCTTAGCTTGCTCGATGTATGCTCCATATCATGCAATGCAACTTTCATCTCCGCACAGATTCGCCTCGTCTCTCCAGTTTCGCCAGCATAGAACATCATCGCAAATAGCCTCCCCTTATCGCTACCATACTCTCGCATGCCCATTTAGCCTTCCGCCTCAATCTCGTAGCTGCTGGACTTATGCTTGGGCTCAAACTTGAAATCCGGATGCGCAGGGCCCAAGAACATCTCACTACAAAAAAATCAGTAAAATTCCTCAACACCCCAAACTCCACCAAAGCATCATACCTGATCTTAATCCAGTCCTTGTAGTTATCACTAGCCATAAGCGTCTCTAAATCGTCCCTTCCTTTGAATGCTGGCGCCCGATCCTGAATATTCGGCGGCAAATGCTCCAATAACCCTACTGGGACATAGCGACACGCAAAGCTCAACCACTCCAGCAAAAACCTCCTAGTAGTCCCGATGCCCAATTCATCAGAGCCCCAAGTCTGGAGACCGTACTTGGCGAACTTTTCGACGTAGGTGAGACGCTCAGAGGCGGATTTGTCGAGGTATTGGTTCTTTTCGATTTCCTCGAAGATCCATGGTTTGATAAGGGCGCCGCGAGCGACCATGACGGAATCGACTTTGGCGTCTTTCAGGTGAGAGTAATAATCGATGTGGGAATAGCAGTCGCCGTTGCCGACGAAGTAGACGTGACCTTCGTTGGCGAGATCACGGGCATCGGCTTCGCGGATGGTGTCTGTTTGGGTGCTGCGCTCTTGCTTGAGACGGTTGATCAGCGCAGAGCATTCAGCGATGTAGGACCAGTCGGCGCTTCGGGTGTAGCGTTGCTGTTTGCTGCGGCCGTGTAGAGTGATAGCGGCGATACCTGAGGTGCCCTTGCCGGATTCAACGGCTTCGTAACCGCCTAGAACGAGTCGCTTGATGAGTCTTTCGGCGGTGGGTTGGTTGTCTTTGGTGCCCATGCGGATTTTCACGGTAATGGGGGTTTCGTTGGAAACGTAGTTCATGCCGCGGAGCGTGTTTTCGAGTTTGCTGGGGGTATCGAGGAGGGCAGAGCCGGCGCCGCCTTCACAGACGAGATTAATGGGACAGCCGCAGTTGAGGTCGATGGCGCGAAGGTTGGGGCAGAGGGCGGTTAGAACTTCGACGGTTTTGGTGGCGAGCCAGGGTTTGTTAGCAGCGATTTGGGCGCCGAATCTGAGATCTTTGCTATTGTCATAGCCGCGGACGACAGTGTTCTTTTTCTCAAACTTTGGAGAGCGGGTCTCGGATTCGTGGGCCTTCATCAGTGCCCATTCGCCACGCTCGCCTTGTAGAAGAGGAAGGCCCATAGCCATCTCGGACCATGTTACTTGGGCACCAAGTTCAACGCAGAGACGGCGGAAAGGTAGGTTGCCTTGAGTGGTGAGGGGAGCAAGGACTGGTGTCTCTGGACCGTAGTATAGACGTCTCTTTTCAGAAGGCCGGAATGGAGGCTCGACATACTGTGCACGGTTTTCTTCTTTTGCATCCACATCCTCCATTTCGTCGTCGTTGTTTTTTGGCTTATTATCAAAAACCTTTCTATCGGCGTCCAACGCAGCGCTAGTCCATTCAATGTAGGCGTCTGACTTGGGAGTTTTAGTCCTGCGCCTTGACAAATTGATTTTGTCTTCCTTAGAAACAACGTTGAAAACTCCAACTTCACCCTCAGGACCTGATTCCGCATGGACCTTGGCTTTAAGCTCCGCATTCTCAATAAGAATAAGCTCCTCCTTGCCGTCTTCAGTGGTTCGCACCTCGGAATGGCTGGCGTGGAATCGGCATTTCCAACCCATTGAGCAGTAACCTTGGAGTTCGTACACTGGACATAGACCGCTGAACGTAGTGAGATCTTCACGCCGACCGTCTTTGAGGTATTTGCGGAGATCGTGCTCGAGCCTGCATTTCTCTCCAAAGGGACAGTCCTTGGGCGAGAACTCGTTGTTCAGCGCACGTGAGTTGCATAATTGAATTTTGTCGTGTGATGAACCAAATTTGCGACTGGTATTTTGGCCTGTCTGCTTCTTTTTGTCCTTCTTCTTATCTTTCCAGCTCTTGCCTTTGCCCTTGTCTCGCGAGTCTCGTGAGTCCCGTGAGTCGCGTGCATCAAGCTTCTGGTAGCGACCGTCTGCTGCTTCAGCGGCATCATCATCTGTGACGCCACGCTGTTCTTCATTTGCCCGACTGCCAGGCGGGTAGATTAGATATCTGCGTATATAAGTCATGTTGATGTCCAATAAATAGAGGCTAGAATTACTGACTCGGCCTTGATCGACGCCATACCCTTCTGCCGTTTGGTCTCTGTCATTTTTTCATTCAAATTTCCATCATCTTGGGTTTTGACACGTTTTCTAGGACTCAAAGGATTTTCGATCTCACCACCATCACTGATGCCTCCATGGCGCTCGAGCTTTTCCGCCTTCGTAGTGGTCGAATCTTGCTCCAGAATTGGCTGGCCCGGGTTTGCAGCATCAGTCCCGTTGTCTGCCATGACCACGATTGATTTGAATCGAGATTGGGGAGTGTTGCAGCAAACGGATGACTGGATTGGGTAATGGTCGGTGAGTTTGAAGATTTCTGTGGTGAAGGCGTGCGGCTAGATAGAAAGCGGTTAGCACATGCACGGCCACTTTTGCGGCTGCACAGAGGTGACGTATTTCGCACGACCGAGTCCAGGCACTTGCACTTGCACTCGCACTTTCCAGCTTGCACCGCGCCGGCTTCTGCTCCATCTCTTTTCCCACATCACATTGCCGCCCGCACATAGCTTCCGCTGGTTTCCACATCTACGGTGGCCTTTTCACAACTTCTATAAAGACTCTCGACCCCCGTGGAACTCTTTGCTCTCTTCAGATCACCTCGCACCACTTTCTACCCCACTAGTAAACAACTCTCCGTCCGTTACGAGCTTATAGCCACGTAGCAAACATGACGCTCTACTACAGCCTCGTAAGTCCAGCTCCTTCCTTGTTGTATAGCGACAAGAAGGTGTCGATAGTGAAGCATCAATGGGGCTTCGTCATTTAGAGAGTGCCATTGGTACATCCCACAATGATCACCCTCTCACTTCGACACAGCTACTATGTTGGACACGTGCTTACTTTTGTTTTTCTTCCAGGTCTTCCTCCTCTTGGTGACGGAGATGGCCATCTTCCTCGCCTTGATCGTTCCTCTGCCATTCACATGGCGACGAAAGCTTTTCACCTTCATATCGGAGAGCCCCATCATCGCCAAATTACAATATGGAATGAAGGTATAAAATCTCGTATGCATCATCTGGCCCTTCTAATCTGATTCCAGATCACATTTATCTTCATTCTTATTCTCTTTATCGACAGCGTCAACCGCGTCTACCGTGTCCAGGTCGAGCTTGCTGCGTTTGCCAAGTCTGATCGCGGAGGGTATGTGCACTACACACTGAGGGATCGTACAAATCGCCGACTAATTGTTTAGTAGGGCTGCTGCACTGGGCGGATCCGAGCGCATGGAGGTCCAGGCTCGCAAATTCTACTCCCAGCGCAACATGTATCTCTGCGGATTTACCCTCTTCCTCTCCCTGATCCTCAACCGCACCTACGTCATGATCCTCGATGTTCTCCGCCTTGAGGAGGAAGTCAAGTCATACAAGGGCGACCCAGCTACTAAGAAGGGCTCCTCGCTCCAAAACGCTGGTAACGCCGGCGAGATTGGCAAGCTTAAGGAGGAGCTTGCCGCAAAAGACCGCGACATGGCCAACCTGAAGAAGCAGGTAGAGAGCATGCAAAACGAGTACAACCGCTTGGGAGACGAGGTGTCTGGTTCCAAGGCTGCTCCCAAGAAGGGTTTGTAATTGCTGTCTCGTATGAGGAATTCGAGCAGGAAAGTGTGATGTTATTCACACATGGCTGACGGTGTGAGGAAGACAATGTCCCCAGCAGGCGCACTCGCCTTCAACGTATGTGGACATTTCGATCGTAAGGAGGGGAGTTTAGAAAGCGCTATCTCATAACGGGGGAATGAGGTTTCATAGTTGTATTCTCTGTGAAACACTTAGCACGGCTAGGAGCTGGAGTTCTAGATGGACTATTCCCATCGGATTCGTTGAGGTGCTTGACATATTACACATTGTATTGAAAAGTTCAATTATCTATAAATTATACACATCAGACGAGATCTCAATGACGTTCACACGTACTATATTTGGCACCACTTCACAAGATCCACAGTTAGTGTCGGGATACCAGGGAACGGGTCAATTTTTGAACAAGACTCGGAGAACCGTCCGAAACTGTGGGCCATGGCGTAAGGTTGGCATGTGCACTTCAGCTCACACCTTGATTCGAAGTACATGATCACCCCTCCGCCCAAGCAGCTGAATGGCCAACTGGTCTAACCTTTTAGTTTTTTAGACATCTCAAAACACACGACGCGATATAGCTAACTGAAGGCATTCACCAAATAGATCGACAGGGCAGCCGACATGACTAGCGGCCGTGCACCGACAGGGTTCATCAATTATCCCACTCCTCAAGTTCACGACATTCCATACAAAGCTCCCCCGCCAAACACCAACCCTGTGCTGAAGGGCCTATTGCTACATTATCTCTCTCCTATGTAGGATACCTAGCGCATACTTGATCACTTGTAGCTAACAGAATATAGTGTGCTCTCTATTCCTGGCGTTCCGTCGTTCCTCTGGAACAATGCAGGCTTCACGACGCTACGCAACAAAAAAGAGCTCAACAACATCCCAGCTCGCTATGAACCAACCGTGATACGCCTTTCACAGGTTAGCGATACAGCTCCCGTGAGCTTGACTATCGACGAAGTTGGCCAGGCTAACATTCTGCCTGCCGAAGCCCCCGGACGTTTTCACACAACCTTAGACTTCCACCATGCATACAAGGCTGGAAAGATCACACCAACAGATGTCATTGAAAAGCTCCTCCCACTCATACGACGGGACGTCGCACAACGGTCGCCGCATTCAACGGCATTTGTGGACACGAATATCGAGCTGGTGCGCAAGGCCGCAGCTGCTTCCACGAAACGATGGAGAGAGGGGAAGCCTTTGGGGATTCTAGACGGTGTTCCCTTTTCCGGGAAAGATGAGTTAAGCATCAAAGGATACAAGCGATTTGATGGAACTAAGAAAGACCATTCAAATGGAAATGAGGCTGAGACGAGCTGGTGCGTGACGAAACTAGAGGAATTGGGTGCTATCTTCGTGGGAAAAACGTCGATGCATGAAATCGGAATGGACACCAACAACAACAATCCGAACTGGGGCACACCACTGAACCCATACAACGCCCAATACTATTGTGGTGGTTCTTCGGGTGGTTCTGCGTATACTGTCGCGGCAGGACTCGTGCCATTCTCCGTAGCTGCAGACGGTGGTGGCTCTATCAGAATTCCTAGCAAGTACATACCCCCCTGACTCCTGCCCATGATTCACCAAAATACTAATCTTTTCAGCTATTGTGGCCTTTACGGACTAAAGCCCTCCCACGGTCGCATTTCCATTGCTCCCGCAACCTGCCACTTGAGCACGACAACGGTTCGCGGGCCCATAGCCGCCAACATGACCGATCTCAAGATCGCATATCACGCCCTTGCGCAGCCCGATCCCTCACATCCAACCTCCTCCCAATTCGCAGCTCCAGCCGTTTCTGCATCTCCCTCCAAAAAGACCATAGGAATCCCACGCGCCTGGTTCGATCGCGCCGACCCCTCTGTTCAAGAAGCCTGTCTCACCGCCCTCTCCTACCTCCACACTCATCTCGACTACACCATAATCGACATATCCATCCCTCTCCTCCACGAAGGCCAAATGGCTCATTCGATGACCATCCTGTCCGAAACCTGTTCGTCCGGCCCCGACCTCAAAATCATGACTCCCGCTACCAACATCCTAATGCGCGTCGCCCAATGCACGCCCGCCACCGATTTCCTCCTCGCCCAACGCCTACGCAACCTCATTTCCCAACACCTCGCACACCTCTTCCAGACCCATCCCGGCCTCATCATCGTCACGCCCACGACCCCTAATGCGGGCTGGCCTATTGGCGCTGGTGAACTAGCGTACGGGGTTTCGGATGCGAATACCCAGATTCGTAATATGGAGTATGTGTGGTTGGCCAATTTTGTGGGAACGCCGTGTATACAGGTTCCCGTAGGGTATGCGGAGGCGGTGCAAGGAGAGGGGAAGGTGCCGGTGGGAATGAGTGGGATGGGAGAGTGGGGGAGTGAGGATTTGTTGTTGGAATTTGGGAGTGATGCTGAGAAATGGTTGAATGAGGGATCTGGGGGGGGAAGGTTGAAGCCAAAAGGTTGGGTGGACGTACTAGGTGCGTGAGCGAGTGGTAGAGAATGCGGGAGGGTGGTGACAAGGGGCGTAAGTTTGGATTTGAGAACGTGTAAGGACTCTCATAGGTGCACAATCTAGATCGTGGCCTTGCAATTAAATACTCGATACGTGTCAATCCTTTTATTTATGAATGCTTGTATACCCTGAGGATAATTTTCACACGATATCAAGACATGATGTCCATGGCAGTTGTATATCGTCGTTCTGTCATAGCCACAAGTTCAATGTACAAGACAAGATTATCCTGAAACGGCCCGAAACGAAGATTAGATCAAGTCTTGATGTGTTGGCGGATAAGAACGAGAAAATTCATAATAAGCTTGATATATGCGTAAGGGCAATGGTACTAAGAATGGTTAGCAATAGCGGAAAAAATAAGATAAGTACCAGATAGAAAAAGAAACCAGTGTTATCATACTGAACTACAAGTGTTACGTACCTAATCATCATATATGTATCCACACACCCGTATCCCCGGATTTTTCTCTATTCCATCTCACTTCCGTCTCACACCCTAACCGGCGCCCCGTCCCAAACATCCCCAATACTCCTCTCCTCCCAATCTCCAAAACACGCATACTCAAAATCAGCCTTCTCAACCTCTTTATCCTGCACCCGCAGAAACGTCTCAAACTCACACCACCCATCATCGCGATCCCCGCATTCAGGCAGACTCCTTCCGAGAGGAATAGTGCGTTGGTTCAGTACGAAACGAACGTACTTTGTTGCATCTCCTTTTTCGTAAATAGTATCTTTCGTCGCGGTTTTGCGACGCGGAGAAACCGGTGCAGGGGCGTTGATGATTTCGATGACGAGGCGGCCGGCGAAGGGTTCCAGGTGCGAGAGAATGAATTCGCGGGTTTGGGGGATGTGGGTGGAGGGGAGGGGGGCGGCGAATTGGCGGAGTCCGAAGGCGGTTAGGATAGAGATGATGTTGCTGTCGTGGGAGAAGTCGAGGTTGAGGGTTTGAGTAGTGGGGAAGGTGGCGGTGTTGTTTGTAAGGGTCGTATTGATTTGAGCTGTCGGGGTGGAGAGGGTGTGGTGACGCATGCGAGCTAGGACTTCGTGGACGTAGCCTGCGTGTGGTTAGGATGAGGAAAAGAGAGGTTTGGGGTGAGTGTAGACATGAAATGTGGATGAGAATTTGACGTACCAACTCCTACTGCACGACCAACGGGTGAGCCGAAGCCAGCTCCTATGTGAAATCCTAGATCGAGACTGTATTCGAAGCCTTCCCATTCCTCATATGTGAAGAGGCCACACCATGGACTGAAGCCAAGGGAGACAGTGTCGTAGGCGCAGAGACCTTGAGCGTTGTCTAAGCCGAGATTAGTGAACAGTAATGTAAAGGGAAGTTCGACAAACAGGTATCATCGAGTGTCCAGTCAAGATTACCGGACAGATTGTTAGTGATACGAGCATGAGCTTTTTTCAGGTAGATAGCCGCCCACTCTTTGTTAGCTATAGTGACTCTAGTCAGTAATTGATTTGTACACAGGTGTTTAGCGATTTCATACCCTTTTCACCAGCACCCCAACTCGAGCGATTACAGGACTTATACCCCGCCATAGTGTTGTTGAAACCGTTCCACTCAATCACCAACTCCAAAGTTGCATTTTGCGCCCACCCGAGCCCAAAGAATCCAGCTAAAAAGTACTCGGCGCTCTCAACCATTCGTTTCTGTGTCGTACTTCTCACAATGATCTTACTCCCATTGTTTGGGTACAGATGGCCATATTGGTAGTAGTGCAGAGTTCCTGAATCGAATAGCTCTTGTTTACCCATAGGTACTAATATCTCTGCTCCAAGGAGAAACTCCCAATCATTCAAGAATTCAATTGGGCCGCGAGCAGTAAAGTTTCCTTTGGCATCCCTGATTTTCTTACCGAGGGTGCGTTCAGCGGCGCGACCACTGAATTCAGGATATCGGCTGCCGTGTCGGTGCACCATATTGACCTAGAGGAGTTAAAATGTCTATTACATGAGATTCCATAGGAACTCACCCATGACACATTAGAACCTGGAGGAACTGGATATTCGTCCACACCGAAACCCCTTGGATTGGGGAAGTAGGGTGAGAGATTGGCGAGACGCTGGAAAATATTGTGGTTGTGAGGATTATTTGCAATCGGGATTTGCGTTTCCAATGGTGTGTTCGGAATGTAAGAAACCGATGGAAATGGAGCTATGTTGGTCTGCGCAAGCCATGGTGCAGCACCAGTCACCGTCGGGCCTAGGCAAATGTTACATTGGTTTGAATTGCTAAGAGACGAACAATTGAACGACATATTTTACCTTGGAAATGTCCGTCGGCGGTCTGGAGGTAGTCGGGAATACCTGAAGATGATCTTGAAGCGGGAGTAGCTATAAAATGTCAGAATCATGCGAATAAACCGTCTGACATTGTCTTCACAGAATCACAGAATCACAAGTTCACAGGTTCACAGGTTACTCACGTCTCACCTCAATTCCCAGTAGCTTCTGGTTTCGTTCAGTCGGTTTCCCTTCAATGATGTTAGAAAGATATATCTCATAAGTCTGGAAAAAACCAAACAGGTTTCTCTGAGTAAAAACTCACCATATCGTAATGCGGCATATATATCAAGTGCCTGCACCGCCAGCCCAAGGACCCCAAACATGACGTCTCGCTCTTCCGCCCTGACAAGTGTCTAGCTCAATGAGAACTTCAGAGGATGGTAGAAGATGAGTCGGGACACTTATTTATCGTGGTGCTTTACAATTTCCAGTTGAAACAGCAGCTTTTGTAAATCTCGATGTTGTTGCTACCTAGGTACTGTTGAAATGGGAAGAGAAGCTCGAGTGGCTGAGAGCACTTGAGCTCAAGCTCAAGCTCGGACCAATTTATAGATGCGCTAGGCCATTCATGGGTGGCATCCTCATCGCAGTTGAAACGAAAAACAGCAGACATGACAACGAATGTCCAGTAGCAGTTATTCTACGCAGAGTCTTGCAACTTCAATATCATTTCTGAAGCTATTCTCTTCTCACCTAGAAAGAACCTCCACTGCTTGTCACGCCGTTGGCAGTCATGGAATCAAACACAAACAGTTCCAGATGAATGAGATTTTCCGTACTGAGCATGGAATCATGACACAAACGGTCTGCCAGACCCCAGACCTGGATGGCACCATAGCAAATTGAAATTCGAGGTCGCCAATCACAAAACACTTAATTCAAATTCTCCAGATCCCCACGGGCCGACCACCAGTATCACATGATATGCACGGGCCATCAACACATCTCCAACCTAAATATCGCAGCTTAATGCTCTTCTCTTCGCGAAGTTGTCTAACACAGAGAACCAATAGGGAGAATAGAAAAATTATTTGACTATGCATTGAAGGTGATTGAGCTTGACAACTTACGTTTAGACCTATATCCATTATTCCTAAGGTTTGTTCCAGTTCACTCTCCCGACGTCCCAACCACCAAAGTAGTTCTATCCTGCCAAAGTCCTATGCTTAGTCGGGACATAAGTCATCTTTGTATCAAAGGTTCCATAAAAACACCGTTACTAGCCCATAATAATATGCTTCGCTAAGATTTTCTTAATGTATCTTCAGTCTATGGCTTCTGTTCTTGTCGAAGATCACACTGGACCCGAGCAGGATAACGCATTGGTGAGAACAGAAAGCTCAGACGACACATCCTCGTCACGTTCCAGACCCCCACCCCCAGACGAGATACCTTTGCGAATAGATCATGTACGTGGTTACTAATTCAGGTGGTCATTCATTAGACGAGTGATGGTAGCTATCGCCCCGAAGAAACAATTGGCAGAACAGGAAATCTTCGAGCCACTAAACTCACTGACAACACATTTTTTGTCTCTACCAGAAAAGATTTTCCAGCGTGTAGTGTACTTTGTGACGCTGCAAAATCATTCGACCTGTATCGAGAGGGAAGAAAATGCTTTTTCGGCCAGGATCGAGTGGGCCTAAAGTCTGTCAGAGGTCAAGAACTGCTCCTTTTCACTTCTCTAGGTAAGTGCCCCATTTGATTTTGTCAAATGTCATTTTCATACTTTGGAGGGCATTATCAATCACGTCACGTATATCACACTCATTTTTGATCGTAATGTAGTTGCATCTTCCAGCATCAAGCCTAATTCACACAGACAAACCACGCCTTGAGCTAGCCGTTTTTCGGGGTATCTTCACTTTGCCAAGTTACTTTTAGCTACAAGTTGATTATGTGCTACATGGCATTTTTTCCTGGAGGCCATATCCTGGGCAAAGAAACGAATCGGCCATTGCGACCGGACACATGAAATATGGGCTCCATGTGGAAGATTATCGAAGCTGCCTACGCGTGTGTTAGACCTGGACTCAGAACTAGGTTATGACGAGGTTAGACTACTGGATTCAGAAGGTATTGTTGCACGATATGTCTACCTCAGTCATTGTTAGGGTAAACCCCGTAATATGCGTTTAACGACCAAGGCTACTCTGGAAGCCAACAAGACCAAAATCCCACTTAATGAGCTGCCTCTGACCATGCAGGATGCCATTGTTGTACCCGCCGCTTCCGTATCCGATATCTCTGTATTGATAGCCTCTGCATTATTCAAGATTGCCCTGAAGATTGGCAACATGAAGCGGCACAGATGGCAGACATGTACGAAAACGCTTATCTAACCATAGCAGCCACTTCGGTAAAAAGCGACGAAGAAGGTTTTTTGGTCCCACCTCTAAAGTATTTGAAGCTGCAGGTGAAGACTACCATGGGAAAAATAGCAGATTTACATGTGCAGCCACAGAAAGAGGCGAAGCAATTCCGGCTGGGAGTTCAACCACTTATGAGACGTGGTTGATGTTATCAATAACAGATCCTTTCTCCGAGGGTATTGCATTTCACAAAGTCGGAGCTCTGGTTGGAATGCAGAAAAAGATTCAGTTGCGAGTGTAGCGTTGAACATATACTACCTGGCACTGATTACTGGGGTACAAAGCAAAATTTTCATCAAAGCAAGAAGCGCACAGAGTCCTGGTGGATAACTGTGGAGAAGTACAGTACGCTAGAGTTAACTTACGAGAAAGACAAGCTGCCTACTCTCTCCGGTCTAGCTCAAAGGATGAGAAGGATACAAAATGACGAATATCTTGCCGGATTATGGCGGCAGGGCTTGGAACATGATCTATGCTAGTTTGTCACTCATCCTCGAAATTCACTACAAGAATGGAGGGTACTTTCATGGAGCTGGGCATCAGTAAACGGCGAGATCGCATCCCCACATATATATGGTTTTCCAACATATATTGATATCGAAGTCATTACTTACAAGACTACTTCAGTTGGGGAAGGTTTAACAGGGGGTGGGTGCGATCGGGCTTTCTTGTTGTTCGAGGAAAGCTAGCACAGTCGAGTGAGTTTGTCCAGATCATTCTAAATCAAATTGCTTGATAGTATAAGGAGCAGCCTCCCTGCACTAGCATGAACTGAGAGACATGCCCATCACACGTGCGGCTCTCGGCAATACCATCATCTGTGAAGAGTTGTTCAAGCCTTCAAAGGACGTCAATTTTGCTAACACGGGTATCAGAAAATGTCCTCGCAGAGCTCCACATCAATTACCAAACCTACAAATACCAAATTACCTACGTCAGGGGAACGTGTTTTGGGGTCATAGGCTCTAGTATGATCATTCTGGAAGCAAATTTCCGGATTTGGTAAACCTTTCTCGTAATCTTTTCAAGCGTCGGATAGGACGCAAATATAGGACATATTTGTCAGACATGATTATCGAATACATCATTCTTCGACAAATTCCGTCTAGCCATAACATCTATGAAAGGGTTGGGTTGGCAACACTCGAAGGACCAAAGGCTGATGACGATCAATTCCTAGAGTTCCCGGAGGGTGAATCACTCGAAGAAATCATGATTCTTTAGACTCTCAATTCAATTCATACAATAGCACAGGCTCTGGTTTATTTCCCCAGTTCCTTAAATTCACATACTGTTCAAGCCTAGCACTCTTGTTCTAAAACTGTCCTCGTGTACATAACGCACATAAACATCTATTCCGAAGCCCTATTATCGGATTTATTTTCATGGTATACTTCTATCTCAGCTCAATATTTCACTATATTACCTCCTTACCAAACCTCAAACCGACACAGTCTTGAAGCATAATTTTAATCTTTGTCTCTCCACATCTTTCGAATATTACCTTGTTCTCTATAATACATTACATCCTTTTGATTTCTACCAAACCCACTACAAATCCTCATCCAACTCCAAATATACACTAACTACATCCGGTTAGTTCATGTGCATTTCTCTCATGTCAAACACATCAGCAATCCTCCCTCCCTCCCACCTTTCGCTCAACAAAATCAAACAGTCCTGGACACGCCAGAAAACCACCATTATATCAAACCTAAGATCTCGGAATCCCGAGATCGCATTCACACGCCCAAAAGATTTCTGACTACTTATCTACAATTCCACTTATCCACTCCGATTCCAATCTTCATCCATTCCATCACCTCCCTTATCAAAACCTCATTTTATCTATATATATATAAACCGAAAGAGCACACCAATCTTGAACCCACAGCCTTGAAATCAAAACCACATCCCCACATCAGCCGGACCCGCATCATCTACCCCTTCCTCCATCTCTAATCACCTATTCCCACTCCAATCCTAGCCTCCCTTTACCCCCCCAATGCCTCCATCAATCCCCTAAGATACATCTATTCCAACTTCCAACCCATCCCATGCCCGTCTCCCCACCTCAAATCCCACCCCGCAACGACGTCACCTCCTCACCTTTAATTTCCCCTATTCGGCCCGCCCGCTCATATCCTCACCTGACCCTTCCGGGGTCATCATCACCCCACCCCATCTCCATCCCACACCCATCAATCCCCATCCCTAGGCTCCAGCCATCACGCCTCCTTCGAACTCGCCACCCAAAGCCGAACCAAACCAAATCAACCTACAATCCCGAAGTCTCTCAATCCCTCTCGGCGCCATTCATTCCACCATCGCGAGATACAAAAACCTCCATTAGTTAGTCAGGTCCGTCCGCCACGCGTGCGTGTGACGAACCCCGGGGTATTTGTCCGTGATGTTCTTCCTCTCTTGATTTCTTGATTTCGTACTCTCCGCATGATAAATGATGGTATTGATGAACAATGGAACCGCAGACCCTGGAAACCTTTCTTTTTCCAGAAACAAAACGAAGCAAGATTCCTCCTGCCTATATACTCCACCACTACCAAACACAGTGTACTATGATCCTATATCAACAGACACACCATGAACTCGCACCTACGCCAGCACGCCTCCCTCCTCCATAATTCCATCCCATGGTTCCATCCCAACCCCAAGATAAAACCATTAAAAAAAAAAAAGAAAGTCCGAGATTCGGCCCGACGCCCCTATCCGAGACCTCCGAACGCAATCCTCCCAAATGCTCAAATCCCCAATCCCAATCCCAGCTTCCTAATTCCAAGTCCGATACCATCCCAACCCATCCTAGCCCAGCCAAACCAATCTAAATCCATCGAACTATTTCCGTTTCATACAATCCATCACTGCTACAAACCCAACCTATATCACAAAGCCCCCCTCTCACATATTATGCACGAACTCATTTTTAGCAACCCCAATGAATGCCTACCTGCAGCAAATGAGCCCGAAGCAGGATTTATTGTGAATTGACAGATATGTATTATATCTTGTCAGATATATGCTTGTTTCTTGCCCGCGGCCTCGGTCCGGATAGCCACTGCCGAAGTCCTTCCAGTGAATGGTTCGCAGGCTCCTGGAACTCCCTTCCGATCATTCAAGCAAAAAAGGTCACGTCTGTTCCGGAGGATCGCCGCGAGGTCTCTCTGGGAGGGTGAATTCATGCGACTGTGGACAAGAAATTCATGGCGGGGTGTCAAATGAGGGGTACAATGGAGGTTTCTTGTATTGCGGGTGCCAGGTGGATTGAATGGTGCCTAGTATCCGGTGTGTGATTCGTAAAGGATCGGCGCGAGGGGCGGCCTCGCAGAGTTGATCATTACAGTGATGGGCAAATTGAGCGAGTGACGGATACGAGATGCCCTATCACGGATATTTTTGTTGAAGCAGGTGTACCACTGAGTTCTACAAGTCACGCAGGCACTTGCAGGAAGGGTCGAATAGGAGCAATACACACCGATGAACAGTAGGAAAGAATGTATACAGATGTCATACTCGCGTAAGTGGATCTCGCTGTTGGCATATTGTGCTATGGCTGCTTTTTGTAGTAGGTTCTGCCGTGCATGTAATACCTGCCAGTTGTCGTAATACATGCATTCGTACTTGTTGAACCATAATTATACTTTTCAACGTCCCGTAAACAACGCATTGCAGAAGATAAGGTCTTCATAATTGTTGGTTGAGTTGCCGTGTTTCCGATCATTTAAGCTCTTGCTCGAGGCTCTCCCCTCATACAAGCATCGCCTGAAGTCTAACATGAGGCACTGCACGCAGTACCAAAGTGCCTCGTTCGTGGAAGGCGTTACTTAGTTGGAATGCGGCGGGGGAAAGGCGTGCTTGGTGCCTGCCAGCGGTGTTGGTACAGCCGCCATCCAGTGTGAGAGCCCCAAGGCTGAGAGGGTGTCGTGCAAATCTCTATCGTGGAGTCTCGGGTTGCCCTTTCAGATTACCCCGACCGTGATCGTCATCGGCGCAGAAGAGCGGTGACATGACCTGTTTTTAGAGGCGTGTCAAACAAGACATCTCTTGGAGTCAGTGAGGTAGGTCAATGTCAATAGAACAGGTCAGAGGCATCAACAGCAGAATGAATTGATATCTGCGCTTTAGGGGATGCACTAGGTAACAGAAATTGAGAGCTATTGAAGAGTTGATCAATGCACTGCTTCAAAGGAATAAGTTACCCCATGCGTAGAGCCGCTGGACGTCATTATGTTGCTGGGATCTGGTATAGGATCACCGTTTGCTAAACGCAGTGGGAAGGAGAGACGACGATTGCGACATCCGCAGAGCCAGTGCAGGGGAGCATCGGGATAGATATCATCCAGTTACAGTTGTACCTAATACATATTTGTAGGTTGGGGAATGAGCGGAGAATTTGCCGGTCGCATTGACTCGATCAAGGCAGGTTTCAAGCTGCAGCGGGCAAGCGGTTCCCAACATGAGTGGCCTAGCGGAACGATCAGACTTTGGCATTGTTTCATTTGGTTCTACGCTTCACGAAAGCGTTGATGTGGGGTGGCCCAAAACAGAGGCCGGTTGAACGTCTATGGCATAAGCAATGTTAGCGGATCCGCGGGCGACAGCTTCTCAAACTGAGAAAGCAGCAGAGGTGCGGCGTGGTACAGAGCAAAAATTTGAACGACGCCATTTGAGAGATGCAAGGGTAAACGCGGCAGGGTCCATCCAGAGATGAAGATCTTGTTGGATTGCGGGTGAAACCGAGGGCTGATGACCCTGGACAATTGATTTTTGTGGTGCAGTGTGCCGCACAGGAGAGTGATCGGCGGTCACTGGCGTCTCACCGCGGCGGGGGAGTGGGCGAAGCGTAACAATCAATCATTGACGGCAAACGGCGCAAAAGGGTTCTCTGGCAACGTGTGCCTAACGGTGACGGGCCAGAAATACATAGGTGGTGTTGCTAGGAGGAGAGTGGGGGTCTCCGTAGCAGGTGGGATGGAATGGGACGGTATATGGGATGGTTCAGTCAATATAGCAGGGCCATGGAGTGGAAGTGGAGACAAGTAGAGGAAACGAGAGATGAAGCTGCTGCGGCGGCGGCAGCGGCGACCGGTGGGTTCGGGTTGTGCAAGGCGTGAATAGCGGATAGTGGTTGGATAGGGTGGGATGGATGGATAGTGCCGAATCGTCATATCATATGGCGGCGGAGATACAGCGGGTTCCAATGCAGCCAAACAGGAGGGCTGTGGAGTAAGTACGCCTAAGTGGTTTGTGTAAAGGTAAGGGTGCCTACTGGGGTAGGGGGTATGTAGTCAACGTCAGGGAGGCTCCGTGTGGCCTGTCTTTCGGAACGTGACGGTGGGTAGGTGCGTGCGTGCGTTCGTGCGTGAGGGACAGACGATTCTCTTGACGATGACTGACGACTGCGAGCGGCGGCGACGAACGAGGGACATGTGAGGCTGCAGGGGAGTCCGGAAGGGGTGTGTGTGAATGATGTGAATGGTGTGGATGGTGTGAATGGTGTGCATGCTGAAGGGGTGGAACAGAGTGGAAAGAAAGTGACCGTGAGTGACAAGCACTTGGGAGAGCGTCGGTGCAAGGCACGTATGCCAAGAGAGGCACGTTACGGGGCTAACCGAATCCCGAGCGATTGGCCTGCCCATCGACGTCATTGATCGGCGCAGGAAGGAAGGCTGAGTGAGGGAAAGCGCCGCCAGCCTCTTCTGCAACGGGTTACACATCACGTCGTCGGCGTCGTTGCACGTTGAAGTGCGAACTTGTCTTCATTCTTCTCACAAACTGTCCATGAAATTGCATTGTTCCCGGAGAATTTCTTTCCATTCTCATCCTCTCATCTTCTTGACTGTTGTTGGTCTTGTTCACCGCTCCTAAGGACCCCCAGGATACTCAACAACTATAACTACACATGCTAGTCTGAGCACGCGCTGTGCTGATCCATATACAAGCGGATCCAGTCTCCTTCTATGAGCAGAAAGTGATACGCGCCGCCTAGCAGGATTTTGGGCCGTTTTCAGCCAGTTGGCACCTGCGCGCAGACTTCGGCAAAGTCCAAAATCTCGAGACGGTCCCGCGGGCGCTCAGAAGGAAAAAGCACGAGAGGAGAACGACAGGAGAGAAATAACTACTAGGGGCGGCAAAGAAAAAGAAGCAGCAGAGAAGGATTGTCGAACTCTTCTGTAAAGCCCTTTTAGCTCTTCTGCACGCCAGAGCGCCACCACGTTCACGCCTTCTTCGGCATCTCTGCAGGCGGACACCACCATCACGACCCGAGCAGCAACAGCGACACGCCAACGACTAGGCGACTCCCAGCGGATTCCCAGCGGATTCCCAGCAAACGTCCAGCAGACAGTGGGCAGTGGCTGCTTAGGGCCTGTCTTGTGCATCCGGCATCTCACATTACGCTAGACGCCAACAGCGCAGTTGCATTCCTCAACCCACAATTGCCCGCTTTTTTCTCGCCTGCGAGGTTATTTAGAGCCTTAAGTCTTGAGTCTTAAGTCTTGAGTCCTGACCCTCTGTCCAACTTTCTTGCGGCTTGCCATCCACTCGACGCCAACATTCTTTCCAAGGTGTAGTCAGTAGTCAGTAGTCACTGGCCACTGGTCCCTTGGTGGTCCCTCACTGCTCACGCCGCCGCCAATCCGAAAGCAGGGGACAGGCAAGCGTTGGACCCTGGATAATTCCCATTGCTCCAGTTTGTGGCCTAGCGCGCCTCGGAGACGACACCCACAGACTCACGGACGCTTTTTAGTGACGATACAACACCCTCGTCGCTCTCGTCACCCTCGTCACCCTCGTCATTCGCCAACCACGCCTAATCCCACTCCCTCCTTCCTACCACCCGACCAGTCCTTGCCAACCGCCTCGCACTCCTGCAGTCTCAGACCCTTAGTACCTATACCCTAGGGGCCGCAGGTTCAGTGTACTTGGAGAACTCTCAGCACTGCTGTCTACCCTACCTAATCCCTCATAATCACCAGGGGCCCTTTTTGATCTTCGTCCCAAGCCTTCCTCCCACCAACCTTTCCAGCTTGGCAGCTGCAACTGACGGGCTCACACGGCACGCTCCTGCCGACTAGCATCCCCATTCAACATTGCACCTTCCCACCGCACACCGCACCCGTGGGCCGTACCTTCTGCCACTTGTGCACCTTTTGGCAGCTGCACCTTCCGCGCACCTTACCCACCACGACACCCACTTCTCTCGCACCTGCTCCCTTGCTCTCCCACGCCGAACTTCAGCGTAGAGCCGCAGCCGCAGCTCTGGCTTCGTCCTGAAATGTCACAACAACCTTCCATCGCCTCACCCTACCCAACCCCAGCGGCCACAAACTCGACCACTGTCGACCGCCGAGCCTCCTACCCAGACGATATGAGCACCACCTCCTCATCGTCGTCGCTGAGTGACCATGACCACCCCAAGGCCGGCGACCCCAACAAGATCCAACGCCCGCGTCTGGGGAGCCGGAAGTCTAGCGGCACCATCATAATACCGCGCGACAGCCCTCATGTCGAGCTGAAAGAGGAGGAG
The DNA here is from genome assembly GCA_020744415.1 of Dendryphion nanum. Taxonomy (NCBI): domain Eukaryota; kingdom Fungi; phylum Ascomycota; class Dothideomycetes; order Pleosporales; family Torulaceae; genus Dendryphion; species Dendryphion nanum. The sequence continues at coordinate 1,645,652 of JAGMWT010000001.1, read as the reverse complement.
TATGACGATGGCGACGCCAGAACCATGAGCCCCCGCCGGAGCAGCGAGGAGATCGAGAAGATGGGCCAAGAGGCCCGACAGGCTCTGATAGAGTGAGTATTTTCCAATTGTTGCTGTTGCAACTCGGGGCTGCCATTGTTCGACTGCAACGACACTCGACGTTGCCTGCACCACCTGCCGATGACATCAGTCATCGCCGCCACCAGGCACTGGGGTCGCAGCCGCTGCAATCGTCACAGCCCCGAGGGCGCAACCTCATTTCGTATCGCGGTTCCCATTGCTTACATGCGCCTCACCTAAGCCCCTGGACCCTTAGACTGACCTCCTTCGCTAGTCAAGCGAAAGCCCTACAGGCAAGCCTGCTCGAAATCGTTGATCGCGTCGAGATCGTAAAATCAGAGCATGAGAAGCTCGAGGGCGGCAACAAGTTCTTGCAATCGTGAGTCACGCCTGTTCTGCCCCTCCCATCAATCCGCCATCTAACCTCTAGTCCAGATATATTGGCGAGCTGATGCAGACGTCGAAAATCACGTCCACTGGCGCTGCCAAAAACAGCAAGGCCAAGGGCAAAGGCCGAGTTATAAAATAGCAACCACAGCTCTCGGACTCCGAGTTACACTCACACAACCTCCTTCATCTGTACCGCCGAGTATACCACATTGGCCTCCCCCCAGAACACCACCGAATCATTGAAACGACACCGCGCACAAATTTGCATTACGAACTAATCATGATCATCTATCGCCTCACTCTCCACCCTAACATCAAAAATAACAACCCCATGTCGCGGCATTACCACCGAATTGCGTTTACGAGCGTTGCATAGCGGCCTTGAGCTGGGTTAGCTTTTCTGGCGTTTTATCATATCCCTTTCTTCGGCACCTCCCCACTTCGGCATTGCCGTTTATATCACCCTCAGACAACCGAAAATCATCCTTGAAGATCTACTCAAGCACACGCCACGACCATTCTCTTCTTCTCAACACATATGTTATCCATCTTCTATACGTACGGCATTCGCAATTACATTGCGATGCTTATTTCATCTCCATTCCCAGCATCACACCTCGGGTGTATCGGCGTTAATTGTCTTTCCCTTCATCGGCCATTGGCACGGTGAGCATGGCGTACACGGAGTCATTATGATCCATTTCTCAGTTTTCAATAGCTCATTGCCTTCTTCTATCTGCGCCTTATAGGGCTGGATTTTGTCTTCATAAACGCACTTTATTCGCTCGCTTTTGGTCGACAAAGAAGAAGAAGAAGAAGAAGGAATACATATCCGCCATCCATCATCTTAAAGAAATTGGGATGATGGAACTCGCTCAGTAGAGCATCTTTCTAGGTGCACATAGCCTATACCATCCTTTATGCTTTACCTTCAATGGTCCGGCACAGGAAATGATATGTACGGCTTTCTCGAGTGTGTATAGTATCGCGGGACGGATGGGTTTGGTCGGTTTGGAATTCTAGCTCAAATTATACCTCTTCCCTTCGCGCTCTGCCCGTAGGTCATTCCACGTATTTTATATCCTGTTCATCGCTCTGTCGGTTTCTTTTTTAGTAAATATATCCTAGAAGCTCCGCATATCGGAAGCTATGATTGCCCCTTGACTTTGGTCTTTATGTCCTTTTGAGACTTTGACTTGTTCAATTGAAATGATATCACACATTTTGCCAAAAATTAATTGAGCTCAACATGATAAATGTGATGTGTGACATGGAAAATGATGCGTGGTGGATAAGCAGGGTCTGCCAGCCCTGTGCAGAGTAGATGCAGGTTCTAAAGCAGGGCAGCACACGCAGGGTTGTGCAGTACGATCGTGATGCGTTGCATCTGCTTGCTGCTTTGCTCTGTTTTGCATTGCGTTCGCGTGCTCGCACTCTGTCCTCATTTCCATACATTTCCCGACCACTCAAAACGAAGCACAACCCGTCTCCCTCTCCAGCCCGGAAAATGATTGCTTGGTTCCATCCAACACTCAGCCTCCCCATTCGATCGGCTGCTCGTCCCATCTCTAGTCCCGATACGCGGCCCTGACACTTTTGGTAGTGTATAAACGATTACCCTTACCCGGAACATCTCCTGATGACATTCTACGGGCTTCAAAACAAGGAATTTAGATGAGAAAGAGGGAAGAAAAGAGGGGTATGGAAATGCACTTTTTTAGTGTTGGAACTTGGGAAAGGGTCGGGGGTGTTGGGTCGCGTTGGGTTGGGTTGGGTTGGAAATGGACGTGACTCGGGTTAGTGAGATTGCCGGGTGATGAAGATTAAGGACCCGAGGGTTTGGCCGAAAGGATGGAGAGAGGGGAGGAGTCGGGGGGAAGAGCCGGTGGTGATGATGATGACAGATTGGGTGAGATTGATGGGGGGAATTCTAGGGGTGGGGATGGGTTGGAAAGGCCAGGAGTGATGGGGTGGGTGTATGATTCTTGAAGTGTTTTTGCTTGGATAAGGGGGACAGTGGGTGTGGAGTTTTTTGCTATTTGTTTGTCTGTTCCTTTCGTAATATTTCTGTGTTCACTTCTTCACTTTTTAAGTGTCACTAATTTACAGGTTCACTTTCCTTACGTGTTCACCTATCCACTTACTTTCTTGCTTTGTGTGTATGTACGTTCACCTATGTACTTGCTTACTTTTTGCGTATTCATTTTATTCGTGTTCTTAATTTACATATATATGCTCGTAATGTAATCCGGTCACCTTTTTTGCGTAATCATGCTTTTCTGCACATTTCATTTTCTGTGTTCACTGCTCTGCAGGTTGACCTCATCACTTAGTGCGTTTGCTTTCGTTGCATGTTCTCATCTACATGTTTACCTTTTTGTTTCACCCTTTTACCTCTTCACCTGTTCACTTCATCATTTGTCCACCTCTTTACTTATGCACGTGTCCACATGTCCTCCTATTGACTTGCTCGCTCTGTGCATGCCCATTTTCTGCTTGTTCACCTCTTCACACCTCTTCACACCTCTTCACACCTCTTCACACCTCTTCACACCTCTTCACACCTCTTCACACCTCTTCACACCTCTTCACACCTCTTCACACCTCTTCACACCTCTTCACACCTCTTCACACCTCTTCACACCTCTTCACACCTCTTCACACCTCTTCACACCTCTTCACACCTCTTCACACCTCTTCACACCTCTTCACACCTCTTCACACCTCTTCACACCTCTTCACACCTCTTCACACCTCTTCACACCTCTTCACTGTTCACTCCTGCCTTAACTAGCCGTTCACTGGAAACAAAAACAAAATAAAACACAGCACTATCCTAACTATCTCCTAGTCCAGTCTTAGCGTACCGAACATGCTTTCACGGATTATCCCTCTACTCTTCCTGCAAACCACTTCCAAGATTTCCATCTTCATGAGCGCGTTCACGTCCACATCGGACAGAAATAGGGCGGTTTGTGAGGCTGTTGCAGGGATCCGTCAACTAAATGACTCAGACATGGTGTGACCGGCCACCGGCCCTATCTGGTAGAAAACAATTAGATGCATAAACAAATTTACATAGCAGTTCTTCGATCTCAGGTTGACCGATCAGTTAGCCCATTGCCCATTAAGCCTGTATAATTGCAACCGGTAACAAGGGACGTTTTTCTTTGTATCGATTCAATTCCGTCTCGGATCAATTCAGTTCAGCTAAGTGTACACAAAATACAATGGTCCACCACTGTCACTTCCTCCTCTCTCCTCGCATCGTCGACTAATTCCCATCAACCATTTCTACACTCTATAAACACTTTTTCCCAACTCTACGAAAGCATCCTGCTCATATCATTCCTGACACGGTTGTAGTCCAACAGTCCCTCGATCTGGCCCACCGCTGAGATGGCAATATCGCGATCCCACAGCTTCCTCTTGGCGAAATCCATCACGTCCTTCTCTGTGATGTCGCCAACAACGCGCTCGACCTCCTCGGGCGATAACCTGCGGCCTGTGGTGATGATTTGGCGACCAATGTCCTCGGCTACGGCGGTTGTGCCGTCAAGGGAGAGAAGGAGAGAAGCCTTGAGTTGAGACTTGGCGCGCTCAACCTCCGCAGAGCTGACGCCCATGGAGAGGCGAGACCATTCGCGGAGAGTGAAGTGTACGAGATCGTCAATCTGGGTCAGGTTGCTGGTGACGAGGTAGATACCCCAGAGACTAAGAAATAATTAGTCTCGTGATCTTGGCATATAAATATTCAGGCAAAACTTACCCGGTGTCTGAGTAGCTGGTCGAGAAGCTCATGAAGCTGTTGGCAAGGTTGTTCTGGGAAACGAAAGTGCTAAGCTTGCTGCCAAGGTATGGCGAGTGGCCCATGGCGCGGTCCCAGTTACCAACAATGGCCTGAGTAACCAAAGCCGTGAAGTAGTCTGGATCGTTCCAGCTTACACCCTCAACGGCAATGGCAATATTGGCGGTACCCATATGGTCGTCTCGGATCCTGACCTCAGATCCGATAAATTCAGGCTTCGCCTTCTGGGTCTCGGCGATGCGGCGAGCGGCGGCATCAGTGGGTACTGATGGGAGGTGGGCGAAGTACTTCTCGGCAAGGTCAACGAGCTGCTGGTGGGGGACACCTCCGGCTCCGACGAGCACCATGCGGTCGGCGGTATAGTTGGTCTTGATATAGTTCTCCAAATCGGTACGCTGGATGGTCTCGATGTTCTCCTTGGGGCCGAGGATTGTTCGTCCGAGGGGCTGCTCCTGGAAAGCGGTGGCGTGAAGGTGATCGAAAACAACCTCCTCGAGCTGCTTGTCAACCTCCTCCTGTTCGCGGAGAATGACGTCGCGCTCGCGCTCGATGGCCTGAGGCTCGAGTTTTGAGTTTTGCAGAATATCGGCAAGAATATCAACGGAGGCGGGGACGTCGGAGTTGAAGGCTTTGGCGTAGTAGACGGTGTTTTCACGCTGCAATTGCATCAATACGATATTCACACCCCATTCTCCTGGTGTTTTGCGGGGCATACCGATGTGTAGGCGTTCAAGTGGCCACCCATGTTTTCTATCTCAAGTTCCAATTGCTGCTGGGTACGCTTCTGGGTTCCCTATGGCCCGGGTATTAGCTCTCCATCCCAATTCATTGCCATTTGACTGTTTATGCATACCTTGAAAGCAAGGTGCTCCAGGAAGTGTGCGGTACCGTTCGTCTTATCGGTCTCAGCGCGGCTACCAGCATCGATCCACACGCCAACGGTTGAGGTCTGGGCCCATGGGGAGTGTTCAGTGGCAACCTACGGCACCGGGTCAATTGATGTCCATATAACTCCTGGAGATTATTCCATACCGTGAAGCCATTGCTCAATGTGGTAGTCTCGGTCTTGGATCCGTAGGTGACGGGGGTCGCAAGGCCTCTGGTGAGTGGTGACAGGCCCTTTGCCTTGACGGCATTGATGGCGGCCTTGCTGCGCACCGCGTGCTGCAGGTTCAATGCGAGCCGCCGGGAAGCCATTGCTCTCGCTGGCGATGGACTCGGGAGGCGGGAGGATGAGGAATGGGCGGGAGATGTGGTGGTGAATGAGGTATTTGGAGCTTGCAGGCCTGCCTTGGCTTGAGGTGGTGAGGTTCCAAATCTGCGTCGGAAGAATTCGGGCCGGGGTTGCTGACAGCGCCGATATCCTGATTGGCTGCCACCTCTGACCTCGGGAACTGCTCTCATCATCGTCTATCAATCCCACATCGTCGACGACGACATCTTCTCTCCACTCCTCCAGCAGCCTCCCCCATTGCATCTCTTCACTGTAGCAAACCGCAATGGCTTCAGTTATGCGTCCCGGTCTCCTCAGGCAGGCCTGCCAGACCTCCGCTGCCTCCCAGCGCATGCTCTCCACCTTTGCCCGCTCGTCCACGCCGCTAGCCCAGCAGTTCCGCCCGACCTTTGCGCCCTCGATACTTTCCAAAACATCGCGAGTCGCTGCATTCCACGCCACTCAGCGCCAACAGATCTTGCCTCCTTTGCCGCAGAAGATTGAGGGTACTTTGAACGAGCCTGTCATTGTGCCGGCTTCCTCGCCTTCACATGGAAACTATCACTGGAGCTTTGAAAGGTGCGTGTGAGGGGAGATCTTATGTTCTGTATCTAGGGAAATTGAGGAAGAAATATATGAATAGTCTTTGTTAAAATCGGTAAACCGAACATAAAACTGACCATTGCTTGTAGAATCATATCGGCTGGTCTGATTCCTTTGACCCTAGCACCATTTGCTGCTGGTTCTTTGAACCCAGTTACCGATTCCATCCTCTGCGCCCTCCTTGTTATCCACTCCCACATCGGTTTTGAGTATGTATTCTCCCTCATCAAAGTCTTATATATCACTTTATAGACATTTTCACATGTCGAAACGACAACGTAAATACTAACCACACACCAGAGCATGCATCATCGACTACTTTCCCGCCAAGCGCGTGCCTTTCGTTCGAAAAGCCTCTACGTGGGCTCTGCGTCTCGGCACTGTTACCCTCGGCGTCGCCCTGTACTCGTTCGAAACCAATGACGTCGGTATTACCGAGGCCGTCACCAGGCTCTGGCATGCTTAGAAGCCTTTTCGGCGTTAGGAATTTTTATGTGTATACAAATGCAAGGAATATGGCCTAGGATGCCCTGCTTCAGAATAGTTTGCATGGGACTGTGAAATTTATGTGTTGTATTAGAACAGCAAAATGAAAACATATCTTCGAATCAATCATGTCTGGATCGTTTGAGTATTAAAGCACACGGTTGGCACTATTCAATGTTGTCAGTGCTATACACACCAGATGATTTGTAAGAAATACCCCTTGAGAACGAAATGTGACTGAAGGGTCAAACTCAGCGAGACCATCAAGTCCCATGTCTTGTTTTAGGTATGAAGTAACGTATCCACGGGTCTGGCCTATCATCCCCCGGTCTATCTTGCTTGCCAATGACTGCCTCAGCGTTATCGTAACCATCATGACTATTCCAACCATCATCGTCACCTCTCCTAAACACAATTCCATAGCGCTGAATCAGCTTCCGATTCTCAACATTCCTAATCTTACTCCCACAACAAGTCAAACAGCGACGAATCGCGTTCATGAACTGGACCCTCTCCTTCTGTTTGACCAGATTCACGACATGGAATTCGCTTGGGCTCAGCGAAGCGATCCAAGGGCCAACAGCATTATCAAAGAATTTACAACAGGCACTGAAGTAGCTAGAATATTGTAGACGCAGCTCCGCATAGTCCATTTTCCCTACGAAGCAATACGGATCCCTGAGCTCCGAATCTCATCGGAAGAGCGTAGCTCGTTTCCCCTTTCCGTTGTAAAATATGAATCCGTTTCGTCCACTGGATCGCAGTGTAACACATTACTGTTGCTGTTCCCATCCAAGCGGTAAGTTCATATCCCAGAACCTACTGTTCCTCGCCACGATGTGTTGACATGATCCTGGAATAAATAGACACGCATGCGTTCGCGACAGTCTATATCCGAATAAGATGTTCGTTTCAAAGCTGATGTTTTGGATCCTGGGTAATCCCGCTCTAGAAACAAAGCGGGCGAGGAGGTCGAGCAACAAGTCTCGAAGACGAAGACGACGTTAATAACGACAGATTCGCAAACGGCATGGAGCGATTGGGTCTCGGAGGCAGGACGAACAGATTCTTCGCCAGATGGAACGACTCTGCTTCTTCGTGAATATCCTTGCCGACACGCAGGAGCTGCAATTCTGGTTGACGGGAGTGAGGACTATCGTGGCAGTGGTGTTGTGGGTGTGTGTTATGTTCCTTGATATCTTGTTCGCGCGGTACAAAGAAGATTTTGCCGATGAGGAGGCATTTGGCAGAATTCATGTTGCAGATGTCAGATGGGAGGCAGAGGAAGAAACTCATAGTGTTCAAGAGAAGGAGATTGGTTCTCAGAGTGGAGTGCCAGATTACGGCACCGGTGTTTTTGCCTTGGATTGTAAGGTCGTCGGTTTAGTACATTATGCCGAAGACATCTAGGGCGACCGGGCCGTCGAGACCGTCTGTGTCGTTGATGTCAGAGTCAGAATTGAGTTGTGTAAGGTCGATCATGCCGTTCCTGTCTTCGAGACCGGGCGTGTCGTTCATGTTGTCCTCGACATCTAGATGGACCGCGTAGAGCATATCGACCACGCTGTCCACATCAATTGTTTTTTCCTCATATCCTCACAATCCATATCGTCTACGTGGGCCAGGTCTTTAAACATCTAGCTACTGTCATTTTCCCCGACAAAAAACTAAATCCCATACCTTAAAATCTCCCACTTACACTCAAGAATGCAGAACGGACGAGATACTCTGAGGTGAAATACCTAGCTAGGAAATATTACCTGGGGCGGGGTTATTAATGACATGCTTTAATAGCAGGAGGGAAGAGATTATAAACTAACATATGCATGCAGACAGAAAAGACCACGCAGCGTTTGAAACTGTAGGGATACTGGTATCTACCAATAACGGTAGTTGAGTATACGACCCACCCAGCATTCTTCCACCACGTCCCATACATTCCCCCACCAACACATCTCAAAACACAGCTATTGAGCAACGATATAGAGCAGATCTCCACTTATTCAATACCATCTCACGATGCTTCAAGCCCACAAACCCATTCCACAAGACCAAACACAGCCACACGCAAGCCGCGCCCCACCCCGTGAGTCCATCTCCCCCTAAAAAGTCAATTATGATCTGAAGTTCATAGAGCAAAGCCCACGCATCTCAACCCCTTACCCCTCCACCAACCGAAGAGAGAAAAGCATAGCAAACCACATGTCCTTTCATTCACCCTCACCCTCACTCCCCACCAAAACACATAAAATATCCCAACAGTCTCCAACTCTCTCTATCCACCCAGCCAGACACCCCCATCGCAATCCCCAACCCCAACCCCCTATCTTCCCTACTACCTACCAAAGCAAACCAAAACCCCCATCACCAATGATCCCAATAGACAGACAGAACTCTCTAACCAACCTTCTAGCGCCCCAACCCCCGAATAAGCCTATACAATTTTCCCCTACGATTTCCCACACGAACACAATACACTATATCATTCTTCCTCTCTACCTGTACCCCCCTCAGTTCCATAGCAACACCCATCACGTACATCAGACTCTCTCTCCCACGGTGAACAGCACATTCGAATTCCCGGGGCCACAACCCCAAACAACATTTCAAAAACACCACGTTTAGAAAAAGGGCGCGGGAGAAAAAAAAAAAGATAAATAGTCATGCAATCATTCCCATTCCCAATCATTCCTCTCCATCACCACACTCCATTCCACTCCTCTACCCACAATACCCTCCCCACTTTCCCTAAACGACAGAATAGCTATAAACACACTAAGCGACAGTATAAAACAACCCTCCCCCCCCCCCCCCTGTTCTTCCCCTGCACCGTCCTGTCCAAGAACCAAAAAAAAAACTCCTCAGCCAATGCAAAAAATAAAAGCTATACACCAGAATGAGAAATAGAGGAGAAACGAGGGGCATATTAAAAAGAAAAAAGATGAGGAGGAAAAGAGGAGGTGATTAGCCTCGCTCACTCACTCACTCAATCAAGCGTATACTATCATCTCGGCTTATCTCATCTCATCTCATCTCATCGAGTTGGCTCGAGAGAGAGAGAGAGAGAAAATCAAACAGCACTTTCCATCCAGTCGGGTCCGTTTCATTTCATTATCGACCCTTTCTCATCCATTTTCCCCATTCCCCTTCCCATCTCACAGTCACTGCCATTGCCATCGCTGACATCCGACATGACGTTCCAAACCTCACTAAACGCCACCAAAAAGCCTAAACCAAAGCAATAAACCATAACAATATCGCCTCCATCCCAAAAATTCTGTCAAAAAACATTTCTCTTATTCTGTTTCTTTATTCCCTTCGTCTTTCATTGTAAAAACTCTCCCCGTCTCGATGGGATCGTTCAGAACAGGCGCAATATCTTTCAAAGAGGTGATGAAGATAAGGGGTGTGTAGGGTATCCGCGAAAATACACTAAATAGCGGGCGGCGATGCGGCAGACTATACTATGCCTTTCGGTGAAAAGAAAGACTACTTTGGAACAGGGGGGGGGGTATCGCGTAGTGTGAAAAAGCGCAATGGGTTCATGGATGTCTTTTAGCTACTATGTGACCGAAGCAATAACTGCTATAGAGGTCAGTCTCGAACTGTTACGTCACTACAAGGGTTCAAAAAGACTTACTCTGTCGATTGGATCTTGTTGGTCAACAGCCAGAAGTGAAGGGCTCCCGTCTGCGGTTGTATTCCGCTCCGTGAATCCCCTAGGCTCAAGCTGCGGCCGGCGCGGTGTGGTTTTTGGCGTCCCTGAGGGGCTCTCTGTAATATTCAGCTCCGGCGTTGACATGTGTTCCACAGTGTGACGCTGCTCATGGAGAGTGCTGCCCAGAGTGGCACATCGTAAGATGGTCTGTATGAGCTGATTTTGTCGGAGGGGTTTGGATAGGTAATCCTAGTATAATCAGTCTGTGCATTCGCTAACGGATATTACGGGATGACTTACATCCATCTGTGCGGCAAGACACTTCTCGCGATCGCCTACCATGGCGTGAGCGGTAAGTGCAATGACTGGCGTTGCAGGGACAGCGTTCATCCGTTCCCATTCGCGGATCTTTGCAGTAGCTTCGAAGCCACCCTGATACAAGTTAGTAATTTGCAAATGTGAAGCAGATATGGAGGCCTTACCATAACCGGCATCTGCACGTCCATGAGGACGACATCGAACCTCCTGGCCTGAACCTGCTCAAGCGCTTCCAAACCATTGTTTGCTACAGTCACCGTGTGGTGATACTTCTCCAGAATCCTCACAGCAAGCTTCTGGTTGACCGCGTTGTCTTCAGCAAGTAGAATGTTGAAAGACTTGGAGTGATCGGAAACCAATGGTGCAGCTCGGCCATCCAGGGCTGGAATGAGCGCGTTACCCAAGTCAATAGGGAGACATGGTGTGGTCATGTAACTCGAAATACCGTCCTCGAGCGCTGATTTCAAGCTGATAGCCACCTTTGGCGTGAGCATCACAAGCGGGATGTATTTGAGTCGTTCCGCAATCCGTAGCTCTCTTGCGGTTCGATCATTGTCGACAATGACACAGTCGAAAGGCATATCGCCCGATTTCTTGTCGATGTTGGGAACATCATCGGCGTTGTTGACGACGACCGGTGTAAGGTCAAGTAACTTTAGATGCTCCACAACTTGCTCTGAGAAACCGGTGTGGCCTTGATCCACGAAAAGAACCTTGTGCTTACTATAGGGAGTAAGTTGAGGTTGAATGGCACCCAAGTCCGGATTGCCCAGTCGCACTCTGCATGTAAAGAAGAACACACTGCCTTTTCCATAGTCAGATGTGACCCACATGCGGCCGCCCATCAGTGTTACGAGGCGTTTCGAGATGGATAAACCGAGACCAGTACCGCCAAATTTTCGCGTTGTTGACCCATCGGCTTGCTGGAAAGTGTCGAAGATCAAATTAAGTTTGTCGCCGTGAATGCCTATACCTGTATCGGAAACAGCGAATTGGAAGACGTATTGGTCCGCGGCACATTCCTGTTCGCGGCCCATTGCTATGGCGACCTTGACCTCTCCATGCTCAGTGAACTTGATAGCATTTCCAACGAGATTGAGGATAATTTGTCTCAACCTGAATGAATCACCAATAACGTAATCCGGAACGGTGCAGTCGACATCATAAGCAAGGTTGAGTTTGCGTTCGTTGGCTCGAGCAGCCAACGATTTGAGTGCATTGAAGATGGTGCCGCGAAGCGAGAACGGAATCTCCTCCATAACCATACGATTAGCTTCGATCTTGGAGATGTCGAGAATGTCATCGATGATGGTCAGGAGTTGACCAGCCAGATTATGGACAATGGTCAACATCTCTCGCTGTGCAGGTCCGAGATCCGTGTCGAGCGTGAGTTGGGTCATACCGATGATTCCGTTCATGGGCGTTCGGATCTCATGAGACATGTTGGCCAAAAATTCGGACTTGGTTTTGTTTGCTAATTCAGCGGCTTCTCTGGCTGCAGTATTCCTCTGAATACTCTCTCTCAAACTGGCAACCATCTGGTTGATCTTCCGCTTGAGCTCGTCCATTTCACCTGACGCTTCAACAGTGATTTGGGTGAATTTACCCTCCATTGCAGCGTTCGTGATGTCACCAAAAGCACGCACCTGAGATGTCAAGTTCTGGGCCATGGTGTTGACGTCGGTCGTAATTTCCTTCCAGCGTCCGTCAATATCCCGCACGTCGGCCTGGCCACCCATCCTTCCGTCAACACCGACATCTCGAGCCACCCTCTTCACAGCAAGGGACCAGTCGTCCAAGCGGTCCACCATGTCGTTGACGGTATCTTTCAGAAGTCGGATCTCGCCCTGCGCATCGACGTGTACTCTTCGACTCATGTCACCCTTGGCAATCGCCTGTGTGACTTCGGATATACTTCGCACTTGGGAAGTGAGATTCTGTGCCATGGTATTGACATTGTCCGTCAAGTCCTTCCATTTGCCCTCCACGTTATCGACCTGGGCCTGCCCACCAAGGATACCGTCTGTGCCGACTTCTCGAGCTACCTTGCTCACTTCCTGTGCAAATGTGTTGAGTCGGTCCACCATGGTGTTGATAGTAATTTTAAGGGATAGAATCTCGCCCTGTACCTCGGCCTTGATCTTGCGGCTAAGGTCTCCTCGGGCGACTGCAGTAGTAACCTCTGCAATCTCTCGCACTTGCGTTGTGAGATTCATGGCCATGCCGTTCACGTTTTCAGTAAGGTCTTTCCAGGTACCCTCAACTCCGTGTACAGTAGCTTGACCACCAAGTCTGCCCTCGGTACCGACCTCTCTGGCAATCTTGGTCACTTCATGTGCGAACTGTTGAAGTTGGTCCACCATAAGATTGATAGTGTTCTTTAGTTCCAACATTTCACCCCTGCACTCGGCCTCGACCTTGAGGGTCAGTTTACCTTGTGCGACGGCGGTCGTCACCTGGGCTATGTCTCTGACCTGGGTGGTGAGATTCTGCGCCATGGCGTTCACGTTGACAGTCAATTCATTCCACATGCCTTTGACACCATCAATCTCGGCCTGGCCACCAAGCTTGCCCTCGGTACCGACATCTCTGGCGACTTTGGTGACTTCGGTTGCGAATGATCGCAGCTGGTCCACCATGGTGTTGATAGTCTGTTGCAGCTGCAGAATTTCACCGCGAGCAGGACGCTCAATCTTCCTGCTTAGATCTCCATGGGCTACAGCGGTGGTTACAACGGCGATTTCTCGCACTTGGTCCGTAAGGTTCTTCGCCATGACATTGACTGCAGGGGTCGGTCAGTAAAGGCCCGATTACAGACCCTGGGAAAACAAAAAGTTATGACATACCACTGTCCGTCAGCTCAGCCCAAATACCATCGACGCCCGGAAGGTTTGCCTGACCTCCCAATCGGCCTTCTGTCCCGACCTCTTTAGCGATGAACGTGACCTGACTGGCAAATTCTTGTAGTTGATCCACCATCTTGTTGATGGTCCGTTTGAAATTCATTATCTCGGGGTCCATCTCTTTGGCGTGAATGAGAACCTTCTTGCTCAGATCACCCATAGCGACGGCAGTGACGATGTTGCCGATTTCCCGTAAGGCTTTCTGGAAGGCTAAGTTGGCCTGTTGGTGCTTGCCTAACTCGCGCTTGAGGGCGCCAATGTCCTCAATGCCATGTTCGAAGGCGAGGCTCTGGTTGTTGAGCTGTTTGTTCACTTCTGCGCTGAGGTTATCTATGTGTTCCCGCTGGTTCTTGATCTGGTCGGCCTGCTTGTTGACATGGTCGCGCAGGTAGTTGAGCTGCTCCTCGGTGAGTGCAGCGGTGGGCGTCTGGTCGCCGTTGGACTCGCGGCCAGCTAGCCAGTTGCTGACCCAAGTTGCTCTTTGATCTCTCTGTGAACCACGGCGCGCATGCTGGCTGCCGTTGCGGATGGCGGTAGCGGTAGCGGAGGCGGAAGAGTACAGGAAGGGTGAGTTGGCGGGCTCACCAGGTGTCATGGGGAAGGTGTGGTTGTCGACGACATTTGCTTTGGCCTCGAGATATTGTATGCGCGCGGTGAGGGCAGTTAGTTCGCGCTCGAGAGTAGCCTTGTCCGCGGAGTCGGGCCCCGGGAGAAGGATGGCATTCGATTTGGCGCCATTCGCAGCGATCTGGGCGGTGAAGGAGGGATCGTGGGCAGGATCGTGGGGTTTTGCGAGGTTGGAGAGGTATTCGGCGAGAAAAGGGGAGTATTGCATCTCGGTGGAGGCCATCGCTGCGATGAACCTGTCGTATCCTAGATGCTCATTGGGGTTTCGCAGCCTCAGCCTAGTGCGGGCGTGGCACGCAGCTCCGTTGGGTGGACGAGGGCGGATTCAGACTCAGAAGATGGAGCAGGTTGATGAGGCGTGATGCGATGTAAGGTGTACGGTAGCGGAAGTTGGACAAGGAAAAAAAAGAATTAATCGGCAGCGACGGCTTGGGAGGGAGGTTGCGTGCTGGTGGATGAAGGGTGGGTGTCGAGAGCGGAAAGAGAAAGCAAGAGAGAGGGAGCAGGGAGGTAAGAAGTGAGGCCCCGCGGTGTAGTTGGAGGAGAGAGACTGAGAGAGCGACAGTGCAGACAGATTGACTAGGATGGGATGGTCAGGATGGGATGGGATGGCCCCAGGATGCAGCGAAGCAATACTGCGCAGGGCTCGGCAGCCAACGAGAAGGGGGATAGCGTCGGTTAAGTCAAGGAAAGACGAGCAGCGAGCAGCTTTGCGAGGGCAAGGCAAAAGAGGGAAAAAGGCAAGGCGTCGAGTCGGAGGCGGAGGCGGAGGAGGAAGAGGAGGGCTGCTAATACTGTTGCAGGATGAGGCTCAGGCTCAGGCTCGAGAGGATGAAAAAGAAGAAGAGCAAGAACAAGAATCAGCTCCCAAGATTCGGACGGCGTGTGCAATGTGTGTAAAAGGTGTGAAGGCGTGTAGGTGTGTGGAAGTGGACGTGGACGTGGGAGTGGAAGTGGCAATGGAAGATTACCAGGGGGTGCTTAGACACCGCAGTTTGGGATGATGGGTAGTGTTTAAACTAACTAGTAGCATACAGGACAGACAGACAGCAAAACAGACTTTACGTGACAGAGGCCAGACATGGATAGGGGACGGGAGACGGGAGACGGGAAACACGAGGTCAAGGCCAGAGATGGTCGTTGTGGTCGGCGGAGAACGAGGACACACAATAGCAGCCATGGTGGTTAGTTCTTGGGCAGTCCGATCCATGAGAGAGAAGGGGAGCACCCCCTTCCCTTCTCTTCTCTCCATGCCCAATGATAAGCCGATCAGCGAAATGGCAGCCAGATTGAAACCAAACTGCACATGGCCCATCAACGTGAACCCAAGACAGTCGGACAAAGAGCATGAGTATTCCGCACACAGCACACCGCACGAGCAGAAAAGCGAAGCTTAGTGGCTGCCGCATTTCCCATTCCCTCTGATGTGCATACCACCCGGTGTATCTCCTCGGGCCCTAAACTCTCAGTCCCTCGTCGTCGTCCCAGATTCATTGCTTGCACTGCACGCGAATTGGGCCTGCCGCGGACGCCGCTTCTGGCTGCAGCGCGCACTCTTCCACTCCACTCCACCATCCCACCGTCCCTCCAACCACCACCACCACCACCACCACCACCACCACCACTACCACCATCCATTGCTGGGCAACCCGCGCTCCAAAGACGCCGTCGCTCCATCGAATCGCCGCTCCATCGAATCGCCGCTCCTTCTCCTCCCCTTCAAGCTCCCTCTACACTGCACAACATCCCCCTTTGTCCCTCTCTTTGACAGCTCTCCAGAAGCCCCCATTCCGCTGGCCGCCCCCTCCAACCGGGATCGCGAGGCTTCAGCCTCTGACGTAGTTTCCCATGGTCCGTGTCAGGAGTCAAGACGCACAGCATGAGTGCTGATGGGCCACCAGTGGGTCACTCGGTGCCTCCCTCCATCTGTCCCAGAGAGCTCCAGAGAGCTCCAGAGAGCACGAATACCACCGCTGGCACTGGCACTGTGTGTCCGTGTGACACGCCCGTTTGCCGCCATCGCGCACTCAAAACGCCCACACGCTCTCACATATCCACACCTATGCACACAGCTCTCTTTCCCTTGCAGCAATTCTCCGGCCTACATGGTGAAATCGGGGGGGAAGGGGGTGAGGCAAAACTCGGCACCTGTCTTGCCGTCGTGAAAATGTGCTCGTATTTCCCAAGTACTAAATTCATGCCATTTGTACTCCAGCACCTCTTCTTTGCCACGATACTCCCTACCCGCTATCCCAACTAAGCCTGCGCCAACCGCTTTGACAGCATTGCCAAATGCATTCAGATTCGCTGGACATGTTCGCGCAGGGATGGCCCCCCTTCTGCTTTGCTCTGCGGCATCAAACAGCCCTTCTTCTTCTCCTGACGCGCGCG
The DNA here is from genome assembly GCA_020744415.1 of Dendryphion nanum. NCBI lineage: Eukaryota > Fungi > Ascomycota > Dothideomycetes > Pleosporales > Torulaceae > Dendryphion > Dendryphion nanum. Next base: position 1,629,195 of record JAGMWT010000001.1, on the reverse strand, counting down.
TGCGGCCAAAACACTCCAACAAGCCCTCGCGCTGCTGCTGCTGCTGCTGCTGCTGCTGCGGTGCCGTGGCGGCGTTATGTGGGGTTCCTCTCTTACCCATTCGGGCTACAATCGTAAAGTGCGCGATTCGTCTCACCTTTTGGCTCAGGCTGCTCGTCCACTCGTCTGCGCCCACTCAGACGTCCACACTCCCAGCTCCAACACCGAGCATCCCCCGCCCGCCGGACACCTTGTGAAATAGGTAATGAGGTACTTGAATACAACGGCCTATCCCCTACCTCTTTACCGTCTGACCACCACCCACAAAACCGTCGTAGGAAAAGAAGAAAAATAGAAAGAAAAAAAGAACATGCAAATTTCCCATGGCGGCCCTCCCCGGACTTTGATCACCCATGACCTCATTGCCCTACATGAGATCTGGTAGGATCCCGAGTCCTGTCAAACGGACGACCCGGCTGCAAAGGCGGTGGACGGCCCTCGACGTTTCATGTGGATACGCGATACGCATGCCAGCCACCCTGGCAAATGCCTAGGCTTGAATCGGTGCCAACGGCCACACCAGAGAAACTGCATCACGTGCGTTGATGCTCCCACTGGGGAGGTAGGTAGCCCAGGTACTGTACTACTGTAGGAAGTGAGTAGGTGGGAATCTCTTCTGCTACCCTGATGACTGAATGGGTCATGGTACAGGTAGACTTGGGATGGTCATTCCGCTGCTAGCTTTCTACCGTTTCCCCAGGTCCGTCGTCATCGCAAGCTCTTTGCGTGCGCGACCAGGTTCTCAATCACGCTCTCAAACGCCTCCTTATCTCCCAGCGCACTCTCCATCCGTTTCTGCCAGTACCCAAACACCTCGTTGGCCCGTTCCCGCAGTTCCCCCAGCCGCTTCACGTGCGCCTGTAGTTCCTCATCCGTGAAATTACCCAGCGCGGCATCCGTCGTCGAACACAGCATCGTCGCAGCGCTGAGATCCAGATGCGGCGGTGGCGCTGGTCCTTTCCGTTTCCGCTCCGTTTTGGAGGCTGAGGATTCTATCGATGCCGAGGATGCGTTTTCTCGCTTCACCCGGCCAAGCGCGCCGTTGCGCTCGTCGGCGGACGGCCTCGGCGATTTCTCGCCGGGGATGTGTATCGAAGGCAGGATGAGCTTCTTCTGCTTCGACGCCGGCAGAATCTCATCCAGGTCTACCGGCACCCCGAGAGAAACGAGGAAGAGCCGCCGTATCCGAGATCTCACCCAGTCCGGAGGTTGGAGCGGTGGTGGGGCTACCAGTTGTGACCATAGTGACACGCTGCGGTCCGATAGAAATATCGACCGAGGCGTCGCTGCATCGGTTGCTATGCTTGGAACTTCTTTGATAGAGGGGAAAATTTCATCAATGTATGCCTGTGTTGCACCAACAACTTCTTCAAGTGATGTGAGCTCCTCGAAATCCAGAACTGGCTGTACGAGTCTCATGTCAGCCCACACATGTCACCCATATTGCATGCTCGAGGAGTAATAGACTTGGGATTGAGTCACTCAGACTTACAGGACCTAGGGAAGGGGCAGGTATGGGGGCGAGATGAGGGGGGTTGTCAAATGATGTCTCTGTTTGCGCCTCGCCTTGGAAACCATCGTCGAAATCCCCAAAATCGTCATCTCCATCCCCACCCTCTTCGAAATCATCAAAATCATCCCCGAAATCGCCGTCATCCTCCTCTATGCCGTCATTCGTAGTTTCGTTCAGCAGTGCTGGCGGCTCCAGACCTGCTTCGTCTGCTTCTTCCGCACCGTCCGCGTCGCCTTCGTGTTCCGAGTTCAAAGGAGATCTGTCAATCGAGGCAGTTGGCGACCCTTCTTCCGTCAATGGTTCGTAGGGAGGAATGAAAATGCACCCTACGTACCTCCAGTCTTCTTCTGCGGAGGCTCGGGTGCCTTGACGATTATATCAGGCTCCGCATCCGCAAGTCGTAGCTTGTGAGCATCGGTGCCGGGCACATCTCCATAGCTGGGCTGATCCGGATCGATCTTTTCCACGATTGTCTTGGGGATGGGGGTACCTCCTGGAGTGAGGGGTCGATCACTCGCACTGACTCTAGACGTGCTACGACTTCGAGAACCGTCCGGCACTACTTCGACCTCGTCGGGGACGGCGTCTTGCACCCTCTTTTTGTAAGCGTCAGTGCCAGGTACCTCTCCGTAGGCAGGCTCATCGTCGACCCTCTCGACACGAGTGATGGGAATGGGTGATACGGCGTTTGATCGTTCGCCTTGGGCTGCACGGGCATCGCGGCCCTCTGAGGCATCGGAGAAATGCTCGTCGCTGGAGGAATCTGGCTTGGTTAGAACGGAGGTCGTGTGCTGATCAAACTATGTATCCATACCTATATCCTTTGTTCCAGAGTCTTCAAGCTCAATACTCTTGCGAGGAGGCGCAAGTTCGTCTACCATGATTCCTGTTCTTTAAGAGTGAATCCAGTCGTCCTGTCAGGGTTGCCGCTATTCGCTTGGATTGTTATGACGGTTGCGGCCCTCTGTGCGACTGCGACAGCAACGCCAAGGACGTTTGATATGTTTGGTAGAAATAAAGCTACGAGCAATCGAGGAAATCCGTCGGGAAGGATGTTAGGTGAAGAGATCCCGTAGGAATTGTGAACTGTCGTGCGAAGGCTGAGGGGTATATCAACAGGACGACACTTGACGTTCCAGATGCTCTGAGAAAGCACGGACCCACATGTGGACTGCGGTCTACTGCAGGTCCTTGGCACGCTCAAAGCTCGAGAATCACCCAGCGAACGCGAGCGCGAAGCAATTGACTTAACCTGCACTTCCGGTCGTCATTAATTTGGACCGCCTCTTCCTTTTTGACTTGTCTGCGCGTCGTGAAAATAACACATTTGCGGTTTCGATCCATCGGAGTTCCTCATCTCCAGGCACGTATTAACCCCGTACAACTCCCGCCCAGTCGCACAACAACACTAACAGCATCACAGAAAGTTCCGACATCAGGGCCTCGCCATGTCTAATTTCAGTTTCGGAAGCGGCGCAGCAGGTGGTAGTGGTAATAGCGGCGAAAAGAAGTCTCTCTTCGGCGGAGGAGCAGCACCAGCTGCAGGATCGTCAAATCTCTTTGGAGGTTTGAGCAATACCAACACCGCTGCCCCAGGTTCCAGCACGCCAGCAGCCAAACCTCTCTTTGGCGCGGCTCCAGCGGGACAAAGTCTCTTTGGAGCGACTCCTGCAGCGAGCAAACCTCCCACTGCTGGCCTCTTTGGTCAGGCAACACCAGGAGCATCACAGCAAGCTGCTAGTGGCTTCACGTTTGGCTCACAAGCAAGTACAGGCGCAACAGGCACAACGGGTGGAAATGCACCCAAACAGACTCTCTTTGGTGGTGCTGGCACGGCTGGAACTGGCACATCTACAAGCTTCGGATTCGGTTCTACTTCTTGTGCGTTTCTCGTTGCGACAACTTATCTTGGAGACAATTAGCTGACCTGTGCAATAGCATCTACTCCTTCTGGAAACAAAACCTTCTCACTCAACTCAACGACTCCAGCAGGTCCTCCACCTGGACCGAGTCTCTTTAGCGGTGCCGCAGCTCCTCGGCCCGGTGCTCCTCAAGCAGGCGCTCCTTCGCTCTTTAATCAGAAACCTGCATCCGCAACGACTTCGAACTCCCAACCATCCACCAACTCAATTTTCGGACAGAAACCAGCAGCAACCGCTGCACCAAGCTCTCAACAGCCTGCCCTCAGCCTGTTTGGCCAGAAACCCCAAACAAGCTTAAGTTCTACTCCCGCGAACACACAGGGAACATCAAGCAGCGGTGGTGCAGGGCTCTTTAGTATGGGTGGAAATAACAACACATCCGCAGTTGCGAACAAGAGTACTCCTGCAAGCTCGGGATTCAGTCTTCCTGGGGCCAATGCCGCATCAGGGACTCCTGGAACGCAGGCACCGCAAGCAACGTCCCAGCCGTCTTTGTTCGGTGGAGGTAGTACAACACCTGCGGCTACCCCAGCGAGCAAACCAGCCTTCGGTCTTGGAACGACGCCTGCTCCCTCTCAGCCTACTTCTACTCAGCCTGCTGCAAGCACATCCTCGACCGCTCCAAAAGCTTTCTCGTTGGGAGGAGCCGCTACATCTACCCCAGCCTCCTCTGGCCAGCCCACTGGTGGCTTGTTCGGTGGCCTATCCAGCACAGGCACTACACCAGCGGCAGGAATCAGTTTCCTGAAAGGTGCAGGTTCTGCCGCTGCAACTCCAGCATCTTCAGCTGCTGCACCAGCTGCCACCACTGCTGGCACATCTGCACCCGGAACCTCGCCATTCCCAACTCTAGGAGGCAGTACTACGCCTGCGACTGGAGCAACCCCGGCTAGCGGAGCTACTCCATCTCTCTTCTCTAAACCTGCTACAACATCAGCTCAGCCTTCAGCAACATCCGCGACTTCAACCAGTGGTCCTAGCACCACTACTGCTAATACTGCCAATACCCTAGGTGGTAGCAAAATGCCCTCTGGACTGGGCGCCTCCACTGCCGGGCCTGCCCCTTCCAATCAATCACGGCTGAAGAACAAGTCGATGGACGAAATCATTACGCGTTGGGCTAGTGACCTGTCCAAGTACCAGAAGGAATTTCAATCGCAAGCCGAACAGATCGCTGGTTGGGATCGCGCTCTCGTAGAAAATACAGACAAGGTTTCAAAGCTATATGCCAAGACATGGCAGGCTGACCGTGATGCGTTAGAAGTTGAACGTCAGCTCAACATAGTCGAAGAGAATCAACAGGAATTGGATCATTATCTTGATCGGTACGAAAAGGAGGTGGAGAACTTGATGAAGCAGCACGGAGTTGGTGGCCAGGGCCGGACTGATGGTTTACGAGGACCAGACCAAGAACGAGAGCGCACCTACAAGCTGGCCGAGAAGCTGCAAGACCGACTCAACGAATTGAACAAGGATTTGACAGAGATGATTGAGGAGATCAACAACACATCACAAACACTTAGCAAGACCGGCAAACAAGATGATCCTGTGAGTAAACTATCAATGCTTTTTTTTTTCATGTTACTGACCACGAAGCAGTTGACCAAGGTTGTTCGCGTTCTCAATTCTCAGCTTTCTCAGCTCCAATTGATTGATTCTGGAGCCAGTCAGTTACAAGAGAAAATCAATAAGGCACAAAAAGACAGTCAACGTATTGGCACGAATGGTTGGAACGGCCATGGTACCAACCCTTCAGATGACTTCCTACGAAGCTTCAAGGGCGGACGCAGTGACCGCTTTGGTGGCGTTTCTTGAACGTGAGCTAGTACGTGGAAGTAGATTTTGGGGGTATCATCATGAACGGGCTTTGGGCAAGCATTGTTAACAATTTGGGCTTGGTAATGGGAGCAGCTTGTTTATCACATTCTGTACGATAGGTACCATGCCTCGGGTAAGCCGAGGTGAGGTTTTGGTGATGCAACAGGTTGGTAACATGGAAAAACATTACATCGTCACATGCAAATAAAGTGAGTCTATGTGTTCTGGACATGACTCTATCCAGGACTTGTTCGTTGGAATGAATAGCTCGATGCGGTGTTTGGACTCATTTTTGTAACATGGCTTGTGTACAGAGCTCAGAAAGGTACTAAATCAAAGCCTTACGACAAAGACGAAAGACCTATCTCAAATTTTCGTAAACTCTTCCTTCGTTTAATTCTGCTCGCCTCCGGATCGCTCCTTGGTGACCTCGTCGCTGTAACTGTCTTAGCAAATGCCCCCGACCCCGCAGCGGGCAAAAGGAAGAGTAAACTTACATGTGCTTCTCGAGATCCTCGATATGCTGCTTCTGCGTCTTGAGCTTCTCCTTGATGGCCAAAAGCCTGCCACTGTGTCAGCCTTTGATCCAATTGAAATATCCGTTTTGATGTGATGTGCGGAGACGTACTTCTGCCTCTCCTCTTCGCGGATATAGAGCTCCTCGGCAGCGGCCTCGCGCTTGGTGAAAGCGTCACTACAGATTGGTGTTAGGATCTTGACTCTTCATAATAGGTACTAAGAGTGGGTGGACTCCAGGATGAGGGAAAAAATGAAGCTTACCCTCCCCGGCTACCGCCGATCCTCGAGGTACCGGAGCCAGTATCGCCGCCAGCCATTGCGCGGGCGGTGGTGGAAAGCAGACGCTTCGATGCCAGAGGGCGGGCAGCCTTGATGATTGCGGATCGGTACATGGTTTCAGTTTGTGTGAGGATTGAGGGAGCTGGGTGTGGGCAGCTTATGTAGATGGATGAAATTGGGTGAGGTGGAGTGAGTGGTGGGCAAGCTTTCGGGAGGTCGCAAAGCACTGACGTCGGCGCCGGGACATCACGTGGGCGATCACAACATGGGTCAAATCTAGGGGCCAGAATATGCAGGTTACTATATGGTCGCCAAGAAGCAGGTGAGAAATAAAAACCCAAGGCGACATCATAATTATAACAGTAGAGCTGAGTGTGCTTCATGACTCTGCAAAACACTTGACTTCAAAGCTGCTGTCCACATGGTGACCAATGGTTTGGATAGCGGGGATGTTCCGGATGAGGCATATGAGACATGTGTTGCAGATTGCAGCCCGGCGGCCAGTCTTTGCCTGAGCATAAACGCAAATATGGCAAAGAAGCTTTCGAAGCCAATTACCTAGGTTACGGTATGAGGAGCCAAAAACATCACAGCCCTGCAAATGCAGTCAACATGCACGCCTGCGATGTGAAAAGAGGCTCGAGCACGGACCGCGCCTGCGCCTGCCCGGGTTTGCCAAGGCCAGTCGCAGGAGCGAGAACCACTTGCACTCCGCCATCCGTTCTCTTCTTGAAAACCCCACACCCAAACACCTCCCTCCCTCCCCGATAACACAATCACCAACTTCTGCCGCCTTCTTTGCAAGCATCCAACTGCTTCAATTGCCCTATTGACCCCGCCGATCCGCCCTCTACTGTAAGTACCCACCTGCCTGCCCTGTTATTTCGTCATTCCTACACCCCTCGTTCCCGCAACAACATCCCTCTTCTGGCGCTCTCAACACCGTCACCACCACGGTCGCACATCCACCGGGCCCTCCACCCACCGCAATCACCGACATAATCTCGACCATCCTCCTGTCTGGATTTCCCGGTGGTGAACCCGCATACCATCTCGTTCCCGCGACTCTTCGAACTGCGTGCGCAGCTCCCGCCCAGCAGCGGCGGCAAAGCTTTCCTCTCCGCCTTCAAGCGCAGCAAAATATCGAAAAGTAACTGACAAATAGGTGCATTAGTACATCACTTCACGATGGGTTACGAGGACTCAGTCTATCTGGCCAAGTTGGCCGAGCAGGCCGAACGTTATGAAGGTAAGCGCGTCCCGAGTCTGAATTTGCTACTTCTCAGCTCACTTGCCCCGCAGAGATGGTCGAAAACATGAAGGCCGTCGCCTCTGCAGACCAGGAGCTCTCCGTTGAGGAGCGCAACCTCCTTTCCGTCGCTTACAAGAACGTCATTGGTGCTCGTCGCGCTTCCTGGAGAATCGTCACATCCATTGAGCAGAAGGAGGAGTCCAAGGGCAACGAGACCCAGGTTGCTCTCATCAAGGAGTACCGCCAGAAGATCGAGGCCGAGCTTGCTAAGATCTGCGAGGATATTCTAGAGTGCCTGGACGGACACCTGATTCCCTCTGCTCAGACTGGCGAGTCCAAGGTCTTCTATCACAAGATGTGAGTACCCGCAAAAAAAAAGTTTGCGTGGTATGTTTGCAGAAGCTAATCGCAGTGCATCCAACAGGAAGGGCGACTACCATCGTTATCTCGCCGAGTTCGCCATCGGTGACAAGCGCAAGACTTCCGCCGACAAGTCCCTCGAGGCTTACAAGGCTGCGACCGAGGTGGCTTCGTCCAGCCTGGCTCCCACACACCCCATCCGTCTTGGTTTGGCCCTGAACTTCTCGGTCTTCTACTACGAGATCTTGAACTCTCCCGATCAGGCTTGCCAGTTGGCTAAGCAGGCCTTCGATGACGCCATTGCCGGTATGTACTTTGTCCGCGAGTCATGAATTCAATCTAATATGCCGCAGAGTTGGATACCCTGTCTGAGGAGAGCTACAAGGACTCCACCCTCATCATGCAACTTCTCCGCGATAATCTGGTAAGCAGCATCGTCAGCACGCGCGATTTTCTAGATGACTGACTATGACTACAGACCCTCTGGACTTCTTCTGAGGCTGAGCCATCTGCTGAGCCCTCCGCTGCTGCTCCCGAGGCCGCAACTGAGGCGCCCAAGGCCGAGGAGGCACCGGCTGCCGTTGAGGAGCCCAAGGCTTAATTTCACCTCCACTTCTCTGGTGGCAAAAGTGCATGGGGTTTCCACGGTTCGGTGCATTTGGGATGGATCACTCGACGTCAGGTGTTCCCGCAACATGGAATGGTATAGGGTGCTAAGGATTATGCTTCATTAGACTCCGAATCTTCATCCTGTCAACATCTTACTCCCTCTCTTCATCTAGACAAGCCTTTCAAGGCTTTCCTCCCCCAAGTCCTCCGCTCCAGCACTCCTACAATGTGCTACGGCCATGTCTTGTCTGATGGGGTCTTTGATTCTTAAAGACAGAGTGTAACTCAAATTATTTTCTTTGGACCACTCACCAACCTCTCCTTTTCTCTGCTCTCTCTCACGCACATACATTCTCTCTCTTGCTCTGTGCCAGTCGTAGTTGTCACAGTCGTCACGGTTGTCGTGGATGATGGTGGTCCTTTTTTCCGTGATTTGCTTTTTTTCGCTACAAGAATGGGTCAATTTCGTATGGGCGCTAAATAAAAGGGGGCTTGAGTGGTGAGATGATGGGCACGAAATGGAAAAAATGAAAATGAATAGCATATGATTTTGACCTTTGCATGTTTGCATGCTTACGTGTTTGGTTGGTGTTTTGTTGCTTTGTTTACTTCGAGGCTTTGAGAAGGAATAGAAAGGTAGAGGAATTTACACTAGATCTGAGTAAAGTATCACCAATTAAGAGCAGTGTAAAAAACACGCATTGCCATTATGATTGAGCATTGATATTTGATAAAAACCCAAAACGATGTCAACGCTATTCGACCAACACAACACAACAGCACCCAGAACATGAACCAGAACAAGCCGCAATTCAACACCAAATACTGACATACCAGAGAAAGCAGAACAACCAAGCCATTTCTAACGCTATGTACCAGAATATCAGAGTGAACAGAACTAATACGCTCGCCGCTGCCAAGGCCATTTAAAAAATCAATACAACACCACAACTCGCGAACAAGAACAAGAACACGAATAATTCGCCATTCAGCACCAAATGCCACTGTACCAGAGCAAGCAGAACAAACAGCCCATTTCCAACTCTACATGCCAGAACGCCACAGTAAACAAAACTAATACGCTAGACTAAACAAAACCGATACTCCGAAGTAAAAAGAACCCAAACTCTATCATCTCCACCTTCTCGCAACGGATGCCAGCGCAAACGAGCAAATCCATCAAAGGTATAACAAAAGATGCAGTCCAACCATTATCCAACAGGCAATTCTTTTTGGCTGTCTTTTCCGTTTCCCCGACATTGGTGTTGTTCGTTTTTGCAACAGATTCTTTTTGTCTGCTCGGGCGATTCTTTTTGGTCGCGGGAATTGTATCTATGTATGTATTTTGAACACATTTGCAATTACTCTCTCTGAATTCCTTCTCATTAAAGGACAGAGCGAGGGACGTTGCGCTCCGCCGCACTGCTGCTGGGGTTGCCTTTGTTTGATTTCCTCCTCATTGATGGAGAGGGGGGGACTTTGCGCTCCACCGCACTTCCATGTTCGGCGTTGTCAGTCTCAAGAGAACTTGTCTTCAAGGGCCATCACCCCCTCAAGCGTCTGTGTGTCTAGAGACGACCTCACCAGGTGAAAACTTCCATCCGGGAGTTGCTTCCAGTACTCACGCTCTTCCTGTTTTGCGCCAGGAAACCTCTTATCAGCCCAGTATCTCCAGGGACGAAAGTCCTTCGCAAGCAGCCCCGCGGAATAATCGAATGTATAGATGACCTTTGCGCCGGGGAGGCCCTGCTCGGAAGCGTCGAGTTTCCATTCGGGCTCGTCTCCTTCGAGGCTCAGAGACACCGAACCACCGTCGAGAGCCCGGAAGTACACCGGGGTCAACTTCTGTCGTCTCGTGAACTCCTCGACCGTCGTGGCAGCTGCGAGAAATCTTTGCCACGCTGCTTGATCCAGTCTCTGCTCGCCGTCTTGGACCGTGAACTCGAGATTGGCGGTGAACCAGGGAGGGTAGATTTTCTGTGCGTAGTCGTCTTCGAAGAAGGAGTGACGGCACATTGGACATGATTCGGCGTCCTCGAGCCAGGTGAGTAGGCAGGTGGAGTGGAAGACGTGGTTGCAGGGGTGGGCTCGGACGGGGACAGGAGTGTCGTGCGAATCGTTAAGTTGGTTGAGGCAGATTGCGCAGTCGGAGTCTTTGCAGTCGGTAGCGGGGATGCCTTCGAGTTTGTTGAGGAGGAAGTGGGTGAAGGTGTTAGGATCGGAAAACATCTTTCTGATGGTTTGGACGTGGTTTTGGAAGTAGTTGTGGTTTTGGTTGTGGTGGTGGAGTTTTGCTGGAAAATCTCGTTGAGTGGTGATGGCAGTCTTGAGATTGTGGGTTTGAAAGTAATTGTGGTTTTGGTTGTGGTTTTGGTTGTGGTTGTGGTTGTGGTTGTGGTTGTGGCTGTAGTTGTGATTGTAGTTGTGGTTGTAGTTGTGGTTGTAGTTGTGGTGGACTCTTGTTGGGAAATATAGTCAAGTAGTGATGGCAGTGTTGAGATTGTGGTGAATGTAGAATATAAAAAAAATAGTTGCGAGCAGGTAAAGAGAGACCTTTATAGGGAAGGAAACGATGTATGACTCAAATGTGTTTTCTGTTGGGATGTGTCAATGTTGAGAAAAACTGACAAGATTTGTATTTGTTGAAGAACTCATGTACGAAGTTGATGTGTCTTGAGAAAGTATCTGAAGCATTAGAGACTAAACAATGAATAGACACCTGATGTTGACTCGCAAACAACTAAACGAGTATAGTAAATAATATGGTATAGATTAAAAGCTATAGACTTGCATTATAATTGTATATATACTAATATATACTAGAATTATACATGGAATTCTGCTATAATCTAGCTTTTGCAGAGCTTTTGTGAGGAATAAAACCACGACAATTCACCAATTCTACTAAGGATTGGTACCGGTTCTTTTTGGTCTTACAGCTTTAGAGCCTAGACAGCAGCAGCCACAATAACACATTTCTTTTAAGAATTCTAATCAATAGTTCAAAGCCTTGCGAGACAATGATGCAATTTATTGAGCTTTGCTCTGTCTCCTATGCCCTTGGACTTGACGCTTGGTATCAATTGATACAAGAGAGAACTCGGTGCGGCGGTATTGATGCGAGAGTTAAACAGCTAAAAGCACGCGAGTATGTATCTGGACGCGAATACGATCATGACTCGATGGCATGAGAATCCAGGTACCACTTTGCGGCTTAAAATCATGCTATGCCAAAAGCAGCGCAGCTGAAGATGGAAGCCAGCTCGCTTGGTCACCGCCGAAAACGTTCAGCCCTTGGACCGACCAATCGGAAAACAGCTATCCCGAATCAATGTGGTGCAATGATATTTTTTGTGAGTGAGATACGAGGCTGTGTAATTGTGATGAATTCTTGTGTGGGTATTCGCGGCTAGCTGAAGTGTGGAGACGTGGGGCGCAATGATGCCCTAGTAAGGCTTTGACGATGCATTTGTATGAATTCAGGACATTATACGACGAAAACTGAACAATTGACTGGAAAATATTCTATAAGAAGCTCTCTGTTACCTAGTAACAGGATACATCAAAACTTACCTGCCTGTAACAACCAACAGTGATACCAAATTGCCACTTCCTCACGCATCGCCATCAATCCAAACCGAAAAAATGCGACCTAGTTTTCTTCCTCTCTCCCTCTTTGTGCTTCTCACACCTCTCTCAACTGCAATCCCTCAATCCTCCGGTATGAATGCCGGCTTCACCAAAGGCATATTTGCAACCTTTGACGATGCAAACTGTGGCGTGAATCAGCGGGATGTTAGCGACACGAATGGCGGATGCCACGAACTACCGGGCCAGAGTATGAAGATTTGGTGGTTGAGGAAGGGATGTGGTGGTGAGTAGAATTGTTCTTGTAGAAAGGGCACGGGAGCGAGGGATTTTGCTAATATGTGCGCAGTTGTGACGTTGAGAAATCAGGGTTGTAAGGGCGAAGCGGATATCCATCATGAGTGGAACAAGTGTATCAGCACAAAGGATTTGTTGTCTTGGTCGATCTATTGTGAGCCTTGATGAGAAAAATGGGGTATGTGGTGTCTGGCATTCAGCGTTGAATTTTGCATAGCGATGGGGGCAGATTTCTTCAAAGTTCGTCAACAGTAGCTTTAGAACCATCAGAACGGAGCTGGAAAATTTCTAAAAAGGTGTAACTAAATTCATTACTCACAATTCTATCATGTCGATCAAACACGTAGAACAAAGTACAGTACATTAATATTAGTGTTGCTAATGTGCAAAGAAGAGACAGAGGAACGGAGTGGTCAATGATGCCCGGACTTCAAAGCCCGTATATTTCTCTCGCTTTCCGGGTTTCAATATACACTCGCGGCATAGGCGAATCGATTTAGGCCTTTGAGAGAAGGGGCGATAATATGCATTGATCAAGTCGATAATTCCAGTATTACAGAAATCCAATCCTGTGGTGCTTGGGAATCTATTCCGATACGTTATCGGAAGAGTTGTTTGCCTTTTCAATCTGTTACGATAATAGCACAACCCTTGGAAGGAGGCTGTACAGCCTTGTGCCTTGTTTGCCATTTATTTCATTGGATTGTCAATTTCATGCCCTCGCCCAGGTGGTCATTGGACCCATCGAACGACATCCGGGGCTTTCATGAAATCTCCATGGCCGACACGGGTGCCGTGTCCCATGGAATCAACACCCCAACGGATTTCACCAAAGGGTAGGGACGGGCGTGACCAGTAATCATATGTGAATGGTCGAAGACGAAGTGGTCCGCCTGGGGCTTCGCTTGTTCAGGGGCTGGCTGTCCCGGATTGGATTTCCCGGATTCCCCAGGGCCTTGCGAAAGAGCGAAAGAGCGAAAGAGCAGAAATCCATCCGAACAACCAGACCAAAGAAGGATATTGCGACATTGTGTGTAATGGTCTGAGACGTGGGGGCCAAAAACCCATCGACTAGAGGACATTACAAAAGACCAGACAGGATTGACGTCTGCCGAGGAGCAGACTCAACAGCTGGGCAGGGGGGCTAGCGCACCCAATCATGTGACAGCGTAACGACGCTAAGGGCCCTAGGCTATTCGGGGAGCGAGCAGAGAGGGAGCAGGCTGAGACAGTTCGCATCCCACCTTGCATCCCCCCACCGACTTGCTCAGCCTACCGAATGAGGCTTACATCTATTTTCTTCACTTTCACCGGACGTTGAGACAGCTGGCAATGTTCGTCCTTATTCCTCGTCGCTGGTGTTGTTATATGTGCCCGCCTGCCTCCGCCCTCAACCGTGTCCAGTGATCGCACTTTCCTGATCCGTGAAGCCGTCCAAGCCTCGCTCGCTCAGGACGCGATTCTGCTGGAGGCAACTGGGTCATCCTTTACTCTACTCCTCTTCTCATCTACGCCCTTCGCCTTCACCTTCACCGTCTGATTCTTCTTCACCACCGCTTTCTACGCCCGTCCTTCACACTCTTCACTGTACTAATCAATCAATACATGGCCTCTCCGCCCCCATTTTCCTTTCCCACCTCCTCTCCTCTGCCCTATTTAACGACTTGGGCGCAACAACCATCTCGTCGTCAGCCTGGTGTCGCCCCACCCACGTTCGTTACACAGCCTTTCTTCGGCGCCAGCTGAAAACCGTCCAGCCACGATGTTCAACACGCCCAATCCAGGCTTCTCGCAGGATCAAGATGTTCACGCCCAGATCGGTTGTCTCAGCATGCTCCTCAATGACCTCAACCCAAGTTCAGTCGAGGATGCTCCAAGCGCCCAGTACTATCGGGGAGAAATTGAAAGGTTAGAGAGTCTACTGCAGGATGGTCCATCTCCCACCAATACCAGCCAAAAGTTCAACTGGGACCATGCGAGTGAAGCATCCGGTTCCGGAGCTCCTACCCCCAGTGGATCGGGAGCTCCTACGCCAAGTGACTGTGCTAGTCTCGCATCTTCTGCATCCAACTCTCGCAAACGCAGCTTTCATCCCGAAGCAAACGTGGAACCGCCGTTTACATCAAAACGCCAGAATGAAAACACTTTGGCCTTTCGACCCCAGCTGCCGACTCTGCATCCCCATTTATGGCCACAGACCCAAACACGGATTCACGCACAACCCCAAGTTCTACCACAGTTTACCTTTGATGGAGGTTCGTTAACTTCATTCCGCGACCCGTTTCCGGAGCTGAACTACGCCTTCCAAGGGGACGGCAATCTTCCCCAGCAATCTGGTCCAGCCGATGCTTTCAATCAAGAGTTCATGCCGGAATGGGATCTTGCCGAGTATCTTTTGAGGCCACTTACTCCGCCTAGGCAGATCCCAGCTCCAACAATTCCAGCATTTCAAGCAACGTCAAATGGTCTGCCACGCTTTGGTTACAGTGATGCCAATTCCTACGGTAGCGGGAAGCATGCATTTGATATGGACTCCGACACTGACGACCAATCTCCAGTCTTTCCGGATGGCGGTTATGCCTCACGTCACTTGGAAGAGCTCATAGAAGGCATTGCAGATGATGAAGAAGTGGCACGAGAGTTGAGGGAAGGAACGCCGCGTGCCATGTGCTCGTCACTAATGGAGCATCAAAAGCTAGCTCTGACCTGGTTGAAGAAAATCGAAGCGGGAAACACGAAGGGAGGAATTCTTGCTGATGATATGGGCCTAGGCAAGACTGTCCAAGCTATTGCCTTAATCGTTGCTCGTCCATCGGAAGAACTTTCTTGCAAGACTACTTTGATCATTGCACCAGTGGCTTTAATGCGCCAATGGGAGAAAGAGATCGAGCGCCACATTCATCGCAACCAACGTTTGAGCGTTTACATATATCATGGAAACGGAAAGCGAGCAGAATTCAGTGAACTTCGGCAATACGACGTCGTTCTTACCACGTTTGGTACACTTACATCAGAACTGAAACAGGTCGAGAAAGATTCGCGCATAGATCCTCGTCCTGTTCGTCGTGGCAAAAGCAAGACCGCTTTGATTGGCCGAGAGTGTATGTGGTATCGGGTCATTATCGATGAAGCGCAGTGTATTAAAAACAAGAATACCTTTGCTTCACGAGCTGCTAACGAGTTGCAAGCTAAATATCGCCTGTGCATGACTGGTAAGTATCCTGCCTAACCCAAAACTTTGTATCATTGCATCGTGTCATGATGATTCCATATGCCGTTGCTAATGATGATAGGTACTCCGATGATGAACTCCATTGATGAACTTTATTCACTTATTCGGTTCCTTCAGATAAAGCCATATAACGACTGGGCCCGCTTTCGTGCCCATATCACCACCCCCATCAAGAGCAATCGCCAACGATCCATGGGAATCAAACGTGTCCAAGTGCTGTTGAGAACTTTCATGCTTCGACGCACCAAGAATACTAAAATTGATGGACGCGAAATCTGCCAGATTCCTCCAAAACATACACACCAAGAGCGTGTCGAATTCAGCGATGAAGAACAAGAACTGTACAAGGCGATCGAAACGAAGTCGCAATTGAAGCTCAATAAATACCTGGAGAAAGGTACTGTGACGAACAACTACGCTAACATCCTCGTTCTGCTTCTACGTCTTCGGCAAGCATGTTGCCACCCGCATCTCATCAAGGATCTTGGTGTACAAGTTTCAACCGAAGGCATTGCTGAAGAAGTCCTCCTCGACCGGGCCAACTCTCTCCAGCCTGATGTTATCAAGCGTTTGAAAGAGAGCGATGGGTTTGAGTGTCCTATTTGTATGGAGGGAATTCTCAATCCGACTATATTTTTGCCTTGTGGACACACTTGTTGCGGTGAATGCTTCCAAAAGCTCATTGATCCAACTCGTGCTATTCGTGAGGGTAATGAAAATGGAGATGCCAAATGCCCCAATTGCCGTGGTCCGCTCAGTTCGAACAATATCACGGACTATCGTCATTTCTGTAAAGCCTATTGCCGCGAGAAATTGCATATCTTTGGTTTTGTTGAAGATGAAGAGGTGGAGGAAGAGCAAGGTGCGGAGTCAGACTCCGGGTCAGAGGACAGTTCCGATGAGGAGGAAGAGGAGGATGGCGACTTGGATGGCTTCGTTGTTCCTGACCATGTCAACGATGAAGATGACTACAAACCCGTTAAATATGAAGACGCGATCGATAGTGCAACAGAAGGTGCTGATGCCCCTGCAACAAACAAGAAGAAAAAGAAGAGCACTGTGAAGCAAATTAATAAGGGCAAAGGAAAGGCACCCGCCAAGCCGAAGAAAACGCTCGCTCAGCTCAAGAAAGAATCATTGCGCAACAAGGCAGCCAAAGGAAGATACATTCGTCGTCTCACCAAGACGTTTGTCACTTCTTCCAAAATAGATGAGACAATGAGGCTGGTTACCGAAGTTCATAAGAACGATCCAACCGAGAAGATTCTTGTTTTCAGTCAGTTCACCACATTACTCGATCTTCTTGAGGTCCCCCTCTCAGAAAAGAACATTTTTTATCAGCGGTATGACGGTAGCATGAAGATGGACGACCGTGCGGATGCTGTTAACAAATTCATGGATGACCCAAGCCAGCAGCTCATGCTCATCTCTCTCAAGGCCGGCAATGCTGGTCTTAATCTCAACAAAGCCTCTCAAGTAATTCTCCTCGATCCGTTCTGGAACCCCTATATTGAAGACCAGGCCGTCGACCGCGCTCATCGGATGCCCCAGCAACGCGAGGTTCATGTACACCGTCTCCTTGTACCAGAAACAGTGGAGGACCGAATCGTTACGTTGCAAGAAAAGAAACGCGAGCTCATCGGCGCCGCTCTAGACGAAAAGGCCGCAAAGGGTGTTTCTCGCCTCAGTATTAACGACCTCAAGTATCTCTTTGGCTTGGGTGGTCGTCCTAGCGCCTAAACGTTCGGTTCCAACACTGATCAAGCACCTAACATGAGCTTGAAATTAGGCGCATTGCCCAGTTTCCATCCCGGAATGAAGCCTTCAGACACACCTTCTTAGTATATTTACTGATAATGTTTTTCCTTACATTTTCTACGTTCACATGATACCCCGATAGGGATTTCTTCACCGGCGTACTGCGATTTCCTGGGCGGTATTATATTTTCTGCGTTTTCTTTTAATTGCAGCTGTCAGTGACGAATCGGCGTTTAGTCTGACGGAAGAAAGGTTGCGTTATGCCTTCATCGGCAATGGTTGTTTCAACAGTAGAGGCGCAATGTACGAACAGATTTAGGGTTGTGTAGCTGAGAGGAGGGCTTTTTTCCACGCACATGCTTTGATTGTTCGAATCTTACAAAGGGTTGAACAAACATAGCGCTGCGTGCGGACTTTTGTGGATGCGGGATAAAACAAGATTATGGCTGCGGATGTTCGCGGCTGGGGTATAGCAGAATGCCATCAAAATCTCCTTATTGATGTTATCTTTATTTGTGTGACAACAATGGCTTTGTGATGGGTCTGTAATATCTGAGAAAGCCTGTTTTAAAGGGTGTCGGAAGTGACTTCTGCATTGATCTTTTAACAGCAGGCTGTGAGATGTGCTATTTTCTAGGTGGCGTCTAGGGCATTCAAGAAGACATGGATGGATGGAAGAGTATAACATAACGTGATTTTCGTCACTCTGCCTAGGTGGCCAACCTCCCGAACATGAGGCATGAGATTCCATGCAAGCTGCGGATATGTATATGAGAGATGAGAAAAAATCTACGGGAATCCCAGTAGACGTTGTCACGCGCGGATGGCAAATATCTTCTCAGTGTCTAGGTACGGCACCTAGGTTTTGCGCGCAGATTCATTCTGCGTGTGAAGTCAGGTAAGCTTTGCTTCTTTTATCTTTCTAGGTGGTGTATTGGAGAGGACTTGAGGACAGTGAGGATGAGAAAGTCGAATCGGATAGTCAGCGGAGGGAAGTGAAAGTAAGGTGGATGGCGAGAGAGACGGGTAGGAAGGGCACGTGACCAGTGCTTCACAAGTTCAGCAACGGGATTGAAGAGTGTTGGAGGATTGAATGAATGTATGTCATTATGATGAACAGGAAATAGCTTCATATATTTTCCTTTCTCACCGCCATCTTTCGTCAATCTGGCTTCCAACTCGAGAGACGCTCCGTATTTCGCTACTCCTTTTCCCATGCTCCTTCTTTCTCTAAGAAAATTTCAATAATGATAACGAGAACTCCATCCAATGAGAAAGAGAACGAAAATTCGACTTCTTTTCTTTCTTTCTTCCTTCCTTCCTTCCAATCTTACGCTCCAGAGATGCAAATCGTTACTTCGTGAGTGCTATATATAGAGAGAGGAAAATAAGAATCAACGAGCGTATGTCTGCCGCTAGATTACGCGACAGGGGGTATAATACAATGAACGGCCAAAGCAAAGAAAAATTCTCCCTATTTCCTCACCAGTCCTCTAAAGTCGTCCATCCACCCCCCCATACTCCGCAACCTGCACCTCATTCAAATGACTCCTAGTTCTACCAGTCCCAATCCCACTGCTCCTCGCACTCCCGCTCTCTACCGCCTGTCTCGCTAGCACCCCTCGTCGCGGTTCCTTGAGTATCGGTACACTACTGTTCTGGAACTTGGACGGTAGAGGTGCGTATTTACTGTTATTGGCCGTAATGGTTGTGCTGAAGAGATTTGCATTCGGGTTCTGGGTGTTTCCGTATTGGTAAGACATAGGTCTTTTGGTGCTGCGGGGTGCGGGGGGAGAAATGGAGGTGCGCGAGTATGCGCGGGGCGGGCGCGGGATTTGGGATGTAGAGTGTGCGCGACGGGGATGTGTGGTAGGAGTGAGATAGGAGTTCTCAGAACCGCCTGATTTCTCGCTCTTGGGGTAGAGAAGCGAAGACCCGGCTGTGCCGACATCGTTGTAGTAGTCTTCGTCATAGACAGATGATGAGCCCGAGATGGGCTGGGGTGGTTGCGGATGGTGCAGGGGCAGATTGTCCATGTTGATGGAGGAGAATGATGTGCCGCGGGAAACGAAGGGGGGACGCGGGTGTTTCATTTTGTGCATCTGTGGATCTAGGATTGATGATGAGGCTGTTTCGATTCCGGCGGCGGTGCGATTGCGCACGGAGAGCATGCGGCCTGGATGGCGAGGAGGGATGGGAATGTGGCGATCGAGACCCAGCATCTCGTAGCAGGATTTACCAATCCAGAGCATTTGTTCGTGCTCGCGGAGGTAGCGTTCACCACCGAAGGATTTTTGGACGATGGTGCGGGCCATCATGCCGAGTTTGCGGCGTTGGGGTGTCTTCTCGTACATGCGGCGGGTTATGATTTCGACATCGCGAGGAGTGGGTTTGTGTGGGAGAATAGGGGCTGGGGAGTCAGGAGAGTCGTCAGCATACTGTGCCCATTCGTCGAGCATAGCGAGGAGGTTGATTTGAGCGCGTGCGAGGCCGTAGGCATCATTAGGGGCCACGACTTCGCTATAGCGGGCGCCTGTGTCTGGGTCTGTAAGAACCCGGAGGGATGCGCCAACGTCGGTACAGACGACAGGAGCGCCCGTGAGCGCGGCTTCTCCAAGAGCGAGAGGGAGACCCTCCGAAACAGAGGAATTGAGGAATAGCCAGGTGTTGGCGAGAACCATTGCTGGGTCGGCAGTGCCTTTAAGAGCGACGCTTTGGCCGAGGCCTTTGCAAGCGAGAATTTCTTGACACTCAGAAGAGTAGACGGGAGCTTTGTTGAGAGCACCATAGATCTCGAGCTTGTAGTCTTTGAACCCCCACTCGTTTGAGATGATGTCAGCGGCGAGAAGAGCAGTTTTGATGTCTTTGGCGAACCAGACGTGGGACAACATCGTGACGGTGGGTGTCTTGGTCTTGATATCGGTGACGGGAGAGAATTTTTGCATATCCGTGATACCATTGACGATAGGGTCAACCTTGCGGCGGAAGACATTTCGGTGGGTGAGCTGGCCCTTGGAACTACCAATCTCAACTTCCCATCCGGGGTTGAAGAAGTCTGGAGAGAGTTAGCAATATTATCGAAGTTAATATTCAAATCAAACGTACCTGCACACGGAAGAATTTGATCGGCATGGTGCAGAATCAGACAGGATGTCAGTTTCATTAACCCAAGTAGGGAGTTCCGAATGAACGGTGGAAGCGTGCACATGGCGGAAGAAAGATAAAGATTGGTCTCTCGCCAGGAGATCGCATGATCCCAAATCTGCAGTGTACAGTTCCTCTTGATCTTGCACACAATGCCGTAAGATGCAGAAACACTATGATGGGAGGCTTGGAAAACACTGGGGATTTTCTCTGGAATTGGAATAGAGAAAATAAAAAGATCTGTAGATGTTACTATTGTGTTACACGACATAAAAATCGAAGACTTACATCTGAACCACAGCTCCAAGGCAGTATCGAAATGACCCATCGTAGGAAGCTCAGTGCGGAACCATTCGGATGGTGGCTGGGTGTTAGGCATGTCATCAGCAAGCCATAGTTTCCTCCAGGTGTCCTTGACAAGATCGCTGGTCCATACTTCCTTCCAGTGGCGAGAATCTTGGAAGTAGGTGTTAAGATTTACGAGAGCTCGGGTGGCCTGCTTGACATCGGCCTGTGTCATATTGACTGCCCGTGCACCCTGTACCAGCGCTGTGAGCGTAGGGATAAAGTTCATCTTGATATCTTTGATTGTCGCTGCTTTCACGAGATGATCGACTTCGCTGTCTAGTTTGTTCGTGAACATTCCATGACATGGGTGCATGAAATCCAGTCCCCAAAGAGGAATAATCTTAAGAGATTCTACATTCTCCTCTGTTTGATGTTTAGGCAGGCCAAAATCGTTCGCAGACTCAACTACCATATGCCATTTGATGGTGCGCAGGTTGTTGATCAGATCTCGGCGACATGCAGATACACCACCGCCTTCATTAGGCCATGTACCAGTATCAACGGCGATGACATGAAGATTTTCGTCAGTATCGCGCCCGAGTGCTTTTGTCCTGGTGTAGATGACAGCGTCACCACCTTGGCCGAAGCTGAATAGATCACTGATACGAATCGCGAGCGGTGTCCAGGCACTGATATCGCTGGTCAGGTCAGAGCTAGCCATGACCGCATCGGCATGGAGAGCTAGATAGTCCTCAGCTCCGGTAAGATTGCCGCGATCACGTCGACGCCAGTACTGTCGTAGAAGAGATTCTTTTCGAAGAAGCTCCTCATCGACCCAACGAATGACAACACCGTCAAGATCCAATCGCTTCTTCCATGCTTTCCAAAGTTGAGAACGTGCCCTCGAAGTAGAGATCTCTTGTAGTTTGACGTTGGTACGGAACAGACGACCCAAAAA
Organism: Dendryphion nanum; assembly: GCA_020744415.1. NCBI lineage: Eukaryota > Fungi > Ascomycota > Dothideomycetes > Pleosporales > Torulaceae > Dendryphion > Dendryphion nanum. The sequence goes on along the minus strand of JAGMWT010000001.1, from coordinate 1,607,619 downwards.
GCCGGATGTAGGAGATGTGAACTTTAGAAGAGGGTTTTCGTCTGTGAAGTTACAGCGGGTTGGTTTCTTCAAAACACCAAGCCAATCGAAACGAATCATATCCGGAGTTTCTACGGGCTCGCCGTTGAGTTTTGTAGTAATCGTAGGGTGGAACTTGTGGTCGTATAACCATGAGCATTCGTAAACGTCGGCGCCGTCGACAAACGTCGCTTCATGCACCCGTGGTGTTGGTATCCAGCGTTCCATCTTCTCAGCATGACGAACAGGAGGTGCACACCAACTGACGTTGGCAGACATGTGCAAAAGAACGAACTCCGCCCTTAGAAGCTCATCATCATACTTTGCGTTTTTCCGATAATGGTATTTGAAACGCATCAAGTTGCCATGTTGTACGGAGCTCCCAGATTCAATGTGGCCCTTAAGGTTGTACTGAATCTTTGAACCCGCATCATTACCTCGAGTGCAGTGTCGTGATAACGGAATCCTCGTGTTTTGAGCCTTTGAAATCTTGTTGAAACGCTGGGGGGTGCGTTGAGTGGGATATTCATAGGCATACTCGTTTGTAGCCTCTCCATTTTTGTATTCTATGCGTGTCGAAATGCGCATGTCCTTGTTATAACTTGTAACGCGAGTGTGACCCCATTCAGGCTCCTGCTTCAGTATGCCTGGATAGAATACTAATTTGAATCCACCGTCCTCTAAAGCGTGAACAAAAGCCGTTTCAGCTTCACCGTAGCTTCGGATAATGATCCGATCTTTCTTTTGGGCGATGATGCTGCCTTTGACAGTGTCTGAGAGAGTAGCAATGTCGGGGCGACGATGATACAGGAAAAAAGGCAGGCAAGTCGACATCGCCCATCGACTGTAAATCCAGAGTCCGGTTAAGATGAATGTGAACGGCTTTGCGATTATGCGCGGAGTATTACCCAAGGCACAGTTCAGTTCCCTCTGGAACTCGGGATCAGCCATGGTTGCAAGCACAAAGAACTTGATCCAGGTACCCAACGCATGGTAAACATATACAAAAGGAGATTTGACATAGTTGGTGAAACCTCCGAGGATAGATATCGCAGAGCGGTTGAGTACTGGATGATGTGACTGTTGGATATCTGCTGTGATCTGTCGATATTCCTTCTCGCTTGCCGAAGGATTTTCTCGATTCTTGAAAAAGTTGTACTTGTTCACAACCAAATAAGCACCGAGATCATAGCGAGCGATCCGGGAAAGAATTGTGCAGGCATCTTCGGCGGGGACATTTGAATTGATCCATGACATCTCGGTGTTGGTATACGGGCCTCGAGCCCCCAAGCAACGTCGGAGGAACATCTTCCGGATATCCAAGGGAAGGTCATCCCATTGTCTGTCGCAGTCGTAACCAAGACACAAGAAACGTAACAAGTCTTTCCGACACGTGCTCTCAAAGACGTTGGTTTTCAGTTCAGTGGCACCAAAAGGCATCGAGCGTTTGCTGCATTCAGAGACAGTGTACATGTCATCTGATACTGGTTGGCAAACGAGCATCGACTCGGCAACTTCGGCTTGGAGCTGCGACATTCCGAACATGGTTTTTGAGCAAGCGTGCAAAAGCGTCTCTGCGATAGCGCGGCAGTTACTACTGATATTCATGTGCGCTGAAGTCGCTCCCCTAGAATCTGAGGCCATGTACAGGGTGAGATGACCGTCCGAGTAGTGAGAGATCGCTCTGAGATCAACATCATCTTCCATAATTGACTGCATGGGAACGATGAAAATCTTCACAAGGCCATTTTGCCAAGCCAAAATCATCCTTTGCACCAGATATGGCATAGCCGGGAACGCTTGCAGAGCAAGGCGAGACAAAGATTCATGGTTACATGATAGAAGATGCGCGGTGATTTGTTCTCCAGGAGAGTTGAAAGGCCCAATGCGGTATCTGTTCTCTTTGGGACTGGCGCGAAGTTTCTCTACGAAAGCTTCAAGCTCGCTTTGACTAAAATCTTGATCGGTTCCGACACCATTATACGCATGATATTTCTCCACATTTGACCAGTGTATGCGGTACTGAGATGGAAGACCACGGATGTTCACAGTATCACTGGAATCGGTAGGGGGATTCCGACGCTTGGATTTCTTGAATTTGGCGGAAAGCCAAATCTTCAAATCAAAGATTTCAGGCAGTCCCAACTTTGCTGTGTGAACGGACAACAGTGCCGCTGTCCATGTCGAGGCCGCCAATGCGATGACATTATTATACTCAAATTGCGACTGGTTTCTTTTCAGGATGATGCCCACAATCAATCCAATTATGACTGCTGCAAAAAGTGGCATGAGTGCGTGGGGACCGGAAAAGATTTTGTTGTATTGGTAAAGCAACAATCCAGTGTAAGCTCCAACGTAGGCGAGGAACATAATCATAGCATCCGACGAACCGTTGAAAATCCAAATCAAGGCGGCGCAGAGCGAGAGCGCCCAAACATGAACACCGATGAAGTGACCCAGTGTCTTCCAGTACAATGTGCGACGGAAACTTTTATCGTTGGCTTTTGCCTCTCGGATCTTCGGGATCGACTCGATCGATATCGGAGAGGACTGTTCAGAGAGAGTATGGAGATGTTGGGCTTTGTAATCAAGAAGGACAGCTCCAATCAAATAGTAAGCTAACCCAAATCCAACAGCCAATCTGAAGGTCTGGTTAAGGGCTGCTGATAACCCCACCAGATGGGTTCCATGGAGCAAGTCAAGCCATCGATCCATCAGGGCAGTGAGGAAATAGAGAATTCCGCAACCAATTTCATCACCAGCATTCCGCCAATGAATGAAGGAGTTGTGGAGTTTGATGCCTTTCTGCGATTGTTGCATGCTCTCCAGAGCGACTTGTGTTTCTAGATTCCATGTAGAACTGAATGGAATTGGACGCTTTGTATCAGTCAAGCGGCTGTACCAATCAAGTAGGAATATAGTAGAGTCCCAACAGTCCGCTAACTCTTTTATGAGAGGATCGTGAGTTGATCGCTGCCAGAACCGACGGTTCTTCTGTTTCATGACCGCCTTGTATAGCGAAGTGCGACAGAGAACAAGAATGGCAGGTTCACTCAGACCATGAAACAAATCAGGCTCTCTAGGGGATTGGTCTGAGGACAGTGCAGTTGAGTTAGATGTAGCTACTGAACTTGTGGCCTCTCTGCTCCGACGGTTTCCTACTCAAACATTAAGTTAGTTGACTTGGAGAAAACAAAAAAATAGTATGCGACATACCGTGTGCATCCGCTGTAGCAGAAACTGCCTCTTTACTGGAATTTACTCGCACATACCATTCCTTAACGTCTTTGTCGTTCAAAGTCTTGATATTATGGTACCAAGTAACCCATTGAGTTCCCACTCGTCGTGTACCTAAAACCAAGAAGGTAACAAACAGATACAACACACAGGGATACATGAAGATGAAGTAATAACTTGGAATCCAAGGTGCGATCAACGGGGATATGAGTAGTGTCGGGACAAGAGCAATGATTGCTCGCCGACCATTCAAGAATGAGGTTCCAGGAACTTGATATGTCGATAGCACTGCAAGTACTGATAGATATGCAGTGAGTCCAAATAGATAGATGAAGAAGATGGCTCCTGATTGGACATCAACGACGGCTGCAATTACGATAAAGCCTACAAGACCTCCGGCAGCCGTTAAGGCGAGACCACCAATAAGACGGGTCAAAACAAACATATTGGCTGCCGAGAACGCCATGGAGATGAGGTAGTATGTGCCTCCGATAGAGATCCAGGTGCCAATAGCACCTGATAGCAGCAAAGAAGCCATCAAGGCAATGGTTGCATACTTTTGTTGTTCGTATTCCATGAAAGCGCTGAGGTAGAGACCGTTTCCGGTGGTACTCAGAAGTATAATATCTAAAATAATAGGTTAACGATATGACCTAGTGAACAAAGATATTAAACATACCAACAAGTGCAGGAATAGCAAAGACGCTAAGGAAAGTGAACCGACGGAAAGCCGGTACAGAAGCGGACTTTTGGTTCGGATCAATGTCTGTCTGTGCCGCAGCATATGCTGATGCGAACGATGGAGCGTTGAAGATCCACATAGGAGGTTGGTGTTCCGCTTGGTTATAGTGTTCGCGGTGCTTCTGAGACAATAATAAGCCAATATCACTTGGCTTTATGTCGAAATAGGCCTCGCAACGAGAGCCGAGAGCAAAAAGTTCGGCAAACGCTGCACTTTGATCGGAGTACTGATTGAAAAGTGGGTTCCTGTCTGATACCTCAATGTAAACTTCTTCAAATGCTGCTTTCCTAGCTGCACAAAAGATACAGAAGAGTACAAAGTCTGTCACCGAGTCGATATCTTCTCTGTTGGTGAGCTTTTCCAGAGCTGAGGTGATGCTATCCAAAGTCTCGTGATCTCGATACCACAGAACGCTCCGGAAGTTATAATCGATGTGTCTGAATAGCTCAAGAGCTTCGTGTTTACTCAGACAGGGAAGATTACATAGCCGATACCATTTTGTACGCGCAACGACCAATTGCTCATCGGAAATATTCCCACTCAAATAATCCATGTTGGCTAGCTTTTTCAGCTGACGGTAAGTCGGAACGTCGATCAACAGCTCTTCACAGCGATTCCGAACCATTGGAATCAGTGGGCATCGTTCATCCCACTCACAGTACTGAAGATGCTGAAGATAGAGCATGACCTCAGAAGAGGACAGAAGTCCTAGATCCTGTTCGAAACGAGAGGGTAGTTGCCGTAAAGGAACAGGTGATTTCGCGAACTCCTCTAAGCCGAATTCGGTCAGAAAGCACTGGTATCGAGAGACGCCAGACCTGCTGAGATATGTATGAACTAGCAAAGCAGGAATATCTTGAACCGATTTTGATGTATACACTATCAACGACGAAGTTCGAGGATCGATTTCCCAAACGGCCCAGAACTGGCCACCAGATGGAGTGTGGAATCCAGAGTCGAGACCAGAATAGACCAGTAGTTGATAAAGGTCATCTACTTCGTCATTGGTTCTTGCAAGGGTACGAGAAAGTTCTTTGAGAGCTTCGCGAGAGGAGGGAACAAGATCCAAAATCCGGCTGTCTGATTCACTGTACTTTCCAATGATATCTGCTGCCTCGTGGAGTTCATTCGTGGGTATCCTGCTCAAGAGCTTGAGGTTTCGCAATCGCTGCTGGGACTTTAGCACATGTCTAAAGTCCTCTGCCGATGCGTTGAGTCCGATAGGAAAACAACCAATGGGGCCATAAAAACTTCCATCGAATGAGCAAGAAAGGGGATTGGCAGCACGTTTGTCGACACACGCACTCCAATCTAATCCAGGAGATAACGGAGATGTAGTGGCAGGCAATAGAAGGGCACCGTTATGATCAATCTCGGGATATTGCACAGTCAAGGTCGATGCAGTAGATCGATCATCCTCAATGTCCTGTTCGGAGCCGTCCAAACCAGCAAGGGTGTCTTCCAGAAGTGGGAAGACGTTGTGCAATGGAAGGTAGTCGTCAATGATGCTAGTGAATTCAGACGATAACTGGATGTAGCGTGTCAGAGGTGACAATGTTGTAAAGTAGGATTAGAATTTGACTCACCACCTGAGTAGTGCGAAACTTATCATGTACAGTCATGACTTTACGATTCTTAAGCCACTGGAATGCTGCTAGAGGCTCTTCACACGACCGAGCTTGTAACACATCGGTCAAAGCCCCACGCCGTGATACAAAAGGTATCGCACCGTGATAACTACACCACATATGAGCTCTTCTAGCCACCGCATGTGACAACTCAGCAGCATCATCTACAGTGTCCCACATCATGACAGTAAATGGTCGCATACATGACTCCGATACGAATGCCTTGGTCGTAGTCTTCATCTTGTCCATGGCAAAGAAGTCCCGTCTTTCGCCGTTCTCGAGGATAGTGCCGTTTCGCACGACAACACCAGCAAAGAGTTTGAGTTCGAGTTGTTCAACACTATCCAGATAATCAGGAGGGCCGATCTCAAGATAGACTTCCAGTCCATGTGCTATTAAAAGCTTTGTTATCCCGTTGAGCATAGGTGTCGAGACTCGATCTCGCCAATTTGCGACTAGAACTCCTGTAAAGTATCGACGCTTGTCTGGCTGCCTCAGTGCTTGCCGAATGGCCTTGGAAACGAGATATATTGCCCTGAGCATGTCTACTTCATCGATTATGGAGAAAGTGAACAGTTCGGCGAGGTCCAGCCTAGCGATGATGTACGGTCCCAGTTGCACGCTGAGATTGTTGACCGCATCCAAGACTCCCGGCTTGCAATAATCCAACACCAGAGTATCCCATTGTGCCAACACCTTCTCTTCCTCTTCTGTAACAGGATTGTTCAGAACATCAAGGTATACGCCGAAGGACGAGGATTTGGATGAAGGCTTTCGCTTGATGCGAATCTTGGCAGCGGTTTGAGAGAGAACAAGTATTCGTTCCTGAACGGAATGAGGCAACATGGGCGTACCATCCTCATCCTACAAAACAAAAAGATGTGAGCTCAGGCTTTGCGGTCACGAATACATGGAAGTCTTACTTTGAGAAGCCTCCGAATTGCATTGTACGAGGTCCAGACGAAAGCACCGATACCTATCAGTCCACTGGCGCAGATAATAGCAACCAAAGTCCACTCCCACCACTCCGATAGTACGGAGTTGGTGTGAAAGGCTGTGATGCCCAACACATTCACCATGGTTCCACGAGCGCTGTACTGCGTGGTAGGGCGGGGAATTTTAAGGTAGGACGGGTTCGACCAAGGGCGCCCTTGGGGCGGGTGTAAGCAATGTAAATATTGTAATTATATTTGAGGGAATAACGGCAATAATAGTGTTTGAATGGAAAGAGTATAAGCGAGGGAAACAGCTATGACGCGATGTTTCATGATATAAAAAAAGAGAGTTTGGTACTAGGCTTAGTGGCCGCGGTACTGTCAGAGACGAAGACTAGGAAGAAGATTCGCCTCTATAAGACATCGAGTGCGATGAACAAACAGATGCCGGCAGCTGAGAGATCCAGTCTATTAGGTACGAGCCGGACTGATGCACATTACACGAAAACCTTCCAGGAAGAAAAGACGACAGGTGTGCTATGGACGAGCCGCCGTCTGGGTTAGTCGATCACGCTGTAGCCGAAGAGCACAACTCTCACGCGGAGGAGCGACCGGCAGCAAGAGAAAGTCAGACATGCTTCTCGAAGCCTGCGTGGTGGCTCTTGGCCAGCCAATGCGGTGTTTGGAGACAGTCATGGCCTAGGAAAATCACATGGAGAAGCCTTTAGGCCGGGCATTGGCATGCCAGCACGAGCTTCGTGCAGTGGATGAGCCAGGGAAAGATGAGCAGAATTCCAATCTATCCCCGGCAGCATACACGGAGCCTGCGGAGCGGTAGGGGCGAGAGCCATATGCAAGTGTATAGAGTGGTTGTGGGGGGCGAAGAGGTGGAGAGGGAAGAAGAATCGACCCTTGGAAGAGGAGAGGGGTTAAGGTTGAGATTGACGTTGAAAGTGAGGGGGGGAGAAAAGAAGGAGAGGAGCAAGGGAACAAGGAAAGATGGTGGAGTCGGGTGTGATGCATGGCGCGAGGTAGAGTGGGATGGATGGGTGGAGCAATTGGAGTCTTAGAGTCGTGGAGTCGTGGTGCGGTTGTTAGTTGAACTTGGGATGGTCGGTGGGCTTGGAGGCTGAATCTCGGCAATGGCGGGCACGGCGGACACTGGCGGGATGTCCGCCTCGCCGTGGCATGCCGCATCGGCCACTCACCCCCATGGTCCGTGCGGGGTACATGAAGCGCGCACGGGCCATTCTTGCTGTTTTAACGGTTTGGTAACGTACGCGACTCCGGCTCTACTTTTAGCCTAACCTCCCATGTCTCCCCTCCATCTCATCCTCTCCCACCACCTCACTTATTTAATATCAGAATTCATCAATCCCGGCTTCACCTACAGCGACGCTCTCCCCCGACCGAGTCGCACAGCGCCTTTCTTGCATATTGACCGCCCGGGACTCGTTATTGCACCTTCATTTGTCATGAGTGCCACTGGAGCCGAGCTTGCGTGGAACCCTCCCCCCAGATGTCCTTATTCTCCCTCTTCAGGCCATGGGACGCGTCGACCTCAATATCCCCGTGAGCATCGCTCGGATTTTCAATGCCGCAATGGAACATCGGATCAAGTCCGCTTTCAGCTTACGTTCTAGATGCTCTGATTGACGCCTCGCACTAAGTAGGGCGTTGTATCTTCACTGCACTAGACTCGACTGGACTGCCGGCCAGAGAGTCCGTCGACTGTTCACAATTTCATTTCTTCTACTCAGTCACGTTTTTCTCTCAGGTTGCGTGTAGTGCATTGTCGACACGTGGCGAGGATTATTCCCCTCCCGCTGTTGCTTCGTCCAGACATCGAGACGGAAGGCTGCCAAGATCCCCTGTCACTTCATATCATATCCATTGTTCGACGTCACCTGGATACGACTTGATACCTTCACAGTAGCCTCAGCGTTGCCTCAGCGTTGCAACATACACTAGCAACCGCACTTAGAAAAATACCCAAGCCGCGTCATACATTCTGCATCGTGCTGCCGTTACAGAGGAGGCTCACTCTCATCGAGTTGCGTCAGGGGAACATACAGGGTGAATACTAGAAATCGATAGTCACTTGTCGGCTGTCGTCGTATATGCTGCATCCAGACCTATGACTTTTTCCCACCACCCAATGGCTTCGGGGTACTTCTGCCGAGCCTTTCTTTATTAATACTTTGTGGTTCCCCAAATTTTTTTGTCCTTCACGTCGTCGTTCCCTGCTAGTCTCGCAACAATGTCACCTTCTCTGTGGCCGTCGCTGCGAACTTGTGCTCTTACAGCATTTGTTGCTCTCTCGCAAGGCGTGTCAGCATACATTGGCGGCGCCACTGTCTCCAGCACCATCCTCGTCTTTGCGCGTGACCAAACGGCCGCAAACAATGGCGCACTTCCAGGCTTGCAAGGCTATGGAATTCCATACGAATTGGTGACCGTCCCACAAGCGGGAATTGCCAATATTCCGCTTCTGAATTCAACTGCGACTAATGGAAACTACGGCGGCATTGTTATACTGAGCGAGGTCGGCTATCTATATGATGGTAACAACTTTTACAGCGCACTCACACGACGGCAATGGAACCAACTCTGGGACTACCAGACACAATTCGGCATTCGCATGGTCCGACTTGATGTTTTCCCAACCTCAGATTTCGGTGTGGAGGCTGCCGGTGCTGGTAACACCAAGGACGAGCCTGTGACCTTCACGAACATCACCGGAATTCCGACTGCAAACATCAAACTGTAAGTTTTCTGAGAATTTGAGTTTTTTGGGCCCCGGCAGAAATTTCCCCCTCGACTGCAGCACCACCCTGTCGTTGCGCATGCATTCAATTTCCATGTACGGAGAGCTGATTAAACACCTTGGCAGAAACGCTAACATCAGCATTGCGAACATTTTCCATAATCCGGCCAAAGTCATCAACTCTACAATTGCATGGGAAGTCGCCAAATTCGGTAATGTTGGCACCGCTTCCGTCATCAATCAAATTGGTGCCCGCCAGCAAATGGTGTGGTTTATGCCATTCGCTCTTGACTGGGCCGCCTCCAGCAATTTTATACAACATGCATGGATTCACTGGTTGACTCGGGGTCTCTACGTTGGGTTCAGGAGATTATACTTCAGCACCCAGGTCGATGACATGTTCTTGGAAACTCCCTTGTACAGACCGCAAGGCCAGAATTACCGCGCGAAACCAGACGACATGGACATGCACGTCACATGGCAAGCCGACCTGAACAAGAGAATGCCCAAGGGGTCAGAATTCTTTGTCGAGATTGGCCATAACGGCAACGGTGACATTGAGGCCGCCACGGATACAACATCGGGAGAGACCCTGTGCAAACCTGCATCCGGTATCGAATATCCCGATCAAAAGGATGGCAACCCAGAATACACGAAGCCCCCCGGGACCGGCACTAACATCTGGCCTGCTACACCAGAGAAGTATACTTGGAGTCTTCAATGTGCTGAACTCGACGCGCTTCAGAACTGGTTTGCCGAGACCAGCAATCGCGATGCCTTTGGTCACCTTTCCCACACTTTCAGCCATGCAGATTTGACCAATGCTACCTATTCAGACGCGGCGAAGGAGATTCAGTTCAACAAGGCATGGCTCAAGCAGGTCGGTATTGAGGGCGCCAAGTGGTTTAGCGGGAAAGGAATCATCCCTCCGGCCATTACAGGACTTCACAACGCGGATGTAATCAAGGCTTGGATGGAGAATGGTATTGTCAACGTTGTTGGCGATAATACGCGACCCCTTCTCAGAAACACACAGAGCACTTTCTGGCCATTGACTACAACTGTTGGAGGAAATGGATACGCCGGACTTAACGTTATGCCTCGATTCGCGACCCTCATCTACTACAATTGCGATCTGCCAGCCTGCACTCTTCAGGAATGGATTGACACATCGGCCGGAAAAGGTACTTTCAACGATTTGATTATCAATGCGAGGGACACCGCCATGAGGAATCTATTCGGTCTACATTGGGACGCGTAAGTGACCTGTTCGTTTGCTTTCTTTCCTCCACTAACGGTACCAGTTACATGTTCCATCAGGCGAATATGCGGGTGAACGATGTTCCCAACACCATCATTAACGGCAAGAGGGGGCAGTATTCCCTGCTCATGACCTGGACCGAGATTGTTGCGCAGGAAATCATGAGACTGTATGTTGCCATGCGTTGCTCTTGAGAAACGAAGAGTTCTAATATGTCATAGCACTACTTGGCCTTTCAAGACCCTCAAGCATGACGACCTTGCCCAGGCTTTCATCAACCGACAAACTCGTGACCTTTGCCGACCCAGCATGACCTTCCAAACATCTGCAGATGGCAAGAGCATTGAAAGCATCAACATCTACACTGCTGGTGGGAATCGATGCAATACGACAATTCCCATCACCGTCCCTACCGCCATCGGAACCACTACTGGTGCAACCAAGGAACAACTGGGCACTGATCCGCTCACACTCTGGGTCACGATGAGCGGTGCTTCGCGCAACTACAAGTTTACCAAGGCTTTCCCATTGTAAAATTATTTTTGTATTCGCATGATACTAAAATTTCTCGGGCTACCATGTCCACGTTCCAGAGCACATATTGAGGATCAAGGGGTGTTTGGCAAAATTGTTGATGTAAAAGACAAGGCTTCATGCCACACTCATTTTGCCCGGGAGCTACTCTCGACCTGGTTCATACCGGAGGGTATCGTTGGGGGACTAATTCTGGACCTTCCCATATACCAAGCTTTTTCTTGTAAATATTATCTGCATCAAAGCCTGAATCAGATTCGGCATAGTTCATCTACTACCTACCTCTACCTTCGCTTCAGGCGCATGTGTCTATAGCAATCTCGAACATGTTAGCTATAAGCTACAGCTTCCTTGCGCTCGGTGCCTTCTGCTCAGATATCACAATTTTTCGTAACCCGGAGATTGACTTTGCTTTCAACCTGTAAGCAGCACGTGAGCGGAAGGGGAATGCAGAACCTCCATTGAGCATATTGCGATTCCTGAATTAGCACCCCTAATATCGATCCCGCTCTTCTCATCCCATATCCACATCTGAATTCGTATTCCAAGCGCACTTGCAGTGTCTAGTTCGGTCTGGCGCGTCACGCCGCCACGGTATGCTTACGATATTTGGAGCCATCCGATTCTGGCTAGCACGGTCCCAGCCCCTGCACCTCTTCGGACCGACAGATCTCGACCAGAAGATCCTCCCGTTCCCGTATTCCCTCCCACACCACCGTCACTGTGCTCGTGTTCGTGTTCGCGACTCCTGGTTGAGAGCTTAATTGAACCTGCAATGAGGACCGTTCAAGCCGGAAGGGCACTCAACGACTCCCGATACACATCATCTTCGCAGACCGGCTCTCGTCAGGGTTCCACAAAGAAAACGGAGTTGTCTGCGGTCCAAGCGCACAGCCGCAATTTACTAGCGGGCGACGTTCGAGAACATCCATCGATAGTTTCCAGGGATAGTACGTGGCTTTGGCGATCCTAGCGGGGCCCGACAGCTGACGGCTGTGTCTCATTTATTTCGTTAGGAGGTGCCTTCCGAGTTACTCTCCCCTTTTTCTACATTTTTTCCTCCTCTTCATCCCCCCGGCGCCCCAGGCAAGAGGACAGGTACGTTCCTCCGTGCGCCGTCTGCGCTTTCGACATTGACCCTTTCTCGAACAAAACATCAAGCAACTTTAGAAGACCATTTATCCACCTCGAGAGCACCTCGCGCTGAATCCTTTCCCCGGAAACACAAGCCTCATAAACCCCTGTCTACCACGCCACAACTTTAATCTAACCTCACCCACCACTCCGCCTTGGTTCCCATTTATCCCCCCAAAACAAGCACTTCCATATTAATTCCCCGCGGCTCCATTCCCCAACGCAGCTCTCCGCAACCTCGCCGCATTCGTGTTTACAACTCTACCCCCGCAGTACGCCAATCATCTCCTCTTTCGTCCTCCAAACTGCGCCGCAGTACTCACCATTCTCCCTCTCACTCAGCAAAGATCCACATTCTCTGGATTACACCTTTCAGTTCTGCCTCAGGGGCATTTTCCCATTGAACCACTCAGCCATTTTGCTTTGAGTAATAGATCGCTCATAGCATGGGCTGCTGAGAACATCCTTCCCAGATCCAGCTTGCCTTCCGCCATGAATGCTCAACTGCCCCGGCCTGAAACCCATCTATCACGAACATAGCATCATCGCCGGTGATTACAATATCCTCAATCGAGAAAAAAACGAAATTACACATACGAAAAATTGAACTATATACATAAACACCTTTCAACAGCATTATAATGTCTTCATATGTGCACTTCGAAAACCTCCCCTTTCTAAAAAAACGTTCAAAACGGTTTCGCCTCATATCCATCGCCGTCGTCGTTATTATAGTCGCGCTAGTAATCGGCATCCCTCTCGGTCTCCGTCGACGCAACGACAACGATGACGACCAAGACAACAATCCAAATCCCACACCCACACCCCAACCACAACCTCCTCTACCCGATCCAACATCCCGACCGCTATGGACTCCCAAAGTGAACGATACATGGCAAATCATGCTTTTGCATCCTCCTCTGATATCCCCTAATGCGACATCGACAAGCCCGGACGTCGCCATCTTCGACGTCGATCTCTTCAACACGCCAGTGGAAACAATCAGCACACTCCATCGCCTCGGGAAGAAAGTCATTTGCTATTTCAGCGCAGGAAGCTATGAACCAGGCCGGCCTGATAGCGGTCAATTTAAAGAGGAGGACATGGGTGCAGGATTGGAAGGATGGCCTGGAGAGCGATGGTTGCAACTGAGCAGTGAGAACGTGAAAAGGATCATGAAGAACAGAATAGACCTAGCCTGGCGAAAAGGCTGTGACGGTGTAGATCCAGATAATGTCGATGGATACGTAAGTCTAACTTTCCTACCTCCTAATCCCACCTCCTTATCTCTCATCCTGATCCCAACCCCACCAGCATCCCATTAACTCCCAACCCAGAACAACAAAAATGCCCTCTCCCTAACCACCAACACCTCCACCACCTACCTCACCTACCTCTCCTCCCTCACCACCCCCCTAAACCTAACCCTCGGTCTCAAAAACGCCGCCTCCCTCATCCCAACCCTCCTGCCCATTATCCACTTTTCTGTAAACGAGCAATGCGTCCAGTACACCGAATGCACTGCCTTCGCACCCTTCATCGCGGCCGGCAAACCTGTATTCCACATTGAGTATCCCGAGGAGGCGGGGGCGGGGAAACCGGACCAGGGCAAGGGCTGGGGCGATAATGCGATACGCAAATTTTGTGGTGAGAGTGGGGATGCGAGGGGGAGGGCGGGTTTCAGTACTGTGTTAAAGAATATGAACTTGGATGGGTGGAGCGAGTATTGTGAGGGCGGGGTTAGAGTTACGGAAATGAACATGACTGTTTGATTCTGAGTGAGTCCTCAGGGACTCGCTCAAGGAGAGCAGCGAAAACAATGGGTGTCCCCCGAACTCTACACTTGAATACCCCCCACTCGTCAAGCCAGGAAGATTTTTTCTTCTTCACGTTCTCCAACTCCCGTTTCCCCACAGCCCAACACTGCTCATCTACTCTATCTATCGAACCCAATCTCCGCACCCACGTGTCTTGCCTCCCTCCCTCCTGTACATACATATACCCACCGGAAAATACACCCACGGCAGTGCCAACCCTCCCACCGATAAACCAATCTCACTCGCCACTCCCGCTCTACAATCGGCAAAATAATCGATTCGATACCCGCCCAGACTGCACCGTCTTTCCATGGCGCGGCATCGATCTGCCAACCCAAAGCTTATTCAAATCAGAGCTCTGGAAAGGAAAAAAAAACCCCGTTTCCATTAAAACCACGCTATTTGCCTACCTAGCTAGTGCCTCGGAACCCCACAGCCGAACTCGCTCGCTCCGTCACGAAGAAATGAGCGCGGGGAGAAAGAGCATACGCAAGCCCTATGCTCCGCATGAGCCCCGTAGGAAAAAAAAAACTCCCGTGGGATATTATAGTTTCGAGAATGCAGGAACAATCTCATCTGTGAATATTTCCTGCTCATATCAATTATTGTTTTTTTTTTGTCATCCGCGCCTCGATCTGCCGACCTCGCTGGCTCCATCTCACAGAGCACCGAGCTAGAACAGGCGAGCCAGGCAATTCCAGCCCTATCTACCATATCTGCCCTATCTGCCATATCTGCCCTACCTGCACTACCTGCCCTACCAACCCAACAACCCGCGCAACAAGCAAAATTGCGGGGTGCATAATCATTCACTCATATTCTCTCATGGTCTTTTTGCGGGGTGCATAATATGTCCACTCATATACAACAAGGGGTGTGCTGAGGCAGCTGTGCCTCTCCATAAAAATCCAAACGGTAGGTAGGCAATATGCCGAGCGTCGTCAGCTAGCAATCAAGCATCAGGCGGAACAGGGCGAAGAAACTTGGAATACCGGAGTTGGGATGGTATATAATAGACGATTTCTGGTTCTGTTTTGTTTTTATGGGCCGAGGCATATTGGAACGGGCGGAAGCAGGGCAGGCGTGACAGGGTCTTGTAATATGTAGCGCTTGTCTGGGCGCCTGGATTTTTCGTGGGAATTGCGCGGATATGTGAGCACTTGTTTTGTTTTCTCGCTATGGGTGGGGAGATTTTGATGAGTGATCGGCGCGATGAGGTTGTCATCTTGTGCGCTGTTTGATTTTTTTCTGGGGGTTTCTTGAGAGACAGTCAGTGTAGATCCTGTGGCCGCTGTGCCGAAGCCCAACTTCCGCGCGTCCGGAAAAGGTGTCTGGTGGGTTGAAAGAAGTCACGTTTTGCGCCATGCATCCTAGTCTTAGTAGCGGTGTGATATTGGAATCGGGGGAGGGTGGCCATTGGGGTATGTGCGTTTGCAAGTGCAACCGGAGTAGGTCGGTGAATGTAGAGATCTGGGGAACTAGTCTAGGTGTCGGATAGTGTGTATCGATTGTTGAGATGCAGAAATCGAATCGAGAAGCTGACATAGGTGGCGCTTGGCCGAACGGACAACTTTCTGAAAACAGAGAGGTTGGTCGATAGGTTGGACCGTGGGACCTGTTGCCCTCATTCTAGCCTTACACCGCCGGCGCAGCTTGCTGGTGTTGGTGTAGATTACCCGCTACCCGCCCAGTTCGAGTCATTAGCTCCAGGGAATACAAGCATTCGGCCAGCGGATGAATGCAGGTCGGTTTCTTGGGAATCGAGATGTCGTGAGATCTGTTCCAGGGTTTCTGTGATGGATGTTAATATTATACCGAACTGGAAGTTACCTCGCATCTGCTTGCTGCCGAGATGTTAAACGAGAGACAGGGACTACGCGTCCCCAATTCAAAAATTTCGACGTGTGAAGTGAAAATAATCTCAAGAACGAGTGTCGTGACTTTCCTGCAATGAAAACCTTTACTTTGTCCGAAATTCGGCCTTAACTAAAGCAATGGCTAATTGTTGCTGCTCATTGTGTGCTTCGGGCTTGCGATTCGATTTGGTCAGAGGTGCGAACCAAAACGAGGATCAGCTGACGCCAACAGTCAGCACCTGGTTACCAGTTAGCTGCATATGCGCCCGTGGAAGCAAATATGTCTAAGGCGAGCGCCGTCTGGGCAAGGGGGCTAAGTCATTGACATCATTTACCCTATTCTCCGAGCCCTCGGTGGCCTGGAGAGAGTGAAGATCACACCTGGTACAGGTACCTCGCACACTCGTATTCTAGAGGAGAGCTCTGGGCCAACGTGGATATGTATTGGGGGACAGGGCCCGCTTGGTCGGGTTTTATTATATGGCGCGGGTTTCGACTGAGGCGAAGACCACGATGACCGGGCGTGATGTGACAAATATGGCTGCAGCTGCAGTGCCTCACGTTGTGTATCGATGAGCGGTTCGGTTTCGCTGCAAGACAAAACATACACTGCGGGCATGATTCAGCCAGTCTTCAAGTTTGGCAGCATTGAAGCCCAACATGGCGCAATGTAGTTCGGTTCGTGAAGACTTTTTCTCAAAGCCCCGTTCGTGTTTTCTCACTCACTGTTCCTCAACAGTGGCGTGCTAGGTTGCCACCTGCACGAGCAATATCTGTAACTCGTGTTAGACCTCAGTAGAGACCGGAGCTGAGTGGACCTATTGAGTAACCGAACGCGAGCAGTATCACACATGCTTATGTTGAGTGTTGAAGCCAAACGCAGAAAGGCCCGCCTCAAGCAAAATTGAAAAGCCAAGAGAATCGAAGGGTTTGGCCGCGACCCATTGAGCACGGAGATCTTCTCTTGTGTACCAGTAAATAGAATAGATCACAACTTCTACTGGTGGAAAAACAAGGATAAATCCTTGGGCACATAGAGCATAGCAAGACCAAACGTGACGACTATAGCAAAATATCCTGAGATCGGATTTGAGAAAAAGCCCACAATGCTAGCCTTGTGTCGGCTCCTGTGCATGCCAAGCACTGGTTGTGGGTCGATGTGGGGATATGGTTCGCAGCATAGAAGGAATTCGCGCGTTTTTTTCGTTCCATGTACTACAAAGAAATCGAAGTCCAAGAGAAATGCGTGCCGCTATCCGTATCTAAAAGGGGAGATGCATGTTCTCGATTTTTTGAACTGTCTTCCAGCCGGCGGTGGCTAGGGAAGAAGGCCGATGTCGACAGCGGAACGGGCGCTGCAACTGAGCACCTATAGTGTTGCGTTACACAGACATTGGCCCTCGTCGAATGCCGTTGCGGCTGACAATCCAAGAGCGTGGATACCAAGGAAGATCACCAGGGAGCTGGTGCGTCCGTCCCAGCAACGGGTAAGCCTGGGCCGTTTTCGCAGGACCATGCAGCATAACCTAACACTAAAACGTATACTACCCATGAATGCCGAGGGTAAGACGCAGAGAAAAGTACCGAAGCAAACGATATGTATCATGATAGATCCGCCGAAGGAGCCTAGGATCTATCTGGTTTGCGTTTCTCCAGGGCAGAACAGAGCCGCCGGTAGTATACGCCACGTCGAAGAAAGTTGTGCATTGTGACTAACCATGGATCGTTTGCGGGGGACATATGGAAGACTCTTTAGGAAGCGCAGCAGAAATATGGAAAACGAGGCCGGTGGAGGGGTCGATGCAAAGCGAGTGCTGCAGACAGATGAAGAGGTAGGGTTGAAATAGAGTGATCACGCGAATTTAGCGCGCCGAGCTGGGATTAGTGTACGTGAGGGTGCTCTTTAAAAGCGGCGAGTGTTGCTACCAACCACATGGACGGGGATGACTGGGCGCAAAAGCCACTTTATGCAGATCGCGAGGTAGGGATTGATGCTGATCGTAGCTTGTTTTCTGCTTCGTGCAGTATGATTCGCTAACACAGCGGTTCCTGGAAAGGAGGAGATCACGCAGATTCTTCCGGCGGACTGACGGACCGCATAATCAAGTAGAATAGCGCTTCTTTCTCTCATACCTCTGCCATGAAGTATTGTATTCAGCCTCGATCTCTCCTCCACGGTGGTAGCGGGCGCCCGACCATCAACATGTCATGACGTTTTCAGATCGTCGCCCTGCATGACACTGCCCACAAATCCGTGAGGAATGATAGTCAGGAACATGACGCTCCAATGCGTTTTACTCGAGGTACACCCTTCCGAGGATAACATTCGCCTACAACTGCAACCCTCTCATCTCACAGTGGCCCATGTGTCGTTCAGGCCGCTTAGAAACAGAGAGGCTGATGAACCAATATTATGCATTCTATATGCATGTGTGACATCCGCAGTACCGAAAACAGGCCCTGGGCATCCAAATGGTCCCAAAACTGGAAATCATTTAGGTGAGCTGGTTGTCCAGCCTGTCAATCAGAATGGGGAAGTAGGAGTCGAGTTCCGCGTAATCGTAACCATTCGTAAAGAAGATGCTTTGTCCGACAGCAAGTAAATCTGAAAGAATGCCTTCAGTCTCAACTTCAATGAAGTTTAGGATCGAATAAAGAATCATTGCCAGTCGCTAGCGATCATATGATTGGACAAGATCAATAAGTACGCGCTTCTATTCCGTACAGTTGGCATAATTATTTTCGAAGGCAATGACAAGGTCAGTAGACTGGACAAAGATGGGTCGCCAAAATATGGTGCTTCAGGCAGAGCACCCGGGTTGTGAACTGCGATGCATCATCAGCTTGGGTGCTTACAACTGCCGATGATAGATGCCTTATTCTTTTGGGAGCTGTGCCAGCCACAGAACCTTGGAGAACACCACACTGCTGAAAAAGGGTGCGTGAAATAAGTATTAGCGCCAACAAATCGGTACACACCAACTTCGGGCTGTACTGGGAGCCACAACAGTACGCCTAATGTCCAGGATTGTAGGACGTACCGATGTATCCATCTATCAGGCCGTGTGTGTTACTAGCGGCTTGTGAAGCCTTTTTTGAATAAGAGACATTTTTACTGTTGTCGTGCGTGCGTAGGAGCCTCATCGAAGGCGATATCATCCATAGTCCAAAGAATGATTGTTTACAACACCCAGCTTAAACAAATATCTCGTCGAGTACCGAGCTCATATTCTGTGTACACCACGTGGTAGCCACATAACCGATAGCACGGACATTGTCCAATGCATTTACCACTTGAATAGCTTGCGTATAGCTCTCGCTCGGTAGAGCGCCTTCACCCGACCCGCTGTGCGGGTTGACGATTGCCGTAAACTGTACGTGTGCGTATAAAGATGCCCTGGACATCTTGTATATCAGTGCTCGGTCGAAAGACGCGGGAACTCCGGAGGATGTGAACATACATCTCGTACACGAGATCCCAAGCACCTGCAGAGGGATAAACGTACAGAGGAACAATCACCGATGCATCCAGACTGGCTGCTGTGGACGACAATCGATACTGCTCCCTGGATCGGAGCCTACTCGTACGGCCAGAACGAAATGCGATCTCTGACAAGCATGGGTGGAGTGGTCGAGATTCGGCGTCCGAATTGGTTACCAACATACTGCAGAAAGCCGCCTTGCGAAGATTTTTCGGGCGGCAGTGGACCCAAGCACAAACTGCGGATTTCAGGCGGCGAAGGTGTGCTGTTGACTAGAGGAGAATAGTCAGCTTGCATCCCTCATAAAAACAAGGGAAGGCTCTGGGTGCCGCACATTGCGCCCATAGGGGTACGTAGTTGAACGTGATGCCATACAAATTGAGCAGGGATTATAACCGATTATGGAGTATATTCGAAAGTGCTAGACCAAAGCACCAGCTCTGACAAAAATAAATCGGGATGAAAAGGCCGGAGCATGCCAAGGAGCGGCCAGCATAAACGATATTGAACGGTACTAGGAAAAACTTGCTGTGCATTCGTTCTGCCTAATCGGGGTCTTCGTGAGTTCAGCGAAGCTTTGACATATATAAGACATTTCCACGTACCTTTATGGGGTCGCAATAAGTCGGTCACGTTGTTTTCTTGTCAATTCTTAGCTATGCTTGCCATGGAAAATTTCACGAGTTCTGGCACCGCGTCGCCGTCGCCGTCGAATTTTTCGCTCTCGGCGCCTGAGTCACCGGGTGCTATTAGCACTCCAGACACTCAACGATCCCTACTGTTCGATGACGATGTGGCTGCAGATCCTCTCGACATTGCAGGGACGCAGTCTCCCTTCATCATGGTTGTCGGTGGACTGGGTTATATCGGATCCCATACAGTCCTCGAATTGCTGAAGGAGAACTACAACGTGCTTATTATCGATGATTTGAGCAACTCGTACGAGAGTGTTCTTCATCGAATCAAGCTTCTGGCATCAGAGCATTTTGCTCTGCAGAATCGGTCCATGCCTGCCCTCCACTTCCGACAACTGGATTACCGGAGCCCGTGTATGCGCTCTGTACTTGCAAGCTATTCCACATACTCGATAGCTAGCAAGTCAGGAGCCTCGATTCCCATGGAGGATAGAGTCAGTATTCCTTCCAGCCGCTTTCCATTCAGCACACTCCAGAGAACCGATTCCGGCATCGATATGGAGACAGAAGATACCCAAGGCACCGTTCTTCAGCGAGTTTCCAAGATATCCGGTGTCATCCATTTTGCAGCATACAAGTCGGTTGAAGAAAGCATTCGAATGCCACTCAAATACTACAGCAACAACGTATGCGGCATGGTCGACTTTCTCAGTCTTCTTGAGGAGTCCGGCATAAAGAACTTTGTATTCTCTTCCTCGGCGACTGTTTATGGCGAGGGTGCCAACTGTGGAGTTCCACTTCGCGAAGAACTCTGCGTTCACCACCCCGAAACCTATCAGACCAACAATGGCGAGGAGCACCGGGTTCTCCCCGGAGTCATGGGACTCACCTCACCATACGGACGATCCAAGTTCATGTGCGAATCCATCCTTGCCGACATTGCACGGTCTGATCCATCTTGGTCTATCACAGCGTTACGGTATTTTAATCCGGTAAGTTATCCCTCCATCAAAGGTGGGGCCTAACGCTAACTTATATGTGCAGGTTGGGTGCCATGAGTCGGGAATCCTTGGCGAAGATCCTCGCCAGAAACCGAGTAATCTGATCCCAGTCATCGCCACCGTTCTTACAGGCAATAGACCAGTGCTGGACATATTCGGAACGGACTGGGATACTCCAGATGGTACAGCCGTTCGAGATTTTATACACGTTGTTGATCTTGCCCGAGGTCATATCGCTGCATTGGCGGCATCTGAAGCTGGCCGAATCAAAACACCCTTCCGAACCTTTAACTTAGGTATGTTTGCGATGCTCACCTTCCTTCCTTCCCATTCTGCCTCAACATTATCTTCTATTACAATTGGCGCTAACATGGTCAGGTACCGGAAGAGGACATACGGTCCGCGAGGTCCTCCAAAGCTTAGAACAGGCGTCGCAACGAACCATTCCCGCCAGAGAATCTGACCGAAGAGCTGGCGATGTTGGTTTCTGTGTAGCCGAAGTGCAGAGGGCAGAGACAGAACTTCAGTGGAGGGCAATGAAGACGTTGTCCGACTGTTCGGCGGATGTCTGGAATTTCACAAAAGCTCGCTGTGAGCCACAAGTGTCCGATGAGATGGTTTGCTAGTGTTTGGGCAGACCTTCGATAAGGTAAAAACTGACCGAGGTCCCTTATCCTTCTCTTGCATACCAGAATTATTGTACAGACCCAATTCTGGGTTTCTCTTGCATGGGCGTTGTTGGAGTTGGACTTTTCTTTTCCTGATACACCGTTCGAACGTCAAGTCATTTCGTCTGAGCTATATAGACCCGTTATCTCCAGCGTAATACCAAAGAGCATTGGGATGTAATTAAGCGTATCTCACCGTATCTTTTCGTAATTGGTTGGGTAGGAATGCCGCATTAGCGTAGAAATCGAGAGTGTTCTTCTATCGAATAATGGTGCTATGAAGCAATGCTATCTTCTGAGTGGGGTTGGTGACCAAGAAAGAGAGCAGTCTTACTTCTTTATAGCCCATGCCTAGACTTGTCCAACGAGGGAGAAGAGGTTCGCACGGCCGGTTGTTGATATCCGCATCCAATCAACATGTATTGTCCTTCCTAAAGAGGGGACATATGCAATCTCTACCGCTCGATACAGGACATCCTTGTTGTCCTCGGCTTGGCTAAGACATATACCTGCTTGTGCAAAGCTGGCATCGACGGTTATTGGGGTTCAGACATCAGGTGTACAGTGTGTAACTGTGCGAGTATATTGGCTAAGACTCCAGCGGACTTGGACATACTACATGTCTTGGCTATTGGATATCCAAAAAAAAGCCGCAGTTTGGGTTGATTTCGGTCACAGAGGCGTAAGTACTGCGTGCTTTGGCTCCAATTTTAGATAGAGCTCTATCCTCATGAAATAGGACGACACGCGTACTTAGGGCATGAGTTGAAAGTCAGCTTTCACGGGCGAATAGGCGAGTAGATAGATATGGACGCGTGGGCTTCATGCGAGTCGATGTAGTATCGGATCTTGTTTTGGTGAGTTAGGTGTGACCGCTAGACTCGTACATTCGTCAGCTCCTGTAGACGTTCGGATAGGGAGTAGCGTGCGAAATGAACGCTCGTTCATACCGTTTCGGGGATGTATCGATCACGAGCTCATCCCATGATCTCCCAAACGGTGACGGTCTACCTAAATCACGCGCTAGGCGCAGGTAAGCCATGGCGCCAAAGGGCGGACTGCAGCCCAGGAAGCTTGATTGCTACAAAAGGACCTCCAGCCATGGCTGAGAGGAGAATGCATCCGTGTCCTACACTTTCCACATGCTGCGGGGCGCGTCCAATAGTCTCTTGAGTGCAGCACGACGAAAGCAAGCGAAAATGGATGCGGCGGCGGGCAAGATCAACGTCACGGGAAAGAAATGTGATTAACGGGCCCTCTCGCAGACAGTTGTGCTGAGACAATACAGCACCAAGAAAGGAGCAAATTGCAGTGATAGGACGCCCAGACAGAGTGTTGGGAAGAAAAAGAAAGGAAAAGGAGACGTGCTACCCCGCGCCGAAGCGGCCGTGGTCAACCACTGAACGACTGCCAACGACCATCATGGTTGGAGCAAAAAAAGGAGTCGTGGCCCCGGGAATTCGTGGTAGGACAAGGTAAAACAAAGGGAAGAGGTCGGGAGGGTGGAAAGAAGCAAAGCTCGAAGATGGATGATTTCGGTTACCCCCAGGCCAAGTCGGGATTAGCGTGAGGATCTAGCCATCGCACGTGACGGGCCTTTAGACGTGATCAAGAACCACCCGATGGCCTCAAGCGTCAACATCCCGCAACTCCAACCCATGATCGGACGATAGAGCCAGGCATACCAGTACCAGAGTCCGCATCGCGCGCCTCCATGTCTTCAATTGCGGCCTCCTCCATGGCGGCGCATGCGACCTCCGCACCGCATTCTCACGTCTCGGCTGTCGTCGATCCTGCATTTTGGGCTCACGACGTATCAGTAGCAGTACCTGATCGATCCTCACTGGGTCTCCACCTCTCGCCAGGTGGCAGTTCGACGACGCAGGAGAGCGTCCAGAGTACCACTCCGCCTGCGCAGACGCCCAACGGCGACAGCGCGCAGCAGAATGGGCGAAACGCACAACCGGCTAGGACTTCGGTGGCGGTCGCCTGTGTCCCGTGCCGTAGTCGCCATCTAAAGTGTGACGGCGGCGTGCGATGCTCGAGATGCCGGACTGAAGGCGTTGATTGTACTTATATCAAATCTCGTCGAGGCTGGAAGGGAAAGAGAAAAAACAAGGCTGGCGAAAATAGTGCCCCAACAGTCACGATTCCTGGTTTGTCACCCGTCCCATCGGATTACTGAATCCGCACCCTCAAAGATAGATATCTGATAATATCACAGGCCAAAACAGCACTCTTCCGTCGCCTGGGGCGATATCTTTGGCAGGAGCTATTCAACTACCGTCACCAGAGTATAGCTACAATGACCTGTCGCTTCGTGCGGAATCGGTCAGTAGTGTGCCTAACGGCATCGCGACAGTCACCACACCACCAAGTGCTCATCTCCATACGCCTCCTCCAAGCGGCCAATTCAATCTGGATGGCTCTCAGAGGATGCTTCCGCAGGCTAAACCACTTCCACTGGATGCCATATCGGCATTCTATCATTACTTCTTCGACTCCCATCCGTTCTGCCTACCTCGACCAAGACTGATGCAGCTTCTCAAGGATAGACGGGCACCACTCCTGGAACTTGCAGTCCACTATGTCGGTTCTAGCTTTGTTCCGGCTCTTCCGACACAAACTTACAGGGAAGCACTTGACCGGATGATCCTAAGTCACAGTTATCCCAAAGATGGATGGACCGTTCAAGCGCTGTTGCTGTTTGCCATCACGCTTCACGCCAACAACGACGTGCCAAGATCAGCTCAAGTATTTAGCTTGGCACAGGCATTAACTGTGGAGATTGGTCTGAATAGAGCAGAGTTCTCTTTCCTGAACGGCCAGAACGACCCAGTTCTCGAGGAATGTTGGAGGCGAACTTGGTGGCAGATGTATATCGTCAACGGCATGTTGTGCACAGTGAATCCCGGCGTGCGGTTCTCACTCAAGGGTATGGGAGAGGAAGTACCACTGCCCTGCGAAAACGAGGAATACTACTCAGGGGTAAGCCATAGTCTTTATGATCAAATTCGCACTACATGTTACCGTCTGATACTCAGTCTCTAACTCCAAACAGAATATCCCATTTCCATCAACCCTGCAAGACTACGACGATAGTGGCTTCGCAGCTGAACAAATATCTTTCTCTTCATTCGCCTATCTCATTGACGCGATTCGTACCCTCGGCAAAATTTTCGAGATTGCCCAACTAGATACTGGGTTCGTATATCAAGGTGTCGAAGTTGTGGACACACATCTCGCAAACTGGCGTCTCAACCTTCCAGCATCCAAGATGGAAATTGTCAATAACCATGGCGAAGTCGATGAGATTGCCTTCCAAGCGCATATGGTACATAACGGGTATGTAATATACATCTTTCTTCCATCATCACAGCTAACATCCTCAAAGAAGTACCATCATGCTCCACCGTCCCCGTTCCAACCTCGGGTTCAATGCCGTCGCCCCGGTCAATCTCTGCGTTCAACCCGGACAAATTCTTTTGCCAACTCAGACTCGCGACCTCCATACGGCTAAATGTCTTACGTCCGCCGAAAATATATCCTCCCTGATTAAGCTCCCTGCATCACTAATCCACCATACACCCTTCTTCACTTGCGTAGTCGTCACGGCATCCGTCGTGCACCTCTCGTACTGGTCCTTCCTAGTACCCGACGGCCAAGATGACACCATCAAGCAAAGCATTCGTCTCGGCGTCGGCACATTGCAGCAGTACAGCAAAACATGGCCAATTGCACACGTAGTATTAGGCCAGGTGAGAGGCGTAGCACATACACTATGGAATTCAAAGAAAGCGATGAACATCCATCTTTGGAACAATCTCGCAGGTGATGATGTGATGAGGAATGTAATCAACGAGGGTAGTGTTGTGCCGGTTCAAGCATATGCAGGTCTGATTGCGCCGTAAGTACTCCACAGCCCTTCATTCGACTTTCAGAAAGGACTTCAGGGCACTAATATCCAGGACACAGAATGCTGAAATCGTAACACTACCGGTTTCTTTACGCTTTTCCTACGCTACGCTCCGATAACGACACACTCGTTTTGCGAACCACGCATGCACGCATGGTTTTCGATTCTAGATCCCCTACCGACGCAAGGTCTCCATTCACCTCTTTCCACTCACGCGCTTTCTCGTTTCACACAGAAGCGCTACGCTACGCCACGAATGTGCACTTCTCCTCTTTTTTTCCTCTTCTATCCTTCACCTGTATCAACTTATCTCCTACAATCGCGATAATACCCATTACCCAACCCGATCTTTTCCTTACTCTCAAATCCAACACCACAAAATCCATAAACTCAAACGAAAATGAATCCTTGCTTATGGCGTCCGGCGATCTTCATCCTCGAACTTAACGAATTCTTCTTTACTATCGTTTTTTTGTGTCGATTAGTCGATCGATTTCCGTCATTGGTACTAATGCTCTGGATATTGCCATGCGTCTGCGTCTATCTACCTGTCTGTGTGTTTGTCCGTAGAGAAAAAGGCGAGCAAGCGTTCCTTCCCTCCCCCGATAATGGAAACACACAATGCGTCGACAGAGTTGGGGAATCGGAAATGGGGGGTTAGTCAGTTCTGAAAGTTTTTGAATGAAAAAAAGTTCAACAGCAAATGACATCTATCGAGCGTTATCACCCTCTTCGCAAATTGCCCACATGCGATGACCTAATCAAATACCGCCTCGGAATCCCACCTCTTCCCATCAACCGCCCAAAAAAATCCCGATCCCTCATTACCAAATCCATGCATAAGTGCAAGGTGGGGCAAAACGTGACGTCAAACGGGCCAGCCAGCACCTCAACACACCGAGCCCTTAACTGCGGGGGAAAAATCTTTTTCTTGGGTCTTGGCGCGGCGCTCGCTCGCTGGCTCGGAAACTTGGTACATACCGTAACCAAGGCTTACGGCTTCCCCGTTGCCCAGTCATGTAAACATACGACAAGTGAAAGCGTCACAGCATGCATGTGAACATATAGATGAAACAAAATGGCAGAAAAGAAGCCAGGCGTGCGAGGACACTTCCCTCCCCTCTGAAAAGGAAGAAGGCGCCCCGCACTCCACGGCCATTGTCTAAGCTACTATGTGATAAATATTGAGAAAAGAAGAACGCCAGCTAGTCTGACAATCCCGACTCCTCACATCATCATCATCTCCCGAAAGAAGCACCGTACCTCCCTCCAAAAAGTGAAACCCGGTCTTCCCCATTTTCTGTGTGCTAGAAATGTCCGAAACTCGTGATAGTATTCCACCCTTTGCTCGTCTGCCTGCCATGCCCGAGATATTCCAAAGTTTCCCTGCCGGACCTGTATGTCTTCCATTATGGCGCTCTAACCGCTCCCGTTACGGGTGGGCATGAGACGCGCCGTGTGACCGTTATCTACAAGTCGGCATCCTCCTCATCGGGAAGGGGCATGGCGGCAGCGTCGGCCATCTCCTTCTGGTACTGCTCCATAACGGCCTGGTCGACCTGGACCTCAGGGGGAGCCAGAGCGGGCGCGGCGACGAATTCCTGTAAGGCGTGGGTTAGCTAATCGTCTAAAATTCGGTATAGTCGGGCTGTATCATACCAGACCCTGGTTACCAACGAGTTTTCGGGCGAGCCAGAGGAAGGGCTTCTCGAAGTTGTAGTTGGATTTGGCGGAGATGTCGTAGTACTGGAGGTTCTTCTTGCGATGGAAGGTGATGGACTTGGCCTTCACCTTTCGCTCCTTCACGTCGACCTTGTTTCCAGTGAGGACGATGGGGATGTTCTCGCAGACACGGACCAAGTCACCTGACGACATAGTTAGTTTCAGCTGTTGTGCAACGGAGATTCCGAGACGTACGATGCCAGTTGGGGACGTTCTTGTATGTAATACGAGATGTCACGTCGAACATGATAATACCGCACTGGCCGTTGATGTAGTATCCATCACGGAGACCACCGAACTTCTCCTGACCAGCGGTATCCCAAACGTCAAACTGGATGGGGCCCAAGTTCTGCCAATTGTTAGTCGTTCCCATGATTGCGACGTGAAGGGAAAAGAACGTACGGTGGTGAAGCCGAGAGGGTGAACCTCGACACCGAGAGTGGCAATATACTTCTTTTCGAATTCACCAGTCAAATGGCGCTTCACGAAAGTGGTCTGTTGAACGCGCGAGTTAGTACATGTTTTGAGGCGAGGGACGACACGGCTGCGCTATCTATTCGCACCGCAGGTCTTGATTGCCTGCGACCGCGATGTGCCCAGCGTCAGACGAAGTTACGTACCTTGCCAGTACCACCATCACCGACGAGAACGAGCTTGAATGTGGCATCCTGAGAGGCGGCAGCGCTGGCCTCGGCCATGGTTGCGACTTGGTTGTGGTGGGGTGAAAGGATAAGGTGTAGTTGTGTAGAGGGATTCGCGCAATCTCTGTGGAAAATAATCAGCAGCCGAACGTCAGGAATGACAGGCGTGGTAGGGTAGGGTGATCATAAAGCAACTTCATACCTTTACGTGGTTGTGTGGTTGAAAGAGTGGCGCTTCAGCGACGTTGGATGGTGACTTCGTGGGGCAAAGAGGAGGGCGATGTTTTTATGACCTGTTGGTCCCGGCGGTGAGGATCCTTAGCGGTCACGTGCCGATGTCTTGCCGCTTCACAGCAACACAGGCAGCAGCAGGCAGAGAGGCTGCCAGCAGGCACTTCCGATTCACAATGAAGAGCTTGGACGTGCATTATTAATCCGACACAAATGCAGGTTCATTTTATTTCCAATTGCTCGTCTTGGGTTTCCCTCCTATGATTCTGCTTGTAACGCCGGGATATCATGCTTTTGTCGCCGAAAAAACCGTTGCTCCATTCCATGCATGCCAGCGCAGCAAACGCTGTTCGTTATCACTTCAGCCCACCACACCATAATACCACCCTCTCTCCAAGGACCACCACCACAGGCCATACACAGTGACTATAATGGGAGCAAGTGGCAGCCCAACAGTCCTCGACCACCCCAATTGCGATTTGGTGTGAGCTGCACCTCGACTGCTTCCGACGCTCCGCCAGATGAGCTTGGTCGAAGCGCTTTCACAGTGATTGGGAGCTGTTATGTTGTTAGCATAGATCCATGCTGCGCGCAAGCCCTCGCCCAGCGAAAAGAATGCCGTGCAGCCCAGGTGCCTTCGTGAGTATTCCGTGCAGAGGCGGCGGACCGCAGTAGGGACAACTCACTCCTTCGTTCTGCGAGACAGCTTCTGCCACCCGAGCCAGCTTGTCGTGGTTTGTCCAATCCACCCAGCCAAACTTTGTTATGGTATCACCAACTTTCAATCCTGCCGAGTCCGCAGGACTCCCATCCACAACACTGTTAACCTTGGCGAAAGGCGCTTCCAGCGCCGCGGCCGTGGAACTGCTACCTGCAAGAGGCGACGTGTTTGTGAGAGAGTTATCTTGGGCTTGTGCTTGGAGGCGCGCGTGGTGCTCGTGGAGGCCCTTCTCGATGCGATTCATGAGATCCTTGTAGTCATTCCTTAGTCGAATAATGCGCGCCCTCGTTGTCCGAACTAGTGTGTAGAGTTAAACGGCATCTCGTGTTGCTAAGAGGAATGTGCGTACTTTGCGGGACATCGATGTCACTTCGAGGGAAGCCATCGAAAGTAGTCAACCCTGTGTTCATATTCACGCCATGCTGCAACAGTAATATATTAGTCCAAGCTCCTATGTTTGAAGTTCAACAAGGAGCTGACATACGGAGTCCAACACTGCCCCCAAGGCCTTGAGCTCTGCCTCTACTCTGTCTCTCTCTGCAATGAGCTCCTGGAGCGATAGCTGTGCTTTCGGCACGCCATTAGAATAGCCTGCCGAGGTCGGGCCTGAGGAAACCGTGGGTGCGTGAATGTCGTCCATGTGCAAGCCTGTGAGTTGGAGTGGTGTGACTGTAGCTGTTGGAACAGTCAAAACAGTGACTTTAACTTCTAAGCAAAGAGGCACCAGCAGGCCACGAGCGCGAGCAGACCAGGAGGGGTCAGTGGCGGGGAGCTTGCCCAACCTGGAAATGGGTACAATTGTTGGTCTGTGCGCTCATCTCGTCTTGGACTTTCTTCTCGTTCTTCCATTCTATCTTCACCTTCCTCAAATAGAGAGATGATTATCTGAGGCGAAGGCGTTTGTGTGCAACATTAAGGCCAGCGGCACCCCTTATCAGGCACCCCTAGTCAATCTCTTTGCAACTCCATGTTTCCTCGCCGCAGAGCAATTGTTAGTGATGATCAAGTATACACACAGTACCAAGCCAACTCCTGTAATGCGGCGCTGTAGGAGCACAGCACACGACTTGTCCCTTATTGACTTCTTCTAGCGGACTTGCATTCTGGTATCGAACTACGGTGAGATGCCTTTATGTACAATACACGATTTGGGTCAATCTGTGCCCTTGGTGAAGTATCTGGGCAGTTTCGATGCTCGATCCTTGAGCTGCGCCAGGCACGCTCTGCCCTCATCTACTCTGCCCCTTCCACGCGCCCGACCACGCCCGCATCAAGTTTCTTTTCTTATAGCTCCTTCCAACTATACGGTTTCTCTCTCGCTGTTTCTGTCCTCCTTAGTCTCTATGCGAGTCTTCTGTTTGTCCTTTGAGTTTGTCTCTCGACTCCACCCACTTCTGATTTGTCTCTCCTTAAGCCACTTCCTAGGTGGACTGCAAAATATTTATCTTTTCTGCTGCCTCTAATCGCCCCTCCCCCATCCAAAAATCCATACGTTAGTGTTTGGGACCCACAATCCATTCCAGAATGGCTTCGGTTCTCTCTTTTCGTCCTCAGAGTCCATTCAAGCGCTCCTTCAGCGACAATCCATACGCCTCTACATGCTCGCCTCTCCGAGAAAGCTCACTCAATTCTCTAAAGCAACTTGGCCCTCGAAATGCCTCTGCCTGCTCTCTCTACTCGATAGTGTCGCTAGGTCCTATCAAGCTGGGCGAATACTTCATTGGAAACGAAAACGCCCCATTGCTTACTTCTCGATCCTTGCTCGATGTGAGTAGGGAAAAAGAATGGAATAAAAGTAGTAGCAGGTCTCTGGACCGTGTACCTCTCAAGCGAACGGGAGCATTGAACCGAAAACGACCTTCTTTCTCGCGTGTAGAAATTCTAGTTGAACCACGCTCAAAAAAGCGTAAAGAGATAATGTTACCGGTGGATATCAAATCAACGACTCTCGAAGCTGATTCCGCTGGAGATTTCATGGATGTTGACCAACAAGAGGAAGAGGCTATCGAGCTGTATGATCTCTACGATGCTATCCACGTTCCCTTACCGGAAGGTCACTCAGCAGATAATTCCAGTAGTGAACCCATTGCTACTCGCAAATCGCAATCCTCTGCGCCGGATGCAGTAGTATCAAGCACGCTCCCGAAGTTTCGGCGATGGATGAGTACTCTGCGACGACGGCATGCCTATCATCGGAAAGACATTGTGTCAGAGATGCCACGCTGGTCAATCGATGCTTCTGAACTTAGCCATCAGACATCAAAGCCTCCATTGCAGACGCCAGGAGTCGGTCGCAATCGATCTAGTTCTATGTCTTCGTCCCTCAATTGTGTCATGGCCGTGAATTCCGCTTCTATCACCATAGCTAGTGCAAGCATCGCCCCCCGCTCAGATGCGAGCGGCTTCCACCCCAGTGTTAGACTTGGGACGCGGGACAGCAACTTTTCGGAAGCGGGCAAGTCTGTAGAGGGCACTGGTGTGACACTCGGGCCTATTATCGATGAGGGAACTTGGTTACGATCCTTGCAACGTCGAAAAATCGTTGAAGAGATAATCTCCTCTGAGGAGAGCTACATTGGAGACTTAAAAGTCTTGATTAATGTAAGTGGCATTCCATTCCCATTGAGCGTGTTAGCTTTCTGACTATCTTGGCAAGGACTACTTCATGATACTAACCTCTGTTCCAACATTATCAACCCACACTCGAGCATCCATCCAACATAATATCCATCAGATCTTGCAGTTGCACCAAGATCTTCTCACTGACCTTCAACATGCAATCCCTGATGCAGATTTCACACAGAGCGTACAGCAAGAAACATATCCCGTGACAAAAGCCAAACATGTCCGATTTCACAGTGCGGACTTGATGCCAGGGCGCTTCGCTGAGTACAAAGTGACACGAGGGTTGCGGCATTCACTTGATATTGGCAGGTCCCCGGATCATCGACCACGCACACTAGCGACAGACGCAAAGACTGCCGGGAATATTGCCAAAGTTTTCAACAAACATGTGAGATTGCTTTACCTTCGTGCTTAACTATCACACTGACGCTATCTAGATGAAGAGATTCTTCGCATACGAAGAGTATGGTGCACACTGGACAACCATGTCACAGGATCTCGCAACGACGTGTAAGGGGTTCCAGGGATGGTTCGAGTATGAACGCGGAGTAGAAGCACTGTCGAAGCTCGTTGCTTCAGAGAACAATAAAGATTCTACTAGCAAAAAGGCGCTCACGTTTTCTGATCTCCTGATCAAAGTAGGTGGCTTTCATCTCACGATTCATCCCGTTACTCACCCGTTGTGCCTAGCCAATTCAAAGAGTCTGTAAATATCCGCTACTATTCGACGATCTCTGTCGTCATACGCCTGTTTATGACGATCCTGAAGCACATGCAGAGCTTGAGAAGGCCTTGTTTCGCCTGCAGGAAACCATCAGAGAGGTCAACAAAGCGAAAGACGACCCTCGGACGAGAAGATTGATAGAGATATCATGGCTACTGCAAGATCGACTCGCATTTAAGGAACAGGCGAGTTCAATACCCATCAGCAAGCCAGGTCATACTGTCTAACAGTTTCAGACTCTATCGCGAGCACTTGTTTTTAGACTCCTTGGACATGTTCTAGTCTCTGGGGTCCTTCATGTTACATACCAGACTCCAGACCGAGTCAAGGGCCAATATATGCTCTGTGTGCTCTATAAATCCTGTCTAGTTCTTGCAACAACGAACCGCTTATTCAATCCATATAATGTTGTTGCTACGATTGCTTTAGCGAATGGAAATATCGAAGAACCCGATAATGGTCGAGGTGAGACGTGTTCCATTACTCAAAGCTAACGTTACTGACAATTAAACCAGGACTCCAATGTCACACTGCGCCTTTTACTTGGAAACTCATGTTCGAATACGGCCATCGGCTACACGAAATCATTCTCAGTGCATGTTCATCTCAAGAAGAAGAGAGTTGGAAGGTCCAACTACGCAAACGTATTGTAAGCGAGACACATGATTTTGTTGAAGGCCAGTCTACCATGCAAGACATGTTCTCATCTTTATCATTGGACATCAAATCTTTAGGACCAGTCTTCGGGCATGCGGATAGCCTCGTACGGCGAATGTCTGTTCACCGAGCTGCCACCCTTGGTTCTAAAACCCACCTCACGCAAGTCATTATCAAAAACACGCAGGCACAGAAGTCGCCAGAACCTCCGCCTTCTTTTGCGCCGAACTTGGTTACCCGGTCGCAATCGCATATGTCTACGAATCATGTCCCGACATTAGCTCCAAGGCGGGCAGAGAGAATACGACTCGAAACAGCTCTAGAGGACGTTTGGACTAAAGACATCTTACCCTTTCCTGGCATGGGAAATCGAAGAGTGGAAAATCATATTCGTGCTTCGGCAAATTCGGTCATGCGAAAGCTCAGTATGGCCAGCATCGCGAGCAACTTTTCTCGTCGATCCCCTAGTTTCTCTAGCTTGAGTAATACACGCTCGGATGAGTCTTTTGGAAGCCGTGTCTCTGGAAACCTGCGAACGCGTTCTGCAGCAGATCGTCGCCCAGCGCCAGCTGTGGTCGACTTCCACAACGCCCCCGCTGCCTTTTTACCAACGGATTTCGAAATCAAAGATACACGCCCGTCGAGTCGTCGAAGACGTCTTGGTAATCGTGCCACAGGTACGGATGGCTCGATTGAGAAGAGCACACCAAGTAAACCGAAACGCACACGACGTTTATCCGCGCAGATTATTAACCTTTCTCGTACGGACATCAACCACAAGCTTGATGTGCGCGCAGCATCTAGTGCTTCAAACACGACTATAATACGATCTTCTGGCCCCACGGTCGACGACAGCAAGTTGGTCACAAACGAGAAACAACACACAGTTGAGAGGCGAGAAGCACGGTCACAGAGACCATCATCATGCGGAACGGCACACTCGAAGAAGTTTACTAAGAGCAAGAGCAATATCTTTAAGTTTTGGGTTTAACATGCAAACACCCGTAAGGGGACAGTGGATTGGATTGAATGACCAGAAATTTGGTTGCTCTTGGTTCAGTATCATATGGAGGATAGCTATGGCCCCACAGGGGGGCACATTCCTGCAACGACACGGATTTCGGAACATGATAATTTCCTAACGGTCTTGGATTGTGGCTGCGGAAAGCGGCACAGAAACGGACTGAGAAGAACTAATAATCTGTATGAGAGGCGTAGGTCGCGGACGATAGTGCCATGTCTGATGCAAGGCACACCCGCATTTCCATGCCACGTTTGCTGTTTTGGTAGCTGGGGGCCTGTGCACGCCCGAAACTGGCCCTACGTCATTGGGCGCGCCGGCACGCAACATCGAAAGAGCAAGCGTGTATTGGATAGTAAGAGAATCAAAAAGAATAGAGTAGCGTCATGTCATTTTCCGGTCACGAGCGTGAAACTGTACAAAACTTGGCATTGGGAATGATTCCGACCGGGGGCCCACCGCACTGCGCAAATGGTGAGATGGTGAGGTTGAGTTGCGATGGTGAAAGCACAGAGCTCGGCCCTTGGCGAAATGACGTAACGACCTCACACGACTGCCCACCTGTCCCGCACAGAGCAAGCTACCGCTTTATAAAGCTCCAGCTCTGCCCCTCCTTCCCCTCTTCATCTCGATACGACACACACAGCTGCGAATTCAACAACCTCTACATCTCCAAGCTTTCTCACAACTCAATTCCATCAAACACAAACAACCTTCACTACTCTTATCCATCATGCCTCGCGGAAACGACGTCCAGACCAAGGTCCACTACCAGGGCGAGACCGACGACTTCATCATCTTCATCGAATCAGCAGAGGAGCTCGAGAAGTGGAAGAAGGACTCCTCCATCCCCCTCGCACAGGTGGTGAGCGGATGGAAGGTATTTGTGACACATAAGTAAGCCTCCCGCTACACGGTTGCCCTGCCCCGCCATGAGGAGGGCTGGGCGGCCGCTTTATTCGGCTTCCTATCAAAACTGAAGCTGCATGCTAACGTATATCAATCAATCAGACAAGGTGCCCAGGGTGTTCTCGATACCGCAAGCAATGCAACCCTCGACCAGGAGTTTGGCACAACCAAGGATGAGGAGGTCGTCAAGATCATCCTCGAAAAGGGCAACGTCCAGTCAAGCGATGTATGTACTTTGTCGTTTCCCCTCAACACATATCCGGAATCAACTCTCCCCAATTCCTTCCCAACCAATCAAATCTTATGCTGACACATTCTTTTACAGAGCAAGGAGCGACAAGGCGATACCAACGTCGCCAACGGCGGTCTGTCGGCCCATTAGACGGTTTCCATTCCATCCTTACGAATTCACGAATATTGCAATTCATATGGAAGCTTCGTGCTTCGAACGTTGGCTGGGTATGGTCGGACACCATCGCATCCTCAACAACTTCTTGCCGTGCTCCCACACACGAGCGCCTGAAATATAGGAAGCTGTGATGGGTAGGAGGCAGGCTAGCATGGTTAATTTGATTCTCTGCTGAAATGCGAGGATACTTTTCATCTCAATGGGAAAATATAAGCTATTTAATCATGATTGACAACTGTCCCGCTTTTATTGAATCGTGACAGTAAATGCCTTTCCTTCTTCCATCATGGTATATACCTTTCTCCACCCCGGTCACCACATCCGGCGATATGAGGATGTGGACTCAGGCGTAAAATTAATTTATTCATGAGCATGACCATTATTCGCCGACCGGTGAGAGAAAACCGGCTTATCTGGGTAGAGATGCCGCATCTAGACTGTGCTGTCGTCCTTTGCGTACAGCCTGACGGATGGGGTGATGGAACTTTGTGTAAAGTAAAACACCCGAACCGGTCTAGGCGGAACCCTAACCGATTCCACGATAACTAAGTGGTGGCCATTGCGCATTGCGCAGCCTCGTCTTCAATTCATCTGCACACTTAACAAAGATCGACAATGTTCAGAGCGTTTGTTGCAGTAGGTTCTGTACAACCAGAATTCTAGCTCTGCGGAGTCTGGGTGACCAACCTATTGAGATCTTTTATTCATATCGATATCAGGCAACAGGAGCTAACCCGACCAGGTGTTCATGCTAGTCAGACGCATCAAAGGACAACATGCCTACGGGGCTGCATAGAGGCCCCCGAAGCTAAAGACATATCCAATAGGACAATCTAGGTTAGGCACATCTAACTCGCGTCTACGCGTCCATTTTTTACCCAGAGTTGGTCACATGCTGCTGCCTGATCACCTATCCTGCTGTATCCTGTGTGGCAACAGGTGCCCGCAGAGGTTTGGTTGGCCCTAATGTATCTACTCTTTTGGGAATTTACGGTACGTGCGCTGCTGATGCTGCTTGTTTCTAGTCGGTTTGTGGAGGCCGCCATTAGGAGTATTGCTTGGATGTTTAGTGTATTTAAGAGTGCGATTCTTCTTTCTTTTAGCACATCTCATCACATCAGGCTACCTATTGATCCAGTAGTACTTCTTGTTCTCATCTTCGGTTTACCCCTCAATTGCCTTACGTTTGCTCTTTCGAATCCTCCTATCAACCATCTCCAACAATTTCATTCACGTCAACTCCTTTCTCTGCATTCGCCATGCCTGCCGCCCGCGATCTTCTCTCCGCCACGGCCGATCATGGTCAGAGTGTTTACAACAGTTTCAAAGAGCATACTAACGGCTCCCGTACCGATACTCGTAACACCATTACAACCCTTCTCCGGCAAGACTATCCTGACTACCATGTCACCGAAGTGAACGAATGCCGCATATCACTCTTCGATTACGCCGAAGCAAACAAAGCAACCGTAATCTTCGATCACTCCGAAGAGTCATTCCACTCGACCCGACGGTGGCAATCTGTCGGCGAACGCATTGAGAAGAAGCTCCATCCAGGAAAGCTCGCCGACGAGTTCCGCTTCGCCAGATTCCAATACATCTGGGAAGACAAAGAATACATCGTATACTACGCCTCCTGGCTCGACCCCTTCAAAGCGCCCGAGAAAGTCTTCTTCATCCTCTACCCGCGCACCGCCCACGGCGCCAACATAACCTCAGGCCATTGCCTCGAAACAGACGCCCTCTGCATCGCCGCCGGGAAGTGGACCTCCCAACTGCACGACGAAATCTTTGTCTTCGACGATGGCCGCTGGGAAAAGTCCAAAGACCTCTGGAAATCCGTCAACGGCAGTTCCTGGGACGACGTAATCCTGGACCCGGAGATGAAAAAGAGCCTCATCGAAGACGTCCAGGGCTTCTTCGACAACCAGGAAGTCTACGCCCAATTCGCGGTCCCGTGGAAACGCGGCATCATCTTACACGGCGTGCCCGGGAACGGCAAGACCGTCTCGATCAAGGCGCTTATGTCGTCTTTGTATAATCGACCTGATAGCATCCCCTCGCTCTATGTCAAATCCTTTGAGAACAGAAACCAGACTGAACAGTATGCTATTCGGCAGATTTTTCTCCAGGCAAGATCATCTGCTCCTTGTCTCCTCATCTTTGAGGATCTTGATTCCCTCGTCACGGACGAGATACGCTCGTACTTCCTCAATGAAGTCGATGGTCTCGAATCCAACGACGGGATCCTGATGATCGGCTCTACGAACCATCTCGATAAGCTCGATCCAGCCATCGCCAAACGGCCCAGTCGCTTCGATCGTAAATATCACTTCAAGCTTCCCGGGGAGGAAGAGCGCCGGTTGTATGCATCGTACTGGCGCAGCAAGTTGCTGGCGAATCAGACTGTGCCGTTTCCGGAGGAGGTTTGTGGGATTGTGGCAAAGCTTACTGAGGGATTCAGCTTTGCGTACATGAAGGAGCTTTTCGTTATGGCGCTTTTGGGTCTGGTGCGCGGGTTCAAGGGCGACGATTTCGAGTTTGTGGATGTGGAGGAAGGGAATAACGCCTCTGGTTCTTCGTCCGCCGAAGCTACTCAAACTGGAACTACAGAAACTGGACCCACCACCCCCTCCGTCCCCGAAACATGCACCTGCGCCGCAACCTGTTCCACATGCCACAAACCGCTTCCGGCACCGCCCTCCACCTCCACCGAAGAAAAGAAAACTGACGAAGAAGAGGCTACGAAAGCTGAAGCCAAGAAGAATAAAATGGTTATGCCCAACGTGGAGATACCGGATGAGTTGGTGGATAATTTGTTGTTGAAGGTGATCAAGCACCAGATTCGGATTTTGCATAGTGAGATGGATAGTACGAAGGAGGGGGAGTGGCCGAGTGGGAAGAAGGGGATAGGGGGAGGGAGCAGGAGGGGGAAGGCGGCGATGATGAGGGCGATGAGAATGGGGATGTGTTAGGGGCACGTTGGGGGTTAGACATTGGACAGGATTATGATAGTTACGGGGGATTAAATTGATTGGTGGACTGGGGCTGTCTGGGATGGTTTTAATGATGCGAATTGGTAGACGGGTTTGTTCTGGGGCAGGGGCTGAGGGAAATTCTCACTCTTTTTAAAATGATATATACGTTTGTATACAGTCTCGAGACGACATGGAACGTACAAGCAATGGAATATGAAATTCTAAATTTTGGCTTTAAGAAACGCAAATCACCGTGTGCTTTGATTGGATAAGAATAGGCTCATGATAGCGAATCTTTTTTGACAACATTGTAATCTTTCGTACGTACAAGACGGTATGGATAAGTAGAATACCATCAAGCAAACCTCTCTCAAAGTACGACCGTACACTTTTGTATAGCCATAACTTCCTCTCAAGAGCCCCTCGACATCTTCGGCGTTTTCATCATCGTATCCATTTCGCCTTTCCAACCACCTCGTATTCCACTCCCCACGATCCTCATAACTCCAATTCCCAGCCTTGCTCGGTCACAATTGAATCCCTTATTTAGAACCCAACCCTACTCGAAAACACCATCAAATACTCCACAACCTTGCTTGTAGCAAAACCCGGAACACAACCACGCTTTAAGACTCCAATCGCCAAGCCAAACCCACGTCCCAATACTTATCGGTTATATTTACCAAACCAGGAAATACCAAGTATTGGTGGCTGCAAGGCTGTATCTCTCTTTCCTTCGTCCCTCACAGCCTCGTCACGCCACAAAAAAACAAAATCGTATGTACACTAAACGATTGCCATACCCAAATTACTCATTCCGAACTTTCCTACTCTTGGATATCGTTTCAAACCCATGAAATCATCCGACCCGAACCCCAGTGTCGAACAACCCAAACCTGAACCAACGCCTTCTACCCCGGAACCGCCGTCGCAAAAAATCTCGAAGTGGAAGGCGTGGATAATTGGGATTTTGGTCTTTCTAACGCTTGCAGGTGTGATTACGTGGGCGGTGGGGAAGTCGATGGCGGGTAAAGAGAATGCGAAATATGAATTCTTCTTTTGTTTTGTAATAGTGCGGAGGACGTGTATGAAGGTTTGCTGACGTTGGGATTTAGGTCGACGGGTGCTGGTGCTGGGATTGCTTCCTCGAGTCTACTGAGTTCGATCACGTCGGGGAGTGTGTAGAGGATATTCTGGGAGTGCATAGTTCTTTTTGTAGCTTGGAAATCGGGTATGAATACTGTCTCCTTTCAAGTTGAAGATTTTGAAGTAAGTAAGACTGGGAGCTTTTTGGAGTGTGGGCGTTGGTGAATTGAAACTTTTGATTCTTTTCTATTTGATCGTGTCATGGAAAATGGAATGGCGACCCCTTTTTAGTTGTGGATATCATAGTTGACCAGCCTATGTACCTAGGTATCATCATTCTTGTCAGGCTGGAGAGTATGTGTCGAATATGTTCCTCTTTTTGGACAATTCAGGGACACCGAATTCTGCTGTACCGTGTTTAGTCACCGCAAAACGCATGAAGGGGATATATTAGACGCTTTGCGGCTTGGACTGGTCGAGAAAATGTACCGTCTTGGAAGTTGGTCTGATATGTAAGATATTATGTATCGGAATGATTCAGGGGAGCTGTGGATCTTGAAATATGGATCATTATGGGAGTGTTTAAAAGCGAGCCTGTGGATAGTTGCTGGGTGGTTGGAACATAGTCTAGGTAACTCGAGTAAACGCCGCATTTCATGGGTAGAGAAGTGTTGTTTTGATTGAAAGTAGTTTTAAGGGAAATGAAGATTAGAGCTTGTGGTAGAGGTTTTAGTATCTAACAGGTTGAGCTTTTCGCGAATGAGAAAAATGATGACCTGTTATGGCATAAGCGGTTGTTCGGGATATTAGGATAAGTGAGAGATTTTACAGGGAAGTCCGTAAACCCGAGTCCGTTCTGTGTCAATTGGAAAGGATACAGCTTGCTTTTTGTAACAGAATAGGTATGGGGTGTGTGTCTCATTAAAAATTTCCAGGGTCGAAGTTGAACTTATAATCATGAACAAAAGTTTGGTACAAGAATTGCATTGTATCTGTAGTTAGTACAGTTAGCATGGTGAGTTTCGCATTGAGTAGGTTGGACGGCCAAATTTGGATTCAGACTTTTCTTAATCAAGTGCCCAGCAGAAGCAAGAAATTCTCAGAAGTTAGGGAGTGAAGGAGGACGGTTGATAGGACGACCTGTCTCCACAATGTCCAATGAATTGAGGTGCACCGCCACACCACCAGCCACATTTTCCATATGTCCAAAGATCGTCACGAACTACCCCTTCCATTCTCCGCACCCCATCTCGCCCTCATCCAGTGGCTTCAGTACTGAATGTTATCTCGCTTCGAAACTTCATTTAGCATCGCGTCCGTCCGCTCTTGAAACTCCGCGGCTCACTATGTTGCTCTGAATGCAACATGGCGTTCCCATGAATGGCTCTCCTCGATGGCAAAAGTGACGATCTGAATATCCAGGCAATCACCGATTGGGTTGAGCATCCCCCATGCGCTAATTACAGCACTAACGGCAGGATCCTCGCTTGGGTAAGAAGCATGGAGAATATGGGGGCAAACAGCATCGCTATCAAGGATGCCAAAAGCCGGTTTCTGCATGGGATTCTTCATTGGAGGCCCGTGTCAAAAGCGAGAACATGATCAAAAACCTAACCGTTTCTTGTCGCTTTAGCCGGCGAGATGATTGTTTGCTTTTGAAATGCAAGTTGTGGTCGTCGATATTCATCCTTTCGTTTCTTCTCGCTGGTCTTTCCTCATTCTTGTGTTCCATCACGATTGACGTCTGCCAGCGTCTCATGAACCGAACAGCCCAGCCACCAGACTTGTTTGTGTAACGTCCGCTAAACCACATTGTCCACCGGAACGAAATGCTCCCTGTCCATCACTTTTGTCTGACAGGGGTTGTATCGGTTTCTGTTTGTAGCGATGTCGTCACTGTGACCTTGGGGCAATTTATGGGTACAACCCCAGTCGCGGTGAAAGGGTTAGGGCTGGTTTGCGCACGCGACGCCATTGGATTTGTGCAGCGTTCGCAAGTACCAATACGGCAGGACGTTATCTCATGATCCCGCTACGGTCGCGGGGGCAAACACAGGGTCAGGAACACAGACGGATTGTCCTGCAGTTATTGGGAACTGACGTGGGTCAATGCAGCTTGCTTTCCCATCACCATGCCTCTCTGAGTGCCCATTACCTCTTACCTCACTTCACTCTTCGCTCATCTCACTTGCGACCTTTCAAGGCCCTCTTCACCAGGCTCTTGGTCGCAATTTTGTCGCAACCACAACAACCACCACAAGACTCTGCAACAAGCTTAGTCAATGGTCGCGATAACATGGCTCCTACTACTCGACTCTCCATGTGCTCGCGTCTCGCAACGATCCTAGTTGTAGGATGCTTTTTTCACTCTGCCCATGCGCAGCAAAAGTGCTGTAAGTTTCTCTAGACTTCACCGACCATGTCAACCTTTATCGCAAACGGTCAAACTCACATCAGGCCCTAGACTATCCGAACGGCAAAGAAGCGCCAGAAAAGCCTTGCTCGTCAGTTGCAGGTTCAGCCTGCTGCCCCACTGATTGGCAGTGTCTTGACAATGGCTTGTGCTATTACGAACCGAACAAGTTGTGGGGAACGTATAGTTGTACAGACAATACATGGAAAGCTGAAGGATGTCCTTCGAATCTCTGCACATACAGTATGTATCAGTCTTTCTTACTGGTCTTCTACCTGAGACCACCGCAGACGACAAAATTAGTATGGTAATCACTGACAGACATTACAGAATTAAATCGAGTTGGCGGAGAGTCTATGAAACAATGTTCTAATCACAACAACCAATGGTGCTGCAATGGGGATGACACAAATGTGAAGTGCTGCAACGAATGGCCCCAGGCTCGTCCATTCTTCAGTCTCAAGTCTGGCAGCGCGTATGCAACCGCCGGTGGAAAACCAGCAGACCAAGCTCCTATCTTGAATAACATCATAGGCGAAGCCACCTCTGGCGATGCGAGCGGTGTTCCCTCTTCCACTCGTAGCCCTTCCTCTTCGACTCGAGATGCTTCTTCGGCTTCCACAACGCCTACTGGCCCTACAACCCCCGTGACATCTCTCCAAACTTCATTGTCTACTGCCTCTACTGGCGTTGTTACATTGATCGTAACATCCATCATCCAGCCCCCGGCCGCATCCGCCACACAAGGTCTCGCCCCTGTGAATTCTTCTAAATCCAACCTCCCTCTCATCATCGGCTGTGCCGTTGGTATCCCCCTCGGCCTCGCCTTCATAGCAGTTCTCTTTTGGCTCTTCCGTAAACGTTCCCAGCAAAAGAAGGCGCTCGCCCACGATCACAATTCATCCCTCGAATCGCCAAAGCCCTATTCC
The DNA here is from genome assembly GCA_020744415.1 of Dendryphion nanum. Classification (NCBI taxonomy): domain Eukaryota; kingdom Fungi; phylum Ascomycota; class Dothideomycetes; order Pleosporales; family Torulaceae; genus Dendryphion; species Dendryphion nanum. Next base: position 1,564,922 of record JAGMWT010000001.1, on the reverse strand, counting down.
AATTCCGTCGCAAATGGCAGTGCGGATTTGCCCTCCTTCGCCGGTGGAGCGAAAATGAGCACGACGTACAAATCCGAAGCCGGTGTCCCCGAACTCGCCGGTCAGAGTGTCGGTCCAGCACGCCCTGTTTCCACGGTCAAAGGACATGCCGAGCTTGATTCGGGGTCCGGATTTGCGCCAGGTGCTGCCGCTCCACATGCACCGCACTTGGTGGGCGTGGGTGGCGGGACTGGTGCTCCAGGACAGACCCCAATGAGTAGCTGGGGTAGCGCGCCGCCGGGCTATTCACCAGGTCAGAACCAGGCTTCTTGGGGGCAGCCACATCCACAGGGACTTGCTGAGGCAGATGGAACACCAGTCGCTGCGCAGACGACAGTGGGTGGGAGATACATCCCATATCGACCGCCGCAAGCTCAGCAACAGGGCAACGTGCTGGGAGATGTACCCGAAATGGCAGAGATGAGCGCAGTGACAACTCCGCCGGAGTTAAGTGCTGTGCAGACACCACCTGAATTGAGCGCGGTACAAACTCCTCCAGAGTTAAGTGCGACGAAGACACCGCCAGCTCGAAGATGAAAAAAAACGAATACGCACGACTATAAGAAAGATTACTTTCCCGGTCATGAAAGCGAACCTCGGAAGGAGTTCATTCCATGGGTTCAGTGATCCCTTTTCCCCATATAATGATTATCACGGTCTCAAGAATGAAGCGAAGGAGTAATGGGATACCAGAGTGCTTCTTGACTGAACTTCGGTATAGATGCTATTGAGTCGGAATTCATATATACATAACCAACTTCTTTCCTTTTACTTGTATGCGTTACCTTCTATACCCCAGTGAGCGGCCGCAAGTAGCATTTAAAAAGAAACGGGTCTGATATTTACAATTTTTGGTTTCAAGACTTCGTGAGTTGTATGAAGAATTTTAACGTGATATGTTCTTAGATCGACAGCTTCGCAACGTTTTAGGTTTCTGAATAACAAACAATCTGTTCGAGATATATTCATTCGGAGGTCTTGACAAGGCATATTAAGAGCCATATTTCTAGCACACGTCCGTTCCGTCACTCTTCTTTACCATTTTGCCGATATCCACCTATTACGGTAATTTATTCTTCTCTCACGATCCTTTCCCTTCTCAAAATCGAGTTGCATCTCAAGCCCTTTTTCCCATTCACTAAAATTCTAACTTCTGAAGAATATTATTTTTCTATCATAAACACTGCACTTATATACTTTCCTCACCGAGAAGTCAGACAAACTGTTCTGGATTTATGGGCGACTCATGAGTTTCATTCAACCATGACAGTGTTAGAAAAGTCGATATGACAAAAGTGCCATGATATCTTACAATGTTTCGCAACAATTATTCAAGAGAAAGATGGGAATACGTTTCTTCTCCGGCATTATCAGACATGGAAAAACAATCACAAAAACCCATGGAAACAGCTCCCAGCCGTTTATGAAATTGTATCGCCTTACTAAACAGAAATACAAAAAAATCAAAAGCACTTCCAAGTACTCGCTCTCCAAACAGTTCTCATGAGTGAGTGAGTGAGAGAGAGTAAAAAGATCCCTAATCCCGACCCAAATCCACCGAAACTCATTGCAGTCTATCGACGGATTTCAGACGCTTTCTTTACCAAGCAACATAAAAGAAATGGAACGTTGGGATAACTGACAACAAGACGACTTGACTTCTCAGTATCCAAGTCCATGTCAAAAAGGGTCCCCAGGAGCGACCAAGATTCAGCGGAATCCACTAGTGCAATCGACGAGTTTTGGAAACCTTAATGATTAGGAAAAATTCAAAAAGAAAGAGATCTGTAGACTCTCCTCGGGGGTTCTGGGTAGGCAGGGCAAGAGAATCAGAGAAAAGAAATATATTGTCCTCCTCTCACAAGATCGATGGGGGTTAAAACTTTCCTGTTTATGAGAGTGTCATAGGAAAAGAGACGGGGTTGTGTTGCTGGGATTGGGAGTCGGTAGGGAAAGAGAATTGTTGGAACTGCGTGAAATTGAGTCTAGATAATCGATGGATTTTAAAGACGTGATTGAGTGAGATGTTGAAAGAAATGATACACTGAACTGGTCTGTTACACTAAAAGGAACAAACGAGTTGGCAAATGCACAAAGCCAAAAAGGGAATTGGCTTTCTTCCATCTTGATCTCCAATCGTGTCTGGTTTCGTGGCATTTTCATTTCCTAACTAAGAAGACGTGACAGAGTAACCCCAGCATTCACCAACAACCTCGCAGAACCAAAAATGGAAAAAAGCAAGCCCCGCATCTACACAAAGAAACAAGAGCGCGCAAAACACACTCACAAACTAATCCAGGAAATACTTCATTCGGTCTTTGTAACTTCCTTCGCTCAAATGCTCCCGTCATCCACATCTTCCGAAAGTCATTTCATTTCGTAAACCAGGGTTCTCAAACAGCACAGTCGACAGCAATCAACAAACACGGAAGCACTTCTTTTTATCAAAAAGAGAAAACAACTGAATTTACGATATCATATCCAATCACACACGTACACACGCACACATAGGGGCAAGATACGAGATATAGAGAAAAATCAAAGTGAGAGAGATTGAGAGAGCTGTAGCGAGAAGAGAGAGAAAGAGTTAAAAGGAACAAGAGAGTCTAACGCCCCCAACTCCCATTCCGAAATTTCCACACAGCCACAAAGTATTTCCATCCCCACCATAAATATAATAAGATGTTCCCACCACCTATACCTCCATCGACCACTTCCGCTCCCCCTCCCCTTTCTTTCATTCATCAATTCAATCCCCGAATCGGTGTAAAAAAAGTACTAAGTAACCAGAAGCGAAAAAGGGGGTGATGGGGAGATAACCGAACGGATAAATTTGTCCAAAAAAAAAGCGTAAATATAATAGACCAGGACAAGACACTAGTGTGGTGGCCGGAATAAGGCCACCTTATCTCGTCATCCAAACATGGGAAAAAGAGGACATGTTGCGAGAACAATGCTTCCCTTACCCTTTCCGGACCCCAGTATATGTAGGGTTGTAAAAGAAGATCCAAATATTTCCCCTTTCCATCATGCTCCGGATGTATAGGGAATAAGGAGGCAATAAAAGCACCTCCTTGCAAAATTGCATATGAAAACAAAAAGCGAGAGGCTAAAGACGGGTATATGGTGTGGTTCGGTTTTTTGGGGGAGGCGTTGGTCGTCGACTTCTTCATCATCTTCTGTCTCATCCACACGGACCCGGCGGAGGGTTAGGTTCTGGCGTCTCAGATATCGACTAGAGTTCACCGCCAGCTTCAACGCCGCTTTCAGCGCTGAAGAAATCCGGACCGAGCCCACCAAATCCATTTGGATCGTCTCCAACATGCAGGAATGACTCGAAATCGAAGCTATTAAGATCGCTATCAGCGCCCATGTCGAAAGGAAATTCGAGTTCCTGTAAAGAAAGTTAGTGTCGACGCGTTGTAGGCATAGGGAATAGAACTTACAGTGTCCAAGGGGTAGCTTGCAGGGTTACTGTCCATGTTGGATTGCGGGGGTCCGGCGGAAGGTTGAGGCTGACCCTGGGGTTGGCCGGGTTGGGGCTGTCCGTTTTGACCGAACGATTTGGGATGCATTGGCGTAATCGGCGTCGATGGAGTGGGCGTTGGTGGAGGATCTTCACCTGACGCTGCCGGAGTCGCACCTGTTGCCCCTTTCGCTTTCGCGGGCTTCTAAAATCAATATAAGTGTTGCGCAATGGAAGCAAGGAAGCGCACAACGTTACCTTATCATTCTTTGTAGGTTTCTTCTTCGGGTTGGGCTTATTGCCTTGATTGGGTGTTGGTGGTGCAGGGGCAGGCTGCGATGGGGACGGCTCCTGTGCTCGTGGTTGTTCACCAGCCGGAGGGGCGGGCGGTGGTGGCATTGGATTTCGTTGTTGTGGGTTCATGGGACCAGCCATTGGTTGACCCTGACCTTGCATCATTCCCTGGGGTCCCTGGGGTCCAGGTCCACCGGGACCGCCAGGCCCTCTCCATCCACCATTTTGCATTCTTGCCTGTTGTTGCATTACCTCTATCTGTTGCTGTTGACTTAATTGACCATTGAAGGCACCTGGGTGTGAGCTCGGCGGCCTCATCATAGGGTTCTGTGGCATCTGAGGATACGCTCCGGGAACTACACCAAATTGAGGGGGCATGCCGGGGGGCATCTGGTTAGGATCGAAGCCCATACTCGGAGTTGGCGAATTACGCTGTTGCTGCATGGCTGCATCCGGCATTGGCGACCCGGGGAGGCCGACTTGGTTGAGCTTGGGAGTACCTCTCTTCATGTCTGTAGGATTTGGTGATGGACCAGGCCTATTCCCACCTTGAGGGGACATAACTGATGCGAAGTTCTGGCCACCGGCAGTGGCTTGACTGTGCGGGTTGTTACCGGAGATACTATCCTGTTCCTGTCGAGCCATCAATAATCTCTTCTTGTTCTGTTGTTCGAGGAGCATCAGTTGCATCTGATAGTCTTGGAGAGCGTGATTTCCTTGTTGGGGTTGTCCCGGAGCGCCAGCGGGCATACTCGGGCGTTGCTGGTTGCCGGCAAACATGTCGTGTTGGCCTTCAAGACCTTGCTGTGCCATTGGTGATCCTTGGACGCCAGCGTTCATCCCCTGAGCCATAGCATGGTTATTGAGTGCCGCGCCATGATGTTGGGTTAGACTTTGGGTATATACCTCTAAGGACTTTTGTTGCACATTCTGTCCCTGCGGTGCAAACTCATTGAACGAATTCCCACCCATGTTCGCCGTGTTCATCGGCCCTAGAAGGGGTGAACGTATTAGCATATCTCCGTTCGGAACCGAGTGAGAGACTGGAGCATACCATCAACGCGTGGACGTTTGTTCGGGGACGGAGCATTGTCTGCCGAACCTGGCGACTGGGGACGCTGACCATTCATGTCCATTCCAGAGCCGTCTCTCTGCATTTGCGCCGACATCATTGCTTGTTTGTTCATGTTCATGTTCGCCATTGGGTTCTGACCGGTTCTGTACAAAGATTGTGGAGTAAGTAAAGTGATAAAGCTGTGGCGTGGAGCGGTCTCCAAACGTACCGGTTCTGGTTGTTCATCGCCTGTCGCTTCAGGTCGTTGTTAGCTCCAACACTGTTCTGCATGCGCAGCATATTTTGGTATTGTTGTGCATTCATTCCGTTCATATTGCCGTTCATGGCGCCATTCACATTGCTCATCATCATGCGCTGGCTTCGTTGATCGTTTTGCATCTGGGCGAGACTCTTCGCAAGGTTAGTATTTCTTGTTAGAAGGCGAGAGAGAAATAGTTACCCGTGTGTGCATAGCATACTGGGCACTCTTTTGGTCGCCGGACCCTCGGTTGCGGGTCGCGCTCCAGATATCCCAGAACTGGCACCACCAGTCTCCAAGGAAGGAATTGTCGCAAAGCTGGTCAGGGGGCAGCTCAGCCTTGGGAAGGCCGTCGTTGTCGTCCATGCCGTCTACGCCATTCACGTTGCGTCCGTTGGGACTCGTCTTTCCTTGGCGGACAAGGTTCATCTTAATCTCAGATTCTACCATGGCCTTGGCAAGGCCCTTTTGGTTGTTGCGGATGAAATAATCGTATATGTACGTGTTGAGCTGTTGGAAGGGATCCTTGGGTTGGGGCATGGTGTCGGCGCGTTGGGGGGGGCGTTGAAGGTTGGCCATGACGGGAGTTCCATTGACAGGACCGCCGCCCATGCCAGCGTTCATAGCCATCATTTGCTGATGTTGTGGATTTGGAATGCTCTGCATCGCGACGACGGGGTATGCGTCGAGCGCAGACGACCGGAAGTGGTGAGTCTAGAGAGCCGTCAAAGGCTGCGAGATCCCAGTGCGAGGATACGCGGCGTGGTTCTGCGTGGAGCGAGGAGCGAGGTGGGACTATAGAAGCATGAACACGCACACGCTGCGGCGACGACGGGGATGAGGTCGTTGAGAGTGTCCGGGGCGGAGAGCAGGTTGCCGAGTCGTTTGCTGCACGAGGTGGCAGGCGTGTGAGGAGTGTGTCTGGGAGGAGAGCAGCGACTTCGGACGATGAGGACAGGAGAGCGGTGCGTCGACGGGCGATGCACGAGATGCGGGCGCGGCGGCGGCGATGCCTGGCCGTGTGTCGTGGTCGTCGGGTGTGGTGAGGTTGTCGATGGCGATGATAATGATGATGTATGGGCGCTGGCGGTTTGGCGGTATGGATGGATGGGGGTGTGGATAGTATGGGTGAGGACGTCGCGGCGGGAAGCGCAGGGTCTAGCGACTGATGGCGTGGTGAGGGTGAGAGAAAGGCTCTTTTGCAGGGCAGAGGATCGCTCGCTCAGTGCTCAGCCGTCGTCGCAGCTTGCAGCCCCGGAGTGTGCAGAAGGAGCCTCGCAAAGCAAGAACAGAGAAGACGTGCGACAACGCAGCAACACCACGACGTCGTTCGCAGTGCAGTGCGTACAGAATGCAAGCCGCCGAGATGGGGCGCGCGATGGGCGGGAAAAGAGGGAAAGTCAGCAAGGACACGAGCAGCGAGAGGGTCAGGAAAAGAAGGGCTTCCAGAAGATCAAGGAGGGGGGGATGCGAGATGGGCAATACTACTTGGCGGCCTGGCTGGCTCCAAAAGGGGCTTAGCCGGTCACGTTTCCTGTGCCTCCAGCCACCACAAAGGTGCAAAACTGGTGCAAAATATCCTTCCTTTCTTTGCACTCTTGTTGTCGAAACAACTTTCCATCTTGACGCGACTGGGGCGAATTGTTCCATGTCCCGAAAATGTAGGGTCAGAGTCATCAATCTGTTCGGGCAAGGTCAGGTGATAAAATGCCACGGGACCTCACCTGGGCAAAGTGCTCGGGGGCGGCGGCGGCAGCTAATTACTAAGCACCTCCTCCTGGCAAAGCTGGGGGAAAGCAATTGACGCCAGCAACAGACTTCACGTTGTTCACAAACACGACAAATCTCAACTTCCGCGTCCAGCACAACTAACTCTCTCTCGTGTAGCGCAACCAGCGACACATGGTGATTTATTATTGATGTCGGGTCCCTCTCGCCCGTTGTGTGGGGAGCTTGCGACTTTCTCGCAGAAAACATGGAATGTGGAATGTTCGGGCGGCCTCCATGTACTCCCTCCTCCACTCGACTCCCACCCCGTCATTCCGCCTATTCTTAGACCCGTGCAATGTCTTGGCACACCCGACGAAGTGCCCCATTTTTGCACTCTCTTTGCACTCTCCTTTGTACGCTGCACGCTGGCCGGGGCGCACTGTAGCTAAACTTGACACAAATTGCACACTATGGAGGGCACTTTTCAGTACACCTTTTATACGTGTGCCGTCCTACCGAGTGCGTGTCATACCTATTCCAGACACGCCTAACGCCGACCGATGCATGTCTGGGTGGTATCTGCAAATAACATAGAAGCGAAATAGGGCTCTCGGTAAATGGCAACGCCGCTCATTCGTCGTCTGGTGGCATTTCGTCGTCAATATACCGGATCAAAGAAATCCGCATCTCCGTGTTGTCGTTGCCTCGGAGTACATCACTGATGAAGTGTGCCTCGACCTGCATGTGTACCTATGCGGAGATCTGTCAGCTCATGAATTGCACAGGGCAGGCTCATGTCCCAACGATATGCAAATCAAGCATCTTACCATCTCCAATGCGCCCCGCAACACTCCCACCAGTATGTTCGAGAACCAGAGTTCGTCTTGCGCCCTGCCATCATCGGGAAGTTCCACAAAGTCGGCGAGTGGGTTCTCGTCAAAGATTAAGGAGAACTGCTTGTTGTCGCTCGACCAGTTCGTAATCGTGGGTGTAATGTTGAGGAAGATCTTGAATCCAACCTATTTATATGTGTGAGCTCCCCTTTGCCTATGAAATGCGGTAGCAACAATAGCCGGTACCTTAGAGATCATCTCTGCCACTTCGCGAAAGTTGGAACATGCCGGGACACTCGTCTTCGCCAGAAAGTCCTCAATGATGCGCAGTCCAATATTATACCCCATTCTGTCCAGCTGTCGGTTGACCTCCGGGTAGTCGAACTCGTAGTCTTTGCATAGTTGAGCGACGATTGTTCCATATGTGAGGGTCACAAGCTCGGCGCTGACCTTATCTACGCGAGTTCTCGGGGGTATCAGAGAGGTAGAGTGACGTTGACAGATAACAACTTACTTCCAGACTCTGCGATGGATCAGTAGATGCTCATGTGGGGTCAAAGGATGGTCGGGGAGCTTACTCTTCGCCCAAACGGGCAGCTTTTGAAGAGGCCATTCTTCAGAAAGGGATCAAAAAGAGTTTACCAACTATTGTAGCGTGTGAGTTGCAGTATCAAGCTTCGTTGTGGTTCCCTCGAGATGAAGTCGTCAATATAAAGTTGTGATGCGGGCGCTGGTGAGTGAACATCGCGGGACCACGCTAGTCCATTACAGAATAGTGTTGGCTCGGCATTGGCGACTGCAACCGGGCTTGAGAAAGTTTATAGATTGAGGCATCGACAGGCTCGACTTTTGACCACCACCGATTGCTACATTCAAGAACCAACTAATAACTCAGATTTTTGTCGCAAGACCTACATTCGCAATGTCAGGAGAGAAACGCCCCGCTGCTCACTCGTTCGGCTCGACACAGCTGGTAAAGCGCGCAAAGTCGGACGTAAATGGGAGCTCCGCTGTGGCAGTAGTGAATGGGTCTGCACAACATGGCGCGCTGATACAGGCGGTATGTGATATAGGGACTTGGATTCTATAGCCTCACGTCGTTCTCTGAAGAATGAAGTATATGTGCATCCACTGACGCGCAACGAGCAGGTTCCGCGCACAAGTTCTCTCCAGTCCCCAGTGATGGAGCTCACAGGTATTGTTTATAAGTTCTCCTGCATACGCCATCACGCTAACACCATTGAAGGGCACTCGGGAGAGGTGTTCGTCGCGCGATTCGATCCGACGGGTGAAATTATTGCTTCTGGATCTATGGATCGATCGATACTACTCTGGCGATCATCTGGCGCGTGCGAGAACTATGGCATCCTGACGGGACACAAGCAAGCAGTACTGGATATACACTGGTCGCGAGACTCCAAGGTCTTATTTTCGGCTTCGGCAGATATGCATTTGGGAAGTTGGGATGTGGAGACAGGACAGAGGATACGGAAACATCCAGGACACGAAGAAGTGATCAATACTATGGATATCAGCAAGCGAGGCGAAGAATTGCTCGTGAGTGGTTCGGACGATGGATATATCGGGGTATGTGACAATCGGTTCGTAGGATGGAACGATGCTAACCGGAGAATAGATATGGGATCCAAGGACAAAGGAGGCTGTTCAATATATCCAAACCGACTTTCCCGTAACCGCAATCACCCTCTCAGAGGCTGGGAACGAGCTCTTCACTGGTGGCATAGATAACGACATTAAGGTGTGGGACCTCCGAAAACAGGCTGTTACATATTCGTTACTCGGCCACGCCGATACGATCACCTCGCTACAACTCTCGCCCGACAACTCAACGCTACTTTCGAATTCCCACGATTCCACAGTTCGAACATGGAACGTTCTACCGTTTGCAAAAGCCGAGCGACGGATACGCACATTTGACGGTGCTCCTACCGGACAGGAGCGCAACCTGTTAAAAGCTAGCTGGGATTCTAAGGGCGAAAAGATCGCTGCTGGTAGCGGTGACGGTAGTGTCGCGATTTGGGATTCTCGGACCGGAAAGCTCCTGAACAAACTCCCGGGACATCGAGGAGCGGTCAATGACGTGCGCTTCTCCCCACAAGATGAACCTCTTTGTAAGTGGAAACGTTTTCCCGCTTTTTTTTTGTTCGCTGCCTTGCAGTTTTTGTTTTCTCAATGTCGGCCCGAGGCGGACTTGAGCCCGGCTCGTTGTCAGCGATCATGGTTGGCGTGCTCAAACTTTTGGGATGTACCAAGATGACCCAAGATAGCCGGTTGAAGCGGTCAGGTCTCAACGAAGGCTGCCAAGTCGAGCAATCAAGCCTTCCATGAGGCTGTTTCCAACCTTGTTCGGTTTCTTTGAGTGCTTAGGAAGAGTATCAGGCTAACTTGGCTTTTCTTAGTGGTCTCCGCATCTTCAGATCGGACGCTCATGTTGGGAGAACTGGGGAAGTGAAGGCGCACGTGAACGACTTGGCTGTTGACGTGTGGGTCTAGAACAAGCAAGTTGGGCGTAGCAAAGGAATATTCGTGGTCTGCTCTGGATCTAGCTGTCCCATGCGCGCAGGGGATATGCGTATAACTGGACACAACGGTGCGACAAGGAGTGCTGAAAGAGGACCAGGGCCTAGAGGAAGGGAGCTTGTGGGGACGCGTGACATACGCGTACACGACTTGTATCTATCATCTATCAACTTGCTGCAGTACGAGATTGTACAGAGAATGCAGGCTGCCGGGCAATGGGAGGGAAAACGGCATATTTGATATTTGACATGAACGAATATCGACTTTCATGCTCTCTTGTGGATAGGACGTTGTACTATGGTGATAAGAACTGAGAGCGAGTCACCCTGCATGTCAGCTGTGTCGAGGATTGTCTTGGAAATGGAGAATGATTGGCGCAGCGCGCGGTTGTTTTGAAGATAAATTCAGAGCATGCGAGCCAATCAACGTGCGCGGGCGTCGCGTCTTGCCACGCGCATCCACCCAAACGTCTCCTCTCACACCTCACGATTGCTCAGAGTTCCTCCAGCTCACCCGTGTTCTGCAGCTGTTATCCCCTCACAATGCTGACTGCTGCATCCCATTCTACACGGAACTCCCTGGACGCGGAGTATTTGCAGACGGTGCCAGCCCTGCCAGCGGTCCGCGCGCTGCGGGGGATGCTGGAGCGCCTGTGTGTTTCAGTTGCACTCTATCCAAAAGGCTGATACGCCACTTGTAGCAGAAGTGGCCCCGACCTTCAATGCTCTGCCATGTCGACGACCAGCAACAGTCCTTGCAGCCCTTCGTGCGACTCTCCTCACTCCCTCCCATGTCCCTTTCCTTAAGTCATCTCTATTGGAAGCTGTGTTGTTGACCACCAGTTTCGACTCTCCTCAACCGCCGTCTTTCGTTTGGCCGCGAGCTCTGGACAGCTTTTTCGCTCTTCTGTTCCTTTCGTCTCCAGGTGTGGCTACTAATCCCCAGCGAGCTCAGAACTGTGCAGTGCTATAGGCCCACCGGTCTTCTTTTCACACTTTGTACCTTTATCGAATTCTCCCATTGGAAGCCTAATTTCTTCGACATGCGAGTTTCTTCGTGACATTGAGCGGGCTCCAGTCATCTCATCCTCCCCTTACGCCTCTACCCCTTCCACGGTTCGCGGCCACTTCTCAAGGGCTATCGCATGGCCGGTACCTGTATCCATTCATTCGCCGTTAATTGCTCTATTTGAAAAAAAGTCAACAAACGACGTGTCGAACCCGGAAATCTCGAATTTGATAAGGAAGAAACGCGATCTATACATATTAAGAGCTAGGACACACTATTCATATATTCTTAGAATATGAGGGAGCTCGGGTCACTATCGAGCTATATTCCTATGGCGATGCCTTCGTTCCGCAGGTCTCCACGACCGGACCAGGCCGAGACACCACTAGATGGTTCTCCAGCATCACAATCTTCTTCGCGGTTTGGAGGACTGCACAACAACGTTCGGTCGATGATCAATGGATCTTCCGTATACTCCAACTCACCGGCTCCATCGAACAACAACACCCCCAAATTGCCATTCTTGGGTTTCTTCCGTCGGCCGCCCCCATCACCCATTGAGATCCCACCTCCTCGTCAATCGACCGATTCAAGGTCTCCGCTTCGGCCGCAGCACACGGCGGGATCTTACATGCGAGCCATTGCTCCCCTTCAGGATCCCCCAGAGCCACAAGCAATATACAACCGCCACCCTGCAGACCGCCATCCTGCTGATGTACAATTGGGCCAAACCGACAGTCATAGTCAAGTAGATCCAGAAATCCAACAACTCCAAGATGAAATCAACGGCCGCCGTCGACGCCGCCATCGACACCACAGAAGGAGAAAGCATCAACAACGCCCAAACCACTGGGTTCGACGAAAAGACAATCGGGGCTTCTGCTTTGGCTTTGTCCAGACCCAAGCTGCTCGCGGGAAAGCCCTTGCCTGCACCCTCTCCGGCCTCTTTCTCATCACCGTCCTTGCAATCTGTAAGCCCACCTCCCTCCATTCATTCTAACCCTCAACCTCCAACTAACACCCTCCGAGACCTCGCCTTAGCCCTCACAAACCGCGATCTCGGCCAAGAAATCCACGTACTCTTCATTATGGTGATCCTTGCCATCACCATCTTCTTCTGCCACTCCCTCATCCGCCTCTGCATGCTCATGCTCCACCCACCCGTCGAAACCCCCCGCATTCCCTCGATGACTGGCCCCGATGGCTTCCGCCCCGTCCAACCCATCCGCGTGCACCTCGCCCGCGACGAAGAACTCGGTGACGCCCAATCATACGACCACTCTGACAGCGAAGCTGAAATCGACCCTACCTCTGACGAATCGCTCGCGGAGAAGAAAGTCGCCCTGCCACCCCCGCCTACGGCCTCTGGCGCAGCAGCGTGCGGGTTGACCCGAATCTCTTGCATTGGCAACGGGTTGAGGAGCGGAATGCAACGCCGCCGCCGCCTCCACACCCGGCTTCTCGGAATGGGAGTTTGTCGGGACCTTCGGGGGCGGTAGTGAGAGAGGTGGAGCCTGTACTTGCTCCTAGGCCGCCGAGCTATGCGTCTGAGGATGGGGTGAGTTATATTATGGAGGCAGCGCCTAGGTCAACGGTTGGTGGGGAGGGGACCAGTGGAATGAGTGATATTCATCCTGCGTGGAGGCCCGGGTATGCAGTTAGTGAAGTTAGGTTGGATGAGTGGCCTGGGGCAAGACGGTGATGTCCTCAGGTTGCTCGTCTTTTGCCCAAGGTGTGAGATGTCTTATCACACTGTCCTCCTTTCTGCTCTCTTCGCTTCGGTCAACCGTTTCCCCTTTCCTTTCCTCTTCATCTCTTCCTACCCTCACTTCCACTTTCACGGCATCATGCATTGCGGGTTCTATGTATTGTTGTGTTTGTCCTCTTTTCGACGTAAATACGTCTGTCGTACTGTCCTTGTAATACCGTCCATTCGTTTGATGGCTCATTGGCGTGGCGTTTGATTGTCTTCTATTGTTGGTGGCGAGGTGGATTGCTCTGGTTATGTTGGAGCATGGGTGGGTGGATGGGGATTGTATGATTGGGCGGTGCGGTCATTTTCTATTGGGTTGCATTGTTCGGGTGTTTTCTTTTTGTTGTAGTATATTAGGTGTGGTTGGTATATGTATGCTGGAGAGGAGGGCGGTGGTGGGGTATATTAAGAGGGATGTGGTTATGTGCAACTTAAAAGTAGTGTGTGGAAAGCTGGTTGGGCTGGATAGAGAGCCGCGTTATGAATATGGGTTCTTATCTTGCACTTTGGATGTTTATGTGTTGGTGTGGTGTGAGATGTGTGGTTTTGATTGTTTGATGAAGAGCTATTGGTTGGAATCTTACCAAAGTCACGATCTCTGTGGTATGGATTCATGAATCTAGTAGCCAGTGACATCGGCAGTTGTTTTGATTTGTTGGCGCACGGGCGTCGTGTGAAAGGTTCCGCGGGGTCAAGATCGGGTGGAGTAAATGTGAGCCGTAATTCGCTTCACTTACCCTCCTGCTTCTCACTGATTTCCAAAATCATATGGACTCATTAGAAGTATTTGTTGCTTGGCAAATCAAATCAAACCTTTGTTGGATAGTCAGAGAATTCATGCATGGTGTGTATTGGTGAAAACATGTAATCGATACTGTGAAGAATTCAGAGCGAAAGAAATACTTGAGTTGATAGATTGAAAGAATGAAATTAATTCATCATCAGTTCGAATACCTCGATTTGTGCCTTCTCGCTGTTCGGGTGTATCATTGTGTGTTGGAGGTGAGGTGCTTGAGTGATGGAGAGCCGGTGCGCACAGATCGTTCTAAGGTTCGGGAGGGGGGTGCAAGTTGATTCGCTCTTCGCATAGCGAGAACCATCCATATTCCATCTCAGCCTGACGCACCTTTTGCACAGCCTTCATAGCCTTTGGCTTTATTGCGACTTTTGTCTCAGCCTTGTTCGTGCATATAGAAAGATGCTTTATTGGAGCCTATTGTTGACGTGTCACCGGGAGCCGTCTTCCCGTGCTGGATACAGCCCTTCTCAAGCAACTTTCAGAAAAGTCCGATCGTCGTCTCAAACAAGTTGAGCTCTGTACAATAAAAACAAACCAAATACGACAATGGACGTCTTCCATCTTTTCTCTGCGTGCATCAAAGGTTGTAGACTGCTTGCAGACGCCCATGGAATGCCTAAAGAGTATGAATATTTGCGTCATCGCCTGAAGCTTGAGGAGCTCAAACTGTTGGACTGGTGGCTTTCGCGTTCATCGCATAGTGTCGATGACTTTTGTGTTCCCGAAGATCAGGTCCACGAGCGACAACAAACGATCGTCGAATGTTTGAAACATATCAAAAATCTTACCTTCGAAATTGGACTTGTTAGCGACCGGTATGGCTTGTCAATCAAGGCGTCAGATAGTGACACAGCCGAGTCCAACTCTACGTCCTCTCTTCTCAGTGTTAGTTATTCATCCTCATTCTTAACCCTTGGTGATCTACAGCTAATGTTTGTGCAAACCAGATCTTACCGGAGCATGGTGGGCAGAAGGAACTTCGTCTAAAAGCTCTTGATTATGCCGACAAAACGTGGAAAACCTATCCTCGTCGGGTCCGTTGGGCCTCTTTTGATGCCAAGAAATTCGAGGGTCTCATACTACGTTTTACGGGACTCAATGACGCGATGCTTCAATTACTCCAGCGAGAAGAGAGACAAAGACACACAAAACTCCAAGAAAATACTCACATGCAAGTTCTCCGAGTACACAACCAACTAGACGAGATCAATCTACTACTGCGCTCTCTCCGTTTGGATGAAGGAAGAATGGAATTTGAACCCAAACGAGTGAGCACATTCGAACATATAACAGAACTGAAAGCACTCAATGCTGTGTTTGACCTCGAGAACGTTACTGGGCCAGATCACATAGCCCGAGAACCGAAACAAACGACGTGTTCTCCCATTGGTCTTGACATGAATCAACTTCACCTCCGGAGCGAAGCACGAAGCAATGGTTCTGGCACGCAAAGAGATGCAGGCCAATATGGCTCTTCAAGTGTCTGGGTTGAATGGAGAAATATCGAGGAACACATGCCCTCAGTGTCCTTTTCCCGCATCCAGCACCGTCTTTCGTCGCTGTCGTTCCTCCTCACAACGGCACAATCCTCAAGCAAGTTACAATTACCGCCTTGCATGGGTTTTGTATCCGACCCGAACATGAACCGTGTTGGGCTTGTCTTCGAGTCACCCTGTGCCGAGAAACCCTTAGTTCCGCAGTCTCTATTTTCTATGCTCCAGCACAACAAAAAACCTTCACTTAGCTTGAGAATAAAGATGGCTAAAGATCTTGCGAACACCGTGCAATATCTGCACGCTACGAATTGGCTCCACAAGGGTCTTCGAAGCGATAATATCCTATTCCCGAGCCTACTAGATCAGGATTCTTTAGCCTTCTGGCTTTCGGGCTTTGACTATTCTCGACCCATGAATGACGAGGTAACGGAACTGGCAAGCAAAGATCGCGCACACGAGCTATATCGTCACCCGGATGTTCAGTTCGATGTTCCCCGGGATGGGCCATATGGCTTCAAGAATTTCCACGATGTCTACAGTCTTGGGGTTGTTCTCTTTGAAATTGGAATCTGGCAGCCTGTCAACCAATTTCTTGGAATATCTCTCAACCAACGGATATTACGTCCTGCAATTCGCGGCGTTAGGGGTTCATTGTTGAACGAATCATCGTTTTCTGAACTTCAAGGAGAAACTGGAGATCGTTTCGCGCAAGCTGTTAAACAGTGTCTAGCAGCTGAATATGCTCGCTCAACTGTGTTAACCGAGAATTACACGACAGAAGATGAATCATCACGCCATGCGTTTGAAGAAGATCCATTGAGCGTTGCAATATCTATTCTAGATAAGATCATGGTGTAGGCGAAAAGTCTATAGCTGCATTTCAAAATCGTCATGTTGTGTTCCCTTGTCAATCCACCAAATATGACCGCGTAGCCAACGCTGTTTGATTTCCTCCCATAGTTCAGGTGTTTCTGATGAAAGATTTTCTGTTGATGGAATGAATACGCTTCCATCCTTCTCTGTGTGGAAAGTTGAATGAAGAGGAATATCAGAGGCAGGAGTCCCAATATTCTGCCTGCAATGAAGACATGCAGACTCTGCAATGAGGTGGAAGTATTTATGACTTCGATCGCTCATCAAGTCTACAAGTTGTCGCGATGTAATACGTTGGTCTGGGTCTGGATCGAGCATAAGGAAAGCCATCTGCAGTAGTTTTTGAATGTATCCTTCGATGATCGGATCGGGTCCTGGACAAGCATAGAGTTTCCAAATCCAGCGAAATACGGGATAAGGAACCTCGCAATAGGGAGGAGGCCATCTACTGTGCCTTCGCCCACGAAGGTGGTCGTTTAAATCGGCAATGGAATTTTCGCCTGACGCAACAGTACATAACTCAATAAAGACACATCCAAGAGCCCAAACGTCGGTAGGTCGACCTCGCGGCCTCTCTTCATCAATCTCTGGCGCTATGTATCGTCTTGTCATCTTGCCAACAGTACCATCCGTTTTAGATGTGAGATCGAGGAAGTCGCGGGAAATACCGAAATCGGTCAGGTATACTTTCATGTCCTTGATGAGGATGTTCCCTGGCTTAATATCCTTATGCCGAATGCTCATCGAATGAACATAGTCGAGGGCACGAAGTAAACAACCCGGCCATTCGCACATAGCCCTGAGGATATTTGTGCGATCGAGTGCATTCGTGCTTGGTTGAGCCATCCGATCGAAGAATGTTTGCAAGTCGAAATCGGCAACTGGAAAGAGAACGATGAAATAATTGATGCTTCCGTGGTTTCCTTCGAGCTGATAGCTTTGGACAAATTCTATGATGTGAGCATGTCGAAGCCTCTTGATGATCATGATCTCATTCCTTATCTCTTTAAAACGCTTTCGGTCGTTCTGATTGGCAACGATGAATCCCTTGCGAGCATATTCGACCTCCGGGCGCCCTTTGCGATATACCTTCCAGACGTCGCCGCTGGCGCCTTGACCAAGTTTTTCGATCGTTTCGAATAAATCGTCCTGGAGTATTGTTGAATCCATGGACTCGAAGGCTTGAGGCTATGCAATGAGGGTTTCCTATAAAGGAAGACAAAATACATTAATTTGAGCTCGAGAATGTGAGTCTCAAAGTATTTTTCAAACTGCTTCGAAAGAATGCGCGAATCTTTTGATTTTAACATCGAGGTCTCTAGGCTGACCTTGACAGGAACAAGGCTGTCGCTTGTTTCCTCGACCGCATCGGCCCAAAAGCCTGAATGGGTGCCACAATTGAGGCGGTGCTGAGGATGCGATATAATTCGCCCACATGAGCCTCTCAGATATCCCATGCATGCGCACTGATTGGTTCTCTACTGACAACGAGGCGAAATCTTGCCGCTGACCGGATTGTTCCACTGTCAGCTCAGCCTCTTCACCCTATTTCCCCCTTCACCTTCTCTTCTGGCTTCATAGTATCCTCAGCAACATTTCCAGCCAGTTGTTAATCCTTCAATCTACCTTCCGACAACGAGCTCTTCCATTCTAAAGAGCAGGCCGAGGTGGACCTTGTTGTGGCCGTGACGAGGACAAGGCTGAAACGTGACCGTTCTTGCGAAGGAGCACCAAATTTCCTCGACCTTGCACCCAATGTCTTCGACCTTGCACCACGATGTCCTTTGAATGAGCACCACTCTAGCGATATCTGTGAATATTATGTTCACTTGTTGATTCTCGATCTTTACTTTCGAATGAAAGAAAACCGCGACACCGCTTGGGTCCCTCATCAATTTGTCAGAATTTCTATTGATCACCTGTCTCATATTTGTCTGAACCTATTCGAGGATAGCACATCAAGCTCGCATAGTGAACGATCTTTCTCATTATATTTCGTGAGACAAAAGAGATATGAGCTCGCAAGATTATAACGAAGTCAATGAGTGGGCTCCGCCTATGGCTGCATCCAGACGTAGATTCGATAAACACGCGACTCACTTCCGCCCCGGGACCACATCATCAAGAAGAAATGCCTTCGCTCCAATATCTGGTCTCCAAAATCCTCCAGATGCGATTATTGCTGTTATGGGGAAAACAGGATCTGGAAAATCATCATTCATTTCGAAGCTTGCAGTAGATGATTATGTTAACGCTGTTGGTCACAAGCTAAAGTCTGGTAAGCTCAGCTATCTCGCATTATGAGGCTAAATCCAGCTAATAGTCAAAATAGAGACTCAGAACGTCTACGAGGTCAGCTGCGTAGCTGGAGGTCACAACATTTTACTGATAGACACCCCTGGGTTTGACGATACAAACGCAGAGACAGGCACAATCCTCAAACGTATCGCAGACTGGCTTCAAGAATATTCACATGAAAAGAAACTCCTCAACGGCTTAATCTATTGTCATGACATCACTGACAGCCGTTTTGGAGGATCATCAGTGAAAAATCTGACCCTATTCGAAAAACTTACCGGCCAAGATAGTATGAAAAATGTAGTGCTTTTGAGCACAAAATGGGACGGTATAGACCAAGAAACTGGTGAACAACGGGATCAAGAGTTAAAGAGCACGCCGTCGTTTTGGAAGATCATGTTGGCAGACGGTGCAAAAGCATTGAGACACAATGGCACGAAAACGTCTGCAGAGAAAGTTGTTCTCGCACTACTCAATCGGCAGCCTGCTGCTGTGCGTCTTCAAATTGAGCTGGCACAAGGAAAAAGAATTAGTGAAACAGCAGCAGGTGCATATGTCGATCACGAGATCATAAAACTCCAGAACACACATCGAGATGAGATGAACGGACTGAAAGAGCAAATCGCCGATGCTGAGAAAAGGAGTGAGTTCAAATTTTCCGATTTGGTAGATTGGTGAGGTGTTCGTGAACTAAAGAACATAGATAAACACGAATTAGCCCAAGTGCTTGAAGAGCAGTATCAGAAAATTATGAAAGAAATGAACCATATGCAAACACAGCGAGAGGAACTACTGGAAAACCGATTCCTTGCAACGGAGACCAAACTTCAAGAACAACAAAACCAAATCTTGCTATCCGTTCGTTATCAGGAAAGAGGAAGTTTCATGTTGTCACAAGACGGTCAAAGTCTTGACCAATATGAAGGCTCAAAAAAGAGAAGTAGAGTAAAAAGTGACAAGAGTGAAGTGTATAAAAGAAGAAAGAAGAGCCAAAAGCTAATAGGGGCAGGTCAGCCTCTGGCGGCCAAGCTTCCAATAGGCCTACCACCAGCCAGCGCAGACCCTAAGGTGAAGCATGTCCTTATTGATCACCAGTTCCAATCTCCTATGGGCAACATTATGATGATGCCAGCCACGAGTTCAAGGAATATAATTCCAAACGTTCAATTGAACCCTGGACAGAACCCCCAACCCAGCATTATGATGAATGGTGCAAATGTCGGCCGCCAGCCCGGATTTCCTCTGGGTCCGCAGCCCAACACTATTTCTGCACCACGAATCATGACGGTTCAACAGCAGCCCCTCGTTAATCACTCATCCCAACGAATCGCTGCTGCCTACACGCTCCTTCAACAGGACCCTGGTATCATCAATCAGACAGATAGTTGGCCGCTCCCAATTAGCGTGCTTAATCCGCAAATAAAGCAAAGTATGCCCCCAGAAGTCAGAACCTGGGCACAGCTCAAGCATTGGGTGAATATGAATCAGGAATTAGCACCTTCTCTCAATACCAATAGGATCATCCTCCTCCAGGCAATGCAATACCTATTAGTGCGCCAAAGCGATATGGCAAGGGTTGAGCAGGAGGACTCTGCTCTTGCTCTGACGGCGGGGAAGTACATGAATCTTTCCACTCACCTAAGGCCTGGCTATTCTCATACTAACGCTACCCACAACAATATTTATCTACCGCCGGCCAACAATCCTTTCGCCAGACAAAATGAGATGCTTTCCTCCAACAGGGAGGGGCATATGGACCGACCACAGGAACACACAAATACCTTTTTTCGATCTCAACAGTTAGACCTAGCGGAAGACATGCGAAGAATCGGAAATGCTGGCAAAAAGTCAAACCTTATGTCGTTAATAAATGAAGATAGCAGAATTGCTGTTAGTGAGTCGAGGTTAAACCTTTTACCATCTGAAGATATGGAAAGGAGCGGAAGTGCGGTTAGTGAGTCGAGCCTGGAGTCAGAGACGTTGTCGGTACTATAAGTCAGTCACAATGGAAAGAAAATTTCCTGTATATATAACCTTAGGGGTCTCGATTCTTTCTAAATACAAAATTTCACAGCCACAGACATTTCCGCCACAGGAATATTCATCTCCAATGCTCCTCTTGTCCGCCATGTCTCTGCGCAGACGGGATACCCTGCGCATTCTCTCCCCCAGGCATCAACCTCATCTGCACATCCTCTCTTATCCCCTCCTCCCTCCCCCTCGATCCTAAACCCCCTAAATCCATACTCTCATCCTCATCCCGCACCTCCACCGTCTTATACCCATCCCTCCGCTCAAAACCCGCAACCTCCTTCACCCCCGTCCGATTCCTCAAAATACTCTTCGAATCCCCATCTCCCCTCTCTTCCTCATCCATATTCGACGGAAGACTTCTCGCACCCGTCGCATACGTCCTCCCATTGCAAACCAACTCCCCACCCCGATACTGAACATGTTCACGCCCGATCACATCTACAATCTCATCCGCCTCATGCGCACCACCCGCATCCTTCAGCACCGGCGCCCCAAGCGCCTTCGCAGTCTCCACCGGCGCAAGCGTAACATACCGTCCCAATTCCCAAAACCCCCACAAAAGAACACCAGCGGCGAAGATTCCCAAAACCATAATACCAACCGTGACCCCCAGCCACGCAAAATCCGTCATAAACCACAACTCCGTCCCGCGATACACAGCTGGGAACCGCTGCAGATGTTTGTCGCCCTCGCCTGCAGCTGCAGCGAACGCAGAGCGGAACGTGAAATCGAAAATATAGCGGAGCATAGGGCGCATGGGCGATTCCCACAACAGCGGACATATTTCCTTGGATTTGCCTTTATAGTTGGAGGAGTTTGTTGCGTCGCTCGTGTCGACGTAGATGTTGGGCCAGTAGAAATTCTGTCCATCGCCGGAGCCGGAGCTGTATGTGACGCCTGTGGTGGATTTCGCGTAGAGGGTGGCGTTGGAGCGGAAGATGCTGCAGCCGATGTAGAGACCGAGGAGAGATCCGATGGGTTTGGTTATGGTTTCTTTGGTGGGGATTTCGTCGCCTGGGGTAGTAAAGTTGGCGACGACGTTGGGGTTGTCGAGGAAGGTGTCGATTTCTGGATGGATGATGTTGTTTTCGATGGTAATGGGATATCGGACGGTTGCGGTCATGAGCTGGCAGATTTCGGTAGTAAGGGTTCCGGTGCAGTTTTCGTCGATGGAGGAGATGTGGGTAGTGTTCACGGTAAATAGGGGCTGCTTGGACTCCCATGTAATTCCAAAATTGATGTCGAAGATTAAGCGATTAACGTTATTAGGGTCAAGAAGGTTGATCTGGGTGGATTCGGAGGTACAGCGGTAGTTGAAACCAGACCCAGTGGCGGAGCCCGTACATGTCCCATTCCCGGCGCAGAAGTATCCGTCATCGTTCAACGTTGTTAAGTTGGCCTGTTTGAACATTTGTTGCGATGCGCGCGTTCCTCGACTCGCGAAAGTTTCCCAAACTCCGAACCATCCATCTGGAATTTGATTTGCGAGTCGAACTTTCATCTCCACGTCTCTTTCTACAGTGTTGGCTTCAACTCTAGTCGCTCGTTGGGAGAATGGTCCGACGGCTAATCGAACGAGAAGAATGATGAATGCTGTAAGCATCACAGTTCTCGCAGGACCGCCCGCTCGCAAAGCCGAATAGAAACCACTGGGTAAGGCACCGGCACTGACATAGTGCAGTCTCTTTAAAGTCGTTCCTTGTGCTAAGCTCCTCCACCACGCGATTGTGACACCGGTCGCAAATAGAG
The DNA here is from genome assembly GCA_020744415.1 of Dendryphion nanum. Taxonomy (NCBI): domain Eukaryota; kingdom Fungi; phylum Ascomycota; class Dothideomycetes; order Pleosporales; family Torulaceae; genus Dendryphion; species Dendryphion nanum. Next base: position 1,542,716 of record JAGMWT010000001.1, on the reverse strand, counting down.
CACCGAGAGAAATGATGAAAACGCTAGAAATGACTGAAACTAGAATAGCGGGCCGGAGCCGCCATGAATCGGTAACAGTTTTGTGAGATTTGACGAGAATGGTAATTGTCGATATCACACATGCGACAAGGAGAGCTAATAACGAAAAAATGACATAGATGGTTGTGGATTGATTGCCCTTTTTAGGGGCAGCTGTGCGAGTACCCGGTTTTGATTTACCACGGCGGCCGGGGAGTGAATTGAATGAAGTATCCACCATTTGGAGTGGGATGGCGAAGAGAAGCTTGCTTTAATGATGGTGAGGGGAATGGAGTGGTCTAATGTAAAAGAAGGATTGTGGCGATGTACGACGATCCTGGGAGACCGCAACAAGCCCCCCCTTGGTGCTTTTTAAGCTTCAACCGAGCTAGGATAATAGTTAGGGGCTAGCGGACACGCCTTTCAGCAAGGACGATAGGACATTCTGTATCGGAATGGGAAATTATGGATCGCGATTACACTTGAAACCGCCCACATACCTGCAATTCGTCCAGAAATTCGGAGAAACGTAGCATAAGGCGGTCACAAAATTCTACTATAAACGAATGTGCTGTGAGGCTGAGCATCTGTAACAAGATCGCCAAAATCGAGCGCGGAACGCCAATTGGAACTGGACAGCGATCGACCATTGCTATTTCTGTCATGAAAGTCCCAATAGTTTACTCACTTCGATTCCATAATTCTCAACTAAAACTATTGAACATCAATATGGAGAATCTCGCACACTGAGTATGCGCTGTTTGCTGCGCAAAATAATTCGGTCCGTTCAATCCTGGTCATATTTGGGGGCCGTGTCTGCAAGTCATCATTGGCCAAGGGACCAGGATGACGCATTCAACGGCAAGAAACAGGGAAAGGTACAGGAAATTGAGTGCATATTGTTACGATAGTATCAACTTGATGGAAAGTGTCACCAAAGACGTTGAAGTAGAGTTTTAAGGTCTCTGGAACCAACGGGCGCGCTAGCCGTTTTGGGGATGAAAGATCCATGGAATGGGTCAGAAAGGCACATGCCCGCTAAGAATCTGAGAATCTGAGTATGTGTTATCGTTTATGCACGGGGTATTGTCACAACGACCGATAAAAAATTTCCCCTTTAACAGCCTATGCCATCCGTGAGCGTAGTTACTCACGTATCCACATTTCCACAGGATCCAGAGCAGGCGGGAAACAACAAGAACCTCGCTACAGCCCATACCCTCTCAGCCATCTCAACTCTCTAGCTTGCATTTCAAGAGCCTTCCTCATCTCTGCACCGTATTCCTTCCTCCTCTCCTCTTCCTCCTTGACCTCTTCAACGACGCCATCAAGACCATCGGAATTAAAGACTTCGTGTCCAAATCCTACCATGCCAAGTCGTCCATCGCCCGTCCAAACCACGAGATTGTCTTCTCCCAGTGGAACATCTTGTATAGAGGAAGAGTAGGATCTCGAAACGGTGGGTATGATCTTCTGGACGATATCGCCCCATCCAGATTCCATTCCGCTCATAGTTGACGCCCGAGCTTCCGCGCCATTGATGTTGAACTGACGAACTGGTGTACTTGCATCGCGCTCAACCCATTTCAGATTGCCATCGCCATCAGAGAAGACGAGCCGCGTGCCATGTGGGGCGACAGAGAGGAGTTTAGAACTCGATGCGGTCTGCCGGTTTTGGTAGCAGGCGTTATGATTACGGGTTGTTCGGGAGTCTGCGGAATTGATGCCGCGGGAGGGGTCAGAGGATAGTGAGTAGAGCTCTAATGAACCCTTTCCTTTGTATTCGCCCGCTGCTATGATTGTGTGACCCGGTGTATCTTTTGCGTCGCGAAGATGTGACGGAGAGGAGAAGGGCGGCCCGGAACGCAGAGCTGGGGGGATAAATGGGTGTGGAAGAGCCGTAATACACGAAAGGCGAGCCCCTGAATGAACGGTGCCTCGGAGGCGAGGAAAGTACCTTCTATCGAAATTGAGAAAGCTAGTGAAACGTCCACCAACCCAGATATCGCCGTTCCCGTCCCATTCGCGGGTGGTAGGAAGATGTAGTATTGAAAGAGCTCCAGGTTGAGAGAGTGAGACATGACCACCAAAGTCACCAGTTTGAATTCGGGAGAAGGAGTTTGGTGAATAACTTCCGCCAATCAATTCACAATGTGTTGATGGCATTGTTGGTGGAGGTTTACGAGTGTCGTGTAGATGAATTGTCCAATTTGTGCCCACAGTCAAAGGGGTGGGATGTCGCGCTTCGGATAGTGCTGTGATGGCAAATGGATAGGGCGATCTCGAGATAACTTGGAATGTGTGTAAATCTACTTCATTGAGTACGTTTTGAACTGCGAAGAATCCTTTCTTTTGCCGACTATCAATGCTCACGCACTCGACAGCACCTGTCTCGGTCATTGCCACGCTACTTTGCGTTATCCTGCTATCGAGATCAAGATCCGGGCCCTTATCGGGAAGCATCCCGATTGTGCTTCTGGCTAAGATTCTACCCCGGCGGCCTTGGTCTCCACGAGCATCCCATATACTCACACTGCCATCTTCAAGTGGTGCGATGAGCTTATCGGCCATGCCTGTGTCATCAAAGAGGATACCGCAACCTGTGGCCTCCCGGTGCAGATTATCGTCCTGATGCCCATGTCTAGCTGTTTGGAACCAACTTATTGAATATGGCCCGTGCCTTTGGATAAAGTCTTGATACCAATTGACCTTCTCTTGCGCGTAGGTAGGATCCCAGTTGGCTAGCAATGTCGATTGCTTCTTCGCCTCATTCCGCTGCACTTGCATCTCAGAACTCGGGATAGAGGAATCGGGTACTGTGGTACTGAATGTACCAGCAATGTTATCGGCAGCTCTGACAAGCTCCGCGAGCCTTGGGTCCATATTTTGGGTTATCTTGAGGCGTCGCCGGCGCCGTTCTGCCACTGAGTGTTCGAAACATAACTGCTTCCAGAGGGAGTTATCACGCGAGAGGCGAAGAAATTGACTCGAAACGTATTGTAGAATGACAAGTTCGGAGGGATCGAGAACTGAGAAGTGAGCGGAGGTTCAATGGTGGGGTCTTTGCGTGCATCGACTTACAAGAAACTATGTGAAGGAGAATCTCATTAGGCAGTAGGTACATTGCGGAGGGAACTTTGATTAGAAGTTACTGCATAGGCGGAAATTTTAAGGGGAAAAGAGCCTTATATGCTCTGGGGAAAACATCAAAAGAGAGAATGCAAGTGTACCGTGAAGGGCAGAGGGCTCCTTGTAAGGGCGCTGATGGCATCAAGTCGGCACTGACTCGAGGCGTTCCGACCAGGCTAACTGAATCGGGTTGATTGCGCAACACGTTCCGAATGGTCGATAAACTCCACCGCTTGTACGCTTATAGTTCAATGTGTCAATAAAGTTATCATGCAATCACACGAAGGGCATTATTTGAAATAAAATAGTGGTATTGATGATTTGCCCTGCGCATGTATATTTGCAGGTCCCACGAGCGGCTTGGTAATAACCTTGGATATTCAAATGATCCATGAGCCCATCATTGATAGAGATGTGCCCTTCTAGCGAGAAAAAATCCCACAATTCCTCGAGTGCAGCCGTCAGTTAAGTGGTCGCATCCTCAGCTCGCATCCTCACCCGAGTACCACGACCCATTACTGTTGACTCGGCGACGTGTCCTGGGGATGGCTAGTCCGTATTAGCTTTGAATTAGGAAATATATATCAATCCGCTTATGAGCCACCATTCAAAAGATACTCGATAGCCCCTTGTACATTTCCGCCACTTCTTCGTAGTGCTGACACGTTCCGGTCGAACTCGAAGAATCCCATCTCGTTTAGCTGCCTTAGCTGTGTCTCATAAATCTCCTCTGGTGGCCTGTTGTCCTGTGGTGGTGGAGTACCAAAACCTTGCCCTCCGAATCCACCTGGCCCAAAGAGGGCAGAGAATGGGTTGGGAGGAGGGCTACCAGCTCCAGTTGTATCTGTTGTATTCCCGGTGCTGCCTAGAGCGGCCGGATTACCTGGTGTCTGTTGAGCACCCCCAAAAGGGGAGAATGGGGGATACCCAGGTCCACCCATCTGTCCAAACATTTCCATGGCAGCACGCATCGCCTCAGGATTCTGCATCAATCGGTGGGTGGCTTCAGCTATGGGGTTTGCCTGTTGTTGACTACCTCCCGCCGTTGGCGGGGCCCCAAATAAATTGGCGAAAGGATTGGGAGGTGGCGGTGATGAAGGGTTTGGTGTCGCGCCTGTCTCTGACGAGGTGGTTTCTGTACCAGTGGCAGTTGGGGCATTCGGTGCACCCTGTGGAGGAAAGGCGAACGGGTTGACCCCCTGGCCTCCAAAAAGACTAGCCAAAGGATCTTGTGGGTTGGGTGTGGGATTCGCAGTTCCTGTGTTTTCTACTGCCGGTGTCCCGGTTTGTGGTGTATTATCTGTAGCTCCCGGCGCAGTGAACCGCTCTCCATTGGCATTCATGGACCTCTGCATTTGTAACTGCATGCGCATCATCTCTGGATTGAAGAGCATTCTACGCATCTCGGGATTTCTAATCATATCTGCTAGCATTGGGTTTCCGCGAATCTAGGGTATCCTTTAGTCATGTTGTGCCGTACGTTTGTCTGAAGACATACCATAGGGTTTTGTGTCATCATCTCGATGACTGCCGGGTTGTTCATTGCTTCGTTCATCTGCGAGAGAAACATGGGGTTGTCCATCATCTGAAGAAGAGCGTCTGGATCGGGTTGTCCCAACTGCGGACTATTAGCACCATAACCTTCTCGTGTTACAGAGGTTCCCAACTTACACCTCCATCCGGACCGAATGAGTCCATTCCAGGCAGACCGTGGAAGCCTGCGTAACGCGCACCTGTCAAGCCCGCGAGTGGGCTATTGCCTGTTCCCGCGGCTATGTTGGTCGGGACTTGAGGAGTGGCAGCGCCGCTTCCAGATGCGCTCCCGGTGCCTTGCGAGGCAGGGTTCTGACGGGCATTACTTGCCGCTCCCTTCACCAAGTGGACGGTATGGCCATCTTTGATCTTGACGCTAGCAAGTGTATCTGGATCCTTGAGGACACGGCCAGAGTATATCAGGCGCTGGCGATCAGCGGGTATGTCTGCATACTCGGACGTGGCCAGCTTCGCTTTGAGATCGGCAACCGTAGAAGTGGAGGGAACTGTTACGACGAGCTTGAGGTCGTTGGCGGACTTGATGTTAAAGGTGAGCTGTGTCTCCTCGGCGGCGGAGGTGGCGGCGTCGTCGGCCATGGCGGACGAGTTTCTGCGGGGCAGTGAGGGTGAGAGAAGACTCTAATCTGAGCAGTTTTGAGGTATTGTTCGGGTTCGTGACTATCGAAAGAGTCTCTATGAGATGTGCGGTAAAGGTGTTTTGTTACGAGGAAGAAAGGGATGTTGAAACAGCGTGCGGCGCCAACGTGGAAGGTCACAGAAGACAGAAGGCGCGGAACCGAAAGTGTCAAGCAACGCAGCATCGTCATTAGCGTGGAGAGGTCCGCTGGGATGAAATGCGCCCGTGCACCTGCATGCCCGCCTGGGCAGAATCTCTTTGTCTTAGTAAGCGCGAGGCTGTCCGCTACGGAGTGGGGAAAAATGGGGGTTGTAGTCCGTGGACATGCAGCTTGCGTGCTGGAGATCAGCGCAAGCACCCATGGGCCGAGGCTAAGTGGAAGGGGAGCTTGTACTCGCGAGGTAAACTTCCACGGCTCGTTGTAGTCATGGTCCCTTTAACTCCCCAAGGTCGACTCAACCTCTCTTCTCCTTCGACCTTAGATAGATAACACTTGCTCTACAATCTCATCTTATCACAATTTCTGTTCCCTATCCTCCCTTGCACTATACCAGTCCAACTTGTCGAATACTAGCGCAAGATGAAGGGCATACAGATCAAAGAATATGTCAAGGTAACTAGTCGATTCCCATGCGTCAAGAATTCGAAGCTGATCTTCCTTCCAGGGCCCCGAGGATCTCAAGGTCATCGATCTGCCGACGCCCGAACCAAAACCAGACGAGTATCTCATTGCCATCCACGCCTCCGCCACGAACTTCTTCGATCTGTTGCAAATCCGCGGCAAGTACCAACACCAGCCCGCATTCCCATGGGTTGCCGGCTCTGAATTCTCCGGTGTGGTTGTAAAATCGCCAAGTGCTTTGCCCGGTGGACGCACCCCTAAGTACAGAGTTGGTGATAAAGTGTTCGGCGCAAGCCAAGGCGGTTATGCCACGCATATCGCCTGCGCTGAGGACAAGTTAAGGCCGATGCCTTCTGGTTGGAGCTTTGCTGATGCGGCCGGCGTGTTTGTCACTGGACCCACAAGCTATGCAGCATTGGTCGTTCGAGCCGGTATAAAGAAAGGCAAGATTCGCGGCTATCAAAATTTTGAGGCTTTGGCTAACGCGGACTTATAGGGGATTATGTTCTAGTCCATGCTGCTGCTGGCGGCGTAGGTTTGGCAGCGGTTCAGATCGCAAAAGCGTACGGAGCTACTGTCATTGCTACTGCTGGCACCAAACACAAACAAGATGTCGCCCGCGCCTTTGGTGCAGACTTCGCGATCGATTACCGGAAGAGTGACTGGCCTGAGCAGGTGAAGAAACTCACTCCCAAGGGCCGCGGGGTCGACATTGTCTACGATCCCGTGGGGCTGATTGCGCAATCTATGAAATGCACCGCCTGGAACGGCCGATTGCTTGTAATTGGTTTTGCTGCTGGAGATATTGAAAAGATGGCGACAAACCGTATCTTGCTAAAGAATGTAAGCGTGGTAGGACTTCATTGGGGTGCATACGCTATCAATGAGCCTGAGATGATAGAGCCAGTGTGGGAAGGTCTATTCAAGCTCATGGAGGCTGGTAAATACCGAGGCACTGCCTTCACAGACACGGAGTATGTTGGATTAGAAAGTGTCCCAGCAGCTTTGAAGGCACTGGGTGGGAGGGACAGCTGGGGAAAGGTGGTCGTCAAGGTGCCTCAAGAGTCCCAAAGTAAGATTTAAAAATATACGGTCCTCTTCTTACATCATGATATACAATCGAAGGAATGACTCGAGGATTTGCAATTTCTCTATGCCCGTGTCAAAATCCTGCCCTCATTTCGCAATCTGTGAACTCATGATGGAGATGGAGGACGTTGCGCTAAGCCCCAAAGCAGATTGGCGCACGAAGGCTTGGCGCGCTTCTTTCAAAGAAGTCGCGAACGTCGGCCTGCAGCTTCGTCAACAACCTCACCCTCCTCTCTCACCTCCTAGGGCCACCATATGGTTTCAACCGTATTCCTCATTCAACACAGTGCTCTGAAGTGATCGCTGCCGACAGTGCAACGGATCCTCCGCCGCACTCCGACTGTGCCTACCCGTCGCGGCCGCCACCTCTCCCGACTGTTTCTCTCCCGGCGCCACTTTCTTTGTCGCTCCGCAAGCTCTTTCTTCGGCAATCTTACTAGAGTAGAGCAGGCTCTGTGATACCTCGCTAGATTTGCGCTACAAGAATCTCTCGATAACCAGCTGCGCAGCATCCGGTTCGTAACATCAAGTATCTACCTCCGTCTACGCGCGACACAAAGTGAACTCGACGATCGCAATCATGGCGGACGAATACTACGATAACATATGGAAGGGGAGGAGGAGTATTACGAGGAAGAGGATGATACTATCATCACAGCTGAAGATTGCTGGACCGTAATCACATCTTTCTTTGATACCAAGGGCTTGGTCTCGCAGCAGCTTGATTCCTATGATGAGTTCACACGGAACACAATCCAAGATATCGTGAGGGAGAATGGAACAGTCATTCTAGAGCAGCAAGGTCCTTTCGCCGACTATGAGTATTCGGATGACCCCGTGCTCAAGCGGCGCTATGAGATCAAATTCGGTCGAGTCTTTCTGGCACGGCCCACTCATACCGAGGGCGACGGCACGACACAACAGTTATATCCCCACGAAGCTCGGTTGCGGAATCTGACTTACTCCGGGGCGATGATGGCCGACATTGAGAACCGTATCGTAATTGCGAGGGAGACAACAGTGATCGAGGAGGGCGATGAGGATGTAGATGCCAACACTGGTGCTGCTACTAGGGTTGTATGGCAACCAGAGCGCGAGGATCACCGTGACGAAGGTGACGAAGCTCCCAAGGTTTTCATTGGGAAGCTGCCAGTCATGCTTCGGTCCGAGCTTTGCCATCTCCGTAGTCAGACAGATGAAAACCTCTTCGGCTTGAATGAGTGTCCCTACGATCAAGGAGGGTACTTCATCATTAACGGTAGCGAAAAGGTTTTGATCGCGCAAGAGCGAAGTGCTGCGAATATTGTCCAGGTGTTCCGAAAGAAGCAAGGACCGATTCCCTGGACGGCTGAAATTCGAAGCGCTGTCGAGAAAGGCACACGACTCATCTCATCGTTCAACATCAAGTGGGCGGATAACTCACTCATCCAGAAGCGGACACCTGGACCTTTCGCGTATGCTATCCTGCCCTACATCAAGTCAGATGTCCCCATGGCCGTTGTCTTCCGTGCCCTCGGTATTGTTTCCGACGAGGACATCCTGAATCACATCGTTTACGATCGTAACGATACGCAAATGCTTGAGCTACTCAAACCCAGCATTGAGGAAGGCATGATGATCCAGGATCGTGAAAATGCACTAGATTGGATCGCCCGACGTGGCAATAATACTGGAACCAAGGATAGGCGTCTCAAATTTGCACGAGATGTCATGCAGCGAGAATTCCTCCCACATATCTCTCAGCGAGAGGGCCAGGACACGAGGAAGGCCTTCTTTTTTGGATACATGCTCCATCGCCTGCTGCAATGCGTTCTCGGTCGCCGAGATGAGGATGACCGTGATCATTTCGGCAAGAAGCGTCTTGATCTTGCTGGCCCCCTCATTGCGAACCTTTTCCGTATCTTGTTCCTCAAGTTGACTAAAGATGTGTTTAAATACTTGCAGAAATGCGTGGAGAGTAATCAAGATTTCAACGTCCAGATGGCGGTAAAAGCCAGTGTCATCACCAATGGACTCAAGTACTCGCTGGCGACGGGAAACTGGGGTGATCAGAAGAAGGCGGCTTCCGCGAAGGCAGGTGTGTCGCAGGTGTTGAATCGTTACACCTACGCCTCGACCTTGTCCCATCTCCGCCGCACAAACACTCCAATTGGTCGAGATGGCAAGCTTGCCAAGCCTCGACAACTGCACAACACCCATTGGGGCTTGGTGTGTCCTGCAGAGACTCCAGAAGGACAAGCTTGCGGTTTGGTCAAGAACTTGTCTCTCATGTGTTACGTTAGTGTAGGAAGTGAGAGCACACCGATCACAGATTTCATGAGTCAGCGGAATATGGATTTACTCGAAGAGTATGATCCTATGGTAAACCCTACAGCTACCAAAGTTTTCGTGAACGGCGTCTGGGTCGGTGTACATTCACAACCTGCCCAACTCGTGTCCGTAGTTCAAGAGCTTCGCCGGAACGGAACGTTGTCCTACGAAATGAGTCTTATCCGAGACATACGAGACCGGGAATTCAAGATCTTCACTGATGCAGGGCGAGTGATGAGGCCCCTGTTCGTGGTAGAAACGGACTATAGGAAGCCCAATCGTGGAAGCCTTGCGCTCAATAAGAGCCACGTCATGAAGCTTCTCGAGGATAAAGAAGTCGATACAACAGGTTACAATGACGAAGACGCGGCGGCCATGAAATTTGGATGGCGAGGCCTAATTCAGAACGGTGTGGTGGAGTACCTCGATGCCGAAGAAGAAGAAACCGCTATGATAATCATGACACCAGAGGATTTGGACGAGCACCGAGATCTCATGCAAGGAATTGCTGCACCTGACGGTGCTCGAGCTGATCGCTATAAGCGTATTAAACCCAAACCCAACCCGTCTGTGAAGACATACACACATTGCGAGATTCACCCTAGTATGATTCTAGGAATCTGCGCCAGTATCATTCCATTCCCCGACCACAACCAGTCCCCTCGTAACACATACCAATCGGCCATGGGGAAACAGGCTATGGGCGTTGCTCTTACCAATTACGCCTTGCGTATGGAGACGATGATGAATGTCCTCTATTACCCCCAGAAACCTTTAGCTACCACTCGTTCCATGGAGTATCTTAAATTCCGAGAACTCCCTGCTGGTCAAAACGCGATCGTAGCCATTGCCTGTTATTCAGGATATAATCAGGAAGACTCCGTCATTATGAATCAGAGCAGTATCGATAGGGGCTTGTTCAGAAGTCTGTTCTACCGTGCATACACTGAACAGGAGAAACGAATTGGTGTGAACGTTCTTGAGCAATTTGAGAAACCCACCCGAGGCGACACGCTCCGGATGAAAGGTGGCACCTATGACAAACTAGATGACGATGGTGTTGTCGCCCCAGGTGTCCGTGTATCTGGAGACGATATTATTATCGGAAAGACCGCGCCAATTGCAACAGATGCCAAAGAGCTTGGCCAAAAGACCTCTCTACACACCAAACGTGATGTGTCGACACCTCTCCGAAGCACTGAAAACGGTATTGTGGATCAAGTTCTTTTCACTACCAACACGGAAGGTCTTCGCTTTGTCAAGGTACGCACAAGAACCACCAAGGTGCCACAAATCGGTGATAAGTTCGCTTCTCGTCACGGTCAGAAGGGTACCATTGGTATCACCTATCGACACGAAGATATGCCTTTCACGAGAGAAGGACTCACGCCCGATATCATCATCAATCCACACGCCATTCCGTCTCGTATGACAATTGCCCATTTAGTCGAATGTCTCCTCTCGAAGGTCGGGTCTCTTAAGGGTGCCGAAGGTGACGCCACGCCTTTCACAGACGTTACTGTCGAATCTGTCTCTAAGCTTCTCGCCGAGCACGGTTATCAACAACGTGGTCTCGAGGTTATGTATCACGGCCATACTGGCAAGAAGATGCGCGCTCAGGTTTTCCTAGGACCAACATACTACCAGCGTCTCCGCCATATGGTCGACGACAAGATTCACGCTCGTGCTCGTGGTCCGCTCCAAATCTTGACCCGTCAGCCTGTTGAGGGTCGTGCTCGTGATGGAGGTCTTCGCTTCGGAGAGATGGAACGTGATTGCATGATTGCACATGGAGCTGCAGCATTCTTGAAGGAGAGGTTGTTTGAGGTTTCAGATGCCTACCGGGTGCACGTCTGCGAGATCTGCGGCTTGATGACACCTATTGCGTACGTATATACCCGATGAATCATCCAATTTCGAGAATATCGCTAATATTTCTTTAGGCAAATGAAGAAGGGCAACTACGAATGCCGCCCTTGCCATAACAAGACTAAGATCTCGCAAATTCAGATCCCTTATGCCGCTAAACTTCTCTTCCAAGAGTTGCTTAGCATGAACATTGCAACACGCATGTTTACAACGCGTACGGGCATCAGTTTGCGAGACTAAAGCTTCTTCTACATGTGTGATAGCGGTCTACTAAGTTAGTCTAGGAAACGTAGCAGTAGAACCCCCCGAAAATCCCAAGTACGCGGATCTATTTGCGCACTTTGAGTCTGCGAGCATCGCAAGATCCTCAAAGGTAGCTCGGATGGAGGAATAGCGAAGAGGGCTTAGGAGGAAGGATTGAACTTGATTTGCATTGCCAGGGCGTTTTGGGAGCCAAAGGAACAGAATGGAACAACCTTGTGGAGTTTTCCTTCTGTGCGAATTGTTTTTGTCCATGTGGGGCAAGGTACAAAGCGGTCTGGATATCGATTTGAGGGAGCAAGCTCTTGGTGATTATGATGGAGAATTTGGAACATGCGCCATGAGCTCTATTGGTAGCCTTGTAACATAAAAACACAATAATGAGCGGCATGCGATATTCTAGATTTTCGTAAGGATATATAATGTGTGATTGTATATCTCTACCAATGTCATCAATTTCATTCAACTCCTTATCGTTGGTGCCAATACTTTACAAGTGCGATGTATCTTCACCCACGCACCCTCCGTCCCCCTCGCAGTTCATCCCCCATTTTAGCACTAACCGCCACCCCTCTCGCCTGCGCATAATCCACCGCATCGCGACTTGTAATTTTCTGACAGTAATCTACCGTCAGCGTTTTCAACGGTAGTTTATCAACCAGCAATTTAATCGCTGCACCCGTGATCATCGTCTTGCTCAAGTTCACGGTGCTCGCCTTCAGGCCATGTTCCACAAGGTTTTCCACCTGGTCGTCGCCTAAGTCTGCAATTCCCGTAAGTTCCAGCGTATGAAGCGCGGGAGTTATGAGGCGGGATGAGGTATTGGGATGGGTTAGGAGTTTGAAGCCTGGGAAGTATTCGTCATATGGAATATCACGTAAATGCAGGGATTGTAATGGGGTGGGATTTTCGATAGCTATGGTAGTTTCGCCGAGGTTGGTTGGTTGGAGGTCGAGGAAGGTTTTGAAGAATTCGGGTGTGGGGTTGTTTAAGCCGACGAGTGATAGGTGGGTTAGATAAGGTAGTGAGCTGTGGAATGCGTTACCCCATGAATGAATGCTGCTGGAGGAGTTGAGGGTGAGGTGGGTTAGGGTGGGAGGAAGACTGGGGAAGGTGTCGACCAGGACGTTATCTAGTACTAGATGGGTGAGTTCGGTCTTGTCGAATTCGACGTTTCCCAATCCGCGGTCATTCCAACCAGATAGGGTTAGCTGCTTGAGTGCAGGTGTCTGGAGAAGTAAGGCGTCGATGCGAAGCTCGACCATCCAGTTGTAGGAGCCGTTGAGTGTCAGAATGCGCAGGTTGGGATGCGGGGTTGCCCATGCCGGCGAGACGGTGAGGCTTCCGATGGAGAAGAATTCGGCATGTTCGAGCGTCGGACGGCGGTGTAAAACTTGAGTGACTGCATCGAGAGAGATTTCGTTGTGCAATATTAGTTTCTTGAGATTCTTAGCCTCGTTGGCCATGTGGATTATGCTCTCGCCCATTACGGGAGCACTAATGATTTCGATAGAAGTGAGCTGTTTGCAAGCGCTGGCAAGATTGCGCATTATGTCGATGTGCTTGAATCGGTGGTATTTTACACTGGTGACGGCGACTTGGGCACGCTTCACGGCTTCGCGGATAAAAGCACGGCTGACTTCTTTGCGAGCGAGGGAGAAATCAAGTTGTGTCCAAAGGCTTGGCCGTCTTGTGAGATAATCTTTCCAGCCCTTAGAAACTTGAAGACACCGAACCATATTCTTGAAGTTGAGATAGGAGATGACCATGTCAATGAGCTCGGCGGGTAAAACAACAAACGGATCAACTGCTGTGGGTGGGGATAGTTTTCTTGTGAGTTGATCGTGGAGTTGTTGGAGCAACTTCGACATATTAGTTATCCGTCCATAATTTGCAATTGCATGAGGGTTGATGGGCTCACACTAACCATGAAGTGCTTATTCGTTGAAGTAACATTCTTTTTGCCATACTGGTAAATGTCGAGAGCTTTCTCTGGCTTTCCTATCTTTTGTAATATGTCTGCGGTTCGTAGGTACCCCTGCTTTTGGTTAGAAGTTGTTCAACGGATTGAAGACAAATTATTACTTTCACATCGGTTTTGAACCCCTTGATCATCTCACGACTATCCTTAAGCGCAGCATTAAGATCTCCGAGCTTTTCATGGGTTGCAGCGCGTTGATCAAGTAGTGTAAGAGAAAGAGGGCTATCCACATTGATAGCGAGCGAGAAGGCTTTCTTGGCTTTTTCGTACTCTTTCTGTTTGTAGTACTGACAACCAAGCTCCTGGTATTCATCGCGGGACATGGTTAGTGGCGGCATCTTGTTCGCTTACGTAGCTCCTTCACTATAGATATCGAGCCGTTGCAATGTTGAAAGTGGAAGAGTGAGCAGACGCGTTGACGTCGCGGAAGAGAGCTTGGCATGCAGCCGCGCAACCACGTGTGACACCAATCGATGGTCCGTGCTAGTTCAGGGTCCACGGCACGGTTAACTTGCCGAATGACATTACAATTGTATGCTCCCCAGCGCCCCCTTCTCGTTTCCCTCCTCTCATCCCTCACGCTTTCTAACCATTCTGAGTCTTTTCAGCCACAACCTTGGAACTTTCGTGATCTATTGAATCTCGGCCCGCCCCACATGTGATCGCAATTGGCCGAGAGATAACCCCATCTTGACTTCAAAGAACAACACTGCCTTCAAAGCCCCTCTGTACACACGAATTTCGCGTCTTGAGACACAGCTGTGCTTTTCAAGAAGATGATCATTTTTCACAAGACGCTGTAACTGCACCTAATGCAACATGGCCCTGTACTCGTCTACAGTCGATGTTCGTTCTTCACAAGCATCGTGACATTCTCATAGCCTCGGTGATTGTCCCTTTTCCGCCACGAAAGTTCGCATGCATCTCTTGGCGCTTTCTTATTTGGTTCAAGTCCGTTATCTGCAGATTCAGGAACAGTCCCTTCTGTAAGACACTCGCCTCCGCTTTCCCCCTTTGAATTATTGACTCGGGAACTCTTCGGCTTGTGGCCGTCTTAGGGCTGTTGCGAGTTTGAATGCCCTGCATTTCGATGCGCAAGATACTGTCACGGGTATTTTCTCCCTGTTGCTATAAGCCGAACAGGCGAGTTATGGCTAGGATCACGTCTCAGCCAAGTCCAGATACACTATTGTTTATGGTGTTTATTCCCTCTTCGACCCCTGGTATCCGTCTACCTCAGGTATATGTGCCTGGCTAGAGTCGAAATAGCCGTTGAACCCACTAAGTCTAGTTGGCTTTATTCTCCTTCGGGCTTTTATCACACGCATGAACACGACAGGGCAATACGAGGCCACTATGTATTCATGAAACAAGGTTCAAGGCACATCGTACCTGTGCCCGAAGACTATGTCAGTCGCCGCAGGAATGTGTACAAAACGAGGAAGCATGTCCCCTTCAACTGAACATCCCATCCTGGGTCTCAATCTTCAGTCATTCTTTTCTGATCTTTGTATCGTCCATTCATTCATTCATTCATTCATTCATAAGACGTAATCTTAAAGCTTTTGACCATGTCGTTGAAACGCATTCTTTATTCTATTCCATTCTTTCTGACAAGTGTGCTTTCAATCGACCTTGCTCCCATCCACAGCCTGGAAGACATCACTGGATTACATACAGCTTCGAAGCGGGCGGCAAACTACACTGAAGATTTGAATCTCCAAAATGTCGAGTCTTTCTTTTGGGGTGCCCCAGGTATGTATGTTCTATCACCCACTGTCTAGCACTTACTCATATGTCCCATTAGCTGGAGACAACCTCGTCTACGCAAATTTGACCGTCTACTTCCCCGAACGATATGAACAAATCATTGCTATGGAACGGTTCGCAGGCAAACTCAAATCTGTCAACTGCGCAGAAGATATGGTTCTTGAATTTGTCGACAAGGCTGCCTTCGATTATGCCCGGAGCGTTTGGAATTGGGTTAATCAGGAAACCAACAACACCTTCATCATGGTTACAAATTATGAGGGATGCGCTGATGACATGGAACGATTACCTTTCGAAGTCCATAATATCGCCTACGACCACGACGCGAACACTGCCTACCTTGCTGCTGACTTGAAAAATTGGCAAGAGGTCTCACATTCATACACGCTCCACATTGGACATGTACCCTTAACTCCAGTTCACCGAATGATGATGGAAAGAGGCGTCATGCCTAGGTCAACGGACTTCGCCATGAACTTAGCAAGTTCGTTCAATAGGAACCTTTTCACGAGGAACATCGGAGGCTGGACCACCAGTGTCGATGCCAGTTTCCAGACCACTGGAACGCTGAATGTAGACTTTGATCTTGATGTAGATTGGTAAGTCATGCGTGGGATGTAATTTGAGACATCTGCTGATTTTGCAATGACTTCCAGGTTTAATATCAAGTCTGCTGGCATGAAGATTAACCCAGAGAGTATTTCTGCTTCGCTTCAACTGGCCCTATCTCAAACCGGTATATTATCGAACCCTTACAACTGGAGAAGTACAGTCATTTCCGTTCCAGTTGAGGGAATATCAATCGCAGGTATAATCAAGCTTGGTGCATTCCTCGATGTTGATATTGGATTCACAATGGAGGAGTGGACTGGTGCGGCACATGCGGACATTGGTGCTAGGTGAGTCACACCTTTTCCGTGTTGATCCGAAATGTACGCTAATGCCACTGCCATTTAAAGAGTTGAAATATCGGATGACGCTATTGTGCAGGTCGATCTCGTCAACTCTCAGAACAACAAGTTCTCTGGATGGACACCAAAATTCTCCGTCATTCCTCCAACACTGAGCGCAAGGGTCGATGGTTCAGCTCAAGCTTTCGCTGAACCTAATATCAAACTCGAAGCCTCTGCACTTGGTAAGTCGTCGTCACTGATTATGTCTATCAAGCATCCCTAATTCAAAATAGGACTCGGATTCAACGTAGGCCTAGGCATGAGACTGCCATACATTCAAGCCGATTTTGCAGCTCTATACGATTCTACCGGTGGTGTATGCGCTTCTGAGAATACCTTTGGTGTGGACTTCAAGTCCAAAATTGGCGTCGATATTGGCGCTCAGGCTGCTTTCACAGGCAATGAGGCCAACCCCTTCTGGCGACAGCAAATATATGTAAGCAATAACGTAATATACACTTTTCTCCTCTGACAATGATTTGCAGGCACATGAGTGGCCCCTTTATAATACCTGCCTGGCGTTTGGTGCAAGCGGCGCCAGCCAAGGAGAGGTAGCTGCATTGAACGCAAAAATGAGGGTTGCAACAACACAATCAACACCAACAATCGCAAACGACCTGGAAGAAGACCTGAGCAATTCTACTGCCCCAACCAATGTGGGCGGCACGAACAAGAACACTACCGCTTCAATTTCCGCAACTGTTCCAACATCTTCGACCGGAATCTCCATTCCAACTTCTTTCGCGATCTATTCGGTATCATTGACTAAGAATGCCACTGCCACTGCCACTATCGCTTCCTCTTCCTCTACGCCAGCAGTGCCCACCAAGAGCTCAGCGTCTCTCCTCTATGCTCCAACTCCAAGCACAGCCACAAAGACATGGACTTCGATTTACTATGAAACAAAACCAGAACCTACTCCAGCAAAGTCTAGCCCAATTACTTACAATCTTCGCCCTAGTTCGGGAGCACAGAACTCATCTTCAACCGTATATTCAAGTGTTCCGGTCCTAAATTCCATTGCAAAAGAATACGAAACAAACCCGAGACCATCAACGAATATCTCATCCTCAGCTGCTTATACGACTAGAACAGCACCAACATCTACTCCTGTAGTGTCTATTCAGACACCTTGCAGCACCCTCATTACGAGGGCATCTACCTCGACACCGGTTCCGGCATATTCAGCTATGATCTACTGATATCCCAACTCGAATCTCTTATTCGAGACCAATCGTGCGAGAGGCATCATTCCATCTCTTGATAGTGAGCCCAGCCACCTACGACTTTCATCATTGTTCCCTTCTATTTCTTATGTCCTTCCAATACCCCAACACCGACTCTATCAGAGTGACCTACCCTCTGAAATTCCTTAGCATATGTATAGCCCACCCACTCACCCCAAGAGGCGGTGATGGTGAACAATGACGTAGTTTTTCTTATTGTATAATGTATATTTTACCAGACCGATATTTTCTCTCACTTCTCCTTTACTAATTGTGCGCAATTTTCACTTCCTGCATGCCGGAGCTTTCAACCCCAGGATTTCTTTCGATCTCCTCTATAAAGCCGCCTTTACGATTTACCACCCGTATATCTTCCTTCCAACTCTACCTAAGAAGTACTTGCGACCTTCAGCTAAGAATCGATTTCCAATACTCCGGTTAGAATTCGCTATTGATCCTCCCCTTATATGCCGTCTTCAGCCATCCCCCTAGAAATTGCGATAAACCAAAACATCGCGCTCAACCTGAAAACTCCATAAGAAATCTCGGCGGTACAAAAGAACATGGATAATCAAGCTCCCTCTGATGAGGCCTTCAACGCCAACCCTGAACCTACCAAACCACGTCCTCGCAAGGACTTCGAAACACTGAGTAAGATTCCAGATCGGGCCTTCAAGAAACTACTTGTCTCTCACCTTAACTTTGAGATCAACGAAGACAAAGACTGTCGTATTTTGACGCGTACAAAGGGCGCATCACACCTCTGTGTCATCCTCTCGATCACGCTTTGCGGCGACTTTGTGATCAAAGTTCCAGCGAGAGCATCAACATGGCGAAAAGAAGATGCATGGAATCTGCGGTCAGAAGTGGGGACAATGAAATTTGTGCGCAAAGAAACTTCAATTCCAGTCCCACGCGTGTATGCATGGGATGACAGGAACAACAACGTGATCCAAGCCCCATACATCATCATGGAATTCATCGACAACCCCGGCGCCCACACTCTATGGTTCCCCACTCGAAAAGGCGGCCTCGGTTTCACGTACAAGGGCTGCAACGAACCCAGTCCCGCTCTCGAAGCCAAGCGCCAAACATTCCTGAAGTCTTTAGCATCTCTCATGGCCCAACTCTCCGCCATCGAATTTCACAAGATCGGCTATTTGAACTTCGACGACCCCAAAGCTAGACCCCGAGTTACCCATTACTACGAAGACAAGGACGACGTACCCACCCGCGTCCCCGCCTTCTCCACCTCGAAAAAGTACTGGACACACATCGCCCAATACTTGCACAGCAACCTCATGCGATCTGGTAAATCTTACGACCTACATCGCTCCTACAACACAGGCATGTTACTCTTCCTGACGCAAATCTTCGCCACACCGCCCCTCGACACCTCCAAAGCCCATCCCTTCACCTACACCGAAACCTTCACCCTCACACACACGGATCTCAATCTCCAAAACATCCTCGTAGACGCCTCAACCGGCGCCATCGCCGGCATCATAGACTGGGACCGCTGCGGCACGAAGCCCCGTCCCATTGGCCCCACGTCGGTGCCCCTGTTCCTGCAAGAAGATTGGCTGTACTGGGTGGACTGGGACTACTTCCAGAGCAAGCCGCGGCTGGAATATTACCGGAACTGCTATGCGAAGTACATGATGGAGGCCACGTGGTCGGAGAAGAACGGAGTCGGCGATGGGATCTTGACGCTGAAGAGCGCCATCTATCATGCGGCGTTGGAGGCGTTGGCGGGGCACACGCCGTGGGAGTTTGCGGAGCTGTTTGCGGCGGAGATGCCGGTGCGGTTATGGAAAAAGAACGATCAGAGGTATTTTGAGGTGATTGGAAATGATCGGGAGGGGGAGCTGGTGCAGAGGTTGAGGGAACAGGTCAGGTTGGTCTTGGAGCCGGTTCCGATGGAAGAGGTGTTGAAGGCGGTTACTGAAGGGCCTCCTTCTTAGGCGGACATGAAACGGTTTAGGTGCAGAGATGGCGATGCTCGGGTTGCAAATACCGGTGCTCTTTCTGGGGTGAGGTGGGGTGGGCCAGGTGAGGAAATCATAATGGTTATGCTGGTGCTCGATGGCAGCACTGGCGTTTTCGTCTGCAATTAGAAGGCGGATGGAATAGGACATATATTATAAGAGAGACTACACATTCTGTGAACATGTACATCTCGTGCGTTGATTAGTTAACCCCTGGTACTACTCCAGACGCCTCAGCATCCCCCATGACCTTAGACTCAAGATGCTAGGGAGATGTTGTCAGCTGCCAAAGTAGTTACGTGTCTCTACCGTTTGACTATCCCGAGGTCTCGACATGTCAGTGACTGTGAATGGATCTCGAGATACACTACGCCTTCTTATAATCTCACTGTTGTTCTTCGTACTTGATCAAAAGTCACTGATCAAGTCCATTCATTGCCGAGGCCGACTTACGTCAAACGCCCAACGAACTACATAGTCACGATGCTCAAAATACACTATCAGAAAAGAGTACAGATCAAAATTTTTTTCTCGTTCTCATTCTCAATCTCCTACTCTCACACACACGAGATCTTTGAGTTCCGACCCATGCCATTCCCGTTCCCATGTTGATTTTTCTGCAAATTAAACTATCGTACAAGAAGAGTGAAAAGAAAAGTGGACCCAGTCAATGATACAGCTGGCAGTCGAGCATTCGGTATGGTATTACAAAAGAAAAAACCTCTAAAGTCCGGATCCGTATCTCCAGCCCTGACAGTGAAGACTTTGTCGACAGGCAAGGGAATTCGTGATGTTCTGATAGTACAAAGAAAGAAAATGAATAGTGGTTGTCTGTAAACGGAAATTCGAGTCAAGGATGCTAGCCTAGCCATAGGTCTTGATGGATTGAGAATCCGAAATAAAGCTTGAAGAGTGAAACCTCGTCGAAAGACCAGGAGAAACTCTGGATTTGTAGGCACGACTGACAAAATAAGTAGAGTGCGGACTTTCCACAGCTGTCAGACTAAACAAAATCACTAGCGGGAAATCTTGCAGTAAGTCTGCAGGAAATCCCTGTCTACTCATAGTGAGAAAGGAAATCAGGTATACTGATTATAAGCATTGCAAAAATCTTCGGCGACGTTGCGAGCTCGAACGGCGAGGCACAAGGATGCAATACGTCCATCGTCCGGCATGGCCGCAATGACCTGCTTGCCTGATGTACCGGCAACCTTGGCTGCTATATCGGGCAAGATGTTGTAATTGAGAGGGGTGGCACCGCTAGCAATGCGCATTCGGACAACAGCACGTTGGGTGTCCTTAGACAAAAGGATCCAAACTGGGCCTCGGGCGACAGTGGCCCATTGCTTTTCGGCATCCTGTTTCTTGGCGATAGCGACATCGGTGTGAAAGAGAACATCATATTCAGCTTTCTCGTCTTCTGTTAGGTCTGCAAGATCCAGTTGCGGTCCCTTGTTTCCCTCGTCTTCATCATTATCGGCGGTAGATCCTTGTTCAGTGGTATCAGACACTGGGGTAGTGGCACGCGAAGAAAGGGCGGACGATCCAGCCGAACCAAATGCAGGAGTGTTAAGACCCTTGAATAGCGAAGGTTTAGGCGTAGAGTCAGCGGCAGGCGAGGGCGATGCCTGTTGGAAATTGAACGTTGGAGTTGGAGCTGTCGCGTTGGGGCCTGGAGTACCAAACTTCAGCGGGGTGCCGAACTTATAAGTCTGGTCACCAGCAAAACCCTGAGTCTTTGGTGGGGCGGTATTGGCAGGATTGCCAAAGTCGAACGGTTTGAAGACACTTCCGGAAGACTGTCCAATTCCAGAGAAACTTGGTGTCAAAGGGGCAGTAAGTCGGTTTTTGATGTCTGCATCGGTAACCTTAGAGCCGTCTGCGTGGGTCATACGAGCCAGAAGACTTGGTGTCGGGGTGTTTGAACCAGACGCTGGCTTCTTCCTTCGCATGGACTCTTCGAGCGTTTCAGAGTCGGATTCGGATGTAGATTGCTTCCGTTTCGGAGCGACGTGAAGTGTATTAGGCGACTTGTGGCCTTGAGACTCGTCTTCATCGTGGTCTTCCTCGGACGACCCTTCCTGACCGTTGGACGAAGGGCCAGATGACAGATGGCCAAATGGATTCGATGCAGGCGATGGGGCAGCATTGAGAGACTCAAACACGGAAGGCGCAGGGCTGGCAACTCTAGAGCCAAAGGGGCTGGAAGCACCAGGTGCAGCACTCGAGAAGGAGAATGGTGATTTTGACGAAGCAGCGGACGTGTCGGCAGAAGGCTTGTTGAACATGAATGAAGGGGTCGCAGCAGCACTAGCCGATGTTGCGAACAATGACTTGGATGTGTCTGCAGATACTTCGGTAGATGGTTTTGCTGCAAAGAGGGACGAAGCACCGCTAAAATTGGTTGACGGAGCGAAGGCGGTCTTTGGCACAGAGGAAGTGCCTGTCGAAGGGGTTGGTGCCAGGCCAAACAGGGATGGAGCAGGAGACGTGATTGGCTTATCCGACGATACATTTGTCGACGGTTTGAAACCAGATGTGGACGAAGTCTTCGTGCCAAACGGAGTGCTGGAAGGAGCAAATGGACTCTTCGTAGAGGTGGCAACAGCACCGGACGAGGGCTTGAAACCTGAAAAGGCCTGAGCCTCCTGCTTCTCTTTCGCAAGACGGGCGGCTTCCTTCTCGTCATACTCTCGAGACCATTCCTCAGCATCATCATCAGAATCTAGATCTTCCTCCATGGCCTTCTTCTTGCGCTCGGCTGCAAGCTCCTCAACTGACTTTGCGGCCTTGGCAAACTGGCTCATAAAATTATTGCTGGATGGAGCAGTGGCGACAGTGGGCTGGAATCCAGACTGGGACACTGAGGTAGAAAAGGAGCTACCGAACCCGGTTGTTTTGTTATCGTGTTTTAGGGTGTCATTCTTGGTAGCAGTGTTGCCAAAGGGTGTTACATTGAAAGGGCTGTTCTGAGAAGGAGTAGCAGGCACGGCGCTGCCAGATGCGTTGTCGCTCGCAGGCTTGAAACTGTTGCCAAAGGGATTGGATGCTTGGGGCTGGGCATTGGTGGGGGTATTTGAGGCAGCACCGGTCGTCTTGAATGTGCTGCCGAACATATTTGTCGATGCTTGAGGTTGGGCATTTGCAGTTGGTGCTGCTTGAGGCGTTTGACTGAAAAAACTAAATCCAGAGGAAGTAGCGGTGTCCGCAGCACGAGGTTTCTTAGGTGTGGTGCTCTCATCCTGGGCAGATGTACTGTTGTCAGTCTTGCTCTTGGTGAATATACTGGACTCTTGACTTGTGACTCCCTTCGCAGCGGCTCGTTCCTTCTTGAGGGCAGTGATCTGGTTCACCAATTCAGTCGTCTGCTTCGCTTGCCAGTTTAGCAATGGGGCCCAGTCAGCGTGGCCGGGAAGGGTGGTGACATGTTCCTTGAAGATTTCGTTGATGAAAGAGAGCCTCTGATAGAGCTCCACTATACGCACGGCCGTGTCGGTGACGGTCGAGTTTTGTGTATCAGTCTGCGCGGCAAACGCCTTCAGCTGCTGCTGCGGTGGACGTTCCGTCGTGAATTTCGGCATTGTTGAGGCTGGAGTGTGCAGCTCTGCCTTCTGAGCCGGCTGAGGAGATGGGAGAGATTGCTGTGAAGGCGCGAAAAGTGAAGGTGACGGTGACGGTGAAGGTAAGGCTGGCGCAGGCTGAGGAACCGAAAGTCGAGCGAAGGGATTTGACTTCTCGGGCTGTGGCTGTGGGGCAACTTCGGGCGCGGGAGCAGGCGTGGACTCCTTTGCAGGCGAAGAGAAGAAAGAGAACGAGGGTGCGGTCGGGGGAGGTTGGGACGTGGCTGCTGGTGGGGCGGATGTTGCGGTTGGTGTTGCGGCTGGTGCTTGAGCGAAGGGTGTTGCTGCCTTTTGTTGTGGCAGCGCCGCGAACGGATTGAAAGAAGGAGCAACAGCGGCAGGAGCAGCAGGCTGCTCCGGAGTCGCCTTGGTCGGTGAAGATGTGTCGTGGTCGGTCTTCGGTGCTGTTGGCATTGGTAAGCTTCCGTTTTCTCTGGAAGCAATAATGGCCTGGAAGGCAGGACCGTCGCGAGTCTTCATAGTCGTACTGACCTGAAATCTCTTGGCGGTCCTCCTTACACAGGCAAAGGGGAGAAAAGGACGAGAGGAGAGAAAAGGGAAAGCAGAGTAGAGAGAGGGAGAGGAGTAGGAAGAGGAAGGGAGAGGGTGACAAGAAGAATTTGAAAACGCCGAATGCTGGCGTTGCAAGGTAGCTCGATGAGCTTTCGCAGCCCTGGGAAGTATTCCTTCCCTCCACAACAGCGGATCATGAACAGGATAGAGGGGACCGGTTTTGGCCGACAAAGAAAGAAGGGGATGCGTACCAGGTGGGAGATTTGGCACAACCGATGCCACAGTGGGCGCGGGCGTGAAGAGGCTCGGCGCCCCCGAAGTGAACAAGCTCGCGCTTGTATTGCCACTTGTCGCTCCGAAAATGTTGCTCTGGGAAGCAACCGGTGCATCACTCATCTCCATGTTGCTGCCCCAAAGGGCACCAGCGGGTTGTTGGGGTTGAGGGGTTGTTGAAGCCGCCCCAAAGTTGAAGATGGAGCCGTTGAAGGCCGTTGTGGGTGCACCGTTCGGAGGAGGAGGAGCAGCAGCAGCAGCAGCGGGCGCGAATGGATTGGATCCACCGGCCGAGAAATTGAATCCCGAGCTCGGGACGGGGGGGTTGAAGGCTGGTGCCTGGCTGCTGGCACCGAATGCCGGAAAGGATCCGCTTCCGAACAGGTTGCTGGAACTGTTTGGCTGCGGTTGGGGGAAGCTGTTCGAAGTGCTTCCCCCGCCGAACATTCCTTGAGCAGGTGCCGATGCACCAAAGTTCACCACTGGTGTCTGCGAGAACTGGGTGACTCCTGTGTTCGTCGACGCGGCCATGCTTTGTCCCTAATATATGTGTTAGCGCATGTTCAATGAGATATGTCTTGAAACGATAATTCACCACTGCTGTCTGTGCGCCTTGCGGCTCCTCTTCCTCTTCCGATGCGCCTGGGTCGGGCGTTGTCTCCTGGAGGACCGAAGCTGGCACAGATGTCTGTCGCGAATCGTCTTGGGTGGCAGCTTCTGCCTCTGCCTCTGCTGCCACAGAGACAGTCGCTGCCGGGGGTTGCGGTGCTAACGATGAAGAAGTTGCGGACGCGATACTCTCGTCCTCCTCACTTACGGGACGACGTCCCCTCACCGACTTGATCCTACGCAAAGCGAGACGTGTTAGCAGAAGAGTTCCAATGGGGGACTATGGCATCACAGCCAAACATAGCAACAACGTACTTGCGCGCCGCCATTTGCGCGGCCGTCGCCTGCTTGGGCGCGTCGTTCTCTTCCTGGTACCCCTCATTGGGGTCTTCTTTCCTACCCTGATGGGTAGCTTCGCGCTTGCCAGCCATGGCGTAGTGGTCGTCGATGTGGTGTTGGAAAGTTGAAGAAACAGGTCGACGCTGGCTGTTGTTGTGTTCAGAAAGTTGAAGTTCGTCAACGCCGGGGGGGATTAATGTGCCAAGATATGGTCCGAGTGCCGACTCTTTACGGTTAGACTGTGTGGACTACAAACGCCCCCATGCTGGGGGGAAAACTGAGGGACTCTTCCGAGTCGGAGGCATTGTAATTTTATGTGAATGTCTTTGTTCAGACAGCAGTACCTCCAATACCAACAAAATGTAATTCAAAAATAGGGTTAGGAATATGAAAATACATTCTACTGTTTCCATTTCACCTTTACTATAAATTGTGTAAGCAAATCATTTATTTCAGAAACACAAGTTATCTCTAATAGTACAGCTCGATCCAAAGCATCCAGTTCAATCACCCCGGAAACCATAGCCTGCACGGGGCCAAAAAGTTGGAAATGATAGGTCTTTTGGTACAGCACAGCGTCATGCGCTGAGAGAAGCTCGTAACGTAACTATGTGCATTCGGATCAAAGAAGAGTACCACACACACAACTCTCACACAATTCAAGAACTTTCATTCCTGCCTCTGCCCCACCACCACTCGCAACCCCAAATAGTCATGGTCTACATCTCCTAGTGTCTCTAGCATCGGAATCACCATGGTATTCCCTCATTTCCCCCGAGCCACATACTTATTCAATTCAGCTTAACATCTGCATGCAAATCTTACTGAGTATTACCAGCATAACCGCCGCGTCATATCCGAAAGAACAGCCCTACTACGCATTTTCATACTAGCAAGTCCTCTGAGGTAATCAAGACCTAGCTTACACCGGTCTGACATACATGAGGTTCCCCCTGTCGGGTTGAGTCGGCTATGTCCGTCACTGTATTGTGGATGCGGAGACTGGAATCAATTAATGCAGGAGCAGAGCAGTCGATGAACATGAGACGGAGAAGGCAATAGTGATATATGTGCTAAGCGCAGTTTTTTTTTTTTACCACCCATGTCACTTGTTATCCGGAATATGTATCGAAAGGAACTATGGCCACGATATAATGGATTGCTTGGAGTTTTTAAGCATGGATTGGAATGGAGGGTGGAGTGCAATCTATAGGCTTGTTATGGATTCTCAATGATATGTTGCTGTTTCAGCGCGATACAGCCGTGAGAAGCCACGGTAGACGAGAGCCGGCAGCGGGGAGTTGGGGATGAGTGGAATTCACAAAGGCCAAGGATGTCTATGGATTCTAGCGTCAGCCTGCCGAGACAGATGAACGTAACCTGAACCTTGTAGCCCATATGGAACCAGGCCCAAGCACACAAAGGCAGATGGGCGCGCCAGGCTCGACATAGCTCCAGGTTCCAGACCGGGGTACAATGTCCTTGCACTAGCCTCCAGATCCAAGGACTTGCATTTGGCATCTTCCCGGCAGCCGCTGGCCGCGCCGCATCGTGGAGAACAAGACAGGCCGAAAAAGCACATGCTTGGCAAAGGCCGATGGAGTGAATTGAAACAACGAAACAATCTAAGCCATCAGATCCAGCCTGGCAGCCAACCAACAGGAGGGGCAATGAGGGGTGGTGGTGCTGGGCTCTGCGCTCCGTCTCGGGTGCAACTCTGGGCAGCGAAATACCGCAGACCGGGCAGATTGATATGCTGACAGGCGCCGACGATTAGAGTGGCTGCCTCTGCCTCTGCCTCTGCCTCTGCCTCGCAAGCTGAGACTGCGCCCGTGTCAACAACTATTCCAATCGGCCATATGTGAGGGGATACTGCAACAGATTGCCGGCTTTTCTTTTCGTTCTTCACATGGGGTTGGAGGTGAATAAGCCAGTTGGCTGATAGCATGATGCCATGATGGGGGGGAACTCGCCTGCGGAAGACGGAAGCCCAGGTCGATTGGGGTACGCTACCCAGGACTTTATGCGGGATAAGGTATCAAGTAGGAAGGTCTAATACATATCTCTCACGATGCGGACACGCGCGATCAATCCGACACGACGCTGCCCAGACGATCGAGGCAAAAAGAGGAGCCGATGGGCTGCGGACCATCGTGTACGAAGTACTCGGTTCTTGCGATGCTGCGAATGATGCTAAGGGAGTGGATGGGATGGAAGGCTGTGCGCAGTGCCCCCTCTTTGATTGCGTGTCCATTGTTGAGTGCGGGTGCACCTGAAGACAAGCTGGAGAAAGCTGGAGAAGCTGGACCCTGTGGAAGAGGCTGGGCAGGCCGGGCTGGGTGGTGACATGCTGGATGGATGGGCGGATGCGAGAGCGAGAGCGGAGAGCGGGTCCAGAGCGGATAAGCCTGGAGGTTAGTCCTGGAGTTAGCATACAATACATCGCACAGTTCTGTTGGACGGCGACCACGGGCGGCATAGATGGAGACACCACGTTCCAGATGTGGACAGATGGAATTATTCAGGTGGAGGGTGAGTCCTAGAGCAGCAGCGTTTCTGAATTTGGAGAGTTGAAGCCAGGTGCGCCATTTGTTGCGTGGTTTTTTGGTTTCTGGCCATGCGACCATCAGCCCCCAAAGCAGAAGAAAAGCGAACACAGGAGACGACGACGACGACGAAGACGAAGACGAAGACGAAGACGAAGACGAAGACGAAGAGGCTCAGTCGATGCATCGCGGTGTGCTTCGTACATGGTTGGTGCTTTGGTGCTTTGTGCCTAGGTGAATGTGCAGGTGTGCGCAGCAGGGCCGTCGTCCGTCGTCAGCCTGGGCCGCTACTCCGTATTTTCCTCCCAGCGTCCCAGCTCCCACGCCCGCCCCGCCGCCACCGCCGCCGCCGTGGAAGAGCCGTGAGCTGGAGGGAGAGCGAGCAATGTGTTTACTGCTCTACTGTATTACTGTATTACTGTATGCAAGTACGGTAATATGTACTTACTGAGTAGTGGGTAATGCCGTGTTGACTGACTACTGTCTATGTACTACGTCGAACTACGATAAACAATTAATGTAGAGTGGAGTCGAGTCGAGGTATCTAATACCTTGGATACCTCCAGTCTTGACTCCTGCACCGCTTTCTATCCATACTAAATCATGCCTCTTCGCTTCGTGTCTCCCAGAACGTATTACCTCTGTTCCAGATAAACCCACGCCGTCGCTTTCTCTCAACTCTGCCCGCCTTTCCCCTCCTCGCCGCCCGTCTCAAGGCTGTTGGCTGGCGTGCATTCATCCCATCCCATCGGCCATCTCCCCATCTCATCTCATCCCGCTCTTTATTAAAGACGACCCCATCTGCCGTCTTGCCTGTTCGATTGGCGCCCGGACGACGAGGTCGTGTCGTCACCTACTGCCAACTATTACTCAGTCCGACTCCTCCCAGTCCACCCAGTCCACCCAGTCCACCCACTCACCCAGTTTACCTCTCGCCCAGCCAACCTTAGCTCCACTCCCACACCTTAGCCACCCAGTGCCACTCCCACCTACTCCCACCCACTCCCACTCCCACTCCCCAAGCGCACATCCCGTCTCGTCGCCTCCAGCAGCCCAGCTCCAGGCCGTCACCCCCGTGTGAGCAGTGAGTAAACCGTGGTGGTGCGTCTTCGCAACTGGGCGGCTGCTTCGTCAACACACCTTTAAGGCTTACACCACCCGCTCCTACCAGAGCCTCTGTTCTCCCCGGATCATCATCCTCTCAAAGTTTCACCATTTCACTGTTGGAAGGCCGATCAATCCGTTCCCCTGCCTACACAGCGCTGCCCCAACCCACCAACCCGTCGAGCAAACCGTTTAATCACAGCAGCCCGCTTGCATCTGTCAGAAGAGGTTCGCCCGCCGATCCGCTTTCCGATCCATCCGTGGCTTCATCTGCGTCTTTCGTTTGACACCAGTTGGCCTGCATCAGTGCAGTGGCCTGTCTCTCTGCTCGCCGGCTCACCTGTTCGTCGCCGCTTCGTTGTTTCGTCTTCTGCCTGGGCGTCATCGACTTGTTTGCTCGTCATGTTCATGTTGGCTTGGTGATGCATTTGTACGACCCCCGCGGGCTCCGTCATTATCTATTTACCGTGGCATGCCTCGCTCCCGCGACTTCTCCCTCCAGGACGCCCAGTGACAACAACCCGCCTCGGCTCGCCGCCCTGCACCGTTGAGCAGCACCTCCGCAAGCAGCACCATAACAACAACCAGAAGCAGCCATGGCCATCTCCTCCAGATCCCACCACGCTCCTGCGACCCATGGAAGGCTCCACAGGCGAGGGAACTCAGCCTCTTCCATTACCAGTCCCTCCTCGCTCAGCCCGCTGTCAGATGGCGAGGCCTTTACATTTAATCGCTCCGAGACCCCAAAGGTTACCTATGAAGAGCCCTGGTTAGAACCGAAGCGACCCATGCCATCCGCGACCTCATCACATCCTCTCAAGATAAAGCCTTATCTGAGGAAGCTCTCCTCAAAGGACAACAATTCCCTCGACCTCTCGCGACCTGCCGCCGAGAATCAGGGCCTCGCCGGCCTCGGCATCTCCGACTTCAACACAAACAACACCACCACCACCACCGGTCCATACTCTGTCTCCGATGTTAACTTTGCTCCCATAAACCCTCGAAACCGTCATCACCGCTCCACGTCCAACACATCTCAATTCTCTACCGCCTCGAGTCTCCAGCGCCCCGCCGCCCCATATATGCCGGCTATCCGCCAGACTCGACCCTACACCCCACCCGTTTCCAACTCCACACCACCCTCCGTCCTGGGTACCGACAGCGGCGTGGATGATATCATGTCGGACGACGAGTTTCGTGCGAGGCAGAATGCTTTTGATCCATCGCGGCGGTCTGGCTCAATCTCATCCACCCCCGGTGTAGCCTCAACACTCCGCATCCACACCACAGGCTCGTCCACACGCCTTGGGGGAAGCTACTCGCCCTCCACCGTCTCTCTCACCTCACCCATCGCCCAGGCACGCTCGCGCGGAGATACTCTCAAATCTATAGACACCACGACCTCCCCCAGCGCGCGAACATCCATTGACAAGGCATTCGGTTTCATTCGTCCTGGACGAGATTCACCGGTAGACCCAACTTCGCGCGCCGACAAGATTCGTCAAGCTCGCCAGGCCTTCAATGAGAAAGAGCGGGCAAAGGAGAAGGAAGCACTCAAGCAAGCCGAACGGGACTCCCGTAGACAATTGAAGAAGGAGGAGAAGCAACGCCGTGGGTCGGATGCTCACACTAGACCAGAGAGGCGCGGCCGGAGCACATCGGATGAGGTATATGACAAGTCGTCTACGCCTCGTCCGTCGATCGGAGGCAGACAATACTCAGATCACCAACATGCGCACACGAGGGCACTGCCAGCTTATGTAACCACCGTGGACCAGGAAAAGTACGGCATGGGCGCGCAACCCCAGATAACCAAATCGCGGGCTGCAAAAGGTCGATGGCTGCGATTTGTGACATGGTTCCGGACACGATTGCTTCGCATCTCCAGGGGATTGCACCTGAGCTGAGTGCCTGAGTGGTTATTTCTCTGCTGCGACTGCCACGTTCACCATGCATGCGGGCGATCTATCGGATCACCTGCATGCCCCACCAACTCACTCCAGATGCCGTCCCAACAGAGTCACCATATACTCATCTCGACGCACGCACATCTCGGCACATCATTAACCCCATTCACATCTACCTACTCACACTTACAACCTCATACCAACACATCGCAAGATCTTCTGACATTCACACTCAACATTATATCACTCCGTTTTTCCCATCCGGCTTTTCTCTTTCTTAGCATGGAGTCCGGATTTCTTTTTTTTTCACGGTTTTGGATTTCTTTACGACATCATGGCTTTCTTTCCATCGCTAGCACTGCATCACCCGCGGGCACATCTTTAGGGCATACACACGGTATGGGATTTTTGGGCGGACGATATCTCTGTTTGGCGCATTTGGGAGGCCTGGATGATATTTATGGAATGGGCGCAATCTTATACCTCGGTATGCTTAGAGCAACCCTGCCTGATGGAATTTCGGTGCATTGGGCTTGTGGATCTTTTGGATATATTTTCTGCTCTGGCGCTAGGCCATCGAGCTAACTCGTACAATTGCATGCATTTATCTTTATCCTCAGTTGGCTCCTCCTGCATCTGACTAAGAGATCAGACCACCTCCAGGTCTGCAAGCGACGTGGGAGTATACGGTGCAAACATACGATGCCAACACTTTCCCCCGCACATCTTGCATTATCTCTTGTGTCTAGACGTCTTTCACTGCCATACGGCCGGCCTGGCATGGGTGGAACCTCGGGCGTGGAGATCATCCATCGACTGGTGGCATGCACAGACCACCATCCCGCATCCGCAACATCAAACTTCAGTGTTGAAAAGGACATAAGCTCCCCGCACTCCAGCATTAGCATGAGCGCAATGCTCCTCGCTCCCTCATAATCCCGATGTCATTACGAAGCTTACCGCGAGCTTCGAAAGCTCTCCTAAATAGCCGCAGGGGTTTGGCTCCTCCCACCAGCAGCTACCCAATACGATGCCTCGCTCAGTCGCAGCGACGATGGGCAAGCGGGAAAGACGACAATGACGGGAAACGGGCTCCGTTCTATCCACAATTGTTTGAGAGTATCTCAGCCCGTGTGGAGAGGGAGAAAGGGGAACAAATTGAGCTGGCAGCCAGACAAGTGAGGACCGCAAGAGGACAAATTTTTGCCACGGTATTTAGTATGCAAGGCTGATGAATCCTAATTTCTGAATATACACAATGCTTATTCTGTATCGTAGTCTGTCTAACCACGTTATCAATTGGTTACTACTTCGGTCAGGCAGGTAAGCCTGTTCTTGTTGAAACCGCTTCGACCGTTCCCCTCGAAAATACCGTCCCCCCGAAACATAACATCTCCGATGCGAATATGGAAGCTGCATACATCGATATCCGCGATCTCATTGGGAAGGAAAACATCAGCCTTGAAAAATCGGAACTCGAATCGCACGCTGGTTCAGCATGGTCCTCGCATCCCCTCCAGCCAAACGACGTTCCCTTCTGCGTAGTAAAGCCGGCCAATACGGCAGAGACCAGCGCCATCATGAAGATCTGCCATGAGAGGCGGATACCTGTGACGGCATACTCGGGAGGAACTAGTTTGGAGGGACATTTTGCGGCCACTCGCGGAGGCGTTTGTGTGGATTTCTCGAGGATGGATAAAATCATACAATTAAACAAGGAGGATCTCGATGTGGTAGTTCAGCCGGCTGTAGGCTGGGAATTGCTAAACGAAGAGCTGGCTAAATCGAATCTTTTTTTCCCACCGGATCCTGGACCGGGAGCTATGATAGGAGGTATGGTGGGTACGGGATGTTCAGGAACGAATGCATATCGTTATGGGACTATGAAGGATTGGGTGTTATCTTTGACTGTTGTTCTTGCGGATGGTACAGTTATTAAGACTCGACAACGACCAAGGAAATCATCCGCGGGATACGACTTGACTCGCATGTTCATCGGCAGCGAAGGCACCCTTGGTCTCGTGACTGAGGCGGTCCTCAAAGTTACCGTCAAACCACAGCACACCAGTGTTGCAGTATGTGCCTTCGGCTCGGTCCGCGAGGCCGCAAATTGCGTGTTCCGCGTCGTGGGCGCCGGTGTTCCCATCGCCGCCATCGAAATCCTAGACGACGTACAAATGAAATGCATTAACGATGCCGGCATGACCAACAAGACATGGAAAAATGCCCCAACACTATTTTTCAAGTTCTCCGGGACCCCTCAGTCTGTGAAGGAGCAAATCAGTCAGGTGCAGACCATGGCCAAGGGCTCCGGATCCACCAGCTTCGAATTCGCTAGATCGGAACAAGAAAAGGAAGATCTTTGGCAAGCAAGAAAAGAGGCGTTATGGAGCGTCATGGCACAGGGCGAAGGCAACGACGACATGGCAGTCTGGACTACAGATGTCGCCGTGCCAATGTCTCGGTTAGCGGATATCATTGAGATCACGAAAGAAGATATACACAATAGCGGCCTTCTAGGCAGCATTGTTGGCCATGTCGGAGACGGAAATTTCCACAGTAAGCATCCCTTTCTTATTATGTCATCCAATTCTAGCATTGTTGGCCTGTGCATTATTGTAAGTACACATGCTGATATCCCAAAGGCATCATCCTCTACAACAAAAAGACCGACTTCCACAAGACCGAAGACCTCGTCCACCGCATGGTCAAACGCGCCATTGAAATGGAAGGCACCGCCACCGGTGAACACGGCGTTGGTCTCGTAAAGCGCGATTACCTCCCTCATGAAGTCGGAGATACAACTGTTGCCGCCATGAGACGTCTCAAGCTCGCTTTCGATCCGCTGTGTCTGCTGAACTGCGACAAGATTGTTCGCGTGCAGAAACCAAAAGCTGGAGAGGTTGGGGAATGGTAGAATGTTATGGATAAATAGAGGAAGCGACAAAGATAAGTTAGTGGGGCTTGTTCATGTAACATATATTTTGTGACACTGGAGGTCGTTCTTGAGCATGAGGAATTAACGACGTTTTGTTCAGACTCTTACTTAAACTTCTAGGTTTGACTAACTTTATATCTTCGTCACGTAACCGTCGCATTGTGGCGCACAGGTTCGTTGAGTCGGAGTGATCCACTCTCCATCTAGCGTGGCTGTCAAAGTCTTTAGTTGAGCTGGATGTGTCCCCCAAATTAAGCCGCTCGATACTCTCATACGCACACTTTCCTCATCGCAGTTTTGTTTTTACTCTTCTTGGCAAATAAGCACGTCTCTTAGTGATTGTACAAACCAGCATTGTGTCTCAGGTAGCTGTGGGACACATCGAGTATCGCCCACACATAAACGACCATATTAATTCCGGTCCGTACTACTTTCACAAGCGAAAATGAAAGGCATAATTCAAGATGTACGCCAGTCTCATCTAAATCACGACATAAACTCCAAGTCGGTAAATTCAGGATCCTCTACACGTTTGAGACTCAAGAAGTTCAGAACAAGCCTTCCCGCAGGCTTTGCTCCGCAAGCAGATGCACAAGAACACGACCCAGATACGCCAAAGAGAAATGAGGAATATCGCGACACGACGCAACCACTTCCGGATACGACCCCAAATTCTCGATCTAGTCGTCGGACTTCAAAGAGGCATTCTGTTACACATTTACTTAATCTTTTTAGATCATCATCGACGGCGAATAATGATACGGAGCGGATAATAGCGAGGCCGTTTGAACAAGTAAATGGGGGTGAAGGGGGGAGGGAGTCGTTTGGGTCGACAGTCACCGTCGTTGATGTGGAGAACAATGGTGACGAACTTGCAGAACAATCTGTTGCTGCGATTTCCATGAACTCGAAGAACAAAAGTGCTAAAGATCCACGGCAACATTCTATCGCTGTACCCACCCCAAAATCGCTCGCGCACTCCCAGTCAAAATTCCTTCTCCGTCCTCATCGCAAACCCACTCCCGCGATGTCTCGCGATTCTCACCATCTTCATCCTCATCGTCCCGCACCACCACCGATGCGATCAGCACCTCCACCTGCAAACCCACCATCGGCACATCCCCTCTCCCCTAGCCCGAGACTTCACAACGCAACGAATCTCCGGACAACGCACACTACGCATCAGCACGCACCTCACAATCCCGAAGTCCTCCAGAAAACGCAACATGAGTCTAAAGGTGAAGCGCCGCGTGGTATACTCCGCAACGCGAATGAGCATAGGGGGCCTTCATTGACTTCGATTTCGACTTCAACATCTACATTAAGAACAACTCCCCAATCTACACACTCCACCCCCCAAAACTCAATACCAATCCCAGCGCATTCCAACAACACATCATCTACACACCACTCTCTGCCCTCTAACTATACCCATCGTACTCAAAAACCAGCACCAACACCAATAACCTCCCTCTCCTCAGCCCGCCTCTCCGAGATGTGTCGCGCATGGCAAATCGTAGAAACGTTACAGGGATTCAGAGATAAAGTGCTCAGTGAGTATAAAGAGGGGACGAAAGGGTTCGGAGAGTGGAAGAAGGAGACGGAGTGGTTGGGGGTGGAGATTGAGGGGGTGGGGAAACGATTTGGTATCTTTGGGCTGGGGAGGTAAGGGGATTTTAGAGGTGAAGATGATAATATTACATGCCTAACCTTGGATCCTAAAATCTCATCATTCAAGAATTAATATGTCCTCCAAATTCAAAAATCGTTACGAATGTAGGTATAGATGCCTGATGCTGCCTTCTGGCTGCCTAGCGTTTCTGATTGGTGCCTAGCCTGTTTCCGGCGCCCCGCTACGAACGGTAATTCTGTTTCCGGTTAGCCTCGCTGAGTTTAAAATGACTTCTCCAGTGCGGCTTGGGTTCAGCTGGCTAGATACAAAAGTGAGCCCCCGGAGTACATATTCAGATAGAGGAATACAAAAGATAGTTATTGAAGAGTCAAGAGATTAGTTTGAGGTGTCACGGTCTCTAAGGCTCTCTGGATAGGACCTGAAAGCTGCTGCATTTTTAAGAAAGGATTTTTGGAACGGCGGTGCGTTGTTTGTGGTGGTGATTGATACCAAAGGGTTCAAACATCTCATACCGAGGCCTTTTTCACGAAATTGCAACGCCATCAATCTCACCTCGCCCGTCTTGCTCCTTCCAACTTCCTCCGCCCAGCATGTCCCTCGCATCGGTCCCCTCTCGAACCCCAACATTCACCAACTGTCCTTACCCAAACTACACCACCGAACACGTCCCTTGGCTCACCATTGTATCGCCAGTCCCTGTCCCCACCTTCGACATCTGTCCCTCGTGCTATACGACATCAATTCAACACACACGCTACGCTTCCCTTTTTGGCCCCGCAGCCCCGAAACCCGCGGACACATCAACAAGATGTGACTTCGCGAATATCTGGACGAGAATTGCGTGGGCGTGGACACTTAAAAAGAATGAAGAAGGGATAGGCATGTTGGGATACGTAAACCTCGTCGAAGACCGGGAAGGTTTATGCCCGAATAATAGCACTGAAGACCTCGAAACTGAAATCGGAATCCACAATGTTAAAGTCGAGGTTAATCGCGTATGGTACTGTTTGCGCTCCTCTACCAGCTCCACGGCATCATCATCATCATCAGACCCAGGGCCCCTCGATTCCTTCACCCTCTGCTCCTCCTGCGTCGCCCACCTCTTCACCATCTTCCCCTCTTTATCAACCTTGTCCAACAAGACTGGCGGTATCTTCCACCCCGCCGCAAACGGCCACGCCCGCCCGGGAACCTGCGAACTGTTCCTGCGCGACCCATATCGTGACCGCATGCTCAAATACATCGAATGCTTCGTCCTACTCGCCGAGCAAACCCTCCTTTTCCAATCCCAAGATCCCCGTACCTCCCCACCCATAGCTCCCCTCCTCCTATCCCTCCAACGCCACACCGCCATCCCTCTCTGTCCCCGCTCCCAAACCGTCACAAACCAACCATGCTACACGCTCTCCCCTCACGTCCCCAAATGGACCGTCTGTCGCGAGCACCACATCACGCTACTGAATCCCCTCTTCACTCAGCCCTCGCCTCCGCTCGTTCTGTCGCAGATCTCGGATCAACCAGTGATGCGGAAAGAGGGGTTTTCATGTCAGATCTATTCGGAGCGGTTGCGGGGGTGGTTCGAGGAGGCGTGTGAGAGTAGGGATTTGGAGAAACTCGGGGAGAGGATTAAGGGGAGAGAGACGGAGAGGAGGGGGTTTTGGAAACGGATAGAGGGGTTGGGGGAGAGGTTGCAGGGAGAGAAAGAAGAGGCTGAGAGGTTGTATGGGACGGAGGGGTTGGCGGGTGCGGAGGAGGCGGTTTCGAGGGTGAGGGGAACTGTGGGGGAGATCGAGGAGGTGCTGAGGGGGTGGAGGGAGGGGTGGGAGTAGCGGGTGCTGGGATGGGAATGGGTGGGAATGTGGATGCTGAAATATGGAGTGGATTGAGGGATTCACACGACGCTTTCCGATCTCCTACCTATTATTTTCCTAGGAGGGCTCTTTTTCTACGAAACCCTCAGTCCTTTTGACTGCTTTCATTTCTACAAATCACCCTACCATATCTCTTTCGCGTTTAGGATGAAACTCTGGAAAGCACAACGGTAGGGGAGAAGCAAACTACATACTCTTCCACGTCCAAATCGATTTCTGAGCTTCGGCCCCACTAGTGCAATCAGAGGCAGAAACAGATCTGAGGCGGACGAATTCCTACGAGATTTTCAGGAAACTGGTTCTTCGTAGGTGGGTACTTGATCTGTGCTGTGGAATCTTTGTATCTGGAGGCAGGGGTAGGGGTTTGGTGGGCTTGGAGGGCTTGGAGTAACTATCTCAAGAGAACTTTTCCGTGGAGTGAAGGGTGTCGCTTCACTACAGCACATATTTCTATTGGTGAAAAGAATAAAGCCCCTGATTTTACGTTGTAGGGCGTGCTGAGTCCAGATCCTTAGGACGGTTCCGGTTCAGGGGGTGGGCTATTTTACCTACTACTGTTGAAAGTGAGGACCCGGGCTAAGTGCCTTGTATTCCTATCTCGTGAACCGTTCGTTCAGGGCCTGCTAGGATTCGTTGGCAGAAACATTTTCCGATCGAATTTGAAAGCCTTCTGTAATGACGCAGAGGCGGGAGATTCATAAGTGAGAGTTCCACTATCCATCATGCACCATGCGAGCGCAAAAGAACAGTAGCATCGAAAGATTTCTATTTCAGTGCTATTCTATGTAGCCCCCGACATCCATCCCACTAGAGGACAAACCCCGCAAAACTGTAGTTATAACCCCCTCTCTTCACTCCCATTTCTTCTCCCTGAAACCGTCCCCTTTAGTTGCACTGGCAACCCTGGTACTTTCCAGACTGGCAGATGCCGCGAGATCCATTGCCTACAGATCATTCAGTCAGTCAGTCTCAGCCCTACTTTTGCGATATCCATGCAGACGGTGGTGTAACTTACAGCCGTTCTTGGAGCACTTGTCCGTCTGGTTGTTGCACTTGTCGCAGGGGCAGTCCTTGTATGTGCCCTTGGTGCAGTAGCCGATTAGGGACCAGGCGTTGGCGAATTTGGGGGTGCAGCCGTTCTTGTCGCAGCGTCCGACTTGGTTGTTGCAACCGGCCATGAGGGACATTTCCTAGGAGAGGGTTAGGGTTTGGTTGCTGGGGTGGTGGAGAGGAGGGTGGGGAGTGGAGGGATTGGGAAGAGTTGATGTTGGGTGCGAGGTTGCAAACGTACCTCGCGGATCTGGACAGTGTGGTCGGCGGCCGGGACAGCAGAGGTCGCGGCGAGGATGGCCGGGATGACGACGAGGAATTGGAGGAGCTGCATTTTGGAGGTCGGTGGGGTAGTGGTTGGTTTGGAGTTGGAGATTGTGAGAAGTGAGAAGATAAGATGAGATGTTTTGTTGGTGGGTGGAGTTCAAGCTATGCGATGGACTTGGTACTTATACTTTTTGCAACAGAACAATGTTTAGGTAATTGAGTCTTGGTAGTACTGTTGTGGTTTAAACCGGTGAATAGTGCAGTGCATGATGGAAGAGGGGGTCTCGAGCTGTGAATACGATGGGAGGCTACAATGGTCGAGGGAATTGTTCGATTGGACTGAGCCGGGTGGGATATTGCGGACATTGGCAGTTCTCCACTATGCTAATTGCGCGAGAGGTTCGAAAGAGTGTTGGCACTACAGTCTCGATGGCATTGCTTCAGTGAAGCTTCTTCGTTTTGGGGCAAGCCTCTAATGAGATTTAGATCTTCAACTTAGCCACGCGAGCTCTTTGCAATGTTACCTCATGAGCTTCGGATGGGATATGTTCCGGAGCTTCCTTGGGGCACAGATTCGTCCATGCGTGTACAGCGCTGGCAATGGAGCTCACGCTATGTATCTTGCGGATTAGTATCACCAAAATGTGAGACACCTTTTGGGAAAGTGCTGACAATCTTTGAACGTTGGCTTTCTACAATATGCATGACTATATTCAAATCCTACCGCGGTAAATAATCTAGCCGTTGTGTTTGATCTAGCCGCGCTGTTCCATCTAGCCGCGGTGACGATGGGATTCGTACCAAGACAATAACCAATTTAAAGAATGTCAGATGGTTTCAACTTTCATCCAATGACATGCGATAGAAACTATAGCATGCACGTGAGATTTAGCATATTGGAAAAGCTTAGCGAACAAAACAGCACCCCTTGTATATTCTTTCCATAAACATTCTGCACACAATTATTCTGAAAGCGATGACATTATTTCGGACCAAAACAGCAATCTTTTCGTTTTCCTTTTTGTTTCTTCTTTTTTTTTGTGTCGTAACTATGGAAAACCAGTGGTCCGCATTTCGTCCCTTCGATAAAATTAGTGCACGAACCTCTACAATCGAATTGCAGTCGCAAACAGAGATTTCGGTGACCGAAGGTCTTGAACGCTAAGGATTCAAATCAATACAAGCGACTGGACTACAGGTTATGGACTGTTCTGCCTCACTAGCTTGTGGAAATCATCGGCCCATCATTGGGCGCCTGAAAGGAAAACCGCTGGCAGATGACGCTGTTCCAGATCCTTGAAAAAGAAGAGTACTGAATTCTGGCCACAACTTGGCTAGTTTCAAGGTCCCTGCACAAATAAACACCAATGTTGAGATTGGAAGATGTACGTGAAATCAACGAAGCTTTTGTGTTTGTATTCATCAAGTATTGTTGTTCGAAGCCTACACCTCCTGTCATTGGAGATTTCTCAGTGATTGTCCATACTAGGTGCGTTATCAATATTGTTTGACATGGTGCCTAATTCGTGCGTTGTTTACTAATGTTTCCAACTCAACTGCACCGTCTCGGTATGACCACTACTCTGGGATTATATCCTTACTTAATTTATCTAAGCACATTTGCGTCTCCACTTAGCGCATAGTCACAAGAAAAATGTCAGCACACTATGTACGTCAATGCTGCATCTAGAATAGACCAAACGTCGTGCACAAACCCATTCAAACATCGCTCTTTTCAATCCTATACTCGGTCCAAGAAAACTCCAACCAACACTCACCTCCTCTCACTGCTGAAAGAACCTCAAGAGGATCTAGAACTAACAAACGGCACTGTTTTCGTTTGGGCACACGCTTAGCGACCAATGCAAGGGATCGACAAACGAGTGTGGGTTAGCCTTAGAACCAACTTGGCACTCGAAGCTGCACGCCATTGGTGAATGGAACTAACATGGTTCCGCGGTCAAATAGCAGATCTATGCACGGTCAGTGCGGGAGCGGGCCGACCTTTATCTAAGCCACGAAGTCAATTGCTTCGATTGGGGCTCAACGTCTCGCGGACATGCGGAGACGCGAGGTGGGAAAGTAGGGTATCGCGTGGGATAAATTGCAGAGGGCGAAGTCGATCTGGGGTCCGGAAGCGGAGTGGCCGTGAATGATTGTTCCGCGAAGGGATGGGTTCTTAATGAATTTGCGAGCCGAGTTACCGCCTCGACGTTTTCTTGAATACTCGATGAAATAATGTTTTTCGTGCATTGGATATGTGCCAATGATTGAGTCAGTAGTTTTCTGTTGTTTTGTCTTTTTCGGCCTTCTTTGAATGCTTGTCCTACGCTTTAATTCATCGTCATTTGAGCTCATGAGCAAGTTGGTGAATAACAAGCTGTGTATTCAGTCAATTTTGTCTCCCGATCTTGCTGGCCTAGTTTGCCACAACAGACACCTCCGCCGAAGGATGGAGTATCAGGGAATTGAATGGGGACTATTGCTGCCAGCATCGGCACGTTCCTTCCGTACTCGAGGATCTAGCGCTGACGGCGAATTCAATGTATAATGCGTATATTTCGATTGCTCTGAACCATTACAAGAGCAACGGTGACTGCTTAGTCCTGAATTTTTTTCCCATTACCATACGCTTCTTCAAAGAGGCTTTTCGTTGCACTAGCACTTATCAGTTCATCTGAAATACTCAAATAGTCTCTATTTTAGCTGTATGATTCAAACGGAGAACGCCAAAACAAGGCGACACTGTTCTATGCTACTGAACTGTAGCGAACAACTTACCGATAGGTTTAGGGTGGATCGCCACCTCTCTTAGCATTCTTGTTGCAATGGGGGAAGGTTGCTCAGAAAACCGATGCAAATGGATGCAGAAAATGTTTACAGGCATAAAATTCATTATAGAGGTACTCATGTGCTGGATGAGAAATAGCGGAGCAGAAGAAAACTTCCTAAAAGGAAGAAGGACACAAGATGGTTTGATGTGACTTAAACAGGCAGCGAAACTATGACTTTGGGAACTAATTCATTTGGGACGAGTGGAGATCCTGAACTCAAACAATGGAGGTTTATTCGGTCCGCAATCTCTGTGAAATTTTCTTCACTTGCCTTGACATCTTCGTTCCATCCATTTCTAGTGATGTTTCGATGACGGCCGCCAGTAAGTGCACTGGAATTTGGGATTGGACAGGAACTGGCTTCAGAGCCGGAATGTTGAAGTGCTTAAGCGTTGGACGGCAAGTTTGTTGTCTGGTTAATAAAGGATTGGGTCGATGTATTGTCTTATACGACTGTCTAGTCATGCCAAGTGATTATCCCGGCAGTTTCTTTTCCTATCTCAAACTTAGGATATCTAGCACACCAACTGCACCAAAGTTTCAGGAATTGTGTAGTCGCACTTACAGACACATCCCAAGGCTACAATTCGAAAATTTGTCGGTCAGGCAGATCCTCATTCGTAGATCGGTGATCATGTCGGTCTTCATGAAAATTCTGATCAAATTACTTTCCAGTATTCTTCCTTGTAATCATATTGTTCAGGAATCAGACTTTGCATTTTCCTTCGCGTGTCCCAATCTTCACACGTTGATGTACTGACTGATTAGCCCTGATTGCTCCAGAATGGAGAGGGATATCGGGTTGTCCGAAGTTACAGAAAGAATGCGATACCCCATTAATTCCCAGGATCACACATCCAATATTGGTACAGAAATTTAGGGCTCTCACGAAAATCTTTGTTACTGATCAACATCAAACATGCCAGAAGTTTGAACCTTCCATCACCAGCGGGCCTGAGCAAGGATAGTTCTCCAGTCCCGTCGAACTTATGGCTTGATAACCACCGGTAGATTTGCTACCGCGATTTGCAATGCTCTTAGCTTTGGTGGAGGGTAAGAGCTTGCAAGAGATTGCTGGCTTGGTGGACACAAAAATTTCCCAACTTCGTCTAGAGATATGAGACGACACAACGTCACGCATATTCTTAAGTGCAAGAAACACAAATATCTCAAGGGCTAGGAATTCAAGGACGAAACAATCTCCGGGTTATTATAAAGAAGCGCAAACTAGCCACCGCAGCCATCGAATTTATGAAAGAGACGCAGATCCTAGAGCAGCTTAGGATCGCGGACGAGTATACGAAGCCGAGTGCTAGGGGGAGACTGTAGGTACGACAGACGCGATGCACGAGGCAACCGTCTCTCGAACGTAATGGAAAGTGCACATTAAAATAAGAGCCACTATCTAGTTGAGCATGCAGGGCGAATGTAAACAGTATTTGGAAGAGAATCGGAGAGACGTTCAGGATGAAGCTGTGCGGAATGGGTCACGACGTGTCGACTTTCTGCCAAGTCCGCCAGCCCAGGCAGTCGCGTGAGCTGAAACAGTAGAATCATTAATAATCAATTAATCGATCATCACACGCACTGCCATTGACACTTTGCTTCTCAACCAATATTTTTCATCAACGAATCAACTTAGACTAGTCATCTCTTTGCCCTTTTGCATCTATCTAGCTCGCCGACTACCCATCTCTTAATGCGACTTCTACAGATCCGAGACAATGGTGAACTCAGCCTTGTCGAACGAATGCCCGATAGTCTTCCACCATACGCTATTCTTTCACATACCTGGGGCAACAACAATGAGGAGGTTACGTACCAAGATTTACTCAACGACATAGGTGGAGAGAAGGTCGGTTACCGTAAGCTTGTTCTGTGCGGGAGGCAAGCTGCTCAGGATGGATTCCAGTATTTTTGGGTGGACACATGTTGCATTGATAAGACAAGCAGCGCAGAACTTTCAGAAGCAATCAACTCGATGTATTCTTGGTATCAGGCGGCTGGAGTATGCTACGCGTACCTAGCTGATGTAAAATCCAAGGATAGCCTCTCAACAAGCAAGTGGTTTACTAGAGGGTGGACACTCCAAGAGTTATTAGCTCCCCAAGAGGTGGTGTTCTTTGGTGGGGAATGGAATTTACTTGGCACTAGGGTCGAAATGCGAGAACAATTGTCCGAATGCACCCAAATTCCCGTTAGTATGCTTTCGCAAGAAAAACTTATTGAAACTTTCAGCATCGCACAGAGAATGTCGTGGGCTGCAGACAGAAGGACATCAAGAATCGAAGATATAGCCTATTGTTTGATGGGAATATTCGACATCAACATGCCTTTGATATATGGAGAAGGAGAAAATGCTTTCATAAGGCTTCAGGAAGAAATCATGAAAATATCGGATGATCACAGCATTTTCGCCTGGCGATCATCTGATAAACGCGGCGGCTGTCTGGCTACCTCGCCAGCTTCGTTTCGCAACTCTAGCAACATTGTACAGCCTAATTCTTTGGATACAGCTTACGATCCTGCCACCGTGAGCAGCAAGGGTGTTCATTTAGACGTTCGTTTCATAGGTATTGGTCGTGGTAGGCTTGGTTATGCTATACTGAATTGCTGCATCCAAGGGAATGAGAATGAGAAGATTGCTATTCACCTTAGAGACATGAGCCTGACAATGAGACATATGGAAAGAGTCAAAAGCGAGGACTTTGCACAGGTCGACTTCGGAACTTTTACTTTGTCACGGCATCCGATAAGAAGATTGTGCATCCAAAAAATGCGGATAAAGTCAAAATGGAAAACAAAGGTCCCTGGGGAATTTTGCAACGCTTTACCCATGGCGTCCGCTCCTAAAAGATTTTCTCAGGAACAAATGGCTATTGGAAGTCACCATTCACTGCTTCAGGCCGTCCAAACGGGGGTTGAGGACAATGTATGGTTGCTTTTGACAAGGCAAAACGTTGACCTTAACGAAGAGGATGACACCAAGCAAACGGCTCTATCTTACGCCGTAGCTAACGGCAAAAAAGAAATTGTCCAGATGTTGATTGATCGCTATGACGTACGTGTCAATACGCAAGATGCAGATGGGCGGACACCGATGTGGTGGGCAATAGAGAACGGGCGCAGTGCAATAGTCAGGCTGCTACTAGAGACGGGCAGAATCGATATCAACTTAATGGACAAAAAAGGATTCACGCCGCTGTCAAGGGCGGTACAAGTAGGGGACGAGGTAGCAGTTAAGCTGCTACTAGGAACAGGCAGTATCGACGTTAATTTGAAGGACAATGGTGGGTGGACACCATTATCGTGGGCGGTACAAATAGGGGACAAGGTAGCAGTTAAGCTACTGCTAGAAACAGGCAGTATCGATGTTGATTTGAAGGACAATGATGGGCGAACACCGTTATCGTGGGCGGTACAAGTAGGAGACGAGGCAGTAGTAAAGCTTCTGCTAGAAACAGATAGTATCGATGTTGATTTGAAGGACAATGATGGGCGGACACCGTTGTCATGGGCGGCGGCGGCAGCAAGGGAAATCCACAGCGTTACGACGGAACAAAGAGTATTGGTAGTCAAGTTGCTGCTGGAGACGGGCAAGGCTAATGTTGACTCAAGAGATAGGGACGGGCGGACGCCGCTGTCGTGGGTGGCGGCAGAGGAAGGCGAGGAGGGGAAGGAAGTATGCAAGCTGCTAGTGGAGAAAATGATCTATAACGATATTCACTCAAAGGACGAGGACAAGTGGACGCCGTTGGTAGAGGCGGTACACTTAGGTGACTTAGCTGTAATTAAGCTGTTTCTAGAGATTGGCAAGGTAAACATAACCTCAAAAGAAAGGGATGGGTCAACGCCGCTATTGAGGGCAGTAATATCAGGGAGGCCCGCAGTGGTTAAGCTATTATTAGGAATAGTTGGGATTGATGTCAACGTAAAGGATAAGGATGG
Source organism: Dendryphion nanum (assembly GCA_020744415.1). Taxonomy (NCBI): domain Eukaryota; kingdom Fungi; phylum Ascomycota; class Dothideomycetes; order Pleosporales; family Torulaceae; genus Dendryphion; species Dendryphion nanum. The sequence goes on along the minus strand of JAGMWT010000001.1, from coordinate 1,497,878 downwards.
ACGGACGCTATTATCATGGGCAGTAACGACAAGACCGCACAGGAATAATGCAATAGTTGATCTGCTGCTTGCAACCGCCGAGATCGACGTCAACTTAGGAGATAAGGACGGGTGGACGCCGCTGCACTGGGCCGTGTGGGTGGTGGTGGGGAAAACCTATCGTGAGGATTCGATGGCACTTATGCCACTGCTCGAGGCAGTCCAGATCGATGTCGATCCAAAGGATAAGGACGGGCGGACGCCACTGTCTTGGGCTGTGCAGGCAGCAGCAGCGGCGACGGCAGAGGGGGATGCGGTACTCGTGAGGAATAACGAAACAATCTACTCGTTATTAGCGTCAGGTAATGTTGATGTCGACTCGAAGGACAACGAAGGGCGGACACCCTTGTCATGGGCGGCAGAGAGCGCGGGGGCATTGGAGGTACAAGTACGGGAACCACGACACTGGAGCAGCGAGAGGGAAGACTATCGAAAAGTGGTAATAGTTAAGCTGCTGTTAAAGACACGCAAGGTCAACGTTAACTCTATAGACAAGTATGGGTGGACGGCGCTATCGTGGGCAGCGGCAGGAGGCGACAAAGCGAAGGACGTATGCAATCTATTACTGCGAGAGATGCTCAATAGCAACACGAAGTTATGGGGAAAGAATGTGGACAAGTCAACACTGTTCTCAAGAGCAGTGATAGCAGGAGATGAAGCTGTGGTTAAGCTGTTGCTAGAAACAGGCAGTATTAATGTTAATCTAAGGGATGAGAGTGGACGCACGCTACTTTCAAGGGCAGTGCTAGCAGGGAATGAAGCAATCATCAAGCTGTTAGAGACAAGCAAGGCTAACGTCAATTCAAAGGACGCGGATGGGTTAACGCCACTGTTAGGGGCAGTAATAACAGGAAATGAGGCAGTAGTTAAGCTGCTTCTAGAGACGGGCAAGGTTGATATTAATTCAAAGGACAAGGACGGGTTAACGCCGCTGTCGAGGGCGATGCTGGAAGGGAACGACGCAATAATTGAGCTGCTACGGAAATATGAGGTTGACATGAACGCAAACAACTGGGACGGACGAAAGCTCCTAACGCAAGCGATGGCATTGATAATGGGTGGAGCTGCTGAGTCTTGAATCTAACCTTGAGAAAAAAAATCCTATATTATAAGGCGTTTGCATTCCGTTTGAACTCCTATATAAACCTGCAGCCTATTTAAGTTTAACACATAATGGACAGAAGATTTCAACTTAAATCAGTGCGAAGTATTGCTAGACTGATGGGAGGAATGCTCTAAAGACATCCATAAGCAGCTTTCACGAAAGGTTTCTCAGTTCGAAGCACTGCCCAGCGATCCAACTCAACACGAAATAATCAGATACTTTTATCGGTTCTTCCAAGTCATTTGCAGCGCATGCATGTGCGGAGAAAGGGGTAGCTCTAAGTTTTGGAACGATTGGTGGTCGGATCGCTTCTTGAAGTACGCCCCAGATATCGGCAGGTTTTATTCATGGGTTCATTAATCCGTCTCAAAAACCTCTATTATTCAATGTAGTAGAGCTGAGTCCGGATAAAGGTGAGGCTGCGAATACCTGATCACGTTTCTCAGACTCAAAGAGGGTGCCAATCATCCACAGACAGATGTCTGTGTTACTGCACCAACCACACCGTTGTCTAACGCGTGAATCAACTCCACGTCCCCGAGTAGGTCTCCCTACTTATAAGCCAAAAGACTGAGACCAAAGCTTCAAGATTCCTCTCTTCGCTTAAGATCATCGAGTTCAACATATAGATCAATGGAATAGACATTGTACCAGCACAAGCCCTGCCGCACATTGCACTGTAACCCGACACCCTCAAACACATTCCAAGGCCTAATGGACCTACTTACTATTTACCTCACCAAATATTCATCAGTCCCCAGTTTCGCCCCATAACAAACAACATTCTTCACTCGTGCTAACTATACTGATTCGAAGCACTGCACTACACTGCACTGCATTGCATTGCACCGCCACCCCCACAACCCATCTCACCCACCCCCAACTCTCAAGAGAACCAATACTATAAAAAATATACATCACGTGCCTCGATTACTTACCCCATGAAGCTACCCACCTACAGAACAGCCTATTCACTCTCAAACATAGCCTCGGCGCCCCTTTGCCCCTCACTCCAATCAGTTCTCCTCCATTCACTACCTGCACACCGATACAATATCATGCCGCCTATCCCATACCACACACGAATGTCTCTCTCACAGCAACCCACTTTTCTTACTGAATTAAAGTGCGCGGACGAAGTGTCCACAGACATTACGTTCCGTCTCCGGCATTGCTTCACTACTATTTCTGCTCTCAAGTCCATGGAACACAGCATTTGCACTGGGGATTAATTTTTTTCTTTTTCTGGGATCAGGGGGCGTTGGAATTCAACAGTCGATGGCTCCGGCCTACCAAAGCCTCGCGTTTCTCCAAGCTGGGTATGAGGACAGAAATACTTTTGCTACGCTAATATATCACATCTGTTCCGTTCCCCCCCCTCTACTTTATCCAAGGCATTTCTTCTGGACTTTTCACTTCATAGGCCAATGACTAGTGGCTTTCTGGCCTCAATGACGGTTCTTGTCCCGCTGTGGGAACCTGAGACGCAGTGTGAGGCAAGATTCTCATGACTATCTACTCAGACACTACGGACGTACTTTTTCTCAGGTATGAAATCCCGTCCTTCGTGTCAGTCCTGCACTCATCAAGACTGCAGACACTGTTTTCCTATCGAGAACACGTAGCTGCGTGTAGAATCGTGCGCGAACAAGTGCTACCTATTGCAGGAGGCGAGTTGGCAGTTCCTAGCTGATCGGTTCCGTACTAGTGTCAGTGCCGGGAAGTAATAAAGATACGGAGATCATGGGGACTGTTGTCCATGAGAAAACGTTGCTGGGGTTCTAGCGGAGCTGGACAGCATTTCTATCGGTTGTGTTGTGAATAGGATGGTCGAAATTCTGATAGAATAGATCCATGGTTAGCTGCGGTGTGTATACGGATCGATGGGCTGGGCGAGGGAAACGAGTGTGCACTTGAGATGAGCAATGACGATGAAAAAGACGGGCTGTAGATGACAGAGAAATGAATGAGAGGACTGATGATGGAGTCAAGTTGTAGGAAAATACCGCGTTATGCGGCACAAATGTCTGAAAGGTAGTCTAGGAATGGGAAGATTCGTCAGTGACGACGATGTTCAGAGATGGTAGTTGAAATCATGAAATTATGCGGAATAATGTTTTACTCAGCTGAGTATGCGATTCTGCAGATGACTCTGTGAGGTCAGTGAGTACACCGCCGTGAAGATCAGATGCGCTTCTCAACTGTCCGAGGATGATGGGTGGATAAGTGTGGTTGGATGAATAGATGAGGGTTGGACGATGAACAGTTTCTCTCTCTCTCTATTCCCACACCATCCAACATACAGGTATGCACTCGGCGGTGTGCATAATCTCATTAGCATATGCAACCAACACACAAGCACGAGTAATGCTCCGACATTCCCCTCCCTCCGCCCACCAGCGCCCATACCTCATAAACTAGCGTAGCGTACCACGATTTCGCACTTTCAAGCTGCACCGCTCCCCACTCGTAGCGCCCGGTATGCATTCTGGATCCCGGTTCAGAGAGGCGGCACATTGTGTTGGTGTTGTATCTAGACCGCCACACTCCACCGACGCAGACAACGGCGTAGTGTTTCGAACAGGGCAGTTTAGCGATGCTATACCATGCTGCGGCAGCTGCAGCCACTCCCAACAAGAAAAAACCTATAGAGCATTGTTGGAATACGGAAGGCCTTGCAGCGACTCGAGGCCGATTCCGATAGCCGATTGTTAGGATGGGGAGAAGCGAAGTGAGGCTGAGTGCATGCTGGACTGATAGGGCTGAGACACGAATGGGCGAATTTGTAAATGGTGGAGGAAGCGCTGTTAGGGTCACACGAGATTCCGGTTTTGACCAACCTTAGTGTTCCTTCGGCTAGACATTCCAAGCTGCGTCGAAACTAGTCCGTTAATGAGATATGGGTCCAGAGTGTTGCATATTTTGCTGACTTTTTGAAGACTGATGTGATGTAGGAAGACATTGATTCACCGCTTGTACCGTCCTTCATGTCAAAAGTCTACAGCATGTTGGCGTCTTTCGCGGCAAAGCGGTGATGCAGCGGAAGAGGGTAGTCCTTCGTCCCTCAAAATTGGGTTCCGTGCTAGCCGTTCATGAGTAAACCAGATTTTCATCATTGGGTCTTCAGCGTGGGATGGAGTGTGATGGGTGCTTACTGTTGCCGGGACCACAGCCTGGCCGTGTGCTCGCGGGGTGCAAAAGCTCAGAACCGTGGGGAAAAAGAATTTCTCGCCTGACTCGAACATTCCCAAACATACCGCCATGAATGTGTCACAGGTTGGTGGTGGCTTTGGGCCATATTTTCCAGGGTCGTGATAATTCCCATAGAACTTCTCGAATATGGAAAGAGTTGGCCCATCCCCACCTATCAAAAGCCACGACGCCGCAAAAATCGGAAATTAATATGAGACCCAACCGTAATGGGCTTGCATACGAGGCTGCACGGTTTATGAATAACAGAGACGGCCATCGGAATAGTGCAATGAATCCCATTCGTGGGAGAGAGGTCGCGTGGAGGGAATGGGCGTATGTATGTGCTTGGAATATTTGAAGCCATGACAATGGGAAACAGCACGTGTCAGTGAATGAGCATAGCTCCAGATTCCCGTCCGAGAGCTCCAGGACTTGGTGTTGGTATGGATGCAAGCTTTACCAAAGACATGGCAGCAGTAAGCGCCGTCGAGCCTAGTAGGTGGATAGCGCGTTGCGTGCTGGCAAGTGGCGCCAAGAAGCGTAGGTTTTTTTGCAAGGCAAGCGAGGAGATACCCAGAGCAGAGGAAAGGCTGAGCGGGGCGTTTCGGGTGTCGATCTGAAAGTGGAGAAGAGTGGTTGTTGGTGGTGAAGTAGGTGTCGTTGAATTGCTAGTTAGTATATTGTACAGGTTGAAAGTTGGTGTTGATGCCAAGAATGAGTGGAGATGATCTATTGTTTGACATTAGAGAAACACGGACACGATGGCCGTGGCCGCGTGCCGGGTCGATCAACGATGCAGCCTCGTTCCAAGATTGGAACCGAGAGCTGCGACCAGCAGGCCACAGTTCTGAAGATAGGAGGCGGGCGATGGTGAATCTCCAATCAGTTGAGGCTCTGTGCCTCGAGGGCGCTTATAGGGGGTTCTGATATAGAAACGCCACTGTTGTTGCAGCTGCGGGTAATTTATGCGCGGTCGCGGCACGAGGACCAGCGTACACAAGTGCAAGGTATTGATAACCCAAAGGAATCTAGCGGTGAAGTATGATGAAGCACGAGGAAGCACGAGGAAGCACGAGGACGCAGGTGAGAAAACAAAGGAAAGGTTTAACGTAAAACAGAGTGGAGTGAAACAGAGAAGGAATGGTGGGAGAATAGCAAGTGAGCAGGTGGGGAAGAGGAGGTCACCATTGACGAATAACGATTGACCATTGACAGGGTGATGATGTGCAATTGGACATTCTTTAGGCCGCCAACCTTGGGGAAATTCTCACAAAGTTAGTGTCTTGGGAGGAAAGTATACTCTAGTATGGTGGAGCTAATCGCCGTTGGGGAAAGAGCAAGCCTCAGATACCCGAGGTCACTGACGATGTGGGTGCAGCAGAAGGAGCAGGGCCTGCCCATCCCGGGGTGGTAGGGTGTGAGTTAGCTAGTGAGGATGGTGAGGAATGCGAATGATGTGATGATGGACGAAAAGAGTGCCGCGATGCTGCTGCTCTGCGTTGTTGCTCTAGAGATGCACAAGAGCGGCGTGTTGATATTGTCGACAGAGCGGTCAGTCACAGCTGGAGCCCATCAATTTGATGCGGGCCGGCCACGTCGATGATGTGGAGATGGGCGACGAGTTGGTGATGGAGCTTGATCCCGGAAGACGACGATAGCACGGCCGGTGGGAAGCTGTCAGACCGGGACAAAGTCTGGCAGCGCCGCAAGGCTGCACTGCACTGCAGTTTTGACTGCAGTTGATCTTTGGAAGGATGCAGAGTTGAGAGCACATGATGGAGCGTTTGGACGATTGTCGAGCGTGGACGGCGATGCATTAGCCCTGCATGGCCTTCCGGGATTGCTCGGACCTGATGAGAATCTGGACGGCCAGTGAAGGCCAGTAAAGGCCAGTGAGGAGGCAGCAAAGGCGAATGAAGGCAAACAAAGCAACTGATGGCGAATGAAGAACGAGCAAGAAGCGCGTGAGAACGAGTCCAAGGCCGAGTCGAGGTTAGTGACAGCGTATGAAGGCGTGGGAGAGTGCCGGCCGGTGAAGGTGGGCAGGCTCGGCTTGGCGTCTTGGCCAGGCAAGACACTGCACACCACAGTGCACACCACAGTGCACCGTTCCGTCTAGTCCGAGATGGGCATAGTCGGGTCTTTCAGAAAGATGCGAGCTGCGAGCTGCGAGGTGGGTGAGCTGGGTGAGCAGGGCGAGCAGGGCGCGCAGGGCGGACATCCCCCAGAATCATCCTTTAGACTTTTGGGGTAATCGGTAGTGCTGTAGTCACGTAGATTGCGGGTGACGGTTCTACTGGCACTGGCCACGATATTACAACACACACGGGCAGCATATGGCCGTGTCTTTGTGTTGTTTTGCCCTGTCTTGTTTCGGCGGCGGCGCAGAATCGACCAGGGTGGTTTGGATCATGGCACTCATGGCAAGGCGGGGAAAGGAGGATATTTTGGAGGGGAAGGAGGGGGAGGGGGGGCGGCAATCCGAGATGGATGTCGTTCCCCCAGAAATACAAGTATGATGCTGCTGTGCGACGCGGACTGCGGCGGGCGAGATCCTCCCGTGAGCCCGCGGATGGGATGGGATGGGTATAAAATTGGGATTGGGATTGTACGGTGTTTCCAAACGGTTCAGATCCATGCTGTGGTGAAGGCGTATCACTGTGCACCATGGTAGGAGGAATGTACGTACTGTGTAGTAGATAATAGCTGGGTTAGGGCATATGGCCGTTTTGTTTGGTGGGAGCACCTGGTGGCTGCCCGTAGGGAATCCCAGAGGGCAAGCACGACCCAGCGTCGCGGGACCACACCAGGACGGCGGCGAGTCCCAGACTCCCCAGGAGTGTCGCAAAGACTCCCAGCCGGCCCAGCGTGGCAGCTTAGCAGCAGTTTAGGGGCTCCCCAGAACAGCGAGCTGGTCCGGCGGGCGTCGACGGGGTCGTTGACTTGGTGTTCGTCACGGGCGGGAGAGAGTCAGACGGATCAAGCGACGAGGCCACAGGCCATTCAGAAGCCACAGAGGGGGTCCAAGGCCTACCACAGCACCCACAGCACAGGTGAGCGCCTGGGGCTTGCCGGGACTGGTTGCGTAGGCGCTTAGAGCCCCGCGCGGCCGGCTCTTATTGGCGGGGGCCTTGCAGCTCACAGCTGGTTCGTGCTGAGGGGGATTCTGACGGCCGGCGAGCAGGTGGAGTCTCCTCTGAGCTCTGTTCTGTTTTGGCGATTATCAGCGCGGCAAGTGGTGCAACTAGGTAGATAGGCAATTAGCTGTCGCTTTGCTGCCTCTATGTCCCTGTCGCCGACTGTACCTAATTAGCTTGCTCCAGTAGGCTGCCACTGCTGCGCCGCCGCTGCTATACAATAGCTGCTTTGTTGGATGTGGTCGCTGGATCCAACCTACACAGGCAGCCGAGCATAGGGCCCGTGACAACCCTGATCCTTCTTTTCTATTATCCATTCCCTCTTCATCCCATGCGTGTGTGCGTGAGAGAGAGAGACAGGAAAGAGGAAAGAGGATGAATTGATTGACTGAAAAGCTGATGTTGTATGACAATGGGGAAGATGGATAGGGGTGTGTATGTGTGTGAGAGAGAGAGAGATGGACAAAAATATAAATCCATGTAAAGTAGAGTAGAGTGGAGATGGATGGGATGTGAGACTGCGAGACCCCTGTCTACCCTGAACCATCCGATGACTAAGAAAGCAGGCAAGCGTAGGAGGAGTTGAGAGGTACCAGAAGGAAGCCGCAGCCCGTTGCCCCCCTCTCCCTCCCACTCACCATGTCACCCCAGTACATTGAGTAAATACAGTAAATGCAGTCCACGCAGTCAACGCAGTCAATATCCTCCCACAGCACAGCAGGGAAATTGGGAGAGCGTGCACTTTTCCGCTTACACAGTGCAACCAACTTGGGAAAGTCTCTAGACGCCCGACTCCTCTCCCGCCAGTCACCAGCAATCCTGGATTGATCCATCATTACAATATTATTCCACGCGAGGGGCCGCCGCGGGCAGCAACACTGGCACTAAACCAAGTCGAACGCCAGGAAAAAGCCCGCCAACAAGCCCGCCGCCAGCCCTTGTCCACTGGTGGGAACCCCCCAGCCCACCCCATTGCTACATCCAGTCCTTGGGCGCAGGTGCGTCTGTTGCTGCGTCTGCGTCTGCCTCTGCGACTTGCTGCGTGCTGCGTGTTTATTGAGAGACATTCTCCACCACCACCACCTCTCCTCCTTCGTCCCAACTCGTCCACCTCGTCCACCTCGTCCACCACCTTTTGTCGCCGCATCCTCTTTTTGCGCCCGCACCCGCGCCCAGCTTTCTCTGCGCTCTGCTCTTTTTCTCCATTGCGCCCTCCGCTCTCTCTATTTGTTCTTCAACTTGTCCCTCTCTCTCTGTGTTCTATTTCAAAAACTCACCCCCGTTCGCCCTTACCCCCTCCCTCCTGGACCGGCGCCTTCCCACATTTCCATTCACGCGCGCATCCCCCTCCTGATTCGCTCCCCCCTCCTACTGCCCGCCGCTGCCCACCGTTGTCCACTTATCCACGCTGTCCGTCTCTGGTCAGATCAGCCTTGCTTCTCTCCACTCCTGAAATATCTTTTTCTTCTTTTCCTTCTTTACTTGGCTGCCACTCATTAGACGCGGCCTCCCCCTCTGACACGAAACATCTGCAGCTCCTGGTCGAGCTTCTTCCCTACGGCGCAGCGCTGGCGAAGTGACCGCGGGCGTGTCGCCCTCATCGCAGAGCCACAGAGGCACCGCTCAACCATCGTGAGGCATGGCAACTGCCACCCAGCTCATGCCCTCTCCCACCGGCGGCTTGAAGTCCGCATTCAGCCCCTACACGGAATCTCCAAGCTCGCCGGGTACATTTGCCCATCTCTTCTCCAACAGGTGCGTGTCTATCGTCATCCATCTCTCTATTCGAGTCCGCCATGGTTCGCCTCAGAAAGGCTCCAGCAGCGCTAATTCTCCACCAAAGGTCATCTGGCACTACTTCCGACCACCTTATCCCACCTCCGAGTCCATACCCAGCGACCGTCGACCCCTCTCCCGTTGACAGCAATGGCACCAATGCCACCGAGGTACATATATCCTACAAGGAGGAGGACCACGCGTCTGGACAATCGGAAACTAACAATTCCTGCCAGATCGAAGACGACGAGCAGGTGAACGACATGAGCGAAGACGACATGGGTGACATTGCGTCTCCAGATATCATCAGCCCGCGCAGCCAGGGCAGCCTCAACCAGGTATGAGGAGAGAGTCTGATACATGGCGGCAACATGGAGTCTCTAATTGTCCCGCAGCCCTACAAACTGGACACGGTGCTTCCAGCGCGCTTCAGATCAGATTCCGATGACGCGCCGCAGTCGGTCATTCATGCCCCGACAAACTTCAAAACATTCGTACGTGTCGCATGGCCTGTCGTTGCACGACGTTGGCGCTGACCTGTCTCCCCGTAATCAGAATCGAATCACCGTCTCAGCCGCATCCTCCCATGAGACTACTTCAGATCATACGGCCGTTGTGTCGCCACAGACACCAGAGGCACATATGGGTCTGGACGGAAAGGTTCGTCGTGCGCACATTGCTCTTGCTCAGGCCGTCATGGCTGAACCTTTACAGCATTCCTCTTCCTCCACCTACACACATCCAATTGACACCACAATCGCTCCATCGGGACCAGATCGGTCTACTCCTCGAGCCCAAACCCGTCAGGACTATGACGAAGAGGGCAGGAGAAAACACCGCATGAGCCTTAGCGGTAGCAGCCTTGCAGGTAGGTACACTCCCCAAGATTACGGCTCCTATCTTTTGACACCATTCAAAGATATCGCGGAAACAGACGACCATGCCGCTTCAGAGACGGCATCTGCTTCTGCAAGTTCCACTGGCCAAAGCAGCACATGGACCTCCGCCTCGCAAGTTGGCCAGGGCTCTCCTGGAACGCAAACCATGGGAGAGGCACTGCACGGGCTCAATGAATCCGAGAGGGAAGTCGCCTCCTTAAAGGACGCCTTGAATGAATGCTGGACCCTTTGTAATACGCTTGCGAGGCTTAGCCAAAACCACCGACAGCGTATGTTCAAATTTTCGGGAGGCCAGGCCGATTTTGAAGAACAGGCGTGGCGGACTTGCTGGCGGTTATGCCAGAAACTGTACGAAAGCAGGGACGAAGATCATGCCAGCCAGATTAAACCCACTTTGGAACTTTGCCGCGACTTTTGTCAGGCACTTTTTGACGTGCGAAACCGCGGAGACGAGACATCCGATTCCGTACTAAGGGTTAGCTTTGAGCTCAACAATCATCTCTATAACGCGCATGATCGTTCGCTACCAGAGGCATTCCGTGAACGAACCCTAGACTTCTATCTCACGTTGTGTCACCGACTGATGAAGCAACGAACGTCGCTTCCAGAAGAGACGGACGCTTTGCTACACGCTTGCTGGTCCCTTGCCGAAATGCTCTTCAGTATCCGACAGAATAATCGCGACGGCAAATCGGCAGACGAGGAGTTGATGGGGTCCGCCATACAGGCCTGCTGGGAACTCTGTGATCTATTCCGGGAGGGTTGGACACAGGTGCGACCTGAGAGGGGAACCCCGCGCCCTGCACAGTTCACCTTTGCTCCCGCCCCCGCTTCTGTGGCACAATCACAGGTATCTCGCTCCGAGAGGTCTCGCGCACCATCCAGCTTGAATGGATCCTACCATTCAGCAATATCCAACAAGCAACAAATCCCCGAAACCCCCACCACCATCTTTGACGACCGAGAGGAGTTCTCGCCAGCAGAAGAGGAGCCTCCTGTCCCCAATATTTTGGTATTGGGTCCGGAGCAAGGACAAACGCGCACCCATGATCGATGGTCTTCTGCCGCCTCGTCTCTATCTACCTACTCCGATACTTCCATCCACACATCTTCAACAGCAACTGCTGGCCGGGAGGACGCCACTATTGTGCGCTTGAAAGCTCTCATTATCAAAGCCGCTTTGAATACTGGTTACACCCGTAATATGCCACTTCCCGATTTTATCAGGGCTCTTCCATCCAACAGCTTTGGAGCGGTTGCTTGGCAGAGTCAGCTTTTTGAAAAATACAAGAAGCTTGTGCTTGCTGACCCTACGCTAAGAACGGTTCACAGTCAACCGATGCGTCGCTTGACGGTCAGCGAGATCAGCAGGGCAGTGCAGCAACTTTCACGCAGCGACCAGTTCTCTTGGATGCGAGATCTCTTCCGATACGTGTTCGGCTGCTACCCAGAAGACGCCGAGCAACGAAATTTAATCATTTCCGCATGATAGAATCCCTGTAACCAGCCTGTTCTCTTTATTTTCTACACGCAACCCATCTACGCATCGTCATTGGGCTTCTCACCCACCCCCCATTCGGTTAGGGCTAATCTGTGATTACACACGTTTTCGGTTGCACTTTTTTCTATTTTATTTATTCGCGATATACCCACACCCTCACTTTTGGCAACGAATCTCTTCTGTCTTATCCAATCCCGATCCAATCCAATCCAATCGAAGTTGTTAGAATGTGTCTGTCTCGAGACTTTTGGGATCCCCTGGACTTTTTTGGGGCATTTTGTTTACGCAAGGGAGGAAATCGTTATTATGATGTGCATCGCTTTTTCATTGTCATCTACTTCTTCGATGTACATTTTTTCTTCCCTCTCCATTTCCCCCGGAGATTGTTGAAGTAGAGTAGCGCAGCAAGGAGAATGCGAAACTCGAATTTACTGGATGAAATATCTCCTCTCGAAGTTAAACTAATCAATTAGGCCATTCCATGGACGATTCCAATTTGATGTAGAAGAACGATTTGGGTATTGACAACATTATATACAGTGCCCAGTTGTATTCAATGACAGGTGGCTATGAATATTTGGTTACTGTTTTCGGAGATGGCCTGATAGGTCAAATTTGCACGTGGTCCACGGGTAATTAGAAGTCACATACATTCCCCGTACAGTCACGTGCTCACTCAGCTCTAGTCCTCTATCTGAATAGCCTCAAGTCATTACACTCTTCCATCACTCCTTTACATCACCCCTACTCTCATTCCTAGACAATCAGATCCAATCCGAAATTCCAACCACCTTCTAGAACTGACAGCAACCACAACCGGCCCACTAATCCACCCTCACACTACTCACAACCTCAGCAGGCAAATGCCATCCGGCGCCAACCTTCATCCCGCCATCCACCCTACTCTTAATCCAACAACTCCCCCTCGTCGAATAATTCCCCATCGCGTACTCCGGATACAGACTCCATTCGGGCACATAGCTGATGCCCGCACACGTCGGCGTCGAACCCTTCGTTTCCAGAGTCCCGAAGAAGTCAATGTACTGCGCGCAAGCGTCCATGCAGGCAGACCACGAGGGGGCAGAGATCTGGAACATATCTGTACAGAGCAGGAAAAGGGAATTAGTCGGGCCATAAGAGTGTAGGGGAGGGGAAGGGGGAAGGGGAAACGTACCTCCCCGATCAATGACGGTATTACAGAACCTGCGAAAAGTAATATTCTTCTGGGCAAAACTCGCCGTATACAGCGTTCCATTCGTGTCGGGACACTTCGTTCGCGGCACCACGATGGTACCCTCTTCACCTCCTGGTCCCCCTTGTCCCGCTCTTCCCGTAGCAGTCGCAGTCGGACTTGCGGTTATCGCAGTCCCGGTTCCCCCACTCCTGACTCTCTCCCTCATAGCTCCCAACTCCTGTCTGCACTCTCTCCTCCCCTTCGCCGCCGTGCCCGCACTCACACCGCCCGCTATCGCGACCACGGCCACGCAAGCCACCAGCACGACTACGAGGATGAAGACCGGGAGTGCGAGGCCGTAGATTATTCTGTGGCGTTTGGGAGAAAGAGCGTCTGTGTCGCCGTGGCCGTGGTACAATTGTTTGTCCGAGTGCTGGCCGCGGTTGTTGTTGTTGTCGACGACGTATTTTGCGGTGTCTTGTTCGCCGGTGCCCGGGAGGGGGCATGGTTGTGTGGGGATGGAGGAGTGAGGGTGGAGACCAGGATTGGGGAACGTTGTTGCTGTTGCTGTTACAGCGGTGGGTGCATGTGTGCGAGATGCGGATGCCGAAGGAGGTAGAGCTGGGTTGGAAACGTATTCCGACGCCATTCTCTCTGCAGATGATTCCTGTCTTGCCCAATGCCGATTCCCATCCCACACGGGGCGAAATCAATCGAGAGTCGAGAAATAGTCGACAAGGCTGGGTTGCGTCTGGTTGTGTACGTAACGTGTGTATTCTGGTGTGCGCTGAGGAACACAGGAGGAGAGAAGAGGAAAGCAGGGGGGGAAACGAATGAAAGAGGCGGCAAGGACTCATCAGTTCCAGGATCTTTGTATGAGAAAATACCCCCCAATTGATAGATGGATTAGCGTAGCCTGACGGACAATCTATTTCCCCCAAAGTTTCAAGGGCCCCCAATGCCCTCAGCCTGATAGCTCATGTTCTCGCATCGCATTCGTCGTGAAAACCTGGGGGCTGAATAGAGGCTTGGTTTCGCGTACAAGATTCAATGGCCTTCTGCTAATTCGACGCCTTGATGGGGATTTATGTGTTTGGATTGGATTGAAGGGGAAGGTTACTGGGCGGGATTCAGCTATTTCCACCAGGCTGTGGTGTGGCGTGTGGGAGAGGGGGGCGATGATCGACGCTGACCGGTTTGCTCGATCTTTCTTTCTTGGCGACATCAGTTTCTAGCCTTGTGGCCTTTTTGTTTTTTTCTCTTCCGTTTTTGAGGGGGTGATGGAGATATGGGTGGATGGAGGGGTTGGTGTTAGTGGGGGTTCTCTTTTCGATGCTGCGGGTCTGGCTTGGATTGCGGAGGCGTGAAGGGTGAAGTAGCGAAGTGGTCAGTAGGTGTTTTTAATAGCGATGTAGCTGTTTTTACCTGTAATTTTCATAATCATAGGTGTGTGTAGGCGTAAATACTTGCCCTCCTGCATTGATAGGTCCCAATTTCTGTCTCTGGAAGTATGTGCACTGTTTGTTTCTTGATACCAAAATGCAAAGACACCGGGACAGGAAAACTAGCATGAAATCTATCAGAAATATTAAATGGAAGTAGACGATTTCAACCTGAGAAGTAGCGGTGCGTGGAATGATGGGCAGAGGAATGAACGGATGATCCCAACGTTTTTCCTTACGCGCGAATTCTCGACTTCAGAGGACCAATCCCTGCGTCACATGCTAGCCTTGCGATGGTGAATAATGTAGACATGCATTTTTTATCACTGTCTTTTGTGGTAAGCGGCCCAAGAGTCGCCGAACGTCGTTGAACTCCATCATCTGATAAGTTTGATCGCCGCTTCATGTGAAAGCATTTTGCTTACCTATCTCTCCAGCTTTCAACCACAAATGATCATAGAGATAAGGGTTATATAGATTCTTGTCCATTGCTGTATTTTTTGGTAGCCCCCTATCCTAACTTTCCAATGTCGAGTACCTGTCGAACAGGCTAAATTAGAACTCTTTCCTCTCCGCGTTTCTCGTACGGAATCTGATGAACCCTTTCTTTCGCCCTCAAGTGACCATGTGCGGGGGTGCAATATCACTAGATTTCAAGCGTGCGGTCATTCATTGTTGGAGATCAACTCGTTCACTCCATATCATTACCTCGAATCTCAATATGATTAGGAATAGCAAGATAAAACCGCGAGATCTCCGGCTAGATATATATATATGCAAGGGTCACTGCATCTCGTACGAAATAATCGATCATCTCCGCGAATTAGAGCTCGGTGAGATATGTTCATTATTATTTGTCTAACTCTACGATCTGTTACACAGCTTGCTCGCAGATAATATTGCCAACCTGTCTGAAGGAACATCATCCTCGCATCTAGGATGTTAGAAAAAGGTGGTGAGTCTTTTCGAATGATTATCGCGCCCGCAAATGAACAAAATGTGGATAGGATTCAGTCTGACATAGTGGGCACACAAAAGCTTGCTTACAAATTCGGAGCTCATTTGCTAATAAATTATGTTAGCGATCATGGTAAACTCAAGCACCCGGATCACGGATGCATAGGTAGCTCCCGGGCTCCGCTACCAGGCCCAAGTCCGGGAACAGCAATGCGGCTTCCCAAGTATTATCTGACTCACGCGGACATTCCGGGGCACAATTCCATGTGGGCGTTCATATGGAAGATTATGATGCAGCATGTAGGATCATTGCGGGGTATGCAGTCTGCCCCTGTGCAGGTGTTACGTGACCTAAGTTGGTATTGTTTATCGCAATCAGAATAGGCACAGCATAGTAATTACCATGGAGGGCTTTGCTGTTATTGATTCAGCCGGGCTCTTTGTATTCACTGTCGTTTTATAATCTATACACGCACACATTTCTGCGGATTTCCAAGTTCTTACAACATTGAATTTTTCACACCTTTCCAACTTCTGCCCACTATGAAGTCTACACATATCCTCACCGTGCTTGCTGGAATCATCCCAGCACTTCAAGCTCATTGTAAGTATCTCAACAACGTCTATGAACCAAATTGACCGCGAAATAGGGGTCTACCCAGTTGTTTCCATCAACAACGGCGCCCCAAGCCAGCGCTGGCAATACGTCCGCAAACTTGGTCCTGGCCCACCACCATATGCCTCCCTTGAAGATCCCGCCCGCGGAGAACCGCATCGCGATATCTACTCTGACGAGATCCGCTGCGGAAGAGGCTCATTTGGAAGTGCGAAGACGACTGAGACGTTAGTTGTTAATGCAGGTGATGAAGTCACATTCTTCACGTTCTATACCGCGAGAGAGAACAATGTGAGTTTATCAATCCACGGCATGGGATTTACCAGATTGTGTAAAGGTCTGAACATGATACTAATTGACATGCGTACGTTGTAGTACACGCAAACAATGTACCACCCCGGCGCTGCCCAAGTGTATCTCTCCAAAGCTCCAGACAACAATCTGGAAGAGTACAAGGGCGATGGGGAGTGGTTCAAGATTAGAAATTTTGGTGCTTCTGCAGATGGGAAAACGTGGGATTTGATTGAGAAGGGTTCGGTATGTTCATCTGTCTCTTATTGGCTTAGATCTTCTTCCCGTGGGAAAGAGCGAGATTGCTGACGGTCGTAGTTGAGCGTTACTATTCCCAAGACGACGCCTCCAGGGAAGTACCTACTCAAGGTAGAGTATATTGCGTATCATCAGCCGAATTGGGCGAAGATGTATGAGTTCTATCTTGCGTGTGCGCATGTGGAGATTAAAGGACCTGGAGGGGGTAAGTACATCATTACATATCTCATCCTCTCCTTACTGATGATATATAGGATCTCCTGGCCCAATGGTCCAGTTCCCAGGCGCTTATGATATGTTTGATCGAAGTACGTTGAATCTGTATTCTATTATTTTTGGGTGAGGGGGTTTGCTAATGTTTGGGTGTAGCGCTTTGGAGACCGCATTCGATGGGATATTGGGGGATGAGGCCGGGAGATAACTATAAGAATCCTGGGCCGGAGGTGTGGACGGGGTAATTGGGGGGTTTTGGATTTATGGTGGGTTGGCTGAGGTGATGTGGGAAGTGGCAGCGGGGTGAATGATTTGGCTGTAGGCTTGGGATTTAGGGCAAAGCTACCTCTCCTTTAGAGTTTGATTCTAGGAAAGGTTGAAATCATTGGGGGATGTGAATTCTAGATTGGTAGTAGAACTCGTGTTTTGAAATCTTCCACTGTCCAACGCTTTCCCCAAATTTGATGATTCAAGAATACTTTCTTTTTTGAATAGAAAATTTAGCTGAATGAAGACTTTACCATGATATTCATCTTCATATCTCAGATGTTCAAGCTGTAAAGCAGCTATCTAATCTCGTAGATAGAGCGGGAGGCCGTTTTCCACGAGTTTGCCGCATTGAAAATGCCGTCCAATCTTGAGTTACACAAGATTCTCGCGCGAGCGCCTAATTTGATTTCATATGTACTCTGCTTCTTCAGGTCATCTGCCCCATCCTTAGGATATGTAGACACACTGCATACATCTATAGATGCTAAATTATCCGAATTACGGCTGAATTAAATCAATGAAGAAGTGCGGAGAGTCCTAACACCTAGATTCCAGGATAAACAAAAGAATATGGCGTGGCACTGCACATTTCCCCAGCCATCCATGAATACCCATCCTATGATTCCGAATTAACTCCGCAACAAACACGATAAATAAAAACCCACCCCAATCTCTCAATTCCCCACCTATCCATACGCATCATACCTATCCCCCCAAGACAGCATCATGAATCTCAAATCCCTCACCCTCACCACCACCCTCTCCCTCTTCCTCCCACCAATCGCCGCCCTCACAAACCTAACCTGGACCGGCTACTGCCCCTTCGCCATCCACCTCGCCCCCTCCGCCGACCCAAAATCGCTAGATCTCACCTACACACCCACCACCACGCCCATCAATCCTGTTATGTTCGATGGCAAGGCCTGTGTTGTCCAGATTTATTTTGAGGTCGCGGATGACAGGGGTGACGTGTATATGGAGGAAATTGAGTACAAGAGCAATAAGGCAATGAGCGTGGAGACGAAGGTGGCGTGGAACAATGCTTATGGGCCGGTATGTGATACTTCCTTTACATTCTACTGCGTGCAAGAAGAAAAGGAAAGAGAAAAACTGACCACCCCTGGAAAATGTAGACTTTATACGACCGTGTCTCCCTGCCCAACACCAACATCCCCGTCATCGCGCGCAACGCGACCTGGAATGCTTTCCCGTTTTGTATTCAAAATCCGCATTCGTTCCGGGCGCGATATATTCATATTCAGACAAAGTTCAGCGATGCAAATGTTCAGGACGGATTCGTTCTAGAGCAAAAAGCGCGGTTTAGATTTGGGGAGAGTAAGCTTTGTACGGTTATTGATGAGTGCGATGAGCCAGATATTGATATGAAGTTTCCGGCTTGTCATGGAATACCAGGGAAAAAGATTTGGGAGGATTGAGGGGATCGGGGATGGGAGTGAGGACAATGTAATTTTGACGGGGTTCGTTGGGGATTGCAAATATAAGCGTGTGTATTGGAAGTTGGACGGTAAGGAAGGAGAAGTGGAGTCGAAGTAATCGAGGATAACGACTGTGAAAGATTCATAGCCGTACCTGAGCTCATCACTACTCCCTTAGCCGAATACCAACGTTCCAAACCTTTTATCATCATGTCGTCGATGTTGAAATGAAGTTGGAATCGACGGGAAAGCTAAACCGAAAAAGTTAAGTTTCAGTGCACAGACCAGTCGTTCGCGGCCAGAACAGACCCTGCACAGCGTGCTACGTTTCTCCACAATCTTCGTCTCTCCTACCTGACCATACCATGTAGACGACCACGTTCTCGAGTTCTCTCGACTCGCCTCAATGCCTACGCGTGCTATCAAAGCCATCTTCTTCACGCGCTTCCACCATGAAAAGGGTAAGATCATCCGCAGAACACAATCTCAACTTTTCCGTTGCGCATCCCATCTTCAGCAACGCTAACTTCCGACCAGGTTCCCGCGTCCTCCATCAAGTCCCCGAAGGCAGCATAACACCGTCCACCTCCCCATCATCGCTCCCACAGCCGCTCATACCGTTTGACTCCGTCTCACCCTATCTCATCCCTACCCAGCAGTTTTGCGATCGGCTCCTCACGTTCTGCGTGAATCATCACCGCGTAATCGGATACCCCGTCTGTATACGAGAAGGAAGATATTCACGAAATGAATTCATCTTCAATTTCTCCATCGTGATTGAAGAAGGTAGCAGTGGGAAAGGGAATAGTGGAGGTAATGGTGGCGAGTGGCAAGCTTACGGGGAGGTAGCAAGGAAGATGGGATCCTTGCTTCGGGGGCTAGAGGAACAGGGCGGGTTTTTGAGTGGGGAAGAGGAAGAATGGGGTGTTTGGGAGGACGAGGGGCTTGGGTTTGGAGGAGGTGGATATGGAGGGTGGGGGAGGAAAGCTGGGGGGATTGGAGAGGGAAGTAAAGTGTACGCGTTGTGTGAGATGATTCTGGAAGATTTGAATAATTATGCTGAGTGCATGATTCCGATTGGTATGCTGCATCTTTTTTCTCTCCTCTCCAAGATTTTTGTTCTCGTATACTCTCGAACAAGTTCAGGTGGAATATCCATCGCTCAAAACACTCTACCAAAGCGCATACTGACGTTTGCTAGACGACTCCAACACCATCAACCTCAAACTCTTCCCTACACATCCCCCACCCCCCCCAATCTCTGCCTCCCAAGTCCCTCTACTCACCATTTCTCTCCACTCTCTAACGGCCCCAATATCCTCTGACCTCACCCTCATGCGCATAATCCCCTACATCAACGGCATCCACTCCGTCGCCCACATCGCCGCCCTCGCCGACACCGATCTCTCCCTAACTCGCAAAGCGCTCCAACATCTTATCTACTACGGCTGTCTCGTCCTGCTAGACATCTTCTCCTTCGGCGCCGTCTACGCCCCCACAGCCGACATAGGCGGTTTCGTCTGCGACCGGGGCGTCCAGGAAGAATGCGCCCGCTACGTCAGAGTTCCTAGCCTCGCCAACATCCACAAACCTTCGAGTTCTGTCCGCATGGGCTCCGACACCGATTCCCACGATTTGGATCCCGACCGCTCGTCCTCCATCGCTTCAGACGCTATTTCCACCACCTCCACCACGACAACCTCGACCCTCCCGACCTCCGAATTCGACACCTCGACCTCTCCCCTACCCCCAAACCCGTCCCACTCCTCCATATCTCCCACGCACCCATCCCCCGAAACCCTAATAACCCTCTACACCTCCCTCCGCCAAGGCCTCCCCCTCCGCACCTTCATCCACACCCACCTCTCCCTCCTCCCTGGCATCGACATCCGGCGCCTGATAACCTTCGGCGTCATAAAGGGGTTCCTATACCGAATTCACAAATACGCGATCCTGACTTCACCGCTGCTATCTCACCCCCCCGCCCCACCTACATCGCTCAAAAGCGGCATCGTGAGCTCGGCTACTTCAATCGCGGCGGAAGATGGGAATTCAGGACTTCATCATCATTCGCTGCATCACAAGGCTTCGATTGCGAGCACACTTACTTCGCACACCATTACGCAGAATTCGACGACGATGACGACAAATGAGCCAATTACACGGTTGGATAGTATTGTGTCGGATATTAATTTGCCGCAGAGAGGAGCGGGGGGTGGCGGGTTGGCCGCAAGTCGGGATGGTGCGGGTGGGGGCGGCGGTGCTGGGGGTGGTCTGCCGCTTGTGAAGTTTTTGGATGGGATGCATTGTTTTGATGAGATTTGTATTGAGTTGGGTATGAGTGAGAAGGATGTTGAGAAGAAGATCAGGGGAGTTGGTGAGGTGAATATTTTTTATAGATAGAATGGGAGGAGAGACAAAGGAACTGAGATGTGTATGCTAGAATATAGCAATATCTTGGAGATGAGATGTAGATGGAAGATGTAGATGGGGATGGCAGAAGTATATGGACTTTTACGAAACAACTGGCATCTGCAACACCACGAAAATGAATCATCATCACATGCATCGATTGGCACATCCGTGAGTGGTTTAATACAATTATTGGTCATTTTCTGACAAGATTTAAAGCCGACCATACAAGGAACTCCAATTATCGAACCAACACCTCGAAAACGCAAAACTTTCGCCGTCGCCAATCGTCATCTGAGTACAGATAATTCGTAACAATTCGTAAACCCCCATCATAATTCCATTCCATGCACACGGGTATAATTTGCTGTCCCAATGGACGCTCGAAAGACACACACCATCCAAACGCCTTCTAATGCTTCCGAGACGCCTCGCTTCGTGATTATGGAAAAGGGACAAGAGTTTCCGAGATAGACCCAGAGATGTTGACCTTAGTTTCCGAGGGTAGATGTGGAGGTCGTTCGACGGACCGCTTCACATACCCAAACGAGATATGATACTTACCAACTTACCGTTGCGCGTAGAGTCGGGTGATGGCTCCGTTGCGCAAGCCGTTGTTGATTATTGATAATAGCGTCTACACTGATGACGAGGTCCGAAGACGGCGTCGGTGCGAGACTGAGATGAGTTGAGCAAACCTAGGAGCATCAACTCATCATGCCGAGCTGCTTAGCGGATAGACATCTGCTTCACAGCGCTGGGCTTGGTGGAGACGGAGCCAGCAGCAGCAATGGAGGGCTGTCCAGGCTTCTTCTCGAAGATCTTCCAGAACTTCAGAGACTCGTCAGCCGCAGCAGTGGCGAGCATCTGGCCATCGGGGCTCAAGCAGCTGTGAAGGACACGCGACTCGTGGGCTGGAACTTCCATGTTCTTGACGCCAGTGGGGTAGCTCCAGATGCTGAGGCTGTTGTCAGGGAAGCCACCGCTGCTGACAATCTCCTTGTAGTGGGTGCTCCATCGCAGGCTGGTAACCTGGGAGTCGGTGGCGATGTGGTTGACGCGAGCACCAGTAGTGGTGTTCCAGAAGTAGATTTGTCGGTCATTGGAACCACCGCCAGTGGCGAGGAGGTTGGATTGCCATGGGCACCATGAGAGAGCCTTGACAGCAGCACGGTGGTTGGTCTTGGTGAACTTGGGAGCGGCCAAAGAACGGGCATCCCAAATGGAGACGAGGTTGTCGTTGGCACCAGTCGCGAGCTGGGCACCATCGGCACGCCACTCAAGACCGCAAACCTCACCAGTGTGGGAAACAAGCTCGGCAACCTTGTGCTGGGCGATGCGAACATCGTGGTTGAAGACGAGACCGGAGCGAGAGCCGGTAGAGAGGATGTGCTTGTTCCAGCCCATGACACCAACGCGAGTCTCATGGCCGTACATGCTTCGGAGCTTAGTACCCTCCTCGACATCCCAGATCTGAACCTCACCGGAGCCCAGACCAACACCGACGTATGCACCGTCACCTGACCACTTGACGGAGGAAATGTATGTATCCTCGGCGCATTCAAAGAGCGACGAGACTGATCCGCTCTCAGCAGACCAGACGTAGACGGAGCGCTCAAGGCCAATAGCGACCTGGTTGCCAGATGACCAGTCCAACAAATTGAGGTAGTAGTCGTCAACAAGACCCGGAGCGTCGAGAACGCGCTCAGGTGCTGATGGAATGCGACGGCGGTTCTGTGCGTTAATGCTGGCGGTAGGCTTGAGGGGACGGTTGTATTGAGATCGGAGGTCGATTGGCTTTGACGACTCTGGGGGCGCGGGCTTGAATGCGAGAATGCGAGTGTTGAGGCTCACTCCACATGCTGATGCGAGAGATGATTGATAGGCAGCGGTATCTGGACCGGGCTTAGACTTGGAGCTGCTCTCCTCCTCATCGTCGTCAAGGTTCAAAGCGTCCAAAGCGAGAGTAACATCCTCTTCCGATCCACGACCGCCGACATCAAAAGCGCTGGCAGCAGTAGCCAAGACGGTGGAGCCCTCGGAAGCGACTGAGCTGGACTTGCCAGACTTGGGTCGCTGATCGAGATCTAGCTTGCCAGTACCTGAGTTGCGGATAGCCTCACTGGCCGTTCGGTTTGGAATGAAACGGTCTGCGGCGTTATAGGCGATCCTGGTCTTGGTGGGGCGTGCACGTATGGTGGTGTCCTTCTTTGCCTTAGCAGGTGTCTTCGTTGGGGCGGTTGTCGTTCCGGTTCCAGTGAGGGACCACTCTGATACGCCGAGCTCCAATCGCTTTGGGGTGTGAGTGCGAGCAATGTTAGACTTGGGTGATTCACGGTTGGTCTTGGTGACGGATCGCTGGAGACGGGACAGGAAGCTTCCGCCATGGATAGAGTCGTGTGCGCCTGGCACGTCGGAAGACCTCTTTGGTGTGCGAGGGGAGGGAGTCAATGCCATCCGACCGCCTGCGGTACGGGTGGAGAAGACCGATGAACGGCTCTTGACCGGGGTCAAGACTGATGTGCTAGCCATAACTACTGCTCGACTATGCTACTAGAGGGGAGGGATATTAGATAAGAAAAGCGTCAACTTGGAGTGGTGGTAGTCTTACAATATGGTTTTCTTGGGTATGCTGTTGTTGAAGAATTATTAGTAGAATACAGTGATGTAATCGATGCTTGGAAGTATTGATTTGGTAGAGCTTTTTGGGATGCGAGAGAGATGCTGGATGCAAGAAACGCAATAGGCGCAGGAGAGAGAGAGGCGATGAGAATGGGAGGTAGGATGCGGATGCAAGACGCAGAGAGGGAGAGAGGGAGAGAGGGTGTGTGGCAAGTAGAGTAGGAAGGTTGGACGATGCAGAAGGACGTTGGCAGTTAAATATCCTTTGTTTACCGCCTGCCGTTGACGAGGCAACGACGCCTGCCGCATCCGGGCCCCGCCTCGCCTCGCATGACGCGTTGCACGTGACTCTGTTTCGGAGAAATTTCCTGTTCGCCGTCTTCCTGCCGATTCTCCGACTCTGTGCAGCGTCTGCCTCACCACCGCTCACTCACCGCCCCCGGTCTTGTTCCTTGGTTTGCTCGGTTCCCTGTTGCAGTCTTGCAGAAACGGACAGCTCAGCCCAGAGCCATCCACACTTTTATTACCGTCTGCCCTTTGCGAAACAACGACTAGTTGACGTCCTCCGCGGCCTGCTCGAAGACGCTTCTCTACGCGTCCATGCCTTTGCTTCCTCATTGACCCAATGGCCCAGCCAACTTACACCCCTTCGACCCTCTTCCCCCCCAACAACCCCTCTACCTCCTCCCCTCTATCTAACCCTGTATCACTCACGCCGCCCACCGGTAGCTCGGGGAACAATACCTTTCTGATGACTGCCAGCCCAGTCCGAAGCCGGAAATCTGTCGCTGAAGGCTACAAGCCAAAGATTATCACCACCGTCGGCGCCAAGCCCGCTTGTCTCGTCAACGCATCCGTAACTTATGTAGGGAACGACCAGATATACGCCTTTGGAGGTTTCGATCAGTACACCGACGAAGGTAAGCCTCGTTTTAGAACTATATCGAGCGTGCTATAACTGACCGTATTTGAACAGTCTACAATCATGTCCTTCGTTTGAATCTCACATCCCGCCAATGGAATCTCGTGGACAATTATGGAGACATCCCGGGGGTGCGCATGGGACACACTGCCAACCTCTGGCAAGGCGATAAGCTACTTGTGTTTGGTGGGGAGAACGAGCATCGCCAACACCTCTCCGACGTGATCATTTTTGATCTCAAAACAGCCTACTGGACTCAACCTGACATCCATGGCCCCTCACCGCGGGGCCGGGCCCGCCATTCTGCCGTCATTCACGACGAGAAACTCTACATAAGTGGCGGTCAAACCGGCCAGGACAGTGTACTGGAGGACATCTGCTATTTGGACTTGAAGACATGGACATGGTCCCGCTCGTGGAAGTTCGTCCAACGCTATGACCATGCGTCGTGGATCTGGAACGGCAGGCTCTGGATTTTCGGCGGAATGAATGATGAGATGGAGAGATCGAACGAAATTTGGTGGCTAGATCTCCGTGGTAGCCCTGGATTCGAGACTGCCATGGCTTACGGATCAGGAGATCGTCAACTCGTGTCATCCAGGTTCCGAGGGTTTCCCGGTTCCGTTGCCTCTCAACCCCCAACTGGAAGCACTGGATATACTGCAAACTCCGGGGTCATCTCCAATTCCAGCCAACTCGCTGCTTCCCGTTCGCCCTACACCCTTCCGGGTTCGATTTCGTCCCTCAAATTCCATTCTAGCCCCAACCTACCATCCCAAGCAGCAGGTACTCATTTTCATGTCTTTTCCTCTGGATGTATGCTGGACTTCGTAACTCCAGCGGATTTGAGTTCGGAAACGTGTCTCTCTAGCCTAGAGCTCGATAACCTGCGCTGGCAAAAGCTAGCAGACGGGAAAGATTTATTCAGCCCTAACTTCCGATGGCACTACTGCACAATGAATTCGGAAGGCACACATGCCTGGCTTCTGGGTAGTCCGGTCGAACAATCTGCTGATGGAAATGGCGTGACCGGCAGCGAGTACCTTAGTGATGTACTCGCAATCGATCTGCGCAAGTATGGAATCCTTGGCAATGAGCTGGCTAATACCTATCGATCCAAACTTCCCGCATCCGACGCAAACGTTTCTTCGCCCTTATCCGGAATTGGTGCTGATCTATCGACTACTTTCGACATTGCCCCAGAACTTGGCGGGGATGCTGATTTTGTTATCACTGCAGACTCGGATGATATGGATTACGATGCCGCCTCAGTCACCGAGACGGGCTCAACCACTGCGATTGCTCCAGCTTCCCGTCCTATTTATGTGCACAGACTTATCTTGCATGCTCGCTGGCCGCACTTCAAGCGCCTGTGGTCCGCTCAAATGGCGGAGTTCCACTCCAAAAAGATGCACATTCCGGAGCCGTACTCTGCAGTGCGAGCTTTTCTCTTCTACTTGTATACCGATAGCATTGCTGCCAATCCACAGAATGGACCCTCCATCAACGATGTCGCTGGTATGCTCGTCATGTCAAACATTTATGACATGCCACGTCTCCGGCTGCTCTGCATCAATCGCCTCAATCGAGAGCTTGACGTTGAACATGCTGCCACAATTTGGGAACGTGCGGGTACTGCCACCGAAGAATGGTTGAAACGGCGCGCAGCCACCTTTTGCCTCCAAAACTGGGGCCGTGTTGTCCGGACTGCTGGTTTCAAAAATCTAAGCCACCAAGCTTTGATCGAGCTTTGTTCTGAAAGTGACACAGAAGCTCGGGTCATGAGCGGAGATGAGCTTGATGAGATTGGTATGCTCAACCGACAATATGGTAGTCTTGGCGGAAACCGGAAGAGAAGCTTGGGCAGCGCGGGTGTCATTGCGGCAACTGACGAAGAAGCTGACGAGGAAGTTGAAGACGATGGTATGGACGTCAACTAGACTTGAACTCTTTTATTTCCTTTCTTCCCTCCCCCCTTTCTCAACAACAACAACATATCTTCGGCATCCAAGCATTTCAGGCGCGGCGTTGCGGATCTGGAGATCTATCTCTTTCACAACTGGTTTGTGCTACGAGTACATCCCCATCGACTTCGAAACATATTTATCGGCGCTGGTAAAAAATCCCTCCAGACTTGGTCTTCCATTTCTTCCATCCCCTTCCTTTCTATCCTTTAAAGCGTGCACGAATGGGAGTTGGGAATTGCGCATTGCGTTGGAGTTGGGAACATTGCGTGGCTTTTTTTGTTTTGCTTTTGTTAACTCGATGTGAAATTGGTGAATAGCGCCTTTTTCCTTAATGAATGAATTAAGATGAGAATGGAAATGGGAACGGGAATAAGAGGATGAGGAGTTTTATGACGATCAGGATAATATTCATATGGGATAGGGTTAGATAGATGAATGAATGCTATGAGCTAGCTCTTACCATGCTCCCACCACTACTTGGGATGATGATATATCCTCGATTATAACATCTGAGGAACTTCAAGCTCATCGTTTTCTTGCATGCACGAAGCAAAGTCAAGTGGTCTGAATAAGGTTTCGCTAGTATTGGGCGCAATGCAAGGACATCCCTAAAAATAACCATGGACATGAGCAGTAGGAGTTTGTACGACCAAGCGTTGTTATGTTAACGAGTCAGATTGATCGACTGATTGATCGATCAATTGACTGAAAAAGGTTGTATCAGAGACGCATTCTGTTCCCTTTCGAGAGGATCTTCCCTTTTTGGTGTCCAGACTACTTTACTACTTGTACAAATTATATCTCCATCCACACATCCGTGTGGGGGCTTTCCACAGTCAACGGTAACTTGATGAATCCGCCCTTATCCCACCCAAACCCGAAGGTGAAGAACGAGCCAGAAACATAAGAGAGAAAAACAAACAAAGGATTGACATGAAGAGAAAAAATAACATCTCAGTCCCTCCGTCTCCTCTCCGATCCTCGGTCATCTCTCTCATGCCTATCACGACTCCTATCACGCCTCCGATCATCGCGGTACCGGTCGCGACTTCGGCTGCGCTCCCGCCGGGTGCGATCTTCGTACCGGCCATCCGCGTCACGATCGCGTCTGTCCCTTTGTGGACTGCGGCTCCTTTCTCGTCGTCGCCATTTGTCGTCGTGGTAGACTTCTCGCCGCTCGCGACGCCGATCGTCGTCTCTTCTTCGCTCTGGCGCATAGGAGCCACTGCCGTTCCGCGGTCGGTCATTTGAATCCTTTGTCGATGATGGCGCTTTGGGTGCGGAACTTTTCTCAATGATGAGTTTGTTGACGGCAGAATCGAGAACGCGGGCCCGGCCAGGGTCTTCGCGGTAATGTCGTTTCTTTTCGAGATTGTCGATGCCACCGAAGCCGCCGACGGCTCTCCTACGCTTCGAATTGGTGACGTCGCGCCAGTCGTCGGCAATTTTGGACACGCTCTGGGAAAAGTCGACGTGAATACGGTGGTCATCAATCAAGACTCCATCCATCTTGAAGTAAGCTTGTTCACAGTCCTTTTGATTCTGATATTCAATGAAGGCGTACTGTAGACTGTCTCCCGTCTCCTTGTCCCGGATGATTTCGCAGCTGAGTATCTTGCCAAATCGAGAGAAGATGAGTTCGAGATCCTCGTCTTGAGTCACGGGATTGAGCTTGCACACGAAGAGGATGTTTTCTGGAGGAGCAACTTCGGCAAACGGGAGGTCGCCAACCATCTCGAGGGTGAGTGCCTGTGCACGTGCTTCACGTTCCCGCCGAACGCGCTCAAGCTCCTCTGGATCCTTTTCTTCTTCCAGGTTCTCATCCCACGCGACCCGCACTGTGGCGAGCTGGGCAGCGGAGGGCAAAGGGCTTTCTGGTGGTTCCACGAGTTCAGAAGGGTCATCATATGGGTCATCCAACACAACAGTATGTAGGATTCGAATGTCCTTGAGCGGCTGTCCCTTGTCATCAAGGTATGCAGTATTGATCTTCTCTAAGGTATCAAATCCCTCTACAACTGTGCCAAATATCGCAGCCTTTCCATCCAGCTGGTCTACGTCCGGCGCAAGGGTGATGATAAATTGGCTGCCGGCAAAACGCTCGTCTGGGTTGTCAGGCGCAGGCGCTGTAGCCATACTGACAGTGCCCATCTCGTTGTGCTTCAGTTTGGGCGGAAACTCGGCCTTGAACGACTTCTTCGTAGGGTTTCCAGGGCTAAGGAGGCCCCATATCGAACTACCTCCATCGCTCTCCTTGGATTCTGGGCCAATGGGATCGCCCGTTTGGAAGGAAAAGTTTGGTTGCACGCTATGAACGGGTGCGAAGTTGTAGTACTTGATCTTGCAAAGCTTCAGAAAGCTGTGGAGCGCCAAGGTGTCAGTTTCTGTCTCGTACTCAGCATGCTTCAAAAGACAGCGGGAATGCGCATGAGAATGCGGGGGAAAGGCGGAGAGGGCAAAGTTTGGGTGAAGATTGGAGGTTGTTGTTCGTTACTCACTTCTCACAGCACTTTGGCGCGTCATCAACCAGTAGGTCGATTGTGATATCGCCTAGAGATGTTTCCAGCAACACAGACATAGCTGGAAGTTGTGTGTACGCTTCTTCGTGTTTGTTGCGATGAGCTGTGAAATGTCGACATGCAAGCTCTATGCATGAAGGTTGCTGGTGTCGAGGAGCTTGGACCACCCGCGGCCAATGTTTTCTCCGCATCTGCGTAGTCATCCGGTGACGGTCCTACCTCACACGGGGTACCTCGCACCCCTCCTAGACTCCTCCCATCTCCTCCACTCCATCGTTCAATGTCTGGCAAGCCCCAATTTTATCAATGTGCTCAGGAAACGTTATCCAGCGTATTTTGTTGTACGTACCTGTCAATCCATGTCAGAGATGTTAGACAGTCACGAACAATGAATAACAACGAGTTGGTTGCTGAATCGAATGCTCGCTATTTTGATATCACCTATCTTGGTCCATTTTGAGAGCGATGGCTCGGTCCGGTTCGGCATGCGACGCGACCAAATGTTCCGAGCAGAGCAAGGATTTTCTGTCATGGACCGGGCCGTGAAGACACCGCGTTGTGTTAGTCTTTGTGCTTCCTAGCATATTGCACAACCGGGCTGCTGCTGCAATAAGCCTGCACGCGCAACAGGTTTCAGCAGTACTATCATAAGAGAAGCCTGATCCTTGTCGGAATGGAAACTTGCTTGCCCTTAAAAGCCTCATCTGCAGCTTGACGGCAGGACGCTTCATCACGCGGATCTATACTCTGCCTCCAGCTACGGCTGGTTGTTGTCCTTCACCACTGGCCGCCTCTGGTCTTTCATTAACTATTTCGGGTTCAGGTCTCAGCCGCAGAGAATTCAGATTCCTATGATCATCTCTGTCTTCATTCGAGGATGTGATAGGGAGGCGACTCGCCAGGTCATCAACTCTAAATCGCCCCCAAGGATGGTGCCGCGTCCGCTTTGTAGCGTGCCTGTCTAACATCGCCTACACCGACCGTGGACAGCGAGTACATGTACATTTCCGTATCACGGAATTCTCTGCAATTCAGGAGCACCAGTACTTTCAGTGTGTGCTGCTAGGTTCTCCCTTCCATAATTGTATTGCTCTCATACACCGCCCAAAACTCCCATCACTTTCATTTTCCGTACCACTAGTACATCGTACACCAACTCTCCAAATGTGGAAAGATCCCTACCAGAAACATCCGTAAGAGCCCCCAATCTGGAGTTGAAACATCACATCAAGAACCGCGCCGTGACATTTCCAGGGGAATGCTAACAGCGTGGACTCTGAGATGAGACATAGACACTAAGGTGGTGTTTGCCAATCTTGGCATCTGCGCCTTCGCCGAGTATGATTGGGCATCCTACGACGGGTCCATCACTTTCGATGTACCTCAACGCCCATGCAAAGGCGTCTGCCTTTTACAGATCCATTAGCATAAGGCCATAGTGGCGGTCCCAATGCATATCTTGGTCCAAGCGCTGATTTATCCTCATCCTCCACCTTTGGTTTGCTTCTTCTCAAGGCGCAGGCAATACACAATGGGCTAGTTACTATATTGCTTCATTTCACACCATGGTTATCTATGTCTATATGGCTTAAGGCTACTGGTTCAGCGGCTCCTAGCAAAAAATGATAGCTTATCCACACATCGTCTGGTTGGCTTCTCGAGTAGCTTGATCTAGCAAGCCCCACTGGAAGGAACCTGAACTGCCCCAATAAGTAGAGGCGTGCCCATGTTTCTTCTACTCCAGGGGATGTGCCGAGATTACATATAATGTTGCACTATCACGGATAGTCGCCAGTTACCTTACCTACTTCTCGAAAGATATTTGCATGGGTATCGCTGCGAGTTGCTCCTCTAGATATCTCACTTGCGTAATGCGCTGCTTACCCAGGCTTTCCAGTATTGTCCCAATAAACGCGTTGTGGCGCGCGATGACCGTCCGGGCTTGCAGACTTGTCTTGCACTTCGGGGATCTCAATGTAAATGTTTGTTTGAGCTATTCTGAATCCGGCACCTCAGGTCTCGTCGTGAGCGGATCTCCCAATCCTGCGTGGAATCATGAAACTTGCTCGAAGGCATTTCTATTTGCTTCAACGCCTCGATCAGAGCAGGATTACAGCATGCGTTAAATCCATTCATAGTCTTAGGGCGATGCCCCCAGCTCGAGTTATTATTTGCGGGAACTCGATCCTTTCGTTCGAATTCTGGAAGATCCTCCAGCCACTTAACAAGCGCACTGCCTCCCGAATTTCTGGTCGTACTGTGCCCCGGGCAAACGCAGGATGATTGAATGCGATCCAAATTCCGTGGGGGGAAGCGGGGGAAAGTGTGCCTGTTGCATGATTGCGTCTCCATATCTTTCTGGAACTCACTCAATCTTGAACCAAGCAATTGCCTAGTATAGTCTATCACAGTACCCTGCTGTGGTTGTTCAACCTTTTGATGCGAGAGTCTGAGGTCCATATTCTCATCCCATTGCAGTGTTGGACGTACAACAATCTACACGTACAATGTCCCACGCAACCTTCTCTTACCCTTCGCAGGCATAGCCCTTTCGTTTGGCGGGCGTCGACCTAGGGGTATCGTTGCACTGAAAGAGTCCGTGTAGGCGGTAAGTGGCTGCAATCTGCCGTACAGGGCGCATCTCCAACGACAAGGCACTCTCTATGCAAACTTGTTCTTCTTAACAAAGACAATCCGCAAAATAACTGAGTGACACTAATAAGTACCAACGATTCTTTTACGGGAGCCACGTCGATATCAATCACACTCCACTAGCAATCACCTCTCTAGCAAGGGGTGCAAGAATTACATGCGAGTCAACCAATTTTTGTCTTGTTGATTATTGGAGCTGACAACGATGATAAAATAGACTTACCTCTCGCTAGATCTCATCTTCTCTTAGGAGGCTTACTGTGGATTACTATAGTAGTCAGGCAGAAAACTTCATAGTCTTTTTCTCCTTCGACTGGTTCAGCCGCAGTCTGTTTGGATTTGCTACGTGCCCATACAAACAACTCACTCATAAATTTGTTTGGCAAGTCCCAATTTGTCACATTCGCTTTCAATTTTGTTGATTGACTTATATCAGGTCTGTTTCAAAGCCAAAAATGGAACTCGAGTCCTTTCCACGGTACTCACAACCACCGCCAATGAATTTCCCCATCTATTGCCAGCATGAGCGCAACGTTCAGCCCAATTTTGGATTGGCAAGACCCGATCCACGAACATGTCCAATAAATGGTCCTCGAGGGCGTGGTAGTGGGAGGGAAGAAGATAACGGAGGTACCAGACGTCGGATTGCAGTCGCTGTAAGTTGATTTATTTTTGCTCAGGTCCTTGCTTTGCGATGGAGCCAAAACTGTTTCGTCATGATCTCTGCTAAATCATCACATAGTGTGCCCGTTGCAGAAAGCGTAAGATCCGATGCAGCGGTGATCCTGGTAATGGACTTGGATGCCTTAATTGCAAGTCCGCAGGGGTAGATTTGAGTCATTGTCAATTTCATAGGGTATGTTTTGACTTCATTGAAACCTCTTCATCATGCTTATACATATAGGTTGGATCACGAGAAGCCAATGATGTTATGTTTCAACAGTACATGAGCGGCTTCTCTCACTCCATTCCAGGTCATGTAAACCCTGACGCAATGATGCCGTTATATACTCCATCAAACACTACGGGTACGAAAGCAATGTCTAGTGCCAATAATTGTCCCACACTTGATACCAAGACAATGTTTCCCCAAGGATGGACGGTTCCGTTTAGCGAAGATACATCGCCGATAGACACGTATAATCTTGACCAGTCCTCGGCATATATACCGAGCCAGAACACGATGACACATCTATACAATCCCAGTTATCGGTGGAATCAAGCTAGCCAGAGAGCTACCCAGAGTAGGCAGTATCTCGGTCATGACATGCCGTCATCCTACATGCACACAGGAATTTCATACCTCCAGACCTCTGGCATTTCTCCTACGGTCACTGGAGATGCAATATCACCTCTAAATATGACCTCAATGGGATCGGCCCTTCCTATGGCTTTGCCAGAGCGTTCTCGTCCGCATCATAGCCGAGTATCAGATACTCTCGTTCCTCAACAGCGACAGCTACCAATACCGCATCCGAGCCCAGCGCCAACGACCAAGAATCTCATCGACAAGATACAATTAAGAAACACGACGATCATGAGCGAGACAATTAGGAGCAGAAGCTCTACGAATAGCACGGCCTTCGGAAAATCCGCAACCTGGAATCCGGATACTAGTGGTACAGAAGGGCATCGCGGTTCTACCTCAGAAGCCTCAGATGCAGAACGTTTGGTAGACGTGGCTGCGTCTGCGCCGATTAACACAACGACTAGTTCTGTGGTCAACCTTCTTCCCATTTCAACCTTGAGCACAGATGGACTAATAAGAACAGCTACTGAACCACAGCTAAATTTTGCGACCAACATCGCCACAGAGTCGCGTCCGAGTTTCGCTACCACCACACAGGGTCAGCTCAACTTCAGCACTAACCTTTTGGATACTGTATCACCACCTACACCATCAGCTACATATTCCAACATCCGCGGTTGCCCAAATCCCATACCGGTCTCGGGGCCTGCCCCCGGACTGGGTCATCAAGGTTCTCCAACTCACCTATACAACTTCGAATCCACATCAAAGCGCCATTCTCAAGAGAGTTCCTCGAATGAAGGAACTTTAGTCAACGGCCAGCTATATACACCACTTGGCCCTCCAAAACCGCCTCGCAGGTCTCCTTTTGATAGTCGACACCACGGAATGGAGTCCAGGGCAATACCTACTCACCGTGCTTCCACGTCAAATCTTAATCGAGGCTATTGATCGTTAGCCGAATGAATTGTCGGCTGAAGATCATGCTATTACTTCGTTCTCGATGCAACAACAAAACGTTTGTTCGTTCACAATAGATCCAAATGGCATTTTTACGACAGCTCAGAACCCGCATGCCTTCTCGCCTCCCCGCTCAACAGCACTATAATCTTACAACAAATCTGGTACATTACAATGGATAACAACTTCGCCCTCTCTGCATGCAATACATATCATCGTCTTCGTTCGGTTTTGCATGGCGGCGTAACTTAAGACCTGCATTCCATAGGCCAGCAAATCGACATCGGAAACTCTGGCATTCGAGTTTAATCATCTTTTTCTCAGACCAATATTTGAGATCTGCATAGAACGGCGTCTCAATTTGACTTTTACACCCCAAGTATTGCATTTATCATGAGTGCGGCAGTAAGTTCGCGCGTGGCTCACTCTTCATTTTTGTTCAAGAGTGGCTGTTTCGTCATGTTCTTTCATTTTCGATGCGACCTTTACCAATAAAATCGCTGCCATACATCATGTTGTAATCATTGCGAGGAACGTTCGTGCAATCCAAACTACGCGTTGTCCGCACTATACTTTATTCTTAGTCCTCCATACTTATCACCACGACCAACACAGGGCCACTCTTTTGAATCAATTCATTTTGCAATATCAGCGAACGTATTTTCAAGACAAGTTAATTCGAACAATGTGATCCTCTCTACAATAGGATCTCAACGCCCTCCGTGACTCGACCCTTAACCTTTCCTCTGCCAACAGGGTGTTCAACCATCGCGCAGTCTGTGCAGAGCGAGTACAATAGAATTTCGTGCAATATTATCACACATCGCCTAGGTTCACGAGCATTACGAGTCGAAAACAGGCCAAAAAGGCTTCCACCCTAACCAGACATCCCAACACGGCAACTAATCGAGAATCCTCAAAACAACCAAGTCAAAACAAGCTGGTGCCTGCTTCATGGAGCACACATGTACATCACACAATCTCCCAGCCCCCACCGACTCCCCAATCAAGCAAGAGGTCGTCACGTACGACCAAAGACGCACTTCGATATTCCATCCACCCCAAACCCAACAATCCCACATTCTCTTGCATATCCCTCCACAACTCTCCCATCAGTTTGAAACACACCGACCGTTACCCTCTCCCGGCACATGCATTGTTATCTGTACATTTCGCTGCGGATGCATAGAGTGGCGTGCGTGCATGTCTGAGTAAAATGGTTGTAGACATGCACGAGCCCAGATGCGCAGGCTCCGCTGGCGTTACACAGGAATTTGTTACATGCATATGTGTTGCACCAAGTGGCGAGGGGGATGCTACGCTAGGATGATACATGTTATTACGATCCGCGGAGTGCTAGCGAGAGCTCGTAATCTAGTGGAGAAGGGGTAGTGATCGAGACAGAGAGGTGTTGGAGGCGGAAGATTCAAATGTTTGCACATGTTAGTGAAGATCTTGTCAAAGAAGTTGTATGATGAGTTCTGGGGTTAGGGCCAGTTGGGAATGCTTGGTAAACCTGAGGTAGTGGGATGTCGGTGTGCAAAAACCAGGACGCTGAGGATGTATTTCTGGTTCTAGATACGAAGATATGGCAACGAACTCGGGTTAATTTAAGCCTACGTTTTTCGACCTAGCATAACTATTCTCATTAAGCTCTGATTACTATCAACTGGGCAGTATATTTGCGATGATGGGGACGAAGAGTGGTGATATCTACAAGAGTGATTGATTGGTTTTCATCCGCATTCTCAATTGCATTACCTGCCCCGGACTTTCTTCTAATTACTTTCAAGCTACTGCGTCAAATTTTGATTACCTTCAAGTATCCCAAATAATCATTGTAACAACTGCTATATCATTATTATCAAAGCTGACAATGGAGATCAGTAACTGCATGTTCGAAATCAACAACGTACTGCTGGAGTCAATTAATATAAGGGTATATATGTTAGAGATCAATCGTATATTCGACTGCAACCTAACTTACAATTAGTATACAATCAAAACATACCTAGCATCGAACTCAACCTTCCAAAAATCTGTGGTGAGAATTGCTATACCTATGACGTAAACAAGATTTTTTCAAAAGTCAAACTCGGAAGACGCCTTTCCGAAGGAGCAAAAGCAGGTAGCCAACTTGATGAAAACGAGCCTGTTGCTAACACCGAGGATACAGAAATCGAAGAGGATAGTTCCAAGTTTTACAAGAACCAAAGACCTGAATCTAATTGTAAGACAAGGAAGAGAAGTTCAGCAGGGCGAAGACCGCCACAAAAGCCAGGAGGCTTTAGGATGTACCAAGATTGAAGGAGTTGAATACAAACTGTACGAAGAAACCGTAGGTGTAGAAAACTTTCGATGGTAGAGGGCGAGAGATTTGAGTGTAAGAACTCGTATGAAGCAGGTAAGATACGACACTCAGAGGCAAAGAACACAGGGGGCTGCGAGTGACACCAAAGCTGCTCAGCTTACAGCACAGAAAGAAAACCCACAACGAAGGGCAAGAAGAACAAGATCTAGTGTAATGATCAATAGAGCCTTCATGTAGTAAGACAATCATCATTGGTTCCTCGCACTGTGATGCTAATTCTTACAGTATGTCCAACCTGTAAGGCTCTGTCGCCAGTACGGTCCTTGCTGGCCCACTATGGGGCATTGAGTGAAGGATCACGGTAAGGTGACTCAGTTCTTAATAAGGCCAACCGCCTCGCTCTATATCTCCTCGATTCGCTGTATGTTGGAGACATCAGCGATTCATCTATCCTTTGGGGGTACGAATACTATCTTGTTACTGCCTCCTAGCACTTTGTTTATTATTGTGAACACTACGAACCTTCGTGATCCTATAACGCCTCTTCGTAGATCTTGTGATTCTTACATTACTATTACTTGTTTCACGAAACGAACAGCTACTCAGGACTAATTTCTATTATGCAAGGGGTAATGTTCCTGGACAAACTTACTTCTGCGTTAGTTATCCCTAATCCGAGAGTAATTTGAAACTATGACATTGATGCTAGAAAACCTGTTCAGGATTAAATGTGTGAGTGTTGAAAAGTGAAATCATAGATACATTATGACTCAAACTACTCGTCATCATTCTTGGGCAGTTTCTTCCAGCTCATCTTCCTCTTCAATCGTAGGCAAAACCGTATATCTCAATTTTCCTTGTCGTTTGAAACACCTCGACGTATGTAGTAAATGTCCCCTCTTCTTTCTTACAAACCCTGCAAATATTATTGCGCTTATGGTGATTGCACCCACACTGACATAAACAGGTATTTTGAATTGTTCTGGCCGAGGAAATATCATGGTTATAGCGAATGAACCCAACTCAAAAAGGTTCTGTAGCGCTGCTTCGTTGGCTGAGAATTTTCCACGGGATGCTTCGGGCACATTGTCTTGAATGAGAAATTGGGCGCATAGATCGAATCCCCACAATCCAATTCGGCTCAAGGCTATTCCGACCGCTAGTGCAGCACCTGCTATTTTGGAGTGAACGCCGATTGCTGAGTAGAGACCAACCGCAAGCGCAGAAGTCA
The DNA here is from genome assembly GCA_020744415.1 of Dendryphion nanum. Taxonomy (NCBI): domain Eukaryota; kingdom Fungi; phylum Ascomycota; class Dothideomycetes; order Pleosporales; family Torulaceae; genus Dendryphion; species Dendryphion nanum. The sequence continues at coordinate 1,460,727 of JAGMWT010000001.1, read as the reverse complement.
GAAGTTGCTCTTGGCTGAACCATAGTCCTGCGCGAACTGCACCAATCCTGCTTATAAGAACTGGGGCAGCGCAGGTAGCTGAAAGCTCTAGTATCACGGCTAATAGCCTCATGGTAGATACATGGAACGAAGTATAGCCGAGGGTGAGAAGATACGTGGTCATCTGCGACGCAAAACTGAGGACAGTGAGGTATAGCAGAGAAAGTGCTAACGACACGAGGAATGCTGGGTTGCGGAAATATTCATTCCATGGTTTCAAAAGGCTAGCCAGATACGCCAAGACATTGGTGCGTGTTTCTTGCATAGATCCATGAGGAGGTTGTGCTGCAGCTCTGGTTGGTGTGTGTCGTTGACCCAAGGTTGGTACGGCAGAGAAGACCTGCGCTATAGCAAAGTACTCCACCAAAACGCTCGTTGCATTTAGGCCAAAAACAACCCAAATTGCAACCTTTGTCGAGTATCCATCAACCAAGGATATACATAACGGAGCGAGTAGCTTGCAGACCAAGTCGATCCTACGCATTGAGCTGTTCAAGTCCTGTCTTTCGCTCCCAAGGGCATCGGAAACTACGATTATCCAATCTCGTTCGATCGAAATAGTATTTGCGATAAAGGCTAGTTTTTCCAAGCAGGCTAGCCCTACGGCAACTGCGAAGCAAGCGAGCGTAACAGATCTCTGCTCTTTCCTTTGGAGTAACACATGGAGGATTAGACATGAGCACGCCACCGAACATCTTTGATACACGATGCTATGCCTCACAACGGTCAGACGATTCGTGCAATCTACCAGTGTGCCGATCCAGGAACTTAAAAGTGTAGCGGTAGCTGATCGAAACAGGGCGTAAAGAGAGGTATAGAAGAGTGTTTGTGGGAATATTGTAGCGAGAAAAATGACAGCTCCAAATTCGAACATCCTCGCGTTCCATGTTGATAGCGTGTGGGAAATGTAAAGCCTCCAGAGTATTGATCTGGCCGATTTCTCGTTTTCATGATGTGCAGTTGTTCTCGCGACAGGTGTGCCGTTATTGACCCTTTCTTCGGGCATTGTGAAAAAGAAGATAGGATGAAGGTTGGTTACTGGTTACTGCTGTCAAAGCACAATGGCCGACATGAAGAAGTAATCATAATCGTGGCATGTCACTCTCGTGATGCAAAGTGTCTGGACTGGGCTGTGGGGTGGGGAGATGTTCCCCGCAGTACAACACTAACCTTGTGCCAGACTAGCGTGGTTGTCTCAGCCACATCTATTGTGAATGGAAAAAAGGGTCCAGGGCACAACAAATAACAAACTTTCTCGATAACCAGGGAAGGGTTTGACTCGGCTCGCGCATGTGAGAGATAATCCGCTGATTGTTTTCTGATTGCAAAGATTTCTGCACCAGAATGCTCTCTACAATGGCCACTGCCACTGTCTGCATTTGCCCTCGGCCCGATCTGCGACTGGTGAGGCTCAGAAGAAAACAGCACCGCCGCAATGAGACAGGGCACCGGCTACCGGCAAATTGATGCGCAACCCAGACAACACACTTCGACATCTGGTGCTCAGTAATTATGGACGGCCGAAGAATGAAGCTCATGAACGTAATAGTGAGATCCAAGACCACTAATTTGCTTAGTCAAGGCTGGATCCTGGGCATTGAGCTTCAATCTTACTGAACACGTACAACCCACGACTTGCGATCTGTATACTTCAACTACCCAGACCGTCGGACTCCCGAAACGGATGCCACGATCGTACTTCAGCGCCAGGCGAGGTATGATATGCACATTGCGTCTCCTATTCCGCTCAACGCGTGCAATACTAATTACGAGTAGGATGGGTACTTCTTCCCCCTGGCAAACGCTCTCAGCGCTTTCGGCCCATCCCGTTCCTTGTACCGAATCACGGTCCCCTGAACCAGTCGCCTCGCGCAACGGAGCCGAAGAAGGATGAGAAGGAGGGGAGCAAATTTGGAAGAAGTGTCCTGGAGGGCAGCACTGTGGCCTTGATATCTCTACTCGGGCTGGGGCTTGGCGGGTATGCCTACAATATACTCTACAAAAAGATAGTAGAAGACAAGATCACAAAGGCCTTCTCGGCAGGCTATTCTTCCAACGAACGTGTTGCGTTAGGGAAAATTGCCTATGGCAGGGACACAGACACGGTCCAAGAGGTCCTTGATAAGGAATATTGGGTGCCTCGAGCTGAACAAGCTGCCATTGACGACATTGTCAATGGGAAATTGAGGGGCAGATATTTTCTTATCATCGGAGAGCGCGGCACAGGCAAACGGTCTTTACTTGTTGAAGCAATGCGGAAGGTCAACGGCGATGGTATTGCTATGTTGGAAGCGCACAATGACCTGGAGGTCTTTCGAGTTCGACTAGGCAAAAGCTTAGACTATGAATACCATGGTACGTTCATTCGAGTACTTACAAGACGCTTTATGCTTTACTGACAACGCGAATTATAGAGGACTATATAGGAGGATTATTCAGCATCAGGGGGCCTCGAGATAGTACTCCTCTCCTCGACATTGAACGTGCCTTGAACAAAATGGAGAAGGTCGCGCTCAAATTGCGAAAATCGCGAGGGAAACCCCTATTGTTGATAATCAACAATATACATTTGTTCAAAGACGACGAGAGCGGGATGAATCTTCTGGAAATATTGCAGCAACGCGCTGAGATATGGGCGGCAAACGAGTTGGTAACAAGTAAGAGCCCATTCCCCCCGAATCTTTGTTTCCATCATACTGATACTTCTTACTTGCAGCGGTGTTCACAAGTGATGAATACTGGACTCTAGAGAGATTGACGCCCTATGCTACCAACATGTCCGTGGTCAATATTCATGACGTGGATAGGGAAACCGTGATCGAAGCACTGAAGAGATATCGAAAGAGGTTCTACAACGAGGATCTACCTCAAACCATTCTTGATCAAGTCTTTGCGAAGGTTGGCGGACGTTTAATATTCCTTAATCAGGTTGCAAAAGCTAACAATATGCTTGCGACTTGCGAACATATTAACCGAAGGGAAAAGGCATGGTTCCTCAACAAATGTTGGATTCTAGGAGACTCAATGGACGATGATGTCGAAGAACAACAAAAATTTTGTGTACGACATGTCAACCTAACTCGATCTCGGCTCTCTGCTAATTGGTCGACAGGCTGCAGGAATCGTATTGGCCCGCGCTCTAGTGCAAAGGGAATCACGAACTGTTGACGGCCATGCCCAAATTCACCTTCCACAAATCCCTCTTCACGAAGCACGCCAAATCATCACCAGAGCAGACTATACGCAGGGACTCGACCATATCAACGTAGTTCACATTGATGCTGCAGGAATGGTACGGGCTGACTCAGTACCCATGCAGAATGCTTTTCGCGAAATCTGTAGCGAGGAAGGCTTTGAGGCACATCTCAAAGCAACTCTCAATAGGTTAGACGAACTCGAAAGTCTCAGTAGAACGAGAGAAGTGAGTATCAGGGATCCGCCCACGTACAGTGGTGGTGAGGTTCCTGTGCAGACGTATTGCGCAAAATTGTGAGATTAGTGCAATCGAATTCATCTAACGATAAACAACCCAATGAGATGTACATGAGTCCAGAGCTTAACATAAGAGCTATCCACATTCTATTCGTTTCCCCTACTCTTCATCTCTTCATTGCAATCAATACTTACCTAGTCATATTACAATGTCCATGCAGCAAAGGATTGTCTCTATTGGGCATGGATTGAAGTGGAATAAGAGTTATTGATATTTTAGCTAATCCTGCGAAGTTTCCATCTGTCCCGATGCGTATCTGCCAAGAGAACAATGAAACAGGATACACCTTTAGTTCTGAAGTGACAGGATTCTACAGTTAACGCTTCGTTGTTTCGAAGGCAAATATTGTAGGCTTGCCACATACGCCCGATCAGCTGAACGCCACCTACGCCACCCAAGACACCTCTTAGACACAATCTGTCATTTACAGGACAATCCGAAATATACTTCGAGCGCTTCGACGGATTCGAAATGTATATCGTGTCTTGAAATACGCGCCTTCGCTGGCTTCTGTCCGCTACGCCACCAACAATGGATTTCCATTCGCAATCTGTCTTCGATGGGAAAAGACTGCATAAAATGACATATGGCACACAACCTGTGAATACAGTCTCTCTTTCCTATTGACTTGGCAACCCGAAAATAACCATCTTCTATCTGATGCGTCGAAATTTCTAGGGAAATCAAAATGCGAAACTGGGGTCCTATTCCAAAAATTCCTGATGCGGCATTCATCGAACTCATCAAACGCCGTCTTGCCCCAGAACAAAGTGACTTGAAAGAGATAGAAGTATACGGTGAAACCGCAGGGTCTTTCAATGCAATCAAGTTCATCCGTTTCAATGGGCGGTATGTGATCGTAAAAGTGCCGAGTTCGGGATGGGGTTCCCGGTGGACGGAAGACCGGGCCTACATCCTACGCTCCGAGGTTGAGACTATGAAAATGATCCATGACAAAACTGAAGGAGATTTCCCAGTTCCCCTAGTGTTGGATTTCGATGACACATTGCGCAATGAGATATGTGCTCCGTACATAATCATGGAGCACATGCATGGCAACTCGGCCCTGGAACTATGGTATGATTACCAAGGTGCAGATAAAACATGGTACTACTCGCTCAAGTCCAGCGCCGAAAAGCGCTCTTTGCGAGAACGATTTCTGTGGTCCCTAGCGAAAACCATGTCGAGTCTTCAGACCATCCAGTTCGATAGTGCTGGCATGCTTACCGTGGATAAAGCTGGCAACCATGTGATTGGCGATCGCGTCTACATCCACCCCGACACTGAAGAGGTCACACGTCGCGCTCCGATCAAATGTACACAAGACATGTACCGCACGAGACTCAACGAGAAATACCCACTCGGGAAACGAACAAACGAACTCAACGGGCTCACCAAGTTCTATGATTACATTCTCACTTCCGGTCCATTCGCTGCCTCACTCGAAGCAGGACAGTTGGATGATGAAGAATCTTTCGTCCTCACACATGCCGATTTCAATGCACAGAACTGCCTTTGTGACCCTGATACGGGTGAAGTAACTGCAATCCTAGACTGGGAGGGTGCGCATTTCGTTCCGCGCTGCGTAGGTTACGCTTCTGTGCCCCTCTTTCTCCGCGCTGACTGGTGCTATTCTTACACGTTCCTTCCACCCGTGAAGAATGGCTTCCAAAATCTTCCCGTCGAAGCACTTGATCATTACCGTGCACGGTATGCCCATGCGATGCGTGTCGCTATGGATGGTGTTGGGGATTGCGTGTACACTGCTAAAAGTCATATTTACAATGCTGTGCATACCAGCTTGTTTCCAGACGTGAATTATTTTAACGGCTATGAGAGGGACGTGATCTCGAAGATGTTGGCAGATGTAATGAAGCATGAGCGCCCGGAGTGGGTTATGGAAACGTTAGGATCTGGCTGGGAGCTCGGGGAGACGTATTTGGAAAGGGGCGTTGATGAATTCCTGGCGGTAAGGGAGCGACCGAGAGTTTGGACACCGAGTGAGGATGGAAGCGCAATTGAGGAGTTGGAGGGTTTGAGTTTGGAATAAGAGACACATCTGAGGTTTGCTTTCATATGGGAAAGTACACAGAATTTGCATACACTGGTAGCATGTATACTAGAAATAGCTCTAACTAAAATTTATATTTATAAAATCTATTGTCCAAATTCTGCGAAACAAGGAATTCACGAAAGAGACTAACCTGCGTCAATGATTATTGCAAAGCAATATCATCTGCTGGCTCTTTCTTAAGGTGAGGCAATGCTCTCCCCGGATGCCCAATGTTGAGACACAACACTGCGATACATATGATCCTAAAATTAGGTCAGTTCTAAAAATATATTCATACTCATGGATCCGAACTTACGCTGCTTCAAGAACCATAAACTCGACTTGTTCGCGAAATAGCGGTCCGAAATATCCATCCTTAAGTTCAACGATACGGTAGACACATCGAATCAAGATAAAGAACACAGCCAGAAACATGAAGCCTAAGAACACGTGCATGCGTTTGGGAAGATTGAGGCCGTGCTTTCTTCGATATGCAAGCAAATAATCGACAAAAAGAATGAGAAAAAGGGTCAAAACGACAACTTGAAAAATGAGGCCGGCTTTAGAAATATTCACGCCGACATCAACATCGTTCTTAGTTTTTCCCATAGATGAGAGCGCGCCGCCGGTAGCTTGCAGAACGAGTGCGGTGACATCGGCAGGAATAAAGACCCAGTAAAAAAATCGAGGATCGAAGCGCGAAATTGACTTGTCTAACAGAAGGATACTAAGGGATGAAATTAGTGACTTATGCTCCGAGACTAGGAACATTTCAGCGAAAGTAGACATACACTTGCGTCAACAAGACATAGACTGCAGCACAGTAGAACACAGGAGCGACCGTGATGCAGACTATAGATGGTTAATTGAATCAACTGGAAGTGATGTATCACCTTGCTTACTGATTTGAATAAGAAATGCGTTGAAGTCAAATGGATTATCGTGAAGAAGAATGCGACCAATATAGCCTATGATCTCAAGTATACATCCAGCTACCATGCATCCCATATATCCCCACGTTTTGTATCGGATTCCTTGGAAAGCATGAGCTGCTAAAAGGAGGGCGAAAATGGCAACAAACAGTGCATTTCCAGGTATTGACGGCTGGTATCTGAATATACTCCATTCTAGGGGGCAGTATTCGAGGGTACAATTGGAGAGGGGGCCGAAGGGTACGAGATGCAATTTGTAGGGATCCACTTTAGCCATGGTAGCCAGTATATATGTATCACAAAGAGTGAGAGATGGATCGGGTGAAGGTGAGTTGAAAGAGTGCCTGAATTTGTTGAAAGACGGAGAGATTATTGGGTTATATACTTCGAGTACGCATGGCGACACACAATATAATTCCAATGCAAATAAAAAGATCTTACAGGCAGCATCATGAAGTATCGAGTTTGCCTCCTATAGTATTAGCTCACACAGCCTCGAAAGCAGCGGTCTAACCGTGGTTGGAGCCCGCAAGCGCCGCTAAGCCTCTTTGTGCTGGCTCGACAGCCGAACGGCATCCTTCCAGCGTTCTTCCACGGCGTTTCGAGGCTCCCGAAAAGGACATCTCCACCAACCTTTTTCCTTTCCTTTCTCTATGATCAATATATCCCATCGTTCAACAGACCCTATCCTCAACTATGCCTACGCGATCCAAAAATGAACGCACCCGCGCAGGGTGTTGGACTTGTCGAGCACGTCGCAAGAAGTGCGATGAAACTAGACCGCATTGCAAGAATTGCTCTAATCTTCTTCTACGTTGTGAAGGCTACGATGTCCGAGTAAAATGGGCAAGTCAAACAACGCCCTCTGTGATACATGACCAAACATTCCAGGGGAAGTCGGAACCTTCTTCAAAGATCCGTGGGAACGGTCGTATGGTTGAGCCGTTCCTAACCCGTCCCCATGCTGCCATTGGCTCTCCACGTCGCGATATCCTTTTTGAGTATCTGGGAAGGGATTACCTGGACTCGCTTACGGCAAAGGACAGAGAGATTCTGCAAGACTGTGGGGCACGCCAACCCAATCATATGCAAACAACAGCTTACTGGTAAACAGTTTTTGAATGGGGAGTCATGACAATCATCTCCAATATTTGGACGACTCCAGAGAAATATCTGGAGGTCTTTGCAGAGTCAAAGACCCTTCAGGCAGTTTGCCTCACCTATCAGGTCACGATTGATCCAAGACACGCCGCCCTTGTTGATCAATACTATCAACGGGGAATAGAACAGTTCAGACGCGAATTATTGAAACCAGCTCGTATAGAGAACGAAGGTACCATATATGCCGGGCTTCTATTGGGCTCTATCAGTGTATGCTATAGCTGTACCCTCCGCGAACTCGGCTAACGTGGATAATACAGATGAATCGCAACATGCCCTGGTCCATTCACCTCAACGGGTTAGCGTCGATCTTGGAAGAGAGGGGAGTTTTCGCACATCTTGATGGGGGTGCGAAAGACTTCATCTACCTGCTTGGTGTTACTGATTTGCCCTCCCACGCGTTTGGTCGCAAAACCAAACATCTTCACTTGTGGGCGAAGCACTGTCGATCGAAATCTGGCATTGAACAAGTTACCGGCCTTCCATGCAGCCTAGTAGATCTACTCTGCTTGGTAATGGAACCCGGAATAGAAGAACAACTCCTCCAGTGGCAACTCGAAAGTGGGACACAGGAACAGCAAAAAATCTGGGACGCGTCTCGATATGCTGGCGTTATAATGGCTGAAAACCATTGTTTAAGTCACAGCGGGATCAAACAAGTATTTGCCGAATCTCCTGATCTTCAATCGCCTAAACTCGCATTTGCAGTACGTCAAATTATCAACACTCTCTATGAACTAAGAGCGCAAGTAACGAAAGACTTCCCACGGCTTTCTCAGGCATTACTGTTTCCCTTAGGAGCCGCCGGATCTCAGCCATGGGCTCTCTCTGCCGCTGACAAAGCTTTGGTCAACGACTGTCTCTCCAACCTCGCTGTAAACGAACTACCCTTACATCCATATTACAATGTGGTGAGCAGGGCTTTGCAAGAACTCTGGGAAAATGGAAATGGTAGAACGATAAATCAGGTCGTGAAAGACTTGGACATAGAGCTGGCATTGTTTTAGGATTTGTATCGTCTTTTACTGCACTCTGTCGCGAGCCCAGTCAGTCGAATTTTCTTCATATTGAGTACGCCCTTAACGTAAACACTGCGTTATATTTCATGTGCAGATGTGCACTCGATCTTAGTATCCACTCTAATAGGGCTTTTGAGGAAATTTTAATCCCTTTACACACTGAACACGCTGATTATTTCTGTACGTTCCTGTTTCACGATTCTTGGATTTCAAGGCGGCTTTCCCGCAGAAGGGAAATCAAGTACACTCCTTAGTGATGCCTGACTCAAAATTCAGCGTCTGGTTCAAAAATGGACTGGCGTTAATTCGAACCCTCTACAATTTCTTTGCTTAGCGCATTTTTTGGAGGTGAAAACGCCTCATCCGGTCATAGTCTCCTTTTCTCTTTGTAAACAATTGACTAAGGCTGGGCTTGGCATTTGTCATGTTAGTGCGAAACCCGGGCCAAGTATTTAGAAAGGGAATTATGTGCATTAATTGATTTATCTGAATTGGCGATTGCAATTGGCATTTGTGACAATTGCGACGCTTTCTGTCTCCCCCTCTTGAAACTTTGATGTTTCTCCAAAGACTTCTAGTCTTCCACGTAGTATACAGCAATTGATGTCTACCAGGAACGCGGTATTTCATTGTCATTGGCATTCATTTAGGCAGATAACGATTCAACTCAACCGTCTCTCCGTAGTCATGAAAACTGTTCAATGTCATGCCGAGAAATCAGAAACCTGTGATCCCTGACTTTGACAGGGAGAAGTTAGTACTGCTAACAACGGTACATCAGCCAACAGCCTTTCGGTTGGTTCTTTAGTGGCGATGTTTTTACCCGGAGAAACGTTGAAAAGTATGTCATAAAGAACATGTTCATTCAACAGTTGACAGCTGAATATGGACGCCGCTGTTTCACGATCTCCACTTGGGGGATGATCAGTGGCGCAGCTCCGATTCACTAACGCCAAACCTGGAATGATAGTGCGCTAGGAGCTTTTTCGGCGAACTCTAGTATGGGTTTCCATGGTAGAATATGCCCCTTTTCTTTAGTTTCGAGAGGTTTTGTGGGTAACGTACGGAAGTTCCGATTCTCGAAAAATGAAATGTTAACTGGTGGGAGTGCCGCATCCCACCCGCCACAGGGGATTACTTCATCGCAACAGCAGTATCGCATTTCTTGCGCGTTTACACATTTGTTTGGAAAAGGAAAAGTTACTACAGCCTCGCGATGGGTGCATCCTGGTGGCCACGTACGAAATTGGAATGGGCATTTTTTAGTGCAACAGCAACGCAAGCCGTAGTGAACTGTAGTATACAGATGTTCGTATAACTCTCTCTCAATTTTCATTATTGTCTAATAATATGTCAACACAGGGCCATTCTTCTTGTATATCTAGATTGGGTGAACCCGCCGGTTTACGAAGTTCCACTTTCGTACATTGCGCCTCTGACACTAGCTGTCACTACATTGGGTTTCCTCTTCCAAGTTATCCTTACGCTTGATGCTTATCGCATCAAGAACAACATCCAGCTATTTACACAATGCTTCTGTAACATCTGTCTATCAGTGTCTACGGTTATGCAATACGATCGGATCAAGGATGCAAATAGCAGAATCCTTGTCGGCTACAACAAGTACAAAAAACCGTTTGCAAAAAACGATCGTAGGTTCTGGGAACATGTTTCTCCCGCCTTGATCGTAAGCGCAGTAGTTTCATGCATTACCAGTGCTACAATGTGTGCATTAGCCCTTGGGCTGCATCGTGAGTTTGCCTGGGCGATATATCAGCATGTGAGCCCTGACAAAAAGGCGCGACGTCGGTATCTGATCTACCAGGTTAGTAGTAATGACTTTACTGATAACTTTTTCAACTTACAGTCACTTTAGATATATCTTGTCATTCTCAAAGTTATGCCATACTTCTTCTTCGCGTTTATTCTCATCTACGGCTTCATTAATGTACATTACTTCGAGCCCGAGTTCTCTTTGACGATGTCAATAATGCCTCTTGCTCTTGTACATATCGCACTTGCCGTGTACTTTGTCAGAATTGAGACGCGGATCGGAATGGCTATAATATTAGTGAGCTCAGTCCCTCCTATGACTCCTCCTTGGCTCCCTCTTACTAAATACCAACAACCAAAGCTTTTCCATGCAGCCGAAATCGCCTATCTCGTCAGTAGAATCATGGTTCTTTATGGCAATTCTTTGTTATCTAGAACCGCTATGAAGTGGGAGATGTCGTTCTACGCGTCTGTAGCACTGTGCTTCTCTGTGGCTGCGACGATCGCAGGGTCAGTGTGTTTTTTCAGCTTCAACAAAGGGCTGAAACCGATTCTGTTGGGACAAGTACAGCGTAAGCCGCGAGTGAGCGAGTGGGAAAACGATTACTATTTCCAGCGGTTGAATCATAGTGTTTTTCCCTTGTCTGAGCGCGAGTCACGCCGATTTGAGTTAGACTGAAAGATATTTCTAGAATTAAGATATTTTGAGAGTAAAAGTTGGTATTGTGGATTGATGGAATATAATAAGATTGATTGTCAATATTATCGGCTGAACCGAAGGCGTCACGGAAGTCCAAACCCATGGACCATCTGGGCATGAAGCCATGACTGGACTCATCTCCTCACCGCCACGATCAAATTTCCATTCCCGTAAGCTGGAGCCATCCCTTTGGTTATTCATCAGCAACAGTCAATCTTACATTCTTCAAAGAGACTCACCAGCAACATCTTGTTGCGGCCGCGTGCAATGATCAATGGACCAAAGCGCGCCCCAAGCGACGTCCTTACTAGTTATTAGAAGAAGAGAAGTTAGTAACTATAGTCATTGCTAGCTGGGAATAGAGATATGATAGACACACCACCAACTGCTCTGGCCACGTCCATGTACTTCGATCGTTGCTATTCCTGAAGTGCAAAAGACTTCACTGCGCCATCTTTCAGACACAGTACACAGAGTAGTGCCCAAATTATTCAGATAGTGGAAACAAGCGATTGCGTCGTTCACATTCGTGTATGCATAGTCAGGACCACAGACGCCATCGACCATGACCCGCATCTCGGTGTTGTCTATGAATCATCAGAGTGAAATCCATAACAATGAAGCCTTATGATGGCATACTTAATTCAGGTTTTGGTAGAGAGTAAAGGTATTCAGAGGTAAGTCCGAGGGACTTGAGGGATGGTAGCCCTGCTCCAGGAATAACCTCGGGTACTGAGCGAGATTCGGAAGCTGGAACAGCTAAAGTCGTATGCATTGATGAGATGCTAACGATTACGGTGGAGAGGTGTAAGGCTGAAAACATTTTGCAGCTTGAGGTTCAAGTTTGTGGATGAAGGTCTGGAATAGCTGTAGTTATCAAATGTATTGTCGAATTTCAAATATCGACAAGCATCTTACCCTTTATAGTTTTTTATACCCCGAAGTACACAATGAATCCTCCAGTCTGATCACTAGGCAGATTCAGACTAAGGAAGGCCCTGCGTACGCTGACTGCATTGGCCAGGTTTCCGAGGAACATACCTAAAGGTACTTTTAACGCTTAATTACTCTATTCGGAATAGGAACATAGCTACTTTCCTATCTAAATGATCTTTTTATGTCCAGTTATACGATCAATTTAACGAAACATCCACGAAGATATCCAATATTGAGGTCTGCCCATGGACAGAGCGGACTTTTGGTATCAGCCGACATACCAAGTTATGCAATCCAAATTTCGATTCACCGGTCAAGTTGTACAGGTCATTCATGAACAACGGAATGCTACTCAATCATAGATACTGCTGTATCCTGATACATGACCTATGTACAACCTCACGAATCCACTTCGTCAACTAAGACTAAATTATGGCAGAAATGTCTGACTCTTAATCGCACGAACAAGGAAATAACTTTCCATAATGCATATACTTATTGACCTATGATATTATTTCTTTCATCTTCGTTCTAAGGTAAAATCTGAGCTCACTAAAGTGATTAGCAAATTCCACTTCAATACTGCCGAGACCTAAGCCTGAAGATTACGGACATCTTTACAAGAAGAAGAAGCAGTGTGTCTTGCAGAATTCCGAAGGAATTTGCGGTCGCAGCAAATGCATGTATCATTCAAATTCATTGATGTGCTCACAGTATATCTGCCGAAGAACTTTGAAGCAACTCCCAATAGAATTTCAGGCAAGAAAAATCATGCTTGACTTTTCCGTACCTGGAATCAAGCTGCGACGTTGCAGGGGTATGAGGAACGCAGGATGCACCCCAAGGCCGGTTACGAATCTTTAATATCTTCGTACGTAGGGCTCATCTACATTAATGTATTGCATGACGGTTCTTGTCTGTCTGAGTGTCTATGAACCAGATTCTGACTGTTTTTGTAAACTTTTACGAACGCAGGTCCAATTCCAAGACTTTGATGCATAATGCGGGGTATCGACGAGATTACACAACATGAATTCTCGATCCATTCTCTGTAGAGGGTTTTATAGGCAGTGAGTGAAATTGTTGAGGAGGGGTACAAACACACCCTGTCATGTGAATGACTTATGTCAACTATTGTACCAATACCAGTCGAGGTTCATGCAAGGATATCGTCGAAGGGCTATAGATAATGCTAAAGGTGTTCCCTACTTATCTCTGCATGCCTATGCTGGAAACAATATTGCTGCATTTGAGCAAATATGGCCAAGCATATGCCTGTTGTTCAATATCACAACCAGCTCAACCACCGTTCTCATCATTATTTCATTCACAGAATAACTTTACAGCGATAAATAACATTTATTGGATCCTAGAAACCAGATTCTTTTTTCAGGCTCGGCCGTTGATAGTCCCAATCCCTGCTGTCGCCCGCATGCCTTCTAGTAGAGTACACATCGACATCCGTTCCAACTGGAAAGCGCTCAGCTGGGAGACTAACCTGTAGCCATTCTGGGAGATCCTCATATTTTGAAGATTCGATTCCCGGGTATTTCCGTTGAAAATCGTTTATTGCGGCCTGAACCTTTTGTGACATTTCAATCAACGTCGGTCGATCACTGATTTCTCTCTGCAGACAATGCTTCAAAAAGCTCTCTAGTCTTTGTGAGTATAGTGCCGGGTCATTATCCTCTTGAAATGGTATTTGTTGGCCGATCCATTCATGCTGTACATGACCTTCACGGGCAAGCTCTCTTCTTCTCATCAAACACCAAGCGCAAACTGCAATTGCATATACGTGGACCTTTGTTGGCGGAATGCCTATACCTGCTGTGGCATCTGCTTGTTCCGGTGCGAGAAATCTGCATCTTACTTAATATATGATACGATAATATAAAGATTCTAAGACATACCCTGCAGTTCCACGATACCGAGTGTTGGTCAGACTCAAAGGATCATTCAGGCCAAAATCTCCCAGTACCGGCACTGGGTACCCTGGATAAGGCTCCGTTGGACCAGGTTTCGCCCTGAGGAAAACATTGTCCGGTTTGATATCCATACTTGAGAGTTGATATTAGCCATTCAAGCCTGTGGGCCATGGTGGGAATAGGGAACTTACTGCACTCTTCCCACAGATTCCATTTGTTGGCAAGCACCGATCAAGGCCTGAAGCAATAGCCAGATGAAGATCTCGGGTACCATAGTATTACGATGTACCGCTGTCAAGAACACATTGTCAAGACTGCCATGTGGAGCATATTCCAGAAACAAGCGGTAAGTGGAAGGTCCATGTGTTCTGATAGATACGCCTCTAAATGCAACTATATATCTAGTAATATAATCAGTATAATACTCCAGAAACTATTCCGACCCTCTGCCTACCTCGTGTCTTGTTGGGATAAAACAGAATGTAAGTAGATTTCTCTTCGATTTCTCCCCGCGGCCGCTTCGTCGTCGGCATCGTACAGATACTTAAGAACCATGCGCTATTTAGAAGAGAGTTACTAAGCCAAACAATATCTGAATATACGCCGGTTATACTCACCTCAGTTATATGCCCGTCATCGTTACGCAACGCAAAAAGACTGACGATATTTTTAGGTGGATGGCCCTTTGTATGTAGATTTTCTACAAAGCGCCATTGACCACTGTTCCTTGCATGAACATTTTGGAATAGCTGAAGGTCAAAGTGCCTTTTCAGAACTTCTTCTTGGTCACTGAACATCTGGTACCAGGACGCCGTATGCAAATTGTAAGTAAACACGGTCATCATGTTCACATTTACCATTATCAGCCAAACCTCATCGCTATTGTCATCGGTTTTCGAATCGTCTCTTTCTCTATCAGGAAACGCCGTTTCATCAATGACCACCCAAATTGGATGCTCACTGTCCTTTTGGAGCGTCGCGCGTACATCGTAATCTCCAATGGCATTACCCCTCAAACTGGCATAGTGCGACCCTTCGTTCCTGTACCAGTTTATTCTGACTGTTCCGATCGGCTTCGGCGTGGGTCGGGGTTCTGAGATTGTTTTGATCCTCCAGCGGCCCATGAGAGTTTCGTGCATCCATGAAACTGCGGTACGTACGGATAACATCCTTTCGGTCCACGACTCATCGTTTCTGTATCCAATGCTTTTAACTATTATATCACCGTCGGGCTTTTTCC
The DNA here is from genome assembly GCA_020744415.1 of Dendryphion nanum. NCBI lineage: Eukaryota > Fungi > Ascomycota > Dothideomycetes > Pleosporales > Torulaceae > Dendryphion > Dendryphion nanum. The sequence continues at coordinate 1,445,456 of JAGMWT010000001.1, read as the reverse complement.
AACAGGTCCATGTTTCTGTTTCATCTAGTGGGTCGCCGAGGTCAAGCGGATCGCTATTGCCAAAATATGTCCAGAAGCTTTCGGGATTCCTAATGCACACTTCCCAAATATCGTTGATGCCCCCTGTCAACTGTTCGTTGATGACAAGCCAATAAGGTTGTGTAGGCGTGTCTCTGGTTCCGTTGATTTCTTGTATTTTTAAGTACGTATTTTCGCCTGTTGGGTAAGCGAATAGTGTGAATTTGCCAAGGTTATAATCGAGGGTACGTTCGAAGGGTCGATGATCTTGTAGGGTCAGAAAACGACTATGGAGGCGATTTGTAAGATATTCCACTCCCGTTACAGGGCCTAACACTGCTGGATCGAACAGGGGAGGTTGCTGTGACATAATAAAGTTGAAAAGTAGTTTAATGTTAAGAGATCGTTCCAATCCACGCCGGTTCAAACTGCAAAGTTTTCCGCTTCAGTATCGTGGCCGTAATCAGGTCTGACCACTATAGTGCAATTAACTGTGAGGACCAAAATTGGGTTGGTTGCGTTGCAAGAATGTCAAAGTCTGGGCACATGGTTATCCTTAAGAACTTCTTTGTTTTGTGATGCCTTCAATCGACGCAAACGGACTCATAGACAAACCTTCCGCCATAATGACATGAAAGAAAAGTTTCAAAGAAAAGGTTAGTTGATTTACGCATGGAAAACATATTTTTTCCTGCGACCTCCATCACCCAGTTGGACAATCAAATCTTAAACAACTTAGTTCACCTGATGGATACGATTCAACCACTTCAAGTATTGGCAGGGAGGGCACTGCTGACAAACCCAAACAACCACAATGTTATCATTATACAAAATGAAGCAAATAACACAGAATCAGAAATATTTTCCATAGTTGCAAGATATCTGAACGATGACTTCCATCCTGTCGAAACAGACAGCTACAGCAATTCGCAAATCTTTCGAGTAAAATTAACATATCATCGCACGAGTGGCAGAACAAGCCCTGCAAGACACGTATGTGCTTCCTACGACTGTGGAAATGGCAAGGTTTCGTTGATGGATTACACCCTTCAGAATGGGGGGTGGGTTCGGGTGTCCCCCGGCAGTATCCAGGTGCCCGGTGGATTGACAACGCATGGTCGAGATATTCAAATTAAAAACAGTCGTGGAAGACAGAATTATCGAATAGTATACGCCAATATAGACAGAGGTTTTCTGTATTCGAATCGTTCGATTTACCACGAAATACATAAGCTCTTCACCTGCATGGCGGATCTCATACCTGGCTTTTCAACCGACGACATAGCCGATGGTCGGCAACTAGGAACAGCAGAGATACAGTATTTCCATCAATTGGACCCCGGAAGACGAACTGCTGGGGAACCATTGAAAGTATACGCCCGAGTCCGTATCGTCCGTCTCGGCGAAGACCCGGTGGAAGATCTTTATTTTATGGATGACGATTTCAATGCCTGGACGCAAAAGAATTTGAGTACTTGGAATGACATAGACACCGCTTTCTTTTTCCGGGGAAAAACAGACACATACGATATCTACACATTGGATGAAGAGGAAGGCGGTTGTTACCTTCAAGATCAGGCCGATGACACAGTGTACCGCATCGGTGGGCCAAGATCCACCGAAACGCATGTGAACGCGCATTGGCGACAAAGGTTTGGATTTGAAGGCTCCGAAAGATGGTTATTCGCAGTTCTAGACCGACAAATATTGGACGTGCAGGGGGTGACGATTTTCGTTCTTGTGAACGAAGAAAATATAATCCTAGACGTAAGTACTTTTCTTCCTCGCATGGTCAAAAGTGTTGGGCGATGATATTGACCAGCCATAGCGCATGATAGTGAAGAGGTTGAGAAGGGATGAGGCACAATTTGCCAACGATGATGCAGGGATTAGCACCGAGCCCAGGGAGATATTTCTTCACAAACGAATAGAGGAGGTAGCCTTGAGCGGGCACGACAGAACTTTTGGACGTCTCAGAACTACTTCATACGAGCACTTCAACACGAACCCTGTTTTGTCATGTACGTACGATTCATCTCCTTCCCTTCTCTCTCCGTGCGCATTCGGTAGAAAAGCTTGGAACTGATGATAAGTTTTAGATCAGGATTACGCACCTCACAGCAATCTTCGAGATGCCATGGGCAGAAATCTGTTCGCAGGGCTTGCACAACGAAAATTCTTGCCCGAAACATTTATCTGGTTTGTCTTCAAACAACTCGTAGATGCTTGCTATCTCATGCAGTCTCGCCACATGGATCCACAAGCAGAATACGTATACATACATACTGGCAAGTATTCTAGCATTGACCCTAGTACGTGTTACTGATCTTGCGCGTAGACATCAAACCACAAAATATCTTCATCTTTGAGGGAATCCGGGATTACTACTCCGTCTATAAGCTGCCTAAACTTTGTGATTATGGCATTTACTATCGTTTGGGTGTTGAAATGGTGGAGGGACCTTCGGGGACACACGGTTTTATGACGCCTGGTTCGTTACTCATCTCTCCTCGTTTCATATTTCTCTATGATATCCTTCCGGCTAATTCATGATAGAACATTACGATCAAGCTCGTAGTGGCCACTCTCCACTTGGAGTTTCTGTTGTATGTATATCTCAATTACATTTTCACACGCCTTGAAATGTTTCAGCACATCATACTAGAACAGGTACTTGTTGAAATGTGTTGCTAATTGCGCACCATAATTGTTAGTTCGAAATCGGCGTTATCATTTTTTCTATGATGATGAGATACCGCGACGGCTTCCGCGTCATCGAGGACGCCCAACTGCTTCGTGGAAACTCTGTGGCCGCTGCTATCGCCCGGATTGAGAATGAGCAAGGGTACGCGTTAGATTCGGGCATGTACTCTGCGCGGCTCGAAAGACTCATGCGCAGTTGTCTTTCGGAGGACTATCGAGCACGACCTAGAATTGAAAACCTACGTAGAGAAGTCACTCGAGCCTTGGCGGCATGGGATGCTGCACATGGAAGATTAAAGGGCTACAACGAGGGCGACGGAGCCCCAGAGATGCATCAATGGTTGGAAGTGAGGTTTCAAGATGATTTAGAATTTCAACGCGGGAGGCCATGGGGACCAAAGAGGCAGAACAGGCATAGAGATCGGGGCATGGGGTCCACAAATTGGGTGAGCAATGATCCGAAGAGGCGGGGACCCGAGGATGATGAAGACGAGGAAGATGAAGATGAGGATGAATCGGTCTAATTTTATAACATCGCACAACCAATGTGGGTATAGAAAGGGACACAGGCAGGACGCTCCACACTTGAGAGCAAAAAGAGCAAACTCTTGAATGGGGACAAGCAGATCTTAGTACGGGTGCAAGATCAGAGAGATGAGAACAAGGGATGCTCACTGAAATTAATGCTTTGCCATACTCTCAATTTATGTATTTTATACCATCCTTAGCTTCCAATACGTTATTGCTTATGCTATCGTGTTGTCGAATCAGCCTATGCTGTAAATTAGTTCGAGAGGCGGTCCTATCTTTGACTTGTTCCGCAAACAGAAGTAGAGGATAAAACAAGGTTGGAAACGAAGAACGGAGGCAAGAAGTCCACGTAGATTAAAGGCCGGGCGTCGTCAGCTTGAACCTTTCCATTGTTGGGCAGAGTTCTTGGCATATCTCACAAGCTCTTGACACTAACTAGGTACATGTATTGATCGTGACACTGCACGTGCAATGACCAAGCTCTCATTTTCAATACTAATGTTAAATTTCTTGCCCCTGTGAACTCCATTGCAGGGTATCATTGATTTCGAGCCGTGGATATCGTTTTCAATTGGCCCTCCTTCGCTTCGTGCCTGCTGTAGAGCCGTTGTTGGCTGGTTCCGCATCATCATCGTTCATCCACTCTCTGCCCGTTCCCGGACTTTTACGCCTGAATTGCCCTGCGCCAATAGCAACGACTTCATCCTCACTATCGCTTGCCTCAATGTCCAATAGGACGGGCATTCGAAACCCCAAATCACCCGACTCATATTCCATACTAACAGATGTTTTGACCGGCTCGATAGTCAACACATCAACCTCTTCATCTTCCTGATCGAGCCGTCTCTTGTGAATCTCTTCAAGGGGCTGAATATCAAACTCATCTTCCTTCTCAACATATTCATGGTTTTCTTCAACTTCAACGAAGTCGGGAGCGAGTGCTGACCAGCGCTGGGGTTGCTGGACAGACCATAACCAGATACGACCCGAGTCTACACCAACAGCAGCAACAAAAGGACGGAAAGGGTGCCACTCCACGGCGGAGAGCTCCTCCTTTGTGCCTTCTAAAATCTTGACCAAGCTGCCAGCGGTGCGCTCCCAAACGTAGATGTGGTGATTCATCCAGGTGGACGCTGTAACGTATTCGCCTGTGGGGCTGAAGGATACATGGTTCCAAGAGAGGCGCTGCACCAAGTCTTGAAACTTGTGTTCTACTTCTAGCTGAAGAGTGTTGTAGTCTAGCTTTGGGTCGGTCAGTTCGGGGAGGTGGAGGGTTCTGACTATTCTGTCGCTCGAATTGACCACTAGATCTCTCCCAGACGGTGTTAGCCGTATGAAAACAATGATATTGTTCGTCAATCGCAGAGAATGTAGGATCTGGTGAGTTTTGGTGCAGATGATATTCAGCCAGCCTTTGTTGGTTCCTGCGATGATGTGTTCGCCAGAGGGCGTGAAAAGCGTAACGGTCGTCGTTTGCTTTGCATCTTGCGCCGCCTGTTTCTCGTTTGCATTGTCGCGTTCGATCTGGGGGCGCTTCGGCACGGAGGTGAGGGAATGTTTGACAGGGACTTCGGCGGCAATGTCAACGAGGACGGGCTGATCTTCGAAAAGTGCGGCGGCGAAGAGATTGTGGTTTTTGGGGTGTAGTTCCGCTATGAAGATGGCTGCCTCGAAGCGCACAGTACGCAGACGTGAGCCATCCTGCAGATCCCAAAGGACGACCTTCCAGTCCTGGCCTGCACTCAGTAGGTATCGATCGTTGGTGGACCAGCTCAGCGACTGGATCTGGCGTGTGTGACCGCGAAGCTTGCGGGCAACACCGTTGGTCTCGATGTCGAAGACAACAACAATGCCATCGTGCTGTTGTTGGGAGGTTCGGAGTCAGCGGGGGGGAAGTAGGCGGGGGAGAAATGATTGGCGTACCCTGCCCGATGCGAGCAAATCGCCGCGGTGACTGAAGCGAATCGACGTCGAATGGCCGCTGCCTGCGCGCAAGGTGAGTCACTGGTACTATAGGTTACGACGGATGATGGAGTAGATCGCGGAGAGACTCACGCAGGCGACCTGTGATGACCTCTGGGCAGTCCTGGGCGAGGACGAAGGGGTCGACAAGCGACAGATTCATGGTGTTGGTGTAGGCGGAGATGGCGTGTAGAAAAGAGCGCCGTGGTGGGTGCAAGGGACGAGAAGTATGTGCAGCATCTTCTTCTTCCTCCTCTTCGAGAGCAATCGATTGTAACCAGAGCGGGAGTCCTGGAGGTGGCCCGCCCTTTGCTTGGTGTAAAGGGCAGAGTCCGTGAATGGTAAATGCATACACACACGTAGACGCACACTGCACACTGCACAGAACAAGAGGCCCCCCCTCTCCTGTGAACAGCTGCAATCCGTGCCTAATATAATTCTCTCGCAGTCTGAGGGGGCGGTGACGAGCCCTAAGAAATGACCGTCCAATCAGCAGCGAGCGCCATGTGGCTAGTGCGCAGCGCGCCAAGCCCTGCGGCCTCCTTCCCTTTGTCGGCGCTCTTTGTAAACCCCAACGCCTGCTTCGTTTCAGGTCCGGCCACTCTCTTCCTTAACCTCTCCCACCTCACCACCCTCCCCCCCCATCAACACCCTCGCACCATCTCGCGCGAGCGTTTTGCTATCTGCGAGCGCACTCTCGACTCTATCGCCGACGAACTCGCTGCCGTCTGCGCGCGTCACAGGCGCGATCAGCGACCTCCGCGAGCCGCCACCCCGGGTGCAGTGCAGCCTCTGCCCGTGGGCTCCTATTTCTCCCAACCGCATCACGTACAGCGCGCCGGCGCATCCACTCCCATCTCGAACGCGCGACAACCCCTAAATCCGGATCAGGATTATCGCTACTACGGCAGGAATACTCTAATTTTTCTCGGTGTGGAGGTGCCAGTGCTGGCGTGGCGACCTTGCTCGCCTTTGCAGTGACAGCTTCGTCTCGTGTTAAAACGCGACTTCACTGCCTCTCAACAGCCTCTCGGCCCCCTCTTACATCAATCTTACTAGTTCTTTAAACCGCAACCATGCCGCCAGGTGCACAAATTCCCTCCAAGTGCCCGTTGCGCACTATCCGGGAAATCCAGTTCGGCCTGCTTTCCCCTGAAGAAATCAAAGCGCAGAGTGTGGTGCACATCATCTACCCTGAGACAATGGTCAGTATGGCATGCTCTATATAATTTGCATCGCGCTGACTCTCGGTTCAGGACGAGCAGAATCAGCATCCTCGGAAGCAGGGTCTGAACGACAACAGGCTTGGCACCATCGATCGCATGTATACTTGCGAGACGTGTAAGGAGGACATCCAGGTCTGCCCTGGGCACTTTGGACACATTGAGCTTGCTGTGCCCGTTTTCCACGTTGGTACGAAAATTTTACGCCTCGCATAGTTACTCCTACTGACGTAATCAGGCTTCGTTGTGAAGATCAAAAAGATTCTAGAGACAATATGCCACAACTGTGGCTTGGTGTTGGCTGACTACGTATGTCTTTCTCTGGCGGAAGACTTTGTATGAGGTTGAGACACCTGCTGACCTACCCTTCAGAACACCGTGGACTGGAAAAACGCCATCCGTATCAAAGACCCCAAGAAACGATTTGATACTATATGGCGACTTTCAAAAATGAAACGTGTCTGCGACCAGAACATACCCGAAGACGATGGCAAAAAGGCCTTAAAGGTTGCCCACGGTGGCTGTGGCCATAAGCAACCGGACAGCATTCGCAAAGAAGGCCTGAAGCTTACTGGAACTTGGAAGGCTGCCAAAGACGACGAAGATGGTCGCGGTGACGAGAAGCGGGTAATCACACCACAAGATGCTATGAACATCTTTCGCAACCTCACTGATGCAAACCTGCAATTGCTCGGACTCAACGCTGATTATGCTCGACCGGAATGGATGATACTTACTGTTCTTCCCGTTCCACCACCACCAGTGCGACCTAGTATATCCGTTGATGGAACTGGCCAAGGCATGCGCGGAGAGGATGATTTGACTTACAAATTGGGAGACATCATCCGTGCCAACGCTCGAGTCGTCGAATGCAAGAGCACCGGCTCTCCTGCGCATATTTTGAACGAGTTTGAGGCTCTTCTTCAGTACCACGTCGCTACCTACATGGACAACGATGCCAATGGTGTACCACAGGCTTTGCAAAAGTCTGGCCGCCCGCTCAAGACAATTCGAGGTCGTCTAAAGGGCAAGGAGGGTCGGCTGCGTGGCAATCTTATGGGAAAGCGTGTCGACTTTTCGGCTCGTACTGTCATCACTGGTGACCCTAACTTGTCTCTTGACCAAGTCGGCGTGCCCCGTTCTATTGCTCGCACACTGACCTATCCCGAAGTCGTTACCAAGTTCAACATTAGCAAGTTGACTGCCTTGGTTCGCAATGGTCCGCTCCAGCACCCAGGTGCCAACTACGTTATCAAAACAGATGGCGTGCGACTCGATCTTAAGCATAGTAAAAATCTGGACGATCTCCGACTACAGTATGGCTGGAAGGTTGAGAGGCATATCAACGACGACGACGTTATTATCTTCAATCGTCAGCCTTCCTTGCACAAGGAATCCATGATGGGTCATCGCGTCAAGGTCATGCCATATTCGACTTTCCGGATGAACCTTTCTGTTACGTCGCCTTACAACGCCGATTTCGACGGTGACGAGATGAATCTCCACGTCCCACAGAGCGACGAGACACGTGCCGAGATTACTCACTTGTGCATGGTTCCACTAAATATTGTGTCCCCTCAGCGAAACTCTCCCCTCATGGGAATCGTACAGGATACCCTTCTGGGCATCTTCAAAATGACCCGTCGAGACGAGTTCTTGACCAAGGCCCAAGTCATGAATCTAATGCTGTGGGTCCCCAACTGGGACGGTGTCATTCCCCACCCTGCTATCGTCAAGCCTGTTCTTCGATGGACTGGCAAGCAGATTATTAGTCTGGCTTTCCCGGAACAGCTCAACATGGTACGACTCCCCGAGAAGAGTGAGGAGCAGTGGAACCACCCGAAAGACGACGGCCTTGTCATCCACGGGGGCGAGCTCGTAGTTGGCCTTCTTACAAAGAAGATCGTTGGTGCATCCGCGGCGGGTGCCATTCATGTCATCTACAACCTACTTGGCGCTCAAGCGGCGGTTACATTTTTCGACGCTTGCCAGAGGATAGTTTGTTATTGGTTACTTCATCATGGTTTCAGTCTTGGAATTGGTGATTCCATTCCAGACCCTGTGACTTCCGATAAAATCGCAGATGAAGTTCGCAAAGCAAAAGAAGAGGTGGACAGCATCGTTGAACTGGCCAGCAAGAACGAGCTTGAGCCCAACCCTGGTTTAACCGTGCGTGCTACCTTTGAGGCTAAGGTTCAGAAGGCTCTCAATGAGGCCCGTGAAGGCGGTGGTACAGCTGCTCAAAAGTCTCTCAAGGACTTGAACAGTGTCATTCAAACAGTCACCTCTGGTTCAAAGGGTTCGACTGTTAATATCTCCCAAATGATTTCTCTTGTCGGCCAACAGGCTGTAGAAGGTCAGCGCATTCCATTCGGATTCAAGTATCGGACCCTGCCTCATTTCACCAAGGATGATTACTCGCCTGAGTCACGTGGTTTCATTGAGAATTCTTATCTCCGCGGATTGACTCCTCAAGAGTTCTTCTTCCACGCCATGGCTGGTCGCGAGGGTTTGATCGATACTGCCGTGAAAACTGCTGAGACCGGATACATCCAACGTCGGCTTGTCAAGGCGCTGGAAGACGTTATGGTCAAATATGATGGCACAGTGCGCAATTCGATGGGTGATATTGTCGAATTCATTTACGGCGAAGATGGCTTGGACGGTGCTCATATCGAAAAACAAAAGCTCGACTTCGTTGCTTCTACGACAAAGCACTTTGAGAACACGTACAAGGTCGAAGTAATGGGTGATGATCTTCCCATCCATCCAGATCTCCTCGCCTGTGCCCATGACATCCAAGGAGACACGGAAGTACAGCAATATCTGGACGAGGAATTTGAACAAATTACTCGGGACCGAAATTTCCTACGTGAGCGCGCTGTCGATGACGAACAGCAATACCAGCTGCCCCTCAACATCGACCGTATGATTCAGACAGCGCAATTCAAGTTTAAGATTGACACCAAGAAGGCAAGCAATCTGCACCCCATTGACACAATCAAGCGTGTTCGCGAGACGCTGGATAAACTCATTGTCATTCGAGGCGACGATCATTTATCTCAGGAAGCGCAAGATAGCGCTACCCAACTGTTTAAGTGTCAACTACGCTCTAGACTATCCTTCAAGCGTTTAGTCAAGCAATACCGCCTTAACAAAGTGGCGCTGGACAATGTCTTAGGAGAACTTGAAGACCGTTTCTTGCGCGCCGCTGTTGCTCCGGGTGAAATGGTCGGTGTTCTGGCTGCGCAATCGATTGGTGAGCCTGCCACCCAGATGACGCTCAACACCTTCCATTTCGCTGGTGTGTCCTCCAAAAATGTCACGCTCGGTGTGCCTCGTCTGAAGGAAATTCTCAACATCGCGGCCAATATCAAAACTCCAGGTATGATGGTTCATCAGAAGATGTATGACGCATCTCAGCAAGACGCCAAAGCTTTGCGAAGTCAGATCGAACACACAACACTCCGGTCTCTCGCTTCTACCGTAGAGCTCTACTACGATCCCATCATTCATGAGACAACCATCGAAGCGGACCAGGACATGGTGGAGTCTTACTTCATTATTCCTGAAGATGACATTGACACGGATCAACAATCCAAGTGGCTCCTGCGCATTACTCTTGACCGCAAGAAGTTGCTTGACAAAATCATCACGATCACTGAGGTCGCGGCTAAGATCAAACAAGAGTTTGCGCCTAATATTGCCATCATCTTCAGTGATGAAAACGCAGACGAGCAAGTCTTACGAGTTCGATTCATCTGGGACAATAACCTCAAGGAAGAAGAAGACGAAGACGAGGACCGAGACGAGCGTTGGATGCGCAAGCTCGAAAAGCACTTGCTTGACGACGTCTCACTCCGCGGTGTTCGAGGTGTAGAGCGTGCTTTCATTCGAACTGAGCAGCGTGTTGCCGAGAAACCCGATGGCTCTTTGCGGAAAGCAAAGGATGACAAGGCATGCGAAGAATGGATTCTCGATACAACGGGTACCGCTCTTGCCGAAGTTCTTACCGTCGAGGGTGTCGATCCCACCAAGACCTACTCCAATTCTTTCATCGAGATCTTGGCAGTTTTGGGAATCGAAGCTGCTCGTGCTGGTCTCTTACGAGAATTGGCGATGGTGTTGTCTTTCGATGGCTCATATGTGAATTACCGACATATGGCTCTTCTAGTCGACATCATGACCCAACGTGGCCTTCTCATGGCTATCACTCGACATGGCATCAACCGAAACGATACAGGTGCGCTTATGCGCTGCTCTTTCGAGGAGACCGTGGAGATTTTGCTTGAAGCTGCCGGATTTGGTGAGCTCGACGATTGTAAAGGCGTGTCAGAAAACATCATGCTCGGTCAGCTTGCTCCGATGGGCACCGGCGAATTCGATCTTGTCATGGATAATGCCATGTTGCTTACCATGATCGAAGACAACTCTCACATGCGTGTTGGCGCGGGTGCCGGATCATACATGGATACAGGTGCAACTACGCCTTATGATCTGGGTTCTCCCACGTACGAAGGAGGCATGAATGGGCCGTCTTACGACGCCATGTTTTCTCCTCTGGCAGCTCCCGGAGGCAGTGGAGGCGGAGACAGCATCTGGGGAGGCATCGGCGACGGAGGTATTAGCCCCAGCCCTTACGGTGGTCAGAGCCCCTTCAATAGTGGTATGAGCCCTGGATACATGGGTAACAGTCCCACTTCCCCTGGATACTCTCCAACATCGCCACGTTACTCTCCCACGTCGCCTGGCATCAGCAGCCCACGGTTTGGCGCAACCTCGCCCGGATACTCTGCTACTAGCCCACAATACTCGCCCACGTCACCCAGCTATTCCCCCACATCACCGGCGTATGGGGCAGCTACGTCTCCTTCATACTCGCCAACGTCGCCAAGTTATTCACCGACGTCTCCGTCGTATTCCCCCACCTCACCAAGTTATAGTCCCACCTCGCCTGCGCAAATGGGAGGTCGCGGTGCAACCTCACCACATTACAGCCCGACATCTCCAGCATATAGTCCTACTTCACCTATGTACAGTCCCAGCAGCCCACAATTTGGCGGGGCCAGCGACAGGCGCTCGCCTACTTCGCCTACGTCGCCTAGCTATAGCCCAACCAGCCCCGTCTACAGTCCGACAAGTCCGGCAGGCAATTCGTATTCGCCCACCTCACCGAAGTTTTCACCGACTTCTCCCGGCCCAGCCCAGTACTCAGCAACATCGCCGAACTGGTCACCAACATCTCCATCGTATTCCCCAACGTAAGTCAGACCGGTCATAGTTGTGCCTTCTTCCTTCTCTACACTCCGATGCTAACGTTATGTCTAGATCACCGAAACAGTGATGATTTTCCAATCATCAGTGGAGTATATTGTGGGCAATGCCTTAGTAAGGTTCTACCTTGCCTTTGTACAAAAATCAACTTCACTTCGTTGTGCATGGCTAACTCGGTGACTTGAAGAAGTTCGCCCTGAGCCTTACCACACATGCAGTCGACTCGATGAGATATGCGACGCCGTTCCTTTAGCTAGGCCCACGACGACAAGGTTTCTCGGTGCGACTCGTTTCCCCTTAATGTCTTTCCACGTCCCCCTATGCGTATTCATGTACAACAATCTGTTTATTCCGGAACCCTTCGCGCTGTGCACGAAGACGCGCTCCCACAAACTCCGACCGAAAAAAAGAATTTCCTACGCCCATTTCCAGGGGTTACTGGCGTTTATCTGGGCGGCCTATTGCACCTTTTTGCTCACACTGCCTCTTGCAGAAAGAATGGAACTTCTCTTTTCGACCTGGACTGAGGATGAATCACCTTTCATACACCTAATTTGCCCGATGAGGAAAGAAAGCACCATCTTTTTCCGATTCGTCTTTTTCTTTTCACAGCACAAAACTGCGAGGCGTTGGGGGATCTCTTTTCCCGGGTGCATCAAGAGTCTTAGAGCTCTTTATCTGGCAGTACATTTCCCTTTCTCATCTGCCGGATTTTCCTTTTCCATCCCCTCAGTGTTTCGTACCTGCGAGCTTTGATTTTCCCGGAGGAGAAACAGGCCCCGCTAAATTGAGCTTCTGGGGGTTTCGAGAGTAGAGTTGTTTTCAGTTTTTTTATAGAGACAAGACCGATTTTGCCTTTTTGTCAACGGGCCTTGCGGCGGTGAGGAAACGGAATGATTGGTTGGACAATGTCTGCTGGCCGTGGTTGGAAGAAGAGTGAGCGAGAAAGAGATACCATGATGAGATCGAAGCCCTTTGGGGGTTAGTTGGCTGCGGATAGTGTCTGGCCGATTGAGATTGCCGACGATTTGACGTAAATAATTACCGAAATGACAGAATGAATGTTTTGTCCCACGTAGTGTACTATTGACTATGTGAGAAATATATGTGATGATTGTGGTGATAGCATGCTGTGCGGCTTGTCTGCTCTGCCTTCTCCATCTTCTTCGTAGCTTATTTTCAGTCTCCTTGCCGTCCTTGCAACGAATCTAATCCAGATGATGGAAAGGACGGCTAGAACCCCTTCTTACGTCTGAAGTACCTGTGGACTAAGACAATTTCCAACATTCCCTCGTTGCAGTTGAAGTTATATGGAACTAATTCTAGATGATGGCTCAAGACAATCCCCAAGGCGAAGAATGAGTGACCATGCGCTTCATGTCCACGAGATTTGCACCAACATCAAATTAAATCATACTCTTATAATTGTCCTGTTTTCGGTGCTTTAGACAACATTTAGGTAATCCTACCCTATAGCGCCAAATTCCTTCCCGGCGCCACGGCGATGCCTTTATCCCCAAACCACATGGGTATAAAAATCCATTCAAAGCAGAAAAAGGTCTCTTCGCATATTTCCAGAGAAGCAAAGTATGATTCAGAACAAGAAATCACAAAACCAAAAAACCGCTATTCCGACCTTAACACCATTGCATAATGCCGCTAAGCCACGAGAGCATGATATTTTACCAAACGCCGACTGGAATCCAAAGCAATGGGAGCATTACTTCCCGCCGAGTTCCGCCTCAAGATGCTGTAGATATATTAGTCCTGGTCGGACTGAAGAAGGGAGATAAAGGGAGGGACACGGGGGAGAGCACTACCGCACTATGCTTCCGAGGATGCTCAAAAGCATAGTACACTAATTACTCGGGTCGTGGTTTTTTAAACGTACACTCCATTCCGGCACCTCTTTGATGCGGCGCCACATTTCGCGCTCGAGGCGGCTTGCGGCTTTGACGTAGACGCTTCCCTCGGCATTGTACTTCTTGCAGTTCTGCCATATGAGTTGGGCGTCGGCGATGAAGTCTTCGATGGTGGCGTATTTGTCGTTGTTGAGTTTCTACAGAGAAAGGAGTTAGTTAAGGCATGAAAAGAGAGTGTTTGATAAGAAATGTAAGTTAAGCAGCACGTACGTCTTCCATGGTAGCTAGATCCATAGGTTGAACAATAACCTCATAGTAGTCCTGCACTTCGTCCTTGTTGACAGGCTGCTGGAAAGGCCATGCATTGCTGTTGTTCTGCATGTGGGTGAGAAGATGAAGAAGCGGGAGGTGGTTGGGACCATGGCGCGGCGCGCGAGCCATTTCGTCCATGTCAGGACTCCAGCCTGACGCTTTGATGGCGGGGATGGTAAGAGGGTCAATCTTGGTTAGTCCGTTTTTCCACTGCGATGGCGGCTGGTGTATCGTGAAGGACTTGGAAACGGATCGGATTTTGGCGTTGACGCATTCTTTCTGCTTGAGGAGCATGCGGCCAGATTCTAGGTATCGAATCTTGGGAACCATTGAACACTGCATGATGGTGCCGCCTTCATAATCCTTGATGTAGCCCATCCAACGTGACTTCTCGAGCGTGATCTCCTTGGTGAAGCCCTGTTTTTTAAAGTATCCAATGGCGTAGTTATCTGCGTAGGTCAGGAAATGCATTACATCCGATGTGGCTTTGACGAAATCCTTCAAGTGAGACATGAGATGTGCTCCATAACCCTTGACTTGCTGGTCAGATGAGATTGCGCAGAAGACGATTTCGGCAAATTGGCGTCCTTTGAATGGTCGGTATGTAATACCACTATTGCATGTCAGCGTGAGAGGCCAGTGGAGATGAGCCGGAAAGAGCTGTCATACCCCACAACTTCCAGTGGTTTCTTGACAATAGCAATACTCATATGTGTTCTGTCGTAGACCAGTCGTGCAATGTAATCTTTGGGCATCTTAGGCAACTGTTTCTGAAATATGCACTTCAGGCCTGTCAAGATGATAGAACTATCTCGACGTCCGTCGTTGTTCACAACGCGGAATTCGATTTCCCCATTACGCTCTTCGATGACGGCGGGCTTTTCGGGGAAGGGGACAATGCGCTTTGCAGGAGGTTTGACAGGTTCGGAAGGGGTCTCGCTGGCCTGTTTGGTTCGTTTCGATGGCGAGTCTGCGTCGAGAGGTTGCGTTGCTTTGCGCTTTGCTAAGTCAAAGACGGAGTCAGTACGTTGCGGTCGACATGCTAGCATTAAAGGAATATCGGACGAAGACGAGGAGGAGGGCGACGAAATAAGAGCTGGGAGATGACTGTATGTGAGTGCTTCCAATTCTTCATCCGCTTCTACTTCCTCTTCAAGATCCTCTTCAAGCCTTGGAGACACTACAGCCTTGCGAGGTGCTTCCATCTTGCGATAAACCACCCGCTTGCCAGAACCGGATGTCTTACGACCCTCCCCGACGCACAAAGTGGGATGGGTAGACATGAGATAGAGCAGCTGTCCTGTACAGCATGGCGAGTGGCGGGGATGGAAATGGAAAACATGACAAGGGAAACGACGTACAGTCTTCGTTGAGGGCGCCCATGATGGGTGGTGGCAGCTGCCTGGCTGTTGGGGTGGCTCCTATCTGTTGTTGGGAGTCCTGGAGTTGTGAGCGGAACCTGATGCCCGCCTGTTCACTGACCCGTGAACGCGCTTTCACGAGTTGAAGCTCCGAGTTCGAGTGGGTGGACGTCGGCCGGCTTCTGCAGTCCGCGCTGCGGGGTGGACCAATCGGGAAAATCTCGGTCCGCGCGCGTCGCAATCGGTCGTCGGAGAGGACACCATTGTCAACCCTCAGAGCTTCGCGATACGTAGCTTGACATTTCAACGACTCGACGACTGACTACAACCATCCAGGTATCTCCCCCATCACCCCCAATTCACATCACATATTCATGTCGTCACCACTTCTCGACGTCTGGGAGGCTGCCTCTGCTTCCCCTTACCACCCATCAATTGGCAAGGACTCGCAATTCACCATCGGCGCCCTGCTCCTGTTCTTTGGTATATGATCTTCGCCTATTAGACACGCATTTGAAGCTCTACTAACATGCAAAAGCTTTCGTTCTTGCTACCATCTTTGGCCTGAGTATGTCGGACCTATTCGTGCATCACGCACCATTCAATTGACCAAATCTAGACCGATCCCTCGTCAACCTCACAATCCTCGGAGTACCAGCTTCGTTAGCATTCGGGTATGTGGTATCTCCATGCAAATTGCGGCCAGAGATGAGTACTGATTCTCCACAGCTTCGGTGCAGTCTATATGATCTGTGCTGTCGGCGTTTACGTCTAGTTTCCTTCCATATCCTCCACGGCGTTCGGGGCATAGTGTAGTCTACAGGGAATTACATAAAAGTTCGAATCGAGATACCACACTACTACTACTGCTGCTTCACACCTTCTCAATTCTCTCCTCCTAACTCTTTTACATATCGTGTCCACCATCCCAAGTTACCCATCGTCATAAAACCCCGCAATGGAGGACGAAGAGGAACTCCCAGTCCTTACGGCTGTCTCTAGCTCCGCCAGGCAGCTCTACCAACTCCTCCGTTGCATCAATTTCTCCGAGAAAGCGCATGTCACAATCAATGAGACGGGACTCAAGTTCTCTGTCGACGATGCGAGTGTCATGGAAGGTACACATGGTCTTCATATCAGCCTGTCACGTATGCTTAAAGCTAACAGCACCAGGCTATGCATTCCTTGACAAGTCCTTATTCACGACATACACTTTTCGACCACCTCCCCTGCCCCCCCATGACTCCCAACACTCATTGGACGAGGACGGCGAAGAAAGTAATCCTGCGCTACCCTCATCGCCCGCCTTCCAAATATCCCTCCCGTCTCTCCTCGAAACCCTCCAAATTCTTGGCCTCACGGACCCAGCTCAGAGCAAACCATATTGGGCCCGTGACAATCCTTCTTCAACTGCTTTTAGCAACAACGTTCTGGGAATGAACAATATGTGCCGTATCTCCTATATGGGCATCGGCTCTCCTCTCTCCATTATTCTCACTGAATCCACCATCCGCACAACCTGCAACCTCACCACCTATGAACCCGACTTCGCCGACGAAATCCCTTTCGACCGACAAAGCCTCGCCTTCAAAACAATCATGCGCGGCACCTGGCTGTCCGATGCTGTATCCGAACTCGCATCCACCACCCCCGAACGCATCGCTCTCGTTGCTAAAAACCGCGGTGGAAAACCATTTTTCGCCCTCGCTGCTTCCGGCCATCTAGGCTCCGCCCGCGTCGAATTCAACAACAACCCCAAACCCACGCATCGCCTCCCAACTCCTGCCACCGTATCCCAGCGCTTCTCCGACGCCGACACCCAATCTACACCCTCAAATCTCCTCGAGACCTTCCAACTCAGCGATCCCGATGTCCCGCTCAAATGCGCCTACAAATTCGCCTTCATCCAGAAAGCCGTGCGCGCCATGAGCATTGCAACGAAAGTGAGTATCAGAGCAGACACGCAGGGCGTGTTAAGCCTGCAGTTCATGATCGAGGTGGAGCCGGGGAAACTGAGTTTTGTGGATTTCCGGTTCGTGCCGCTGGTCGAGGAGGGGGAGGGGGAGGATACGTATTTGGAAGATGGAGAAGTAGATGCGGGGAGTGAGGGCGAGGGCGAAGGAAGTGAGGATTGTGGTGGAGGTGTGGATGATGAGGAGATGATTATGAAATGAGGGTAGATGCAGGTCGGTTAAGCAGATAGAGTAAACAACAAAACCTCAACCAATGGCTCTTAACTTCTAATTAAGCAAAGTATTCACATTATTCACAATTCATATTTCAGAGGTCACAATTATTTTTGCGTTTTGTCTAAATTCAATCTCTTTTCTCAATCCTCACTACCCATAATCTCTTCTCCCCTTCCATTTCACTCGGGAAAAAAAGGAAGATAGAACCCTCATAACGAACTCAAAACCCCCACGACTAACGTACACCCCCACTATCCACATCATGACCAAAACACGCGCCAAAATGACATCCATGATGGAAACCACCCACCCCCATACCTCCATCCAGCAAGATCGAGAAGACGTAGGAAAATCAGAACGCCAGGCATGCTCGCAGCAGCCACAATTTCTTTCAAGGAAAAAAAGGATATTACCATCTCGAAAAAATCGATGGGAGGGGAGCGGGCAGGACAGCCTGAACAAAACATAGCATAGCATAGCTTAGAGCCATTTCACAATCTGTGGCCTTGTTTCACGTCTTTCTTTTTTTTTTGTGAAGCCGTCCAGGGGTGAGCAGAAATAACCACGCCGATGACAGGTACACCTGAGGAAGCAAATGGGGGGACTAGGAAAAGGGAAAGCAAAAATCACCTTCGTGATCGTTCGTCCGCACGTATCTGCCCGTTTGACTTTTGTGACAGAGATGAGAGATGAGAGAAGAAAGAAAGTTTACGTCCATTAAGAAGGAACATGTAGAGAGAAAAGAAAATGAGAGGAATAACGAGATTATCTTTGAGTTCCCTGGCTTCGATGACTTTGCGCGAAGACTATAGTTGTATCTATTGTAGAGCTCGAGCCGTCGTGTATCGAATCGAGTCGTGGAAGTGTGAACCAGGTTGGGATGTTAGGAAAGGACAAAGAGAGTCGTATTTTACATGATCGTGGAAGTGGATGCGAAGATTACGGGAGGCACAACGATTACGTTAGAATAGGAGTTCAGCTGTGAGAGGTGAGCAAGGCTTTGGCGAACGGGTTTACCACTCGAATTCACCATTGGCCTTGTGGAACAAGTACCTAGGTGATTATTAGTATATGGTAGCTAGATACTGGTAGATCAGTGAGTGTTGGCACTTACTCCTTTTTGTTGGTGGTCAAGATACCGTCCTTGAGGGTGCACTTCCACTTATTCTTGACGCGCTGGACCTTGTCATAGGTACAGAGCATGTAATCAAGAGTCTCATCATCACTACCATCGGCTCCATCAAGATCATCTTCTGGGTCATCGAGATCGGAATTGATGGCATCTTCAGGGTTCTCCTCTGGCTCTTTCTCATCGTCGCCGTCAAAGCGAGCGACGCCAGGTACAGATGATGAGCTTGATGACTCCTCGACCTTCTGTGCTTGTCGCACACGCGTGATGGCCTTTCGTTTCTTGCCCTTTGAAATCTGATTGAGAGGCATGCCCAATCCAAGGTCCTGCTCGACTGTCATTGCTTCAACCTGGGTGCGCATGAGTTGGTCAGCAACAATACGGCCGTTTGGTCCGTCTTCGCCCGCAGCTGCCCTCGCAGCTAGGAATGCCCTCCAGTCCTCCAGACCACCATCAGAACCATCGGTCTGTGCCGAGTACACTCCTGGTTGCGGTGGACGTTGCTGCATCTGTTGCGGTGGGCGTTGGGGGTGCTGTTGGTGGGGCTGATGGGGTTGGTGTTGGGCTTGGCCATGCATCATGCGCTGCTGTTGTTGCTGTTGTTGTTGTTGCTGTTGTTGCGGGTGCATCTGCTGTTGCTGGGAGATGGGCATGCCGTGCGAAGCATGTCCCATTCGCTGTGCAACTAGAGCTTGAGCTCGCTGGGCAGCCATATCACCATTGAAACCACCCTGGTAACCGTTTGGTTGAGAATACGCTGGCATGGGTTGGTCGTAACCTCGCTCGGTCTTGACCGCAGAAGATCCGACGTTTGGAAAGTTGACATGCTCTGATTGCGCGGTGGCTCCAGGAGAGTGGTCAACAACATCTTGCTTAACATTGGACGGCACCGTGGGCGGCTGACGAGGTGGCTCAGGTTGGGGGTCCCATGGGAACTGTGCAATCTTCAGAGCAGAAAGCTTCTCTTGCCAACCCTGAGCAATAAACAAGTCAGCGAATATATCCTAGAAAGGGGAAAATTGACGACATAGGCAGTGAGAGGGAGGAGAAGACAGGGAACTGGCAAGGCAGCATCACGGGATGCCGCTATGCCCAAGAAAGCAAGGATGTGCGGGGACTTGGCGGGGGCGTGGCCAGCGCAGGGGCTATAAAAA
This sequence comes from Dendryphion nanum, assembly GCA_020744415.1. Classification (NCBI taxonomy): domain Eukaryota; kingdom Fungi; phylum Ascomycota; class Dothideomycetes; order Pleosporales; family Torulaceae; genus Dendryphion; species Dendryphion nanum. The sequence goes on along the minus strand of JAGMWT010000001.1, from coordinate 1,425,738 downwards.
GTGACCCAAATACTGAGGGCGCCCCCGACTTTGCGAGACCGAACAACCGGCAACTCAGCCCCGCTTTCGGCCAGCCTCACCACCAGGCTGCCATCCGATCCAACAGTCCAGGATATGCGCATCTGAGATCGAAATACAGAGCAAACAGTGCAGATGCTGCGATGCGCAACACAATTGAGAAACGATGCGAGGAAGGAAATGGGCAACGGGGGATGCGACAACGGAAAAGAAAACGGCGATGCAAGCACAGCCATCGAATGACTATGCCATAAGAGTCGCCACGTACCTGCTTCATCTCCTCCAGCGTCGTTGTATCGATGCCGAACTCCTCAAAGTCATTTGTGGAAGCCTGAATCACCCTTTCGATGATCTGCTGATAGACATTGCCCTGTAGTTGCAGTCAGCCATGCGTGCCTTTGTGCATTCACCCATCCGTTGCCCTCGTAAGAGGCTGGGACCACTAACCACTACCTGATTCGACATGGCGACGTTGGGAGGGCAAGAGACAATCCAGAAAACGTTATCAAGGGTTGCAGGGGCGGGTGGGAGATGCGCTGGGTAGCTGAGCTGCTGCTGCTTGCGGGTTTGATAGCTGCCAGAGGTTCTTTGGCTGCCAGACTGCGGGCTCCAGGCGCGCTTCTAAAGACCGCAATATGCACGACTAGGGCTTCCGGAGACCTTGCGCGCGTCGTCTTGTATGCTATCCGCAAGGGGGACACAGTTGATTACGCTTGTGCGACTGCTGTTGGTGCTCGGTCGGGGTGGTCGTGGCGCCTCTGGTAGGTGTTGGAGAGACGGAGCGCGGAGAGCTGCCGAAGTTGATGGGTACCTTCGCCAAGGCCCGCTAGCCCGCTAGCCTCGCCGTTTGTCAGCCAACTTCCTTGCCTCACCAAACCGTTCAAAGTGTTCCAAAGTGCCTCCAAAGTGTGGCGAATGTCATTATGTCTAGTTCACGGTGGTCAGCTCATGTTGAATTTTCGTGACGCTTTTCATTAGATCCAGTCATACCAGTGGTAGTCTTATCAGCGGTGCAATATCCGTGCTTGAACAAGTGGTACACCGCTCCGTGAGTCGCCTTCCTAGCTCACGCGAGCGGGCATGGTGGCTTTGAGAAGTCAAGCACTGGCAGACCGCAACTCACTCTGGTTGAAATGTTGCCATTCGAACAGGTTCAACATGGGCGAAAATCGTCAAATTGAAGCCGTTACTGCTACATGAGCGGTAATATGTTGATGGCTACATCCTATTAAACATGCATTATGTGAACATTGAATATCCTGTGCACTTAGTTCATCAGTCGTGACATGCTTTTGCGCCTTCATCACCCATCCTCTTGAAACGCGATCCCATCCGTCGATATCGAAGTGTTTTACTTGTACCAGAACTCCCCCGATTCCTCAATGAACAAAAATTAAAAAGCATGTACCAAAGACGCCTGGAATGCAGCCTCAACATCCTCCTTGCGGAACCCTGGCGCCCGACCTAGGCATATCCCATGTTTCACGAGCTCTGTAAAGTCCATTAGTATTGTGTATGAACCGCGCGGAATGAAAATTACTCACCATCAACCATCTTCGCTACATCAACCCAGGCCGTCTTCTTTTTCTTCTGTCGGATCACAGGTATTAGATCGCTTCCTTCGCCCATAAGATCAAGCGTTGCGCCCGATCCGCTTCCACCAAACGAATCATTGCTGAACTGGTGGTTCATGCTTGATCCAAATCCAGGCGCTAGGTCGAGCCCAAGGGGTTGGTCAAAAAAGTCCGCTACGTCGATATCGGGGAACTTGAACGAATCATTCAAGTTTGTCATGCCCATATCTAGTCCAAAGGTCTCTTGTCCGAATGGGTCTATGTGATGGGTGGGAGTGGTGTCGTTTGACGATGACTCGGTGCTACTGCTTCCATAGCTTAACTCAGGGCTAGATGGGTGGGCCGTCGAAAGGTTCATGTCCATGTTTAGGTTCTTAAACGGGTGCGTGCTTATATCCTCTCCATTTGAATCACGATCATCATCAATGAGGACCTCAGTAAAAGAGTCCTTCGGGTTAATGTGACAGCCCTTCTTGTCTTCCAGATAGCCTTCCACGTCGGTAGAATCAAACCATTCGCTGCCCTCAAAAGCAGCCAGGTCGATGGAGAGAGAGTGACTTTGCGTGGGATCTTGCGTATTCTCTGCCTTTACCAGTTTCTTGTGTACAGGTCCAATGGATCGCACAGTCCACGAGTTTGGTAGCGGTACAATATTTCCATTTTTGTCTTTTCGAGGATAGTGTGTTCCTGCACCACCAAGATGGATGTAAGGAGTTTCCCAGAAGTCTAATTCTTCATCCGTACCACGTGCCAGAAGCATCCGGAAGCGTTCTCGGAGAGCATCAAGCGTCATATATGGGAGAGACAACCTAAAGACATAGTTGAGGGCCGCAGGTCGTGTGTTTGCAGAGCTCAGGATATGAAAACCTGCTTCGAGGGAAGCACGTGTAAGTCGCCGGGAAAACGTTGTTTCATCATGGCTATATGTCCAAGATGGCTTCAAGCTTTTCGTCGAAATGCTAGGTAGAATAGGTGGCGTCGACAGACGCGTTGAAGGAGGCGTCACGTCGGGAGTTGGTATATTAACGGTGAAAGTGTGTGAAGGTGGTCGGAATGCTTGTGATTGCTCTTGCGCGTCGAGATCCAGCATTCCAAAAGGAAGTGGTGCATTAAATTCAAAACTTTGTGGTCTTGATTGGTCAAGCGATTCACCGCCTGCGAATTGTCTAGGCCTCGTTCGGACAATCTGCGTCTCTCTTGAAGTTGATTCGTATGCTTTGTTTGGTATGGCTGGGAGGTAGTTGTTGTATATCGCCTGCTCAGTCTGCTGTGGTGATGGCTCATTTGGGGAAGGTGATGTAGGCGCGAAAGAAGCTGAGTAGCCCCATCCTACCTCCACATGTTGTGCTACCGGTGGCCGGCTGGTCTGCGATGGTCGAGATTGCTGAGATGCTCTTGTCGCAGTTGCAGCTTTATGGAATTCAGAGGCTTGGTCAAAGGCACCGTCGCCAATGTCTGGTTCTAGGTCTTCATCACCGTCATGGCCCTCGCTTGCACTTTTCGCAAGCGCGACGAAGGTTTCAGTAACATGTCGCAGCTCATGAGCTAAATTTGAATTCAACTGGAGCATGCCTGATTTGAGGGCAGAATCATTGAAGCGAAGAAAGGACTTGTTCATCTGCTCAATGATTGATTGAAGGCGATCATTTTGACCTTTCAACGACGATATTGTCGTTTCTTTCCGCTGGCGATACGCTCGCTGGGCGAGACGAATCTGTGTCCGTCGACGCTACAATTTGGTCAGTCCGTCGTACTCATTGTCATGAAGCCGCTGGAAAATCACCGCGGATTGAACAAGCAACTAAAACAGTGGAGAGAACGCATCGTATATGGCAATCTAGATGAATTACTCACATCGGCAGCTGTCGCATCTTGAGTATCCACCCGAGGCCTTCCTCGAGCCTTCTTTCCGCCCGTTTCTTCGCCAGTCGCACTCGTTTTCGATCGCTTCCTCGATCGGGGTTGACTTTCGCTCTCTGAGCTGGTCATTGTAACAGCGATCTGCCGTAGAAATTCCCGTTTCTCGAAGCCGACTGCGCAGCGGGCCGCGGAGGTGTCGGTTATGGATTGGATTTGCCTCCACCCAAAGTCTTATACAGCGTGATAGTCTCTCTCCCCCAGGTTTACAGAATGACAGAGGACAGGACGTGGTTATGGAATCTGCCGGCGCCCCCTCAGCTCAAAAAGCGCCGATTGATTTCACGCGTTCGCCTTGGCCCATGTTACACATCCACAAACCCCTCTTGGTTAAACAAGGTTAAGCCTGGCTTGGTAAGCCACCATGCACTGACACGGCCGCAAGAGGTTTAGATCGACTCAAGGAACTGGAGCAATTGGATCAACTCATTGAATGCAGGTGCAGCTCACATTCAAGTCTTGGACAGCCTGGACTTGAATTATTCAAAATTTAAGACGCCATCATGCGGATTTTGCTCGGATGAACTGGGGAAGGGGGGGTTGGCCCGATTACAGGTCACACTCTAGGTTCCGAAGCCGAACGATTACTATTCAAGACCGACTGATGCTAATCCGGATACGGGTTAAAGTTTTGACCACGTGAGAATCTATCATCCAACTGGGCATCAATGATTACACTGAAGGGGATTATTGCTGACGTGCAGTCTCTTATGGCAGATCTGCGATGACCTAGATCTTGTTTATTCAAATACTGGTATCTACAACATATGCATGCTGCAATAAACGTTTACTGTTCACTGACTGTGTACCTAGGTATTCTCCTAAGATTAGGTATTGTGTCAAGTAAAACGGCTTCACGGCCCGCGTGAGAGCCATATATAATAGGAACTAGGGAGAAGATGTCAAACAGTAGCTCCCGTTCCGCATTTTGAATCGTCATTGCTGTAAAGACGGGTGCTGTCCTAACCACGTTGCTTGCAATGTGTCCCCTCGACCATGCCTCACTGCGTGCTCCATGCCAAGCTCCTCGCACTCTTCATTTTTTCGAACAGGCTCCTTGAAAGCTGTCTCATCCTTACTACCGTCATCTTGCTGATCTGACCCGGCATCATCCGAAACTCTAGTATGCCATCGATTGAGCGCTTCAGGCTCAGGCTTGAAGTGCATCCACAGCTCATCACTGGCGGTGTGGGAGCCTTGCTTTCTTTTTCGTTTAACTTTCCTTTGCAGCCTCGCAGCCAAGCGGGTTTTAAACTCGTGCGGTACTTTTAACCTTGCGCCGATCCATTTCCCCTCGGGCTTCCGCTCCTCTGGCATTTCCACTAGAAGTGGTGTCTGTAACAGCTCCTCATTGGTCAAACATCGTTCAATTATGGATTTCCCTGCTCCTTCCAGCACATCCCTCAGAAACTCAAGTGATACGCTAGTAGGCTCGTTATCATATGTTACGCTAAAGAACAAGGGGCAATTTACCTAATGTTCAGGTCGATTGCTCGCTGGGGATGGACTGTAGCCTTGAGGAAAAAGGAGCAAACATGTGGGTACAAAATCGAGAAATCTGACTGTGAGACATGTATAGATCCCCGCACGGTGCAGAGATATGCCGGGGCTCCCTGACCTTTTGCCTCGTTCATTAAAGTCATGACAGCATCGAAATTCGCCTGCCAGTACATGAATGCTTCGGAATTTATTCCAAGCAGTGGGCGATGGATTCGACGTCCTGGGTCGTCTTCAGGAGGCTTTATCGGAGCCCTGTAATGCGTTAGTCATATATGCAAGATCAAACCGAAAACCAGACATTCCCCCAGATGTCATATATTATTCCAGCTTGTACGCGTGGAAAACGGTCTGCACGCCTTAATACCTCCACAATAGTTGCAGCACCTTGGTACTCGAATTAGCACATTTCTAGAGGAGTACCTTCCAGTTGGCTATTTACCAAACGAGTGCCCTGCAACGATAACCTTGTCAATATGGAATCTGCCTTTCCACAAATTCCAATCAATCCCTGACAATCCACGGGAGCTCGAACCTATGTAGCCCTTCTTTCTTAAATTCCGAACAGCAACTTCTTCGCCTTTTCCCTCAAAGATTGTCTTCAAGACATGAAACGCCTCCTCGAGTTCGGATAGCCGGAGTTCAATTTGTGCATCTCGGAGTTCCGAGTCTATTCCTTTCTCATTAGTGGGTGCGGTATCCATAGGATTATCTAGTGGGAATCAGTCGTCTATTTAATAGCATGTTTGCAAATGGTTCTTGTTGATCAAGTCGAAGTTAATGGGTGGGTGGAATCAACTTGCCTCTCGGAAAGATATAATCCTGCAAGTGTTATTCCCGGAGAAGTAGGCTTTGTATTTCAGTGCAACTCACAATTCTATCATATCCTTCTTTGATTTGTTTAGGTGCGTCGTCTGAGTCACTCCGAGTCTGGTTTTCCTTTGCGCCCTGTGCACCTTCTTGTGGGTGATTTACGAAAGTACGAGGCCCTGAGCCATCTCTATGCTCGAGAGCACATACAACAAAGCCATAACTGGCAAATTCGCCACACATAGTTGAATACGCAGTTCTTGTACCGCCCAAGCCATGGCTGAAAAATAGGAGTGGAAAGATGGGTTCTTCGGAGCCGTTGGGTGGTGGAGATCCTTGTTGGCTCTTAATTTTATAGCCATCACGTTTAGAATTTCCCTCTGGTGGCCAGTGTGTGGCCACAGGTGCGTTGCGGAATGCTGGAAGTTTGGTAAAACTAGTGGTTGCACCAAACCAGGCCATAGCAAGAGGGTCGGAAATTCCAGCAAATTTCGCATATCCCTTTGCAAGTTCAGGTCTCGGCCTTGGGAGCCACGTCCTATGAGACAGGAGGATTAGCATCGCTATGTTGTCGAACTTAGAGGCAACACTCCCTTCACTCACTCTCGTGACCATTTTTTCTGGCCTGATGGATCGGGGCTAGTTCCCGCTTCATTTGTGGCCGGATAATATAGGGTGAAAAGAACCGTCGAGATCTCTAATAACGGTTTTCCATTGCGTGATATATGAGAGAAAGTCCTGGGGTTCTGTACGGGCACTTCTATGTCCATTGATCCCACAATGTAAGGTCCAGAATAGGATGGAAGTACACCGAATCCGGGGACTTTATCTCGTATACCTTTTGGAGGGCGCGCGCGGGGTTTCTTGCTATGTGGAACTTTTCCTGTACCTCCAATAGCGCTATTGCGTCGTCCAGACTCATGAGTCCTTACACCAGTAATGTGAGCTGGTAAAGGCATTTTGAAAGGTATGAATCGATCGAATCGAGTGCGAACGAGAGTTAGACCTCGAGCAACAGGGAAGGAAACGAGGCCAGTCGACTACTGCACACAGGATAAGCGCATCGCAGATACCAGAGCCTGTGATGTTAAAGGAATCTCCGCATCGTGCAAAAATACTATCAATTATTGTACCCGGCGCATTCCGGAGGTTTCGATTCTTCTTTGCGCTAGATGTATTGGTGTTATGTCGGTCGTGTGAACCAGTTAAACGCTTGGATCGGTGACATCATCGCGTTTACCAATAAATGCAACTAACTCGCTTCAGTCTTACTTTCCCAACCTCCTAATTTAGACAGATCCACCCGGGTCAATTGGTCTACAACGTCAAACATACTCACATGGAAAGTGGGATATGGAATAAGCTACAAACTCAATCAAGCGAATCAGGGTTGATTTAGTCGTAGTACCTAGGAAGCACGGGATTAAATTTAGAGAAACCTTAGTGTGAGTGATAATATAGCCCCCGTTCTGTCACCCTAACATGCGGAACCATTGCGCAGCGGTAACGATACTTTATACAGATGTACATATTATCATCCTTTTATAAGCATTTGGATGTAAGAAATCGTGAATGCAGCACCATCATATTCTAATACATGAGAATCAATACGAACAAACCCCCCACAATGTCTGCATGTTACAACTGAACATCCTGTAAACTCCTTCCCACCGTCATCCTCTTCATTAAATTCATTAAAGAGGATTTTGACCTTCTTAGTAAAGCTTTTATCGAATTTACGCTTAATCGGCTTTACCTTTGTAGATTGCGGCTCTAGAGAGTCCGCTCTGCGTTCTCTCAGCGACAATGGTGGTACATGCAAGCCCTGCCCAAATCTCCTTCAAATCTCCAAATGACCAATCGAGGGGGCATACACTTCTAATAGTCTATTTTAGTCAGCTTTGGCGATTTCGATGATCTTCTCAAGAAGAACGACGAGCTTTCTAAACCCATCTCCTTGAACCTACCAGATCGTAGGAGCTTTTCTTCCGCCACGTGTATTTCGAGAGGCCCGACCACCGCTCCCACGCCCACGGCTTAACAGGTTGATCTCGCCCAAACCCTCTGCCCTTACGGGATTTCTGCGTCTTGCACATGCAATGTTGGAAAAGTTGTGCATCGTCAAGCTAGAATTCTTATGCAAAAAGATAAGCATATATACCGAAAAACTAGCCTCACGCCGTACCTAGTAACTTTGGAAAGCTGCTTATGCAAGTAAAGCTAAGAGTAGCATAGTGATTATGTGCCCAGTGTGACACGAATAAGCAAATAATAGGTCACCGACAGCTTGAGCATCCCAAGACGGCGGTACAGCGCAGCGCTTTGCCTCGCTGCATATATAGGCGGCCAGTCGGGCGAGGTTGACTAGTTGATATTAACTCGCGGTTACTTGTAAGACATCTGAGGAAGGGTGGGATTTGAGAGTGGGGGTTTCTCCCACTCACGTCGTGTTCGCTGTCCCTCTACTTCGTTCAAAGCCATCAACGTCATCTCTCACTTACGGCGTTGTATTTTAAAGCCTCATTATGGTTCTGCTTATACTCTTAAACAGTATTACCAGCATTGCCATGTAAGAAGAGTTAACAAAGTGTGCGGCTCGGCTGAAGAAGCTCTTCTACATGATTATTTACGGATAACGCAAACTCAAGGGACCCGCAGATGGAATCCGCTTCATAGAGGCTTGTTGTGATCAAAAGATAATTCCAAGTGTGTAGAATGTATGGCCGCAGCGCCGAAAGGGATTTCAGCCTCACAAAATCGTTTCATTTCTCCCGGAATAGCAACCTTCTCAACGGCGCTGCGACTTCCGCCCTGCGATATCTCTCACATCCTTCGCTCAAAACAACTCTGCGGCAGCGAGTTTCTTCTTCGTGTTCTGCATGCAATTATTGAGCCTCCTACTTTTGGAGAATTCTTGTTGAAGCACACCATACACAAATCCTCACTCGCTATGCCATTGTTTCATTCGCCTGGTTGCTTCTAGAAGTTCTTTGTGCACTTACCGATGATTCCTCCAACTTTCGAGAAATTGTCGAACGGATCGACAATGAAGATTTGCTAATGAACTCTCCGTCTTGAGGGCACGAAATGTAGTCCAGAACATCAAGCATGTTCTAGTAAGCACATCGTCTAACTCGAATGAATCTGGCCCAGGCGGAGGCCATTATAACGACTTCGTCAATTTCTGCAGAACCAGAATCATCCGCACTCCCGAAAAGTTCCTTTCTACTAATAGACCCTTTTATAGATTAGCCGATGCAATTAACTCCGAGGAAATCGGCAAGTATGATTTTGTGCACGTGGATAATCAGTTCAGGTAATCTTTTTTAAATGTTTTGATGTTTTCGCTTATTCAGTATAGACTTCTGCGTGAAGATCTATTAGGAGAGCTTCGAAACGTGTTTCAAAGTGCAATTAGACAGAAGAAAGGACCTCGGAAGCTCATCATTACCAACCTGTATTTTGTTGGAGTAAATTTTCGCATTGTCTTGAGGCGTAAAACTTGTGCTTTGAAATTACAATGCACACGCTGCATCCCTCAAATGGCAAAGCTAAGTGTACGTCGCGTTGGAAGACTGTCCTGCGGATGAGTTTCTTGGGCAAATTATCGGATAACTTTACTTTCCTGCAAGTTGATACTCTGGTTTTCTTGTACGAGCCAATTCAAAGATGCCTACAAATAATGCCAGATGTCCTACTTCAAGAAAAATTGCTTGACCTCACTCCGGGTTCCAGTCAGGTGGTCTCTGAAGTAACTCTGCTGGCTACGGTGCACAAGATTCGCGACGTGTGGGTGGGTGACCTTAAGAGTACATTATGAACTCCCAGTGGTGTCGTTCTTGACGCTGCGCAAGCAGAATCATTGATAAGCGGGTTGACTGGAAGAGTTAACCTCATAAAACCACCATCAGGTATGTTGCTCGTTTGTTTGAAATTCTATACACTATTAACCCCAGAGGCCCACAACAATCACTACAATGGCTGGTTGCGTAAACTTTTGGAGGAGCAAGCTTCCAAAATCAAAACCTTAGTTCGAAAATGTAACACTTGTCAAAGGGGCCTAAGGAAACTCTTCTAAAGCAAAGATACTGAGGTTATATTCCAGAAGTGTATTGTTAGTTGCACAGCTACGGCTGCTGCTATTTATTCGGACGAGTTGCGGAAGGTTTCATCTGGCATCGTACCCGTGGAAGCAGCAGGAGAAATCCTAGAAAGCCATGTCTTGACGGCAATGACACCAAATATCAAACAGTTGATTCTGATTGGAGATCACAAATTGCTTTGACCAAAGGTCAACAGCTTTGATTTAACGGTCGAGAAGGATGATAGGCACAATCTGAACTAGTCTTTCCTTGAAAGGCTAATTCTTGCTAGAGTTCCACACATCACCCTAGCTTGACAACAGAGGGTGCGTCTAAAAAATCTCTACTCATTTGGCTTTTGACATATCTAGAGCTACAGGACTCAAATAAAACCCATAATAGGCCTCACATTTTTTCTCTCACGATCGCTTAGAGCCCAACACCCAACAGATTGCTAATCATTGCAACAAAGGCGCATTGAACAGCAAGGAAATTTAACACAATGTAAACATGATTTTAGCATTTGTTCGCTATCTTTAAAAATGGGGTTATAGAACTAACTGTATTGTCATGCTGACGCCTCATCTTAGCTAACTGCTTTCTTAGCGATCTAGACTCTTTTGAATTGATGAGCGCTGGTATTTTGGCAACAGCTGTAGCAATTGTGTCCAATGAGAGCATTAGGATCTTTATAATTGACAATTACGAAGGCAAAGAAAGTGATACCATTATTGCTTTGCCGACTAGAAGTAACAGCATCGGGGACATTAGATTCATTGCAGCTCTACAACAAGTGAATGTATTATTGTCTCAAGCAAGAAATATTTGAATGCTCATCAGATATCTCAACACTTTCATGCACAATCGCAAAGGCAACGAAGTGTGGGTGCCATTGATAGAATATCTAAGGGCGAAAGGTCATGTCTACGACAGGTTTCTTGTTAAGTGTGAACAATATGTCAAGAAGAAGACGATGATTAGCGCCCCAGAAACAGTTGATAATGTAAGCCCCAATGGTGCATGTTCTGAACCTTGGTCTGTGCGCCTTCACAACAATGCATCCGATATGCTAACTGGGAACCAGTGGAGTATTGCTCAGATGTGAACAACACACTTGTCTACATGGATTTCACTAGCTCCAAGATCACTACAAAATGGAATGTCACGTAGTCATTTTTGTTACTTGTCCTTAGTAACATTTGTCGTAACAGAAGTGCCACAACAAAGCTGCATCGTCCTGTCTCACATGAAGCAGATGCTGGCCAGCAATTACGTGATTGGGAATAAGAGCATAAAATAGATTAAGAACATTAGAGCAAAAAGGGAGAGTATGCAGCACGATTAAAAGAGCTGCAAAAAGAGTTTGAGCACGAAAATCGTACCGTCAAAGATTATGCAGACGAACAAGAGCGCCAAAATGCATTAGCACAGAAAAGAACAGACCTGTCGGAGCTAGGGAAACCGGCGCAGAAGATGACACAAAGAACGGCAGAGGAAGTGAATGCAAACTTATCGCCCTCCAGTATGCCACCAGGCTCAAATACGGAATCCGGCTCTCAATCAAGTCATTCCACTCTCTACAAGCAAATGACACCAAAAAATAGCCATCCGATAAAACATGAGGATGTTTCCACCGATCCAGGTGAGAAAGACAACGGGGACTTCAGGGATGCGAAAGTAGATTGAGAGTGGCAAAAGAAATATGAGGGTGCAAAAAACGAAGCATTGGATGAACTGATGGAGATGTTAGAGCTGGAATCTGTCAAGAACGAATTCGATGATCTAAAACCAAAGGTCTATACTGTTGTTAGGTATAATAAATCACTCAAAGGAGAGAGGTTCAGTGCCGGCTCATTGGGCAACTCAGGAACGGGCAAGGCGATAGTCACACGGCTGCATGCCCCATTTTGAGTGAAAGACAGCTCTCTGCCGGGAAGCTACTTTTACGAGATCAGCTGATACGATTGTCGCCGAGGTACAGAGTACACTGAGTGAAAATAATTTCGTCCTTGTTCTAGGATACAAGGACTGAATGGAAGAGATGTCCTAAGATGGTAATCTAGGACTTGCCTACAGGTTTCCACTAGACTCAGCTGTTGTCTTTAAAGACTTCACCGATCCTGAACTGCGCTAGATTCTGAACCTTAAACTCAAGGACATTGGTTTTGATGATACAGATTAGGCTCAAAATAATTTTCGAATCCTTGTATCCGCCGACTTGTTTTGAGTTGTTCACGAAGGTGCTGATCGATATTAAGAAGAAGAGGAAGAAGAGGAAGAAAGCATTGCTTGACATCTCGCTTCTTACAGCGCCCGAAAGCTATATGAAAGAAAGGGGTTTGGAATTATTCCACAGGCCTGCACTGTTAACTTCATGGAGTAATGCGCGCGATGTAAAGAAGCTTGCGAAGAGAATGTTTAACAAACTCGTCAAGGCTGCCGTTCCGCCCATTGAAAACCTTACACTAACAGAGGAAATTGTGATTGAGACCATGGCATCCTTATTCAACAGGCGCTCTCAACGGAACAAGGCAGTGGGCACAACCCGTAATTCATTCAGAATACCATCGCCTCCAGTGACCCTACCACAGACACAGGACCATCCCACACCAAATCCTCCAATGGCAGACGTAAAGACATCCGCCTTGCCAGAGGCTACAAAGAAAGAGCCCCCCAAATGTCTAGAAGAAGGTAAAACCAGAGAAAAGACGAAAGGAACGACCCCCTCGACGATGCGTCGCCCACTAAACATGATTCCTCCCGTGACCCTAACGTCTCCGCGCCGAAAAAATCTGTAAAGAATAGAGCATTCGCGATATTGAGTGTGCAGAAAATCCACGGTCAGATAGTAAGAAAATCACCGTTTGGAAGAAGTGCGTATGCGGCTCGTGATGGAGAGAATGGAGAGGAGATAAGGAGAGGGAAATGGTGGTACAGTAGAGGATTGCGAGAATGGGGGTTTGGTCTGATAGAGTATGCGTGGATTAGACAGGGGAGTGCGCATTTTTGTTGGATGGGGCGGTGGGATTTTAGGGGTGGGAACAATGATTAGGTTCAGGGCGAGGGATAGGATAGGATAGGATAGGATAGGATAAGATAGGATGGGATGGAATGGGGTGGGATGAGATGAGATGGTGAGAGTGGGTATGATGGTTGTGGTGGGGAGTTGGGAAGTTGAAGGTGTTAGTATTCTGTGGGGTTGGTGTCGTTAGGTTTGATTATAGTGATCGTCTATTTCTCGATCGACGGACGATTTTGGCTACTAGTTACCATATAATCGTGGATTGATCCTATGATGAGGTTGTTCTCTTTCGTTTGGTCGCCAGATGTTATTTGTAGCTCGAACCAACTAGGATTTTGTATGCCAGCATTCAATCTTGACACCTCTAATCAACTGTGGTTCCGTGTGCTAGCATTCAACCTCGAGAAGAAGTCAAGTATCGTGTCCATGGATCGTAAAGCCGAAGCCAGTACATCGGAGTTGCGCTACTCGGCGGTAGTCAAGGTAGCACGTCTCTCGACTTGCTAAAACATTACGAGTACTCCATAAGAGAACTGCATCAATAATCCGGAAAATCTGGATCAAGACTCGTCCTCCAAGCCCGAAGTCCCCCCTTGATATCTCCAATCCATCTATGCCCGTCATTATCGAGTCCTAACTCCTTCATCCTCTTAACAGTCAACTGCGAATCATTCCCCAATCTACAGACGACAAAAATCGGTTTCTCAGGATACCTCCTCAAATCCGAGACCCACTTTTCATCTTCTGGGGCCCGCGTCCTAGAAACAAGCGAAAACGGTATATTAACGCTGCCTTCCAGACTGCAAAGATCGAACTGGACTTTTTCCCGCGTGTCGATGAGGATATGGCTGTCTTTGTTCGGTTCCATGCCCGTGAACGGATTAACTTCTAGACGGACCTTGGCGTAGTTTTCAGCAGAAATGCGTTCGTTGGCATTGAGTGCATCGACGGGATTTACGGTTCCGCAGAATTGGACGTAATCGAGACTTCCGGAGTTGAGTGCTTCTGGGTGAATCGTTGCCTGGGCGGAGCACGCTGCGCATTTCGGTTTGCGGGTGCGTAGTCGGATGGAGCGGAAGATTGGATTGGCGTAGGCGGAGAATATCAGTAAGCTTGGTGGATCTGGTGTGCTGTTCCCAGTTCCTATTATGGCGGATTGATTGGTGTCTTGTGTCAGTACTTTGATAGCTTCCAGAGCCTGTAAAATGCCCATGACGCCGACTACGGGGCCCAGGATGCCGCCGTCGCCACAAGAAACGACTGACTCTGGAGGCGGGGGTTTGGGGAAGACACAACGGTAACAGGGGCCTCCGCTTGTATCACCGGCGGGTCGAGGCGGGTTATTGAGGACCATGAGCTGACCATCTGTGCGGAGCGCTGATGCTGAGACGAGCGGTTTGCCCAGTAGGACGCAAGTGTCGGAGATCAAGTACCGAGACGCGGGGGTATCAGTGCAGTCAAGGACGATGTCATAAGGCTGCATGGTTTCGATGGCGGTTTCTGGTGTGAGTCTTGATACATGGGGTATGATTTTGACGTTGGGGTTCAAGCTAACCACTATTAGCTGCGAACTTTGTCACTACGAAGTGAAACAAAGTGGAGGAGAAAACCCACGAGGCCAGAGCAACTCTTGCGCTATCCACTTTGGTCATCCCAACTCTTGAAGTCGAATGCAGAATTTGGCGATGGAGATTCGACTCCTCTACAATATCACCATCGACTAACCCGACTGTGCCGACTCCTGCTCCAACAAGGTAAGTTGCCGCGGGGCACCCCAGGCCGCCAACACCTATTATTAGGACGGAAGATTTCTTGAGACGAAGTTGGCCTGCAAATAGCAATGTAACAGGTCAATAATTGTTCCTTGAAGATATGCATGGAGTATGGACATCTCGGGCATAAGAACGCACCTTGTAGACCGATCTCGGGCATGATAAGCTGCCGCCCGTATCTCTTATATTCTGATTTTTCGAGCGGCCACTTGCTCGCGATAGGCTGTTCATCATAGTGAGCATGGGACAGTGCAGCAAATATTTCAGAGCGAAAGTCATCGTGAAGACCGTAGCTCATGTCATGGTCGAGTGGGTCCAAACTCGAAGCGTGGCGCAAATGGTTCTGGGACTGCTGCTGTTGGTGAGACTGCTCTACTTCTGCGAGCTGCCGCCGGAGATCATGTAATTGTGCCTCGCATGATGTAATTTGTTGGCGCAATGATTCTATTATTGAGATTGGCGCCATTCTTGCTTTTGCGTTGTTTGCGCGGGGAAGAGAGGGGAACGACAGATCTCTTCCTAGAGTTGGAGGAGTGCTCCTATCGATAAGCGACGGGCTAAGCCGCTTTGGGCGATGGATGTTGGAATACTACGAGCGTCGACGGACATTCGGTGCGTCATCTGATGGCTGAAATTGGGTTTGATTTGTAGGATCTTAGATGAGGCATAATATTTCCGAGTCACCAAGTAATGAGATAGGCTTCTTTTCAATCTCCTTGAATCACTGTGTAATCATGCGTTATCTCGTCCAGAGCCACCAGCCAGTCCACTTGACCATGAGGATGGTCAGATACAATCTTGGAAGACATCCCATACATCGCACAGCAGGCGAGAACATCCGGAGAGGGTAAGCCTGACAACTTCGCACATAGCATGACACCTTGCATTCGAAAGGGCTTGTTCTGACCACAAGCTCTCAGGTTAAGTCTTACTCAGACGAAGGAAATGATGCTCCATGGGGGCATGGGGCGTCCAAGTGTGGCTTATTCATAGCGGACATTTTTCTTGTACGACTCAGCACACTATCAGATCTAAGCTCCACCTCATTTGTCACACGGCGGCTTTTATATCAACGTGTCTATGAATGGAGGTTTGGAACAATGCAAAGGTGCTAAGACTACAGATCTCAGAATAAGCACATTCGACATCAGAAGGCTACCGTGGTTAGTCACACTAGTGGAGATGCAAGAGCAACATGTTCACCGCTCATAAAGATAGCTTCTCTGTTGCTGTTCGCGCGTAGTGGATGGATATGCATTGACATCTTTCAGGCCCCGTTTCTTCGTGAGTCGGCCCCCAATAGGGTAGGAGAGAAAGACGAAGCTGAGCATAAAATTTGGGAACATAGACCGCTGAAGTACTAGAGTACTTCGCCGTCCCAAATGATGGCCCTTGAGCAAATAAGACGGTAGTTGCAGACTGAAGAAGCGTCTGGGCCTGAGCTGGCTGGCTGACTAGCTGAGGCTGAAAACATGTGTCTCAAAGCGGGTGGAAATGGATCAATAGAACAGGGGGACACAGAAAAATGTGGTACACCTAGGTCCTAGAACATATAGGATACAGGAAAAGGTTCAAGGAAAATTTCCGCATACATGAAGCAATCGTGGCTGCATGTTCCGCGGGTCTTAACCAATGGGAGGGCTGAGGGACAAGGTGGCTCCGCGAGGCTTGAGTTGACCCTGCCGTGCAAGATGTACATAGTTTGCCCTGCCTGGTTGGCGTGCTGTAGCGGCTTGGTGGTTGGCGAAAGGGCGAACGCTGGAGTGAGAGTGTTCAGGTGCGCTGTCAAGTGACAGGCTGGGCGACGAGAAGGGCTTGGATAATGGCAAAGGACAAGTAAGGCGTCTGCCTTTGCGTCTGCCTTTGTGAGTGGATCATACTGGGGCAGTGGCGGATTATGGGCGATCTATCGGTGGGAGAGGTCAGGAGCGCGAGCTGGGCGAGAGAAAGCGATCCACGACCAACCCTTTTCCGCAACTTCTCAACACTCGGCAACCAGAAATACCGGCGACGTGGGTGCATCAGGGCAGGGTGCGGGTGATTGCCATAGGGATTGTCGCAGCAGGCGGGTCTTTTTGGTACATCCTGTCCTTTGACGGCGCCTTGTGAACGCCTCCCTGCACTAGACGCGAATCCACACATGCAGACGACGATGCCCAGGCGTAGGAACCCCCATCTCCCTCCCCTCGTCGCCCCCAAACAGACACCCATACCCACCAACTCCAAAGGATCTCGTGGGGAACAGTGTGCGTCTCCTACGATTAGCTTTGCTCAGCTTGGGTTTCTCCGCCGCCTGGTGGTGTTGTGTCATAGAGGGTGTCTTTCGTCACCGACCATGCCGGATGACGATGCGCGAATGTCTTCTCTGCAGCGCGCGAGGCCCTCTCCTCATTGGGACCTTGGGGGGGAGGCGCTGAAGAGAAAGCAAACGGTCTGCATCTCCTGCCAACGAGATGCGTGCAAGGGACAACTGGAGGGAGGCCTGGAGCTGTCCGTGTCAGCTTTGCCCATGCTCCATGCTCCATGCTCCATGCTGCTACTGCCTCTGCCCTACAGAGCGCCCACCCATTCTCCGCTTGTCCTAGGGGTGCGTACTGTGTAGGTGCGTTGCATTAGGCGCGGCCTGTTACGGGAGATCTGGTCCATGTCCAGATGGCGCAGAACCCGCAGATGGGGGTGTCAAGGGAAGTTGAAAAAGACATGTTGCCCCACGGTACGTATCTTCCGAACTGCCCCCCCAACTGCCCCCCCCAAAACATCCTTGAAGTGCAAGCACTACCCCTCCAGAACCGAGGGTCGCCTCTTCCAACCTCGTCATCATCCACCTCTCTTCACTCTATCACTTTCGCCATGGTCTCCGTTTGTGCAACCTGCAAAGGCCTGCAGAACCATCTCAAGCCGTTTGGCACCACTTTCCAAGACCCGGACTCCACTTCATCTTTGTGGGTGAATACCACTCTGCCCAGCTTGCGCCACTCGACAAATGCGGGAGGCTGTCGTGCCTGTGCCTTGCTCCTTCAAGGTATTCTTTTGCATCACGATAGATTCGCCGGCGTCAGAGAAGAATCCGTGAGAATCAAGGCCGAATGCTTTGGTGCGTCAAAAGCTCCCGATGGAAATCCGTCACAAGGCCACCTCTCGGTCGAGGTACGATGGAAAGGCGCCGGTCCAGAGCAATGCGACGAAGACGAGCAAATGCACGACCACGATCATCACGAGGGCTATCCAGATTTGAAGATCGAGTACTTCACAGATCAAGGTAGTTCTCTCACATTTTCTTATGGTTCCGCGTAAGACAGTGACGCATCTCGCGCTATTTTACTGCCATGTCTACTACCTTAGCATCCAGCTAATCCCAGCAGTCGGCCAATCCCCCTTCTCTGCCATCGGCGGCGGGCGTCATATTTCTGAGAATCCTCTGCAGGATTCGGGCTTATCAACAATACGGCGCATGATCAATAACTGTCTCTCCGTTCATTCAAAATGCAAACCTGCTCGGCCAACCACTTTGCCAAAGAGGGTGCTAGATGTTCTGCTCGATGACGGATCGAAAGGAGTCAAGTTACGTGAAGTCGAGTTCAATACCCAAGACCAACGATATGAATTTGGAGAGTATTGCACCCTCTCACATTGTTGGGGCACTGGACGAACGATCCCAAAAACCACTAGCTCTACACTCGAAGCCAACCAAAAAAACATCCCCTGGTCTACACTGCCAAGAACATTCCAAGACGCCGTGTCCCTGACGCGCGCATTGGGCTTCCGATGGCTATGGATAGATTCCCTCTGCATTGTGCAGGATGACGCAGAGGAGAAGCTAAATGAATCGTTCAGAGTCGACGAAATCTTCCGGAATGCGTTCCTGACGATCGCCGCCACGTCCGCCGTGGAGAGTACCGACGGCTTGTTCCTCCCCAAGACCCAACCCTTCAAAATCCAAGCCACCGACAGCAAAGGGTCCGTCTCCAAAATATATGTCCGAGAGCAGCCGTCCCATTATAGCTTCAAGGCACCCTTTGATTCGGGTGCCCACATGAACGACTGGGAACTCCCTTTCAACCCTTCTGTTGAATCCAATTTGCCAACCCCTCTGCTAAAACGTGCCTGGGCATATGCCGAACGACTATTATCGCCGCGTGTATTGCATTTCACGAAGAGCGAGATGATCCTGGAGTGTAGCGAAGGCTACCAATGCGAATGTGGACGGATCGACGACCCGACATTCGACTCGAGGACAACCGATTCTGTGAAGCAAGAGTTCGCCCGAATTGTTTCCGACGCTCGAGGATACGGAATGGCCGAGAACGGAAATAACCGCATCGACAACAGGGCGGATTCGCTCATCTCTCAACTTGCTGCAACGTCGTTAGCGGATGCGACGAGTGGCTTGTCCAAGATATATACAGATGCTCTACAGTTATGGAGCTACATCATAACCGAATACACCTCGCGGAATCTGACATACGATGTGGACCGACTCGTAGCCATCGTAGGCGTTGCGAAAACACTATCCGAAGTCCTTCAATCAGGATATATCGCGGGGCAATGGACATTCAGTACCTTAGGCCTACTTTGGTACCCAAACGACGGCTCCCAATGTCGACGACCGAAAACGAACGTCCCCAGCTGGTCCTGGGCATCAGTCGAAGGCTCCCCGATCTTCTTTGACAACTCCACAGCCATGGATCTCGCATGCAAAGCCTCTTTCCTATCCGAACAGCAAGGCAGTGGTCCAGCGTGGTCACCAGTCGAAGGCGACACTCTGGAGCTGAAAGCTGCAATGGCAACCGAAGTTCAGTTCCGCATCGACAATGCGAACGACTTCTCATTGGTCAAGAACGGCGTCAGTGTCGAATTCAGACCTGACGTCTCACCTCCACGTGGCGAGGATACCATCGCCGCCGGCGAAACTCTTGTCTGCGTACTCGTCAGTATGACATTCCGGTCTTCGATCATCGGGCTAGTTCTTAAGAAGTCGAATTCGGATCCCCGAATTTATCGCCGGGTTGGTAGGTTCGAGTGCTATGACTGTCAGAGGGATGAGAGTGATGATGAGCCGGAAGATGCCGAGTCGCTGTTCTCTCACTGGTTTCCGGAAATAGAGGATATGACGCAACTTGATGAGCGGCCGCAACAAACATTACTTGTTGTCTGATTGTCATATTTATTGTCATTTTTTCTTTTCTGCATGATTCCCCCTACACGCTCGCTTGCAGCGTTCGCAGTTTCTACTTCTTCTTTTGCTTTTGATCTAGGACATGTGCGAAAGAAGACCATCGGATCCAGTTTTCGGAACTTCTTTGGATATATGCATTTTGTTCTACATGGGATTTGTTTGGGATTTTCCCGCGCTTCGGTGTTCTCTCTACAAATACCCTTCTGCTATCACTACTATACATTTCCCATATATAGCTAATCCGATTCACGCTCGCACGCTTACTCCCAGCGTCTCTGATTACCAAAAAAAAACCCCTAATTCAAAAACCATTCACATATTATTATGAGCTCCCTCGTAGTCCCCATTAATCTTCAAACAATGACGTGCCACTTACCCCCCTTCTCGCCTCACCACTATCTACACAATACTAAAACCGCCAGCCATAAACCACGCGTTCGCCTCCCATCCCAAACCCCACCATCCCAAACCAAAGAAGATCTTCAAATGACAATCTAGACCACCTCGCTATAATTCTGGAACCGAAAAACCTTCCCCTCCAAGGCTGGAGGGCTGCCACGCGAGAGATAACGTGCTGCGTGTGTATATGTGTGTAACGGCTCCGTTGGGATTTCCCCGGGATTTCGGTTCGGCTCCCCACCCCCGTTCCCCATGCAGATACGTATGCAGATACGCAAATTCAAACGTGCTCGGCGATCAGAAATGAAAGGGACAGGGAAGAAACCGGGAAAGGGGTATTTCTGGACCTGTGGTGGAGAGTCTGGATTTACGCCACTGGGATGGTTGGGGTATGGTGGAGATGCGGTGGAAGGCTGAAACGGTGCGGACAGGTTTTTTTTGGTTTCGCTGAAGAGAGTTTTTGTTCTGCGCGACGGGGATACAGCAAGGGGAGGCGAGTTGGGCGTCCAGGTTGGGGAGCGGGAATAGATATGGGAATTGATTTGGGTCGGATTGGGATCCGGGTATAATTAGGGACTTGTGAGGCGTGGGTGGTGGATGGGGTGTATTAGTCATCTATCATATGAAGACAGCGGTGGTGTTTTGAGTGGGTGTACAATGGAATGGGATGTGGATGAGAGGGTTTGAGGTTGGGCGGGTGTAATGCGGATGTGTAGGATTGGGAAGTAAGGGGACTAGACGGTACAACCAGTTGACATGTCCACGTGTGGGGAATCCGGTCATGTGACTATAGATGAATGGCAGGAGAATGTGCAGATGTGGCAGGAATGATCTTTGGTCAACTATTCTACGATCTGAGGAGCTGTGTGAAGGTATGCTTTCGGTCCACAAAACTTCAAGGTTTTGTTCTACGACCGCGTTAATGCTGTTTCCTTGGAAGGGATTTATAAAATAAAGTGAACGTACCACATTCATCTACTATTCGTAATCAGATCGATATCCGCACTCCGCAGTACTCCTGAGGTTTCTTGAAATATGCCACTACAACCAGGTCACTGCGCGCAGGCTTCATTCCCTTGTTCCGCCATTCCCTAGCATCGACCCTATAGTCATATATCAAGACTCAATTCCACTTCCACATGAAGCTGGTTTTTCCTCGGCGCCATCAGTGTCATGTTCTTCCTCATCAGCAATGTCGTTCATTTCTTCACAAACTCCGCCTTCGTCTCCACTGTGTTTTTTACATGATTCTTCAACGCCGCCCACCGATCCGCAATCGACGACGCAGCACCCGTGTTTCCCGATCCGGCCATCTGCGCCAGATTTGCGTTAAACCTCTCCCTCTCCATCCTCTCCAACTTGTCTTTCCGCCTCATCGCCCCAGGTCGCGACTTCAGACTCTTTCTCTGAATCTTAGCTTGCCCGATCTCTACCACGCCTGCATCTCCTCCAGCATCATCCTCGAGTCCTGGGAGCGCATCGGCAAGCGATTCGAGATTCGCGACGAGTTTCTTGTTCGGTCGGCGTCGTTTATTGGATTTGGAGGACGCTTTTTCGATTTTGGAAACGAAGGAGGAGTGTTTTATGGTGCGCTTGTCCTTTTTCGAGGACGGAAATAGAGCATCGGAGGAGAGGGTTTTGGTGGGTATGTTGGAGGTGGAGGTAGAAGGTTTGGAGATGCGGGAAGCTTTGGCGCGAGAGGACGTACGCTTCTTGATAGCTATTGGGGCCTATCTACATGTTAGCTTTACAATTAAATGACTTGAGATCTTAGTGCATACCATGTTGAGATAGTGATAGTCTATCGAGGTTGGAAGCATCAGATCGTCAATTCGGGCAAGAAATTCTGAGCTGGGCCTTATCGATAAGCGAGGTTGAGCACAGGCCAGCTACTGATTGAGTTTGAGACATTCCAAGGCACTATGGATATCACGACGACTCCATCATTCAAGATTGTCGCCGTCTCATACTTTTGAGATGAAGTCAGACAACATGTAAATTGAATCTGGCGAGATGACAAAGGCTATTCGAATGGGACACGAGACGTCAGTGTCATTTGCATGCGTATGTTCTAGACCAAGCTCGTTGTCCGCCTTTCAAGATCTGCCTCATGAGCCTCTCTCCTCCGTTGCACAATTATCCAATATAGTGGTTCGACACGCTTGGAATGTTCACCCGGAGAAACTCTGCGCCACTGTAAACAGTAATGTACATGGTCCATCTAAAGTATCGGGAGTAGTTGGATACCCGCTCTCACCAACATCGGAGAAAGAACGGAGCGGAGAAACCCCTGCATCGTGAGTATCACTTGGCTGTTGGAATCCGCATCGATTCGCAGACCATTCAATCTTTCGTCATGAGCGAAAACATCATAATCTTTTCGAATATGTCCTCAATTATGGAAATAATCATTGAGTTACGCAAATTCGATCGAAAGTGTTATGAAGCGTCGCGAACAATCTCGGACAGTTGTACAAGCTTCATTCGGTTGCACATACCATTGCGCCTCAGCTGTCCGTACTTCCAAAATCAGGAAAACCGAAAACCAAGATGAGACAATGGAACTCCTTGAATGGTCCGAGAGTGTTTGATACAGGACGCGAATTAGTTTAAATGGTTGGTTTCTCAATCACTTGGTTTGTGGAGGTAGATGCGCGTGACGATTTGTTTTCCTAAGTCGAATTAACCATGATTATCCTCGAGAGGCGAGGGCATGCTTTCGTCACCAACGATGATCGCGGGGCGATGTTGGCGGTGATTACGTGGCTTCTGGCATGTGCAGTTGTAAGTTGAATATTTTGCGTTCAGCCTCGAGACAAATACTGACATGACCCAGGTCATCTGTACTGCAATTCGACTTGCAACTCGATTCACTGACCAACATTTTGCAAAGCTGGACAATGTAATAACACTCATTGCTGCTGTATGTTATTACCCTCTCTACATATTTGCTGTAAATCTGATTAGGTGATAGGGACTCGCTGTTGGTGGCATTATAGCGACGTCAATTGCTGTATCCTCAGGCCTCGGTAAACGATCATATCTCTTGAAACCAGGCGACCTTCCTATTATTGAAAAGGTGTGTCTGGATATTGAAGGCAAGACCAATTGTATACTGATCTATTGACATAGGGGCTGTATGCTTCCACTCTTCTCTACGTCCTCACATTGGGTATCTCAAAGATATCGATTTTACTATTCTTGCGCAAGCTATTCCACACCAAAGCTCATAAGCTGGCCACAACTCTCTTGAACAGCATTGTCATATGTTGGACAGTGGCGATAACGATCAGCGTAGCCTTTGAGTGCAGCCTACCTACGCCTTGGGAAAGGTTCAGTGCGAAATGCGTTCCCATGGTAGGTAATTGTCGCAAACGATACCATTATGCACGCTGACCCTCGTCAGAAACCCTTTTGGATCTCTGCAACTGCCATCGATATTGCTACGGATTTGGCCCTAATACTACTTCCAATCTTCATCGTCTCTACTTTGCAGATTGAACTCCGCAAAAAGATGATCATAATAGCCATATTCGCCTCACGTCTGATGTAAGTCTCCTTCGCCCATCATAAGTCAGACTTTTATCTAAAACTAGCCCAGCCTGGTAACTCTGTCCACCTTACGCATCATTTACCTCACTCGGTCCGCCTTCCCGCACACCCTGGACCCCGCCTTCACAGTTATTCCCTGCGTCATCACAACCCAATGCCACGCCTCTCTCGCCGTAATCCTATCGTGTACTCTCGCCCTAAAACCTCTCATCACCAACATCCAAAGCGGCATGTTAAGCATCGCTCTCCCCGAAAGTAATCCCGGGTCCAGATTTAGCCAGGATACATATAACAAACAAGTTAGCGCTCGTCCCTCAACATCCACTCAAAAGGGCAAGAGTATAGAGAAACAACTCCCACCACCTCCTTCGATAATTTATTGTCCGCCTGCAGATCAACCGGTGAGGAGTAATATTCCACCGCTGCCGCGAACACCTCCTAAGACTGCAATCAGGGGTATTTCGCGGTCGCCACCGCGTCCACCGTCGCCGCCTGAGGATTTGAGACCGAGTCTAAGTCTGTATGTAACAGTGGCGAAAGCAGAGTGTATGCAGCAGCGCATATACCAAAGTGTTGCTCAAAAAGAAGCTTCCAGGAAGCCCACACCTACAGATGATATTTACAGGAGAGGGCGCAGAAACGCTATCCGCGCAGTCCAGAAATAGAATTAAAAGGTATAGAATAGTAATGGCCCTTCACGGGCCCAAAATCACAATATAAATACGAAATGTCATCTAAGCGCTGTCTTTCCTTCAGCTCTGAAAGACGAGCAAAAAATGAGCGCTGGCTCATCTCAAATACAGTATTCTAACCATTCCAACAGCTACGCATGTGTAAGTAATAAGCCAGCCTAAACTTGCTCAGTTCGATGCGTCTCCTCTTTCATTCTCTCAATTCAATCATTTCTTGCACCCCTTTCTGCCCCTTCTGTTTATCTAACTCATTTGTTCCCGTCTCATTTTCCCAGCCTTCTCACTCCTTCCTTCCATCGTCTTGAAACTTACACATCTCTTGTCACAAGGGTTGCTTGTCCGTGTCCCTGAACATCATTCTCCCTCGCTAACTGCTCGGCAAACTTGCTTCGCTTCCTAATCTGAGGTCCCTTCCAGTAAAAGATGAAGACCGGAATGCAGAAAACCGCGGCAATACCGAACAACAAGAGCGTTGAGTTCTGTATACCGAGGTTATGGTACATAGGCCCCGTATACAGTGCGCAGACACCCGCGAGAAAGTCACGACAGAAGCCGTTGCCTCCGGTCGCTGATGCAGAGTAAACTCCATATGATGCAACCATGTAATCAATCGTGGCATAGTAGATGGAGTAATTGGCCATGCCGATCAAAACTGCGAATATCAAAGTTGCGCTCCAGTGAACAGACTGTTTTGCAACGAAGGCGCTTCCGAGCAGACCGATAGGCAGAAGAACGACTTGGAAGAGCAACATCTCGAGGCGGGCTTCGGGCTTCAAAATCTTACCGTCCCGGCGCTGTTTGTTATGTCTCCTGACCACAGGGAAGAAAGTAAAGTAGGCCAGGCAGTAGGCAAAGCCGAGGGGGAGAAGAGCGAGGGATCGCTGGGTTGCATTGAAGTTCCACAGCGCGAAGACGTAGCCGTAGCTCTCGAAGAAGGAGAAAATGAGGGCGTCAGCGAAACCACTGAGGAGGGAGAGAAATAGGATGATGGGCTCAGTGAGGAGCATGTGGTATGGCCTCAATACGATGTCAGCAATGTTCATATAAATTATCAAGAACGAGCCAGTCTGGGTACTTACCTCCACATTGTGGTCAAAATCTTCTTGGTGTTGAATCGTTCTTTGAAGGACAATGCCTCATTGGGGCCGAAAACATCTTTGCCTTTTTTTCTAAGTTTCTTCGCCTCTTTGTCGAGCATACATGTCGCGCGAGACTCCTGAGCAACGAGATAATGAACCACCTGTGTAGTAACTCCGAAGATGAGTTGGACCCAGAAGTTCCATCTCCATGAAAGAAACTGCTCGATTGGACCTCCACATACGCCACCAACTACGGATCCAAGACAGGACCACAAGGATGCCCAAAGTACCGCGTATTGTTGCTCTTCCGCGTGGAACATATCTGCAACCATGCCCAGTGTGACCGAGCCGCCTGCAGACGACAAGCCGCCGATTGCACGACCAGCTAGAACCGTAGGGAAATTCGGTGCGAGAGCGCAGAGGATGATGGAGACATTTACACAGCCAAGGGAGCTTTGCATGACGATCCAGCGTCCAAGCTCTTCGCTCCAAGGCGCCCACAGTTCGCAACCAAAAGCCTGTTTGGGGTTAAGAAAGCAGATGGATGATGGAACGGGGCTGAATTGAACTCACATATGTGACAAGGAAAGCCACCATACCCATCCTCGCATTCTTAACTCCAAAATGCTCATTAATAGGCCCGACCGCATTCGAATATATCGCAGCATTGAAATTCATCGACGTCTGACACAACGCAACAACCGTCAAAAGAATCCACTTTTTCTTTGAAGACCACGCATACGCCGTCTTCTCCAGGTGATCCTCCACACGGAGCACATTCGACACATTGCTGTCTGGAGACGGAGGCGCGGACTCGCCCTGAACAGCTCCCGTGAGAGGCGGATTGATCCTTGGAAGGGGCTTGATTTCGTCGACGGCCTCGGTTTTAGCGAGACCGCTTGAATTGCTTGTTTTGCGGGAGTCGCCCATTGTGGGTGGGGCTACTTGGAGAGGGAGGTGTGGAAGGGTTTGAAATGGCAAACTGTTGGTTTGCACAGGTTATTATCGGGGGGGTTCGTGGGAAGATATTGGTTGGAATTTCTTCAGCGCTTATCTATGCTTTATAGTAGATGTTGGAGTGTGTGCTCAACATTTGTGGATTTCTCAGCAACTTATTTGCTTCTCAACATTCTTGAGGGGTTGGCATGTGATAAGTATTCACTCACTTTTAGGGGATATTTGAGCAAATTTCCAGTAGTTAGTTGACTTTTTTGAATCTTCTTCTTGACTTTGATTCAGTTACCTGGTCACATATGACTTCTTGCCTTCTAATTGTTGTGATTATGCTTGTTATATGCGATACTATGTCCTGTTGTAAAGAGCTCAGACAATTTTAGTCATGTTATTCTGAAATATTTCACATCAACAGGAGTTTGGTTCAATGGCACCTCTTCCAAGGTTCCTCAGCGGGGTATGTTTCTCCAGAATTGGCTAATAAAAGTTTGATCAGAAGTCGGGAAAGGAGAAGGCTCTGGAGGCTGGAAAAGCAGTGTAACACCTGCATTCACGTTTAGAAGGCAGAGTACCCTGTTGAAGATGTTATGTACACATTTCAGAGCCAACGGAACAAAAGAAGAGAATTATGACAAGATTTATTATCCGAACTTCACAATATTTTGAGTATGGAGGTGGGTCAGTGACGTCGAATCTGTCCGTTGGTATATACTGTCTCCGCACCCTGTTCATTCGTTCCAATGTTGCCATTACAAGCATTTCAATTACGGGCCTAAACATTCGTCAAGTTGTCAGTTCTACCCCAACAATATACGGGATCCACCTGTATAGTGTCCCTCAGACTTCATTGTAAAAGATTCAGGTCATCTGACTTTTCCATCAACTCTTTAGCCAAATCTTTGTCCAATTATATCTTATGATATGTACAAATTATGTCACTGTTTCTGAGAACTACAGCGCCTGACCTGTTTGAGGAGACTTCATTAGAAATTGTAGAGACAAATAACGTACGGAGAAAAACCACAAGAATCAACGATCAGGTTTCTAAAGTATCCTCTCGTTCGAACAGATTGAGATGCAGGTACTAGTATAGTTTACATCTTGATGAAATCATGGTCAACATTGAGATGTCGTTGTCCGGATTTCGAAACCTCACAAGGCTTTCCAGGTCGTCGTCACATGTACTTCATTGACGGGCAGTAGCGTCCGTTAATGACGTAGTGGAGCTGTCAGTGACCCACTAATGCGCAGTTGAAGAGCTTGGATCTCGGAAATGCAGTAGACCCGTATTGTGGATGCAGTATGGCAATCAATAACCTTGGACACGACTTAAAACGTTGGTATGCATTGAATCTGTCATGTTAAATGTAGCGGAATCAAAGGCGCCCGGACCCAGAATTATTCGGACATTCCCAATCAAGCTCAGAAACAGCGTGCCTGGCCGTCTAGCCCTCTTAAGCAACCCGTCCTCTGCTCGCTGTCCTTTCTATCCTAATCATAGCATCTTCCTCTTCCGCCTGATGAGACTCCTCTCCAGGTAGCAACACAGCCTTATCGATGGCCACCGGTAAGCCCCGATGTCGTCCTCGTATCATGACTACACAAAGGACCAGCTTACTCAAAGTCGAAAGCGCCCCAGAAAAAGAGTACGCCTGGTCGGGCAAGCCTACACTTATTCCAACACACCCATAAGCCGAAACCGTCTCGAAGATGACATTAAACACAGAATAGACTGTAGGTCTTTTCTCAAAATTAGATCCTTCGATCACCATGATAAGGAAGACGGCTAGCACAATCCACCAAATATCGTGCGCAAGTTGGGCGCGGAGTTGCTGACGGACAAAGTAGGATTTGGTCTGGTCGAACGGACGACTGCCACCTGTAATTTTACGCCTGAGCTTGCCAAAGAATCCTGATTCAGACCGCTCCTGTGTCGCTGCATACCCGGGATCATCTGCATAAATACCAAGACTGCGTTCCTCATAGACATTACTATTCCGCATTGTGATCACCACTGGATAAACGGAGATGTACATCATGATAACGTACAGGACCTGTAGTCCGATGCGCACGTCCGGTATGGGAACGACATAGAAGCCTCCACTTCGGACAGCAAAAGCCTGGAAAAGACCATCGAGAACCTCAATGTTAGCTGGCAGATCCTCTATCTTATTATTTCCTATGTTCAAAATCTCAAATGCGGCCCAATCGATTCCATTGAGAGTGACGACGGAAATAAGGAGCCACCAAGTGTGTCGCGAGGGGAACATGTTGGTATAACATCTCCTAGGGTGGGCTAGCAGAAACCGAAGCGTTTTCCTGTGTTCGTTCCATCGCTCCTGATCTGGGAAGAAATTGAGTAGTTTGAGGAGAGTCCAGACAATCAATCGTAGAAAGATTGGGTAACATGTGTTTCCAGCAAGAATAAGGAATCCCATGGTCATGAGCATGTATACAGATGTTTGGAATGCGACCATATTGGCATCGAGTAATGACATGCCGCAATTATTGAAGGCAGAAACTGCGTTGAAACTTCCAACCCACCATGGATTTAATCCATTTTCACGCGCCACTGATGGCCTGTTGATTGCAACATATGAACCTATGCCTAGACATCCCAGTAGTTGACAGAGAACCGAGTAGGTTGGAACCAACCAAGAAAGGAGTTGAACAGCTTTATACTCTGTGCTTCCGAGGGCCTGTCGCTCCTTTTCTGATAAATGGTGGAATTGAGAATTGCGTGAGATATAGCCCGATGAAGAGAATTGGCTATTGAACGTTGTCATCTCAATATCATGCTCGGAAAGATGATCTATATGATGCGGAGAGGCTGCTGCGATGGTCCTTCTCTTGATACTGGAATTCGGGTTTGCGCCAACCCCTTTCATGGAGTTGAAGTGATGATGATGTTTAGCCCCGCCCTTCTCAGTACGATAATATGTGTCTGTTCCCCATTTCACATGTGCAGGTAAGCTGTCGTTATGATCCTCGTGTGTTGAAGGCACCTGATTGATGTGTATTTCTTCTCCAGTCTCAGCACGATAGGTTGTTGTGCGAACAGAGGTCGGACGAGCGGTATGTGAGGATTCCGCCTCAACGGCAAGGAAAGGAGGTAGTTCGTTCACATTGATTGGGTCTGATGGAGATCCATCGTGTACCTCCGAGATCTTTGAGTGGTTATTTTGGGCGAATGCGGCATGTACCTTGGATTCTTGGGTGCTTTCTTGGGTGCCCGGTCGATTCAAGCTTTTGGATATTCGACGGGCTAGAGAAGTAGACTGCCGACGACTTTTGCCTGCCTGGCGTCGCGCTGCAGCAATGTGTTCGAATCTCCGTTCAAAAGTTCGCTTCCGAATGAAGACAACAAAAGCCGAGACAAAAACAGCAGATCCGATGATAATGAGAAGAAAGAGAAGAACTTGCTGGAAGGTGTTTAACGTGCTAAGGTTGACGGTATTCAAGCCTCTACGCGAGATGTTAGTGCCAGCAAGAAAGCAATGCGCCAGACCAAAATTGCAAAATTAGAAGGCTTGATCTAAGCTTGGCCATGAAGCAGGATCCACAGTACGCTACAACATCAACAGGTAGGTGGTCATATTCTAAAACATGCCGATTGTGAATATCTAGCATGGTAGTTGAAAAGATTCAAATACAGAACTTTCTTATTGTGGGAAGAAATAGCGAAGCTTCACAGCGACTATTCGTTGTCTCGAAATTTGGTCAATATATGGGTGGGCGCATTAACGAGAACAAAAGAAAAGTCCAGAGGACATGATAAATATACTCACGCCAAAGTCATTGCACTAACAGTTATGAACAGGGAATCGGTGTAACTGACACTCCATCGCGGCGTAGACGACAGCCAGAAGACAAGACTGGCTACCAAGCATGTGGTAACAAAATAGATGTAATGTATGGCGATGAAGTTAAGCGATGGAAGGTATTGGCGGAGCGCGCACGAGAGCCGACGAAGAGGATCCATGGGGGCCATGCCGCTGTGTGAATGTGGAGGGCAGATGAAGAGTAGCGGTCACAGAAAGCCCTGGAGGGTGTGCGGTGTGGTGTAGTGTGAGTTATGAAGGTTCCTCGCGAAGGAGAGTAGAGTGATGACACTCAGGCCATACTGCACAATTGTAGCAACAATGGCATGGGTAATTGCATGTGGGGAATCTGGCTAAAGACTTTTCTGTAAGCAAGGTCCCTGGTTCCGCTGGCGACTCACCGCCATCATAGCGAGTGGGCTCACGATGGCTTGACAGAGGCATTTCGAGGTTGAGCGATGCAAAAGAAAATAGAGCTGTGTCGTCAAGAGAGGCATTGTGCAATGAGAAGAAGCCGGGGCCTGGGGAACAGCGCTGTGGACAGGAAAACCCGTCACATGCCGGGCAATATAGAAGCAACGAGAGAGCCGACGAGTGGTGTACGGACCAGCCGATGTGCGATGGGAAAGGAACAAAGAGCGCCGAGGGTGGCGATGCGGTTCTGGAAGACTCGTGGCGGTGCAGCCGTGGCGAAAAGTGGCTAGTGACGCTTGGCCAATCCCGGGCTAGATGGCCCCTCCTGACGTAATCGTTTTAAGCGCGCAACACCAAACTGGGCGCTCCAGCAAGGAGCCGGTTTGGGGAGCGTTTTGGGGGCAGTAAGAGGCTGGCGACTCCTAGGGGGACGGGCGAGCGGTCGATGTGTGATGTCGAGCGTCTGATGTCGTCCATCAGCACCTGCACAAGAGCCCCCTTGGCAACTCTTCCATAAAAACGT
The DNA here is from genome assembly GCA_020744415.1 of Dendryphion nanum. Lineage (NCBI taxonomy): Eukaryota > Fungi > Ascomycota > Dothideomycetes > Pleosporales > Torulaceae > Dendryphion > Dendryphion nanum. The sequence continues at coordinate 1,394,436 of JAGMWT010000001.1, read as the reverse complement.
CGCTCTGCTGCACTCGGCACGCAAAAATAGACTACACCCCTCCTTTCACCCTCACTCGGCCCACCCTATTCACGACCCCCCTCGTGCCATTCACGCTCTATTCTTGTCCAGTCGCGTGTACTATTTATACTGGGCACACTTCCACCCTCGGCGACTCTCCTCCTCCTCCTCCTTCATTCCTGCTTCCTGCCTCGTTACTCGACGCCTGCTGCACCTAGATACCGCCAGCATGTCTACCAGCCGTGGCGACCCTCGCCTGTTGTTCTCCATTGGAGGCATCAGGGCTTACCACATACAACAGGGCGAGGAAACCCCCCTGACCCCATCCGGCTCACAAACACTGTCATTATTGATGGTGCCTACGAACTCGCCCTTTTCGGACCTCAGCAACACCCGCGGCCAAAATGAGGCTCCCGAAGAAGACTTCTACCTTCACCTCAATCTTCCTCCCGAGATAGATCTACCACTCCCTGCGACAACCCAGGTCTACTACCAACCACCACACAGCTACTTGATTCCGCGATGGGATCTTGGTCCAGACAACGGAGCCTTCACGCGAATCGAATTCCCTGCAATCGGAAAGGGTGTGACGCAAGACGACATCGATACGTTCGAGACTATTCTTGCCCAGTGCACAGCCTTCCTCGAGCGAGCGCAAGCACCGCAGCCCTCCTCGATCTCGAAAGGCGCGCCCAAGGCATACAATCCTGCCGACTACGCACCAGGAGAGGGATATGTCAACAACGGAAAACATGGCGAGATTGTTTTGGTCGACGAGGACAATGGCAGCGTCGTGGGCGAATTAGCAGAGGGTGCTCTGATCATTGAGGACCCGGCAATCAAGCCCGGATCTAAGAGTAAGTCAACCCTCGTTCATTCTCCCAATTCAATCCGCATTGTTTTCTTACTAACCTAGGTCAAGATCCTGTCGAGATCACGGTGTCCGCCGACGGAAAACGAATCGAAGTCAAACCCATGAGCGAAGACTATCTAGCCTTGGCCCGCCATCCTGCATACAAAGACTCTGGGCTGGTTCAGAATGCCGCGGCCGCGTCCCGCTTGATCGTGACTGGTTCCACATATATCAGTAATATGATGGTTAGCGGTGCGGAAAGCTTCATGACCAAGACCAAACCGAATGACAAGCCGATGGTATTCCAGCCTGCCACGCACGAGCGTGTCCGCAAGATCAACACCCTGACCACTGGTGTGGCAGGTTTCTCCAATAAGACTGTTGGCACACTTGCGAATTACACTCAAAATTTGGGTGCCAGCATGGCCCGAAAGAAGGAAAGAGCTTCTAGGTCGACCAACGCCGATGGCACACCCAATACTGAATACAAACCTGGTTTGCTAAACAAGGCCATGATTGCATTCTCGACGGTGGGCGACGGAATTGCACATTCTGGTAAGACCTTGTTGACGCACGGCGGTGCCGCGGCAAGTGCCGCTGTCGGACACAAGTATGGCGCTGAAGCTGGAAGCATTGCTGGCGATCTTGCAGGCGGAGTTAAGAACGTTGGTCTTGTTTATATTGACGTAGCAGGAGTATCAAGACGCGCTGTAATCAAAAGTGTTGCCAAGGGAATGGTCGTTGGAAAGGTAAAGACGAAGAATGGCACAAACACTGTCCTCGTTGGTGGAGGCGATGGAGGCCAGATTCACCCCGACGATCTCAAACAATCTGGAAATGGCGTGAGCAACAACGGTCTTCCTTCTAATCAAACACCTGGTTCCGCAGGTCAGATTGGCTTCGGCAATGCTGCACCTCCCAGTTATCATTCTGGTATTGGAGAGCCTATCCAGGGCCAGTCAGCATACTATGCCCCGGAGAAGAGATGATAGGTTTCTTCGACGTTTCCTTTACGAAAAACGACTGTCACGATGCAACGGAAAGATACGCTGGTAGTAAGGGTAGGTGAATGAGATGGGCATTTGTTCTGGCTATGCATGATAGACGTGGCCTTCGACTGGTCCTTGTCAGTCACCGTTTGCTTTCCTTCTATATACCTATTTAGTATCCATCAGTAATTTCTTATAACTTCCTGTCCTGTCCACATCTTTTCATGGTCGTACTGTGTCCACCTTCCTCCTATCTTCTTCGGTACATGAGTGAAGACGAAACCACGAGATGCATCCACAACATGCTATGATCGTCATACCGTGTAATTGTAAAATACATGTGCATCACATACGGGCCTCTCCATATTTCCAATCATATGCTCCCACCCTCTGACGTCAAGGAAAGTTTGCGAGGTTCAGGGTCCATTACACCACAGCTTATCAGGAGATTGAACCCGCTATCACAAACGAGCGCTTCCAACGTATCGGCATTCCAGCGCACATCCCAACATTTAGCATTTCCAAGCGAGCGAGCGTCATCAGAGACCAAGGGAGTACCAGCAATCTCATCAGCTACGAAGCTTTTCCCAGCGGCAAGAGACGAGCAGTGCCAATTGGGCCCACCGACGACTCAAGACCTTATTTCTAGGTATGCAATAACGCCATCTCCCAAAAGGGGATATAGCCCGGCATTTTATTTTATTGGTACCTGCCTGTTTCTTACCACTTCAGTTAAGGGATCGATCGGAAGTCCCTGGATGTTCTGCAGGTACAGGCTGATTGATGGGAGGCGAGATGATGGGAAATGTTCCGATGACGGCTAAAATCTTACGGGACCCGGGAAACGGAAACCTTGGAACGGACAATATTGTAGCGAGGGTCGTACAGCAGTGAGCTAGGGATTTCGTCTCCGGAGAGGAGGGAAGAGGTTATATGGACGTTCGGGTTTTTGTGTTATGGACGTATTCTGGAGCTGGGTTGGTGGAGGGGATTGGGTGTTGGTTGAAAAGAGTGACTTTCACACACCATGCGACGACTATCCAGTACAGAACGGAAGCTTTCCGCCCCCAAACCTCAAGAAGTCATTTTATGCCGGATTTGCACAACGCAATCCGCCGCCAACACAATTTATTTTGTTCTTGCATTCGCATCCCTGAAAAAACAAAAAAAACATCTATCTATCCTATCAACGGAGCAGATGTTGTTGCTCCTCATTCGCGCGCTTCCCGCGCCCAAAACTCAAAACATAGAAGAGCCCAACTTCGCAGTCGCTCCGCCGGACCCTTTCTCCGCCTTACCCCACCTCTCCATCGCAAAAGTGCAAGGCAACCTATGGAGTCAGGCTTTCCCGCTATCAGCTGACCCGTCCGACCCGTCATCGTTCACCTGCGCGTCATCGCGGCTCCACGAGCGTATGCCACGAGCGCGCGGGATCTGCGAGACACGACAAGACAGACATGGAGATACCTGGCGCGCATGTCGCACGTGGAGCTAATCATTTATTGTTCGAGGACGGTGTACGCTTCACGCGGTGGGACACGGATTTTGTCTTTGGCTTTTTTTTCTTTTCCGATGTGATGGTCGGAGGGGCGATGGGATGTATATAGAAGCGTGGCCCTAAATGCGGTGGGTTCGCATTTCCCGCACCTTTTTGGGCCTCGAGTTTAGAAAGATAGAACAGTCCAATCCGCATCTGCGATCCGGGCTCCGGGGAACGAAAGACAGGTGAAGAGAACAGGAACTAAGTTGGGCTCTGCAGACGATAGACTGCCAGCAGACTATTCAGACAGGTCTACTGGCTGACTTCTTTCACCTCGCACTTCTTGTCTGCTTCTTCTCGTTTGCTCTACTTTACCTTTCATCATCTCCATCACCAGCCCTCATCAACACACACAATAACCCTCAAAACCAAAACTCATTCTTATCCATCTATCCATCCGCCTATCCAACTACCCACCTAACCATCGCACACCAACAATGTTCCTCCTCGAAGCATGCGCCGTGCTACTCGTCGGCACCCTAAAGCTAGCCGCGCTTGCACTGGCCGTGACGTGGATAGCACGATAGTGAGTGCGCAATGCGGGATGCGATGCGGAGACCGAATTGCGGGGTGGAGGCTGCTTAGGAAAGGAAAAGGAAGCAAGAGGAACGACAGTTTGAAGAAGAAGCAAAGAGAGGGAAAGAAGGAGTGCGACATTTTGGAGAATAAAAGAAAAGCAAGGATAGAAGAGAAGGAAAGTCATGGTCATCGATTGCATCTATGGAGCTTGAAGGCACCATGGGTCGAGGCGGGGAAGTAGGTATGCAGCTGTGTGCTGATGCTGATGCGATTGCCCCGCCTTAAGACACCATCTACAATCGAACGATGCATCGGGGGGTGGCGGACAACCACACACAAACGACCTCGGGAAGCTACCCCTCCACCACACAGCACCTCACCCCAACGACACATCCCACAAAGACATCCAACAAGACAACCACCATAACCTCAGCACCACCACAGCAATAATCCCATTCTCATCCCATCCCCTCCCCTCCCCCAATTAAAAACAATGCCCTCCCCCTCCCCCTCCCCACCCCCATCCTCATTCACCCACATCCCCATCCTCCCCCTCTCGTCCGCCCTCGACGCTTCCACCAAACCGGCCTTCCTCTCCAACCTCCGCTCCGCCCTCCTGAACGTCGGATTCCTCTACTTGTCCGAGACCGGGATCCCCGACGCCCTGATCCAGGACGTAATCACCGAATGCGTGGATTTCTTCGAGAGGTTGCCCCGGGAGGAGAAGGAGAGGATTGAGATGAAGAATGAGAGGAGTTTCTTGGGTTGGAGTAGGGTGAGTCGAAACTTTCTTTTTTGGAGTTTTTGGATGCAAGTTTTTTTGGTTGTTGTTGCTGTTTTTTTTATGGGGGGAAGGGGGGGGGTTTCTTTGATGACGGGTGCGTCGATGGATGGATTGAATGCGTATCAAGTCAAGAGCATCATGGCGGTCGAATGGATGGTGTAGAAAACAATGGTCTATTATGTTGATAGATTGCTTGATGGCTTGATCTATCAATCATGGTATGTATATATGTATGCATAACAGGGAAAAAGAATCTCTACGACTAGTACGGGTATGGGTGGTGGTATCTACGTAAGGGATATGCGCGCGACAACAACAAACGTCAACGATAACAATAAAAGAGAATCTCATCTCTTCCCCACCGCCCCGAAACAAAAAGAGAAGCGATACTTGACGACGACATACGATACGCCTATATTAATGCGGTGAATAGAGCTGAGAGAAACTGAAAAATTACAACAAAGAGAGAGAGAAACGCATTACGAACATAAACGCATCAAAACATCATATAGATGCAGCCACCCACCGTCCCATTCCCCTCCAGTGTGTTGTGTTCGATACCAGACGCCGATACTTTCAAATCCAAGAAACGAGGCGCGAAAAATACAACAGAAAGAAAATCTCGGGTATCTCCAGTACAGACAGACAATGAAAGCGGACCATGCTCGTAAAAGGAGGAAAACCGACAGACGACTATACATATGCGAACATTCACCATCCATCCATCATCGTACCTTTCTGCCATTACATCTTTCTCTTTTCTCTTTTCTCTCCTACTCTTCTTTTGTTTTTCTCGCATAAAATCTCAAAAAAAGGGAAACCGTCATGTTCATCTGAAACTTTTCTGTCGTTGAGATCGGACTGACAATAGGAATGCGTGTGCAGCTCGACAACGAAACAACCGCCCACAACCCCGATCACCGGGAACAACTCGACCTCTCGACACCGCATCCAGTGCCAGGCCCCGAAGCACCGCTGTACCACAACCTGCTCGCGCCCAATCAATGGCCGTCGCCAGCTCATCTCCCGTATTTTCGTCCAAAGTACGAGGAATATATGCGTCGCATGTCGCACATATCGACACTCTTCACGTCTTTAATTGCCGAAGCTATCGGTCTCCCTGCGGATGCTTTCTCCAAGTTCTTCGACGAGGACCAGCAGCACAAGCTGAAAATCGTAAAGTATCCTGAAGTCGATGTCCCCGATCTGCCAGAGGGGGCTAGCGAGATGGACAGGAAGAAATGGGAGATCAAGCGACAGGGGGTCGGACCGCACAAGGATAGTATGTTGACAAGCTACCTGTTGCAGGCAAGTAATCAGCTGGGACTGCAGGCACAGAATGCACGAGGCGAGTGGGTGGACTGCAGGCCCATCGCCGGCACGCTGGTCGTGGCCATCGGACAGGGCATGGAGGCGTTGACAGATGGCGTATGTGCATCAACGACACATCGAGTGTTGAGTCCTAGGAAGGGCGAAGGCGCACGCTACTCGATCCCTTTCTTCCAAGGCGTTAGCTACGACGCCAAATTCGAAGCTATGGATGTGCCGACCGAAGTGCTGAAGCTGAGAGATGAAGCTAGGAAGGCGAGGCGAGACGACGTCGAGTTTACGTTTGTCAAGGGGCGATGGGGACATCTCGGCGAAGCAACGCTAATGAACAGGGTGAAGAGCCACCCGGACGTCGGCGAGAGATGGGTAAGTCTGGTGGAGTTTTCATTTTCACCATGGCCGATGGTCGGCAAGCCCGCTGAGGAGGTGAGGAAGGAAACAGACTTTTGGGTCGGAGGTGCCGTCGACGTCTGCGATTCTCCAAAAATCACCTCGACTAACTTGCCATGCGTAGTACCCCGACCTGCTTGCACAGATACGTGCACAACAAGCGGCTGCATGATGCAGCTGTCTAGGTAGCATAGGTGCATGTCGCAACGCCTTCCGCCTTCCGATGGCACGGTTGGGTTCCATGAGCCTATTTGCCTCGTTCTGGCTGCAAAGAGCACCATGGCGGTCGAATGATGGCCATGTGCTGCCACTGCTGCAGAGGGGATGCGCGGGGCGAAGGAAGTGTCGAAGCGTCTTTCAAGGTTGATGGCGGTGTCCATGCCAGGTGGATGGTGGGTTGACGGTGGGTGGATGGTGGGTGGTGGAGGGTATGGTTTTCCTGTGAGTGCTCGGGAAGCTGATTGGCAACGGCAACTGCGCCGCCTCGTCGGAAGGATCGGTTCGCTCGCCTCGGTTTCCTTGGACCGACCAGTCGCAGCTGAGGAAGCTCACACTTGTTAGTGTTGGACTCGTTGGAGGAAAGCTTGCATATCGAAGGGAAGGGAAAAATTAAGTCTCGCTTGGCGTTGATTTCCTTCCCGTTCTTGTCGGCCGGCACTCGGTCAAATCTACGCATAGATTTTGCATCCGCTGCCGAAAGGGAATGTCCCGTCGGTAGCTGATAGCTTACCAAGATGTGATATTTCTGCCTGGATAAGTCCAATTTGCCGTCCCGTGTGCTTTTCGTCATACTCCGTGTCGTGGTGAACCTAATCGCCGACGAGCTGGCGTCGCCCCAATTCTTCCCCAGCTGACCCTTCTTGCCCGGCCTTGTTTGTTCATGGCTTGGGTCTTCAAGGTGTGCAAAAGTTCCGAGGGGGTTGCAGGCTACCCAAGCCAAGACATGCATCCCAGAACCGCTTGGGCGGAAGTTTTGTGCCATCTTGGCATAAATCTTGAACGAAGATCCCACAACCAGAACCCTACCCAAACCCAGGTAGGTTCGACGCCAGCTGGAATAGGCCATAGCTTGGAGGGGCGATCCTCAGGAAATGGCCATCACCAGCGACCTCGATATATTGGACATGGCAAATCAATTGCGCTATCGTCTCCACCATTGATTGCATCGCAGTCTTGATTTCTTGTCCCTCCTCTTTTTGCTCTACAGCGCTTCACCGCCTCTCCGTCTGCACACCGCTTCATTCCCCTCCTAGGTTGGCACAGGCGAGGCGAGGCGAGAGCCGACAGCCGACAGCCGACCATCTAGTGCTCGACCTTCATGTTTTGCGGTATATGGTACATCATATGCGGTTGATCGTTCATCATCTGGGGCTGCGCATGTGGGGCTGGGGCCATCATCTGCATCTCGCCCGGGTGGCTGACCTGGGGAACGTATCCGTGGTGTCCGGGATTGGGGTATGCTTGATAGTGTCCCGGCCCTGGAGGTGGTGGGTGAGAATGGGGATGCTGGTGTTGGTGCTGGTGCGGGGTGTGCGGTGCTGGTGGTTGTGCGTTCATGGGAACGCTCATGTGTCGTTGATATTCTGACGGGTGGGGAGAAGGGTTCGACGTGGGAGTTCCATAGCCCGTCATGTGCATGGGCTGGGAAGTGACCAGTTGAGCATTCTCCAGCGGATACGACATGGCCCTCCCGTTGCTATCCATCCCATAAGGGCTGGGATACGACATGGCGTGGGAATCAACCGCATGTAATGTACCATCCTGGACGGGGAGGGACACAGCATGATGTTGCTGGTGAGGGTGCGAGGGATGAGGACTCCAACGGACCCCATCCTGCTGGGCAGTGACTTCGCCCATGGTAGGGGGGTTCTCTACATGCGGCGAGGAAACATTGGGAGGGTACGCGTGCGGCGGTTGCCAATGTCCCGGTTGGGAAACTGGCGTTCCCATTTCGGGCACTGAATGAACACTCCTGGAGGTGCCGGTCGAGGATCGTCGAGGCTGGCTGAGCATTTGGATACGATCACTGGGCGAGGGAGCACTCCCTGGTGCTGAGAGGAGTCCGTTGGATTCCTGGCCTGGAATTACATTGCCTGTCATCATCAATCACTGTTAGCTTGGGCGCTTCATTTCGCATGGAATTGCAATAACAACGGTCGTCTCAAATGCTGCAGCTCGCTCGAAATGGACGTGAGACAGGGGAAGATTTGAGAAAAGAAAAGAAAAGAAAAGAATGACAGTTACGAGAACCAGGGAGAGTCGAAAAGAAAATGCTCGGCTGCACCAAAACGGGCGCGGCCCGAGACATCAAAAGCAACCAAGTGAGCCCACATGGCTGAAGAGGGAAACATCTGATCTGTGCTTTTTCGCAAAACGAACATCGTGATTGCACGTACCTTGATTCTGGTCCGAGACTCCCAGAGCTGCCACTGCGTGTGACAGGCGGTTTCGAAGGACTGCGTTCTCTTGCTCCAACTCGTCGTTCCGGCGCATGAGGTCCATCATCTTGGTAGACGAGTTGGCTTCCAACTGTGAATTCAGATCGCGGACTTGCTTTTCGAGGCTCTCAATGTGCTCCTTGGTTCTCGCGCGGATGGCTCGCTGTGCCTCTCGGTCGTTTGCTCGTTTTCGCTCCAGTTGTGCGGCTGTGAGGGTGGAAACACTGCGGGTACCTGCTCTTGATGGCCGTCTCTTTGCACCGGGAGTGGTCGGTCTCTTTGATTCGGAGCCGGAGGAGTGGCCGTCGAAGGGCGGCGAGTTCTTGAGGCTGGCCATGTGGTGGGGCGGATATCCGTTGGAGCTCATATGGTCGTGGCTCCGGTAGGAAATGGGATCTCGGTACTGGAGTACAGAAGTCATGGAGGATTGGAAGGGAGGGAGGTGAGCGTAGAGGGTTGCTATGTCAGCGAGGGGCAACGGCAGGCCCAGACAATGATGATGTGACCCAATTCACTGGGTTATGGGAGCCGGGTAGAAAAGTTGGCAAAGGCTTCCCTGGGCTACGCAAGTTGTATGATTGGAATTGTGAAATGGGGATGTTTAATGTAAAAGTGCAGTGTGCACGGAGGCCTGCCCACGGGCCTGTTGCGGGTGAGACGAGTGTAAATAGAAGCGAAGAGAAATGAGACAAGAATGGACAGGGAAGGCGGACGGGATGGCAAGCAAGGCAGCGTGGAGAGGTGTTTGGATGTTTTTTTCTTGCAACGAGCTGGCAACCCCCAGGCAGGGCAGGGCCAGGGCCTATAAGAGGGTAGATATCAGGTGAGGAGTAGCGCCTCTTGCTCGCATGCAGCGCAATACCCTGGGCAAAATGAAGCCCTTGCTCTTCTGGAGGGTCCAGGAGGGTCAAGACTCAATGGTGCGGTGGCCCTGACCCTGGCCGGTAACGGGGCGCTGAGGGCGAGCTAGTGCTGTGAGTTGATCCCAAGATGGTGGTAAGCGCACGTGTGGCTGTCTGCGGGGAAAGAGTTTCACCTTCAAACCTTGGAGACGGGCCACGAGGCTTGGAAGGATGAGCGAGGGAGCCGTTGATAGAGGGCTGCAGCATGATGACCGGAAGGCCGCCATGGCTCGTAAGCGTCGGCTGGCCAGGACAGTTTGGTTTAGACCATGGTGCTGTGTGTGTGTATGTAGTAACTAGGTAGCGGAAGCTCAGGGAGTCTTGTTTTGCTAAGGGGGGTGTGTGGGTGTGAGGGGGGCAACACACACACACACTTGGGTGGCCCTGTAGGTGGGGGGGTAATTTTTACGGGTAGGGAGCAGAGACATGCACAGAGAAACTGAGATAAAGGCAGGCAGCGGCGGTGTCAGGACCCCCATTCCCTCTCCCAAGAAGGCCTAGCAAGCAATTGCATGTGTAGCCCAGGGCTCACTGTCTTTGGTCGACAAAAGGGAGGAGCCCAAATCCAAATGCAGCAGTATTGATGGACAGTGATGGACAGAGATGGGCAGAGATGGACGGATTGACGACATCCAGGCCCTCTAGGCTTCCAGGCTTTCCAGACTTCTTTTGCAGGTTGGGCGGGGAGGCGGCGGCATTGTTGTCGTCAATAGAGGCTAGCAGAAGCCAAATTCGTCGGGGGGGTGTGTGTGTGTGGACAAGAGACTACACTAAAGGGGAGAGGAGAGAAATGATGATGGTCAAGGGGAAGAATTATCGGCCGACTTCCTTTTCGGTTACTCAACACAGGCAGGCAGGCAGGCAGGCAGGCAATGAAAAGTACTGCAGTGGGCAGTGGGCAGTGGGCAGTGAGAGCAGCAGATGGATCATGGCGGCATCAATGCGAGGCCCCCTCCCCGGCCCAAACAGGGCGCGGCAAACAGCCAACCAGGGCATTCGACGGCCACAGCTTGGCCCACCACATGGCAGCTCGGACGCACGCACAGTACAGCAGCAGGAGCCAGCGGCCGCAGCCGCAGCAGCAGCAACAGCAGATAACAGCAGACAACAGCAGACAACAGCAGAGGGAGAGAGAGAGAGAGGTAGCGCAACGAAGCAGTGACACCCAGCAACGGAGAACGCACACAACAAAACAAAAAAAACCTACATTGGTAATTGGTGCTAGAGAATTCAGCAAACGGAAAGACACGACGACGCCTATGGCCCGCCTATCGTGGACGCCCCATGCTCGCTTGTCTTGCTGCAGCAGCAGCCAGCAGCCAGCAGCAGAAAACGCACAGTGTGCAGTTCTGCAGCTACCGCATCAGCGCCGCCGCCGCCGTCTCCGCCATGGTTGAGATGGGAGAAGCGGGCATCGGTGATAGCTGGCCGGTAAAGTCCACCACCACACTGGTACACCAGACTGCTGCCACAAATCGCCACTGTGTTGCCACTCCGTTCTACCACGACGGCCACGGCGAGCACCACCAACTCGAGCAGCGCAGTCCCAACGGGCCATTGTGACGTCTGTGGGAGAGCAAGAGGCAATGCGGCATTTTAGTGGGCAGGAAAAGGAAATGGAAGGTGGAGGTGGCAGAGCATCCGCAGCCGCGAGCCGCGTTACAATACTATCGACTATCGAGTGAGAGAGACTGTCAGGAGGAGGAGGAGTGCTCTGCAATGATTGACTTGTTTTGTTTGAAGTAGAAGGGACGTGTTGCCAAGCCAGCAGAGCTCGTGTACTCGTGTATCGCTGGGCCGGGTGGGTGTGGAATGGCCATGGCGGGCTGCACAGAGACAGGGCAGGACGACGAACGGAGGACGATTACAGTAGGCCTTGTATCGAGCGTCGACTATTGACTGTCGAGTGTCGAGTGTCGACAGTTGTGTGGCCTGGGGTTGTATTGTCTACTGTAACTGTACTGGTCGCGGTACTGGACTGGGCATGGATGCATCACCTCGCCGATTGGGGGCGCCCGCACGTGGCCGACAAGGGGGGTGCTGCTGTCCAAGGGCAGGCACCGCGCACCGTGCAGCCCTGGACGACGGGGCGACGACGACGACAGCAGGAGCACCCAGCACACCCAGCACACCCAGCAGGCACCAGGCACCATCCACCATCCACCATCCACCGCAGTGACCGCAGCGACCGTACGGCGTAAAAAAGCCCACAACCAAGAGCCCATCAACAACCACCCACTCATTGCCACTCCACTCCACTCTACTCCTCTAGGGCTCCTTCCTCCCACTCTTGCACGCTGCACAGATGCACCGTCCACTGTTGTGGGGCCGTACCTCGGTCGGGCAGGGGCTTTGCTCTAGGAAGACATTGGAGGAAAGGCCCCCGATTACGGACTAGCGCGCGCTCGCTTGAGCCGTCGCCGCCGCCGCTCGTCGCTTCTCCCTCTCGCTCTCCCCTCTCACTGGCCTCACACACCCCTCACACACACCTCACCTGGCTGCAGTCCATCATCACCAAGCACTCATCACGCTCTTCTATGTACGCCTCACGCCTCATGCCTCACGCTGCTCCAAGAACATACTAAGCACCAAGGCAATCCTCCTCCTGCTGCTCCTACTGCTCCTACTGCTCCAGGGGACCAAGGAGCTACCATTCCAGACCGGCGTTCGATGATTGTTCCATGCTGCATCTGCAAATGCATGCTGCTGTTTCCTTGTTTCCAACCTCAATCCCAATTCAATCTTGATGATGCTCACTGCTTGTCTGCTCACTGCTTGTTTGCTCACTGCTTGTTTGCTCTCACCGGCCTAGGTTCATTATCCTGTGGACAATGGACACTCCATGCTGCTTACAGCACCGCTGCTTCTCCCTCCTCGTCATCCATGGACAGCATTCATCCCAGTCCAAAACAATCCCACGCTGCCCTGGGCCTGTCGATCATTTGAGGGGACTCGACGGGGGGGCTGGTCGACCAAAACCATCTTCAGTCCACACTACTACACCGTAGACGACACACCCAGCCAGGGCCCTCCCGATCCAGTCCAATGCCAATCTGAACAGTCCTGCCAGAGCCCAACCAGCCCCCTTTGCGCCCTCTCACTCGTCAATACTCTCGCTCGCCAGTCGTCCCTCTAACTACTAACCGGCCTGCCTGTCTGCACCTCCCATTCGGCTGCCCCTCCAAGGGCTCCTCTCACTGAGCACTCTGCAAATTCTAATCCGTGACAGGCGCAAGCTGCACACATATGCTCACCGCGATGGTCCTCGCAACCGTTGCTGCGTTTCACGATATGTGCTCGACGTGCAGCTCGCTGCAGGCACCCCCGAACGAACGCTGCATCGATGCATCGTCGAGGCACCACCACGGCCAGGTGATCACTGTGACTGATGAGATGACCTCTACCCACACCACATTCACGCCAGCTACTCGCCCATGGCCATTCCATAGCAATCCATACCAATGGAGTAGACAGACCATCACACACACGCGCGCGCGCACACTTTTTTTCTCTGCTTCCGCTGCTGCCAGATGCCGCACTATTGATCTGACCGCCCACCAGGCCCCAATTCATCCCATCAACTGCCTCTTCTTACTATGCACAGGCTTCTTCAATATTGCAATTCCACCTACGAAACTCAAACCGCCCGCGCGCATTGAGCTCTTTGCACGTCAGCGCCCCACCGGCGTCCGTGATGCGCTCCGCTCCAAGCCCGCCGTGTGTCCCCAATATCTAGGGTCCCGAGATTGCTACACACGCGCGTACCTTGCAGCTGCTCGGCCATTCCAACCTCTTCGTCCAAAGGTCGTTTTCACTTAGATTTGACCTACATCATGTCCGCGTCACCGCCTACAACCTCGTACATCTTCTACCTCGATCTTCAAATCTCAGACCCGTTATCCAAACAGGACTACTATGACTTCCTCTGACAATGCATGCGCCACAATCGAAGAGCCCTGCATCCGCCTCCTAACTCGCATCTTGATGCCCCGGCGGCCTAGCAGCTTACAGCCTCCAGCCTCCAGCCTCCAGCCTCCAAAGTTCCTGCTACGACAATTCCTATCCTCAGACGCGAAATGAGTGAAGCTCGATTGGGAGGAAAACAGCACCGCAAACATGCCTACCATGTTCACCGCCTCGAGTGTGCAGGGGCGATCACGCCGCTACCCAATGTACATCGCCCAGATAGGAACCGCCACACCTTGGCACAAGCCTGGCAAGTAGTTATTTTGGGTCCTACAATGCCCAGACACACACTCTTGCTCCCATCATCTTGCCAGCCAAGATATCCTCTCCCTCAACGTGGTCGTCGGAAGCACTAGGCACGCCGCCCGGCAGCCGCGGCCACAGACGAAAGATGGTGTGGGATCTCCTATTTGATCGCGCTTCAATTGCTGTCAATTAACGATGGCGCTAGGGAGGCACTGCTTAGGAGGGATGACTGTCGTCCTGTAGCCGGTGCAACACCATGGCCAGACAGACCAAGGTACCTGTCTGTAGTACCCTCTCGCCTAGCCGTAGCGGCACTGAATAAACGTTGATGACCTGTTGCAGGGTTTGAAACCACCAACTTGTTGATCCAGCGCCCATTCAAACTTTAATCCTGCCTCACCTGTAAGTCCTCGTGATAACGTCACGACCGTCGGCAGTCGAGATACGAGCGCCGCTTCCACAGTTCCTCATTCTCTGCTCCTTCTAGCGTCGCCTCGCCTCAGCCGCTATCCAAACATTAGGTGAAGAGTCCGCTGTCAGTGCTTGATTGTCCCGCCTTCCGATGATTAACAAACCTGGCCGGCGGTCAATACCATTTGACCACCAGACTTACCTCCTAGCACCGCGCGGACCGAGGGAGATTTCCGGCATTACGCCAGCAACAAAACGCACTAGGAGTTTGAGAAGAGAATTTGGTACACAGAACGAGAGCGAAAGGCGGCCCTTCAACTTTGATCGAGTATCTCCGCGGCTAGCCCGTCTATTCAGGAGTACACTACTTTGAGATGTCCTATACACATCACATTATGGTACATACATGATACGTACCCGGGAACCCCATTGTACGGTATAGGCAAAAGCCTTCATCTTTGCAGCCCCATCTAAATGATTGTGCCTACGTCGAGATCAATACGGCAGGCTTTCTACTTAGGTACAGATTGTACTGGAGTGGCTACAGTAGCGATGCAGTCAGTCCCTGTACGCGCAGCTCCGCCCAGCTCTCCACACACACACACACACACACACACACACACATGCACACAATTTTTCCCATATCACTTTCAACGTTTATGCTTTGGACCCTTTAGCCTTGGTATATTAACAACCTCGAACGGTCCACCTTCTTAACGCAGTCGTCTTCACCGATGATGGACGACGGAGCCGGAGAGGTAGCTGCAGTGTAACCGCACAAGCTTCTTCTAGAACGGCACCCAGAACAGATTCGCAGCGCAGTGCAGCAGGCGCGGGCAAATGCCGGCAGTCGCGCTACCTTCTCGAAAGGCTAAAGCGTGCAGCGCCCATCTAGACATCGACGTCGCCTCTATCGATCCGCCAGACATGACGTTAGCGAACGGCTATGTGCTGTGTATGTACGACAGAAGATGGTGCAAACCATGGCAGCACGCCCTCGCCGTCGCTGATCAGTGCGCTTTGCATTCCCCAGAAGCAATACTGAATTTACACTTCAACTAAGTCTCGCACGGAGGTCGTTCGCAGCGGTTCTATTGACTCTTACAAAAAGTATTGCGCAAGAACGGGGCCGCCGTCGCCCGAAGCTTGGTCCCTCCTTTCTCATGACCCACCGGATGATGGATGGTATACAGTAGTCCAAACCCTCCTCATCCGTCTTGCAACACCATGACCCCAGGTGTACAGGATTGCGACATGCGTACCCGCTGTATTCCTTGTCGTCTACGCAGAAGTGAAGTGGGAAAAAAACAATCTACAGTCGCTTACCCTATGTAGCTCTCATCCAATACATCAGCACACAACACGCCATTTTAGCTTTCCTAGGTTCTGGCTTCAGAATTCCTCCCCCCAAACGTCCTAAATCGCGGGGAAGTGCCTATCCGGAAGCCGGACACAGGGCATCGTCATCGCATTTGATGACTTACTTTCCAGCCTCATCAATTCCAAGCCATTTGAACCCAGGGCACAGGTCAGGAGCCGTGTGTGGTCCCCTGGCTTCCCTCGCTCGCCCTCGCTCTACCACGTATTCACGCTTTCCTACTTGCAACCATGTTTCCTAGAGCTTCTCGGTGCCAAGAGCAGCCGCAGGCGCGCCGCTTCGCATCAGAGCCACGAGGTTGAAGGCGCCAGCGACACCAGCGCGAACAAGTCTACAGGGTTGGTATTCTCGAGCTTGAGCTTTGGGTGGTTCCGCGCGGTGGTCTGAAACGTGCTGAGGAGTCGAGCAAGGAACAGGGTTAGTCGCCACGCTTGCGCAAGGTTTAAGGTTTAGAGCGGGAGGGAATATTGTAGGGGAAGGCTACCTACAGTAAGGGGAGGAAAAAATGCAGCACCACGAATAAGGTCATGCCTGCCATGCGGCCGACAGGGATGCAAGACTGAAAGCTGAAGACAGCATGTCCCTGCCTGTGTGTGCAAGCAATCTGCGCACCGCGCTCCGCGCTCACACCTTAATGAATCGTGGAAGCCGGAGCGAACGGAGGGCGAAAGACAGCGATGCGCACGCTCTCGCTCAGGACGACCACTGGTTGGCTGGTTTATGACTTCCGGTCATCGATTACTGGATTTCGACAGTGAGGGGCCTGAGGCGTACGATAGAGAGGGGGGTGGAGTGGAGGGGTGCAGATACGAAGCGCAAGCGGACGAAATGTTCTAGCGAGCAGGCTAGAAGGGGTCATGGAAAGATTTGGGTTTTGGGGTCTTGGTGGCGCGGAGCTGCCAAGAGCCCTTAAGTTGAAGTGGATGATGGCTGTGATGGGTACAATGGATGAGTTTACTGTTTCGGGTTTGGATGCCTTTCCTGAGGTGTAGAAGTGGGAGGTTATTGATGGGAGATGGAGAAGGGGCACCGGCCACTGTATCTGATTGATTATATTGCATGACTTTTAGGAACGGGGACGGAGATAGGAAGACGAGAGAGTGGGGTTTTGGGAGATAGTTTCGAGTGAGCGGTTCAGCACGTCTCGTCTCGTAAATGCTGTCACGGGTGCGATAGGATGCGATAGGATGCGATAGGATAGGATGGCAGCGGAGGAGGTGAAATGGAAAAGGTACGTGCTCTCGAGTTCAACTCACACACTCATTCAGTGCACACAGGCACAAAAGTACTCGGGCAGACTCTGCCTACAACCCAAAACCCAAATCGCCGACCTCATCGAATGAGTGTTCGCTTGCCCCAACCGAGAGATTCTAGTTCTTGAACGTAAATGTCTCGACCCTTGTTTCGAAGAGCGACCATCGCTTCCCGTTACTGCAAGCGGATCTACATCATTACACCACAAAGATCGATATTGGGCTTCAATCCATGGTCTCAACACTCTCACGAATATGGCACTGTTAAGCGGTCGCGGTTGCAGTTCGTTGTTCCGTCGGGCAAAGAAAAGCAAAGGCAAAAGAAATGGTTGCACTTGGTCGGCCATGTTTACAAATCCAAGTCCAGAAGATTATGATTTGCATCTCCCTCTACTTTTTTCACATGTGATGACCGGGACAGAAGAGAAATGCCCTGGAACCAGAGCTGTATGCGATGTACGCGATGTATGCGAATCATCACACGAATGGATAAACGCCATACGTAACTCTCGTTACGATCGGATCATACGAAACCATGCCCAGACATGTCGACCCCTCCATTCCCCCCGATTTTTATTTCCAACCATGCTTCCTTCTTCCTCGCCCGTCCTCTTCTAATCCAAAAACTCTTTTCACTGCATATCAACCCAGGCACGAAGAAAAAGAAGGTTCACCACGGCATCATCCAGAGCGGGGGTCGAGGCGATCGCCTGCAATGTGGTGTGGTTCCGGACCTCGAGCAAGGTTAAGTTCCAAAGTGTAACAAGGCCAAAGTTAAGATCAAGTAAAGTTCCCAGGACGACGCTAGAATCGAGCTAGAACGAACCAGCCCGCACGGTAAGACAGCCAGCCAGACAGACACCAGCGGTATCGCGAAGAGAAGGGAAAATAAAAGAGGGCATTCAAAAAACTAGCATGCATGGATGGCGTGCATGACTGACCCGCTATGTACAATGACTCTCTTCCTAGCTGGACTACCAACGACAATACCTAGCTCGCTGGTTTCTGATAGGCTAGGCTCTTTTTCCGTCCCAATCATTACCCATCTCCACCCTTCAAAGCCCTTTTAATCTTTCTTTTTTTGGGCTTCACGCCATACTTGGATACACCTTTTTGCGTACAGAGGAGGAAGAAGAATCAGAAGAAGCTCACACTGTTAATGTACGACGTACGTACATACATACTGGAGTGAGTGGACCCCGTCTCCGACCCTGTCTGCGTCTGCGTCTACGTCGATGTGCATCGTATCTCATCTCATCTCATCTCATTCCTCGATTCATAGTCATTGCCCACACCCACACCAATACCCAGGCTCAGGGCCCATTCCCTATTTTCGTCCCCACTTACGCCTACTCCTTCTTGATATACTTCTCAAAGATACCGCGTAGTTCCTTCGCGCTCTTCTTTGGGTACCGCTTCTGGCCGCCGTTGTAGTCGACATAGGTCACGCCGAAACGAGTCTCGTATCCCTCGGCCCATTCGAAGTTACTGTAGGAACATGTACGTCAGTGCTGAGTTCCCTTGAGCTTGAGCCCGTCTCGCCACCGGATATCTGGGCGAGGTTCGGAGAGATGGGTAAATGTGGAATGGTATGTTAGGAAGCGACGGTAGGGGAAGGGAACGAGGTTTGATGTACATCATGTGTGGATCCGCACGCGGGATAGAAAGTAGGGATAGGGTAGGGAATCTGACAGCGGAACAGACGACGCAAGTCATACCATTGCGGCAACACCAGTGGCAATGGTGTGTCGACGGGCATGTTTGACATGTCGTCAGACAAACGGGATAGGGGATCAAGGGAAGGGAAGTCATGGGTGACAGCAGGAATTATGATAGCTGAAAGGGACGGGAAAAGGAAAGAAGGGTAAGGAAATTCAAGATTGAGGACTTACTCGAGAAGACTCCAGGCCGAATATCCACGCACATCAACACCGTCAATGGCATGGGCGTCAGCAAGGGCGCCAATATAGCCTCTGAAGTACTCGACACGGAACTCATCATTGAGCAGCTCCTCGAGCGGGAGGTCATTCTCTCCCTTGAGACTCGTGCCGTTCTCCGTTACGTAGAAAGTCGGATGGCCATAGCGATCGCTGAGCCACTTGATGAGTTTCCTGAACCCAAGAGGATTCGGTCGCAACCAGACAGACTGAGTCTCAGGGCCGATCCATTCACCAGCCTTGTTCTGGTACAGGATCTCAAGGTTGCCAACGAAGTCGTTGGGGTCGGCCTCGCCTTCCTTGTGCTTGATGTAGTTGGCACAGTAGTGGTTCATGCCGTAGAAGTCGTTGCTACCTTTCACGAGAGCGGCGTCTTCGGGTGTGAACTCGGGGAGACGGCTGCCGAGCTGCTTGCGCATGGAGTCTGGGTACTTGCCGAAGTAGACGGGGTCAGCGAACCAGGAGATGGCGAACTCGATCTTGCGGTTGCAGGCCTCGCGGTCGAGGGGGTCTTCTGGGTCCCAGGGTTCGGTCCAGTCTCCTATTCATTGCAATATTTGGTCAGCGTTTCTGAGTACTTTTGAGACTATTCTTGACATTGCTGGGCATTGAGGAATTCAATGCCGATGGACCCTTGGCCATGCTTGGGACTGCATTTGCCTTTTGCATGAACAGCTGACGGGAGCAGGATGTGTAGAGTTTCATGAATACGAGGGGCCACGTGGGAAGCTTACCATTCAGGGTGATGCCTATCTGGCCACCGTCCTTCTGTTTGAACTCCTCTCTGTAAATCTTGACAGCGGCGCCGTGCGCAACCAGCAGAGAGTGACCAGCAATCCAAGGCTCGGTGCTGCTGTCGCCCTCTGCATTCTTCTCCCGGTCGCTCGTGCGTCCCGGAGCCATGAGGCCAGTGCTATATCCGAGGATAGAGCTACACCACGGCTCGTTGAAGGTAATCCAGAACTTGACCCGGGAGCCAAAGGACTTGAAGAGAACCCTGGCGTAGTTCTCAAAGTCCTTTACAAACTCCTCTTTGTTCAAGAGACCGCCGTATCGCTTCTGTAGCGCGTCGGGCAGGTCCCAATGGTACATTGTAATCAGCGGCTCGATACCAGCAGCACGCAGGTCATCGATGAATTTGACATAGTGCTGGATACCCTTCTCGTTCACAGGATCGTTACGCCCACCGAGGGGAATGATACGAGACCACGAGATTGAGAAGCGGTAGGACTTTGCACCGGTTTCCTTAAGGAGGGCAATGTCCTCGGAGGTGCGGTGGTAGGAGTCGCAGGCCACATCGCCCGAAGAACCATCCGCAATTTTGCCAGGAATGCGGCAAAAGGTGTCCCAGATGGAATCAGCTCGGCCGTCGACGTCGGAAGCGCCTTCGATTTGGTAGCTGGTACGGGAAAACTTAGCTCAGTCAAATATACTATGGAAGCACAGGGCAAAGCACAGAGCAGAGCACAGAGCACAGAGCAGAGCAACTCCCCGTGGCTCAGTAAGGCTCTCGGCAGGGCGTTACAATGGTGGGGTCGTCGACGTAAAGTCTTGTGTAAGAGAGTGGCTAGGGTGGCATACCTTGCTGTCGCAAACCCCCACAAAAAGTCCTTGGGCAAGTAGGAGTCCGGCATGATTTCTTCAATTTCTGCACGGCAGACCGGCTGGACAATACAAAGAGTGTTGGATATGTGCAGATCTGTGTACCGCCAACTGTACATTCAAGCGGGACAGAAGGGAGGTCATATACTACGTATGGCGTCTGTCTTGTCTGAGACGGTCCCGGAGAGCGTCCCGCCGTGTCCGCGCTCCCATACGCGTTGAACCAGCGCTTTATCCACGCGTAGTAAGACTGATTGACGGAGCAGCAGAGCGATCAATTGGCGTCGTGGAGCTCGTAGGCCGCTGTCCCGAGTCCCAGGAATTTTCTTCCGTGAGCCCAAGAGCCTGCCATGGGCTGTGCCTGTGCCTGTGCAAGGAAAGAGATGCCCCGCCTCGTGGAGATGGTCGGCAACGAGGCTATTCGCATGTGCACCTGACGATGCGGAAGCTTTAGTCGCTTTCTGCCAGTGAAGCGCCGCCTATGATGAAGGCGGTCAGTGGATGGGCGGGCCGCGGGCTCGAGCTGCCCCCGGGATAGATGCCCCGCAGTGTCGTGATGTTGGGCGTGATCGTCTATAGATGAGCGCGGTTTGATTGTGTGTGGATGGGTGATTTATGTGAGGGACAGCGGGGGCTGGAGTGGGTTGGTTGGTTGGTTGGTTGGTTGGTGGCATCTGAAGAAACATCAGACGAATTGAAGCCCATTCCGCCCTCTGGAGCTTCATCATGAGATGGTTTCTCCGCGTTCCTCGCCTCTTCATTCGCGCAAGGCGGAACAACAGTGGCGAGTGGGTGGGAGAGCGTAGAGCGTGGGAGACTCGTCGGAACCGTTCCTCGACTGCTCTTGACGGCTGTGCGCCATACTGCCATTCACTGCGTCCGCGGCGTCCAATGCCAGGAAACCATGCCGCTTTGGGACTTCCGAGCTTCTGCCCCTCTTGGACGTTTCTGGAGCTTCACAATTCCACAGCTTCAATTGTCGGAGCAGGAGAGCATCGCCATCCATCAGCACCTTTGTTGCGGCGGCGCGCTGGAGACGGCATCCAGTATATAATGGGGGAGGGCGAGGAGATCCAGCAATTCCATCCATCTGCCACGGCACCCAATTGATTGAGCAGCCATTGACCAACAGGCCATCATCATCGTTCACCATGTTGACCACCCTCTCCAAGCAGCTGCACAGCCGAATTCCCGCCCCTCGACGCCTCGTCCCGCAGCTCCGGACAGCAGCAACGCAGGCGCAGAAGCGGGCCGGCGACATCTCTGATGCCTTCGCCTCGCTATCTGGGCAGGTCTTCAAGCCCCTCTCCCCGGAGTATGCCGACCTAAAGCGACGCCTGATCCAGGGCAACGAGGATGCGGTTCGCGAATCCTGGGACCGCTTGCTCGACGACTTGCGGCGGGAAATTCCGCTCATTGTCGACCTGGGCTCCAGAGTCATTCCTGAGATTGAGTTTCGACATCTCGATTGTGCGTCCGAGGAATTTAGTGGGGAGTTGAGGAAGAGGGGGGTTGCGGTTGTGAGGGGGGTTGTGGAGGAGAAGGAGGTGTTGAGGTGGAAGGAGGACATTAGGGATTATATCAGACAGAATCCTCAAACGAAGGGTATGTAGCTTGTTAAAGACTGGAAAGGAAAAGAAAGAAAAAACTGAGCAAATCACTGAAATGACAACAGCTTTTCCCCAGGACAACCCCCAAGTCCACGAACTCTACTGGTCGCGCTCCCAATTGCTGGCTCGCGGTCATCCGAACATGCTCAAGACGCAACGATTCCTCATGTCCTACTGGCATACCGCCGACCCTCGTGCTCCCATATCAACAAAACATCCCCTAAGCTACGCCGACCGCCTCCGCATCCGCCAACCGGGAGACGCCAAGTTCGCCCTGGGGCCGCACGTCGACGGCGGCAGCGTCGAGCGCTGGGACGAAGAAGGATACGGCCTCGGCGGCGTCTACGATTCCGTCTTCAAGGGCGAGTGGGAGAAACTGGATAGCTGGGAAGCCAGCTGCAGACTCCAGGTGAAGTCGGATCTCCACCAGGGCGTAGGCGCCTGCAGCATGTTCCGCATGTTCCAGGGCTGGCTCTCCATGTCGCACACGGGACCTTTCGAAGGAACGCTCCTCGTGAACCCGCTGCTCTCAAAAGCAACGGCATACTACCTTCTCCGCCCCTTCTTCTCTCCGCGCCGGGGCGTCGAGCCTGGCGCCCAAACCGCTACCGAAGCCATCACTAACTCGCAGTCCTTCCTCGACTCCGATAACTGGACTATGGATACTACGCCGTCCAGCTGGCTCCAGGGCGCGACACCGGGCCACGGACAGGAACTATCGCAGCTCCTGCACCCGCATTTGCAGCTCGCGAAATCGATGATTCACGTCCCTACCGTGCGGCCGGGGGACTATGTAGCCTGGCATTGCGATACGATCCACGCGGTGGACAAGACGCATGCGGGGACGGCGGACTCGAGCGTTTTGTATATTCCGGCATGTCCGCTTACGGAGGAGAATGCGGTGAATCTTGCGAGGCAGAGAGAGTGTTTTATTGAGGGAGTGCCGAGTCCCGATTTTGGGGGTGGGGTGGGGGAAAGCGAGCATAGGGGTCGTGTGAAGGTTGAGGAGTTTGAGGGACTGGTCGGGGAGGAAGGGGCCAGGGCGATGGGGTTTGGGGAGTGGGATGGTGATGCGGCGGGGTTGACGGCGGGGGAGAGGGTGGTGGTGGATCGGGCGAATAAGGTGCTTGGGTTTTATGATTGAGGGGAAGGTTGGAGTGAAGAGACGAAGGGGAGGGTTCGTCTTGGGGAGATTTGTACCTTATTGTTGTTTTGGCTATATGAGTGAAGGGGGGTTGTGTTGGGCCGATGAATGAGATTGGTTTTTGCGGATTTGGGGGTTTGTGGAAAAGGAGTTGTGGATATGATTTCTGTAGGGAACGTCATTGCGAGTTATGAATATTGTAGTTATATACGAAAACACGATTGACGGAAGAAGTTACTAAACAGAAATGAGTGTTTCTTTAAATACAGTATCCTTCCTGACGTGCCCTGTCGATACACCGACGTACGAGAGTATTAACATCTTCCCTCATCACCACCAGTCCCATTTTTGCATTGCTATTGCTTGTATATAAATTATAAACTTGCAGTGGAGAACACCCATGCCGTCTCCAGTCTAGGTTGTAAGATCTGGACTAGTTTTGCTATTGTTGTGGAATTTCGTTGACTTTGGATGTGATAAAATAATCGTAGTCCGTGGCTGGAAAAATACAGCATAAAAGTGCTACTATATTGATCCTCCCAAGCACAATCGAAATAGATCAATCTTTAATCACATTCGCTATACCAATCCATTCTTCAAATAGTATAAAATAATAATTACACTTGAATACGACTACGAAATGGTATCACATATCTACACAGCAAGAACAATCAAAATCCACCGCCACCAATCCCATCCCATCATCAAAAAAGGAAATCGCTTTGCAAAATGTCGCTTCGCAAGATCCAAGAGAAATTGCAGTCAATCTTTTCCTCCTTTTCCTTCTCCTGCAAATATACCACAGACACGAAGCGCGAATGTATTGTATAATGGTGAGATCGTGCTCTGATACCAGGTTGAACCAATGTAATCCCTCTCGTCTCATACCATCCGCCATGGACTTTCCTTTCCCGCATCGAAACCCAGAGTGCAGGGCAGGCTAGATCGTGAATATCTCCCTCCTCAACTACTATTCGTACTAGAATGCATCGGCAGCCCCGCCGGTTGTGAAGCAGGCCCCGAAGTACCCTGTCTCTTCTTCTCCTTCTTCGCCCAGCGCACTACACCAAAAACATCAGCAAACGTCGTTCTCCAACAGAAACAATGGATTTTCAACTTACATCCACAAGCATTACACAACGTCTTTGGCCCATTCGGCCCCTTCCTCCACTCCGGAGAATCCAACGTCCCGCAATCCGTACACACATATTCATCCGCAATCTTGATCTTCTTCTTCTTATCTCCCTGGCTGCGATTGTCGCGGTCAATCGAGATCTGGATCCCGGCGTCGCCCCTGATGAGCAGCGGACTTGCGTCGCCCGTGCTTATGCCTTGGGAACGTTCGCCGTCGCGGTAGCGGAGTCCTGTCAGCATTTCGATGGTCTCGAGATGGGTGGCGCCTTCGTAACGGGCCATTTTGTCGTTGATGCTGTCCGGTTTGCTGGCGGCGAGGGCTTCGTCGAGATTCTGTCGTGTTAGGGCTACGTTGGATACGGCGGGTTTGGCGGGGGGAGGCATGGCGGCGTAGTCGGCGGATTGGCCGTCACTCTCTGTGTAGCCTTGTGTATCTGAAGGTCCAATTGACGACACGCCTTCTCTGGGCTGGGTCCATTGTCTATCCTGTGACTCCAGCTCTTCTTGTTCCTCACGTTTTAACTCTGCTATTCGCTTCATAAGCCTCTCGTTCTCTATCTTGTGTTCGAGAAACGAGTCGAGAAGTGCCGCGTTCTTTGTCGGGTACGGCCGAGCCATCATGAAGAAGCCACGGCAATACGTATTGCTTTGGGCCATGAAGTTGGGTGTAGGGTCATTACTGATGTGGGGGTGTCCGTGGGACTCGAATATGATCCACGTATCGTCCTCTTTGCGGAAGCGGTAGAAGAATCGTAGGGGGTTGCCCGACGCTATCGATTCGTTGAATTCCTTCACGAATAATCCGCTGTCGTCTGGGTGGATAAATTCGCCTATGAAGCGACCGACCAGTTGGTTGGGGTCGAAGCCCGTGAGGCTTTTACATGAGGGAGAGGCGTAGAGGATCCTGCCGTCTGGAGTCAATATGTGCAGAAAGTCACGCAGTTCTTCCAGTACACGCTGGGACCAGTTGCGCCGCTTCGTGAACTCAGTCAGCGTGCTCCCCGAGGTATTCATGTTCGGTGCGCCGAAGCCGGTAGGCAGTGGTCCAGCACCCACGCCCGTGAGGAGAGCTTCTTGGGCGAGAGCAAAGGCATCGCCCGTGCCATCCGCGGAGAGGCCCGACTGTAGTTGCTGCTGCTGCGAGGTGTTGAACGGAGCGAAGGAGGCCGTCTCCTGCCCTTCCGGATCC
This sequence comes from Dendryphion nanum, assembly GCA_020744415.1. Classification (NCBI taxonomy): domain Eukaryota; kingdom Fungi; phylum Ascomycota; class Dothideomycetes; order Pleosporales; family Torulaceae; genus Dendryphion; species Dendryphion nanum. The sequence goes on along the minus strand of JAGMWT010000001.1, from coordinate 1,368,822 downwards.
ATCTGCACACCCATGCCCATCAGGTCGACGTCAAGGCCCGGGACCAGACGGGCCCCTTCCTCGGTCGATAAGTCTACGATTGGCGCGAGACCTGCCATCTGCGCCTGCATCGTAGGTCAGCAACTTGGGTGGACATTGGTCGTAAGTCCAACAGAGTCGGAGGGATGGATACGGGTGAAGGGTGACAAGCAACGAGTAACGAGTGACAGGGTGGGACGGTGGGGGGATGGGATGGCATACATCAGCGGGGAGCGAACCGCCATTTTGGTACATGGTGTGTGACCATGGGAGCGTAAAGGCGAAAGCAGCAAAGAGCAGTCAGTCGCGTTGGAACGGGAGTTCTTGGGTAATATTGTTACTCGCTTCAATGAAGCCAATGTCGTTCAGTGGGTATGTGTGTGTGTGGCATGCGGCGTGACGGTCAAGCGCGCATGATGGCAATCGTTGATCCCATCGACTTTCGATTTCGATCAATGATAAAAGGCCCGATATCCGCCACAGCTGCCTGGCCAAGTCTGGTGCCTTGTGGCGCATTCACACGTGACTTGGCGTTTGCGCAGCGACGCGCTAGATTTAGGCAGCCTGCTCCTCTCCGTATTTCCTCGTCCATCGTCTACCACCACGACAACCTGCGCGCACATTTATTCAACCACACGATCAGGTTGGATTCAATTCGATTCAATCTTTCGGCAGTGAGGCTGTTGTGGGTGGCCCGGAAGAAGCAAAATGTAGGTATTGCATGTGAATTAATGCACATTCTGGTGAATTATAGAGATCGCTAACAGCTCCGACTAGGTGTATGTACCAACCCGTCGCATCTCAACTAAGAGAATTTGGACGCTTTTCCATCTTAAATATATCTTCTGACCCGAACTTCTAGCGAAAATAGAAAGGCTTCAGATCGGAGGGTAAGTTTGCTAATATTGTTGGAGCTCATCCAGTTCTTACGATACGCAGTGTCCGATCGTTTTCTCCGACTCATGCCCAAACGATCCGTTTCACTGGCCCGCTCACCCTCATTGTGGGATCAAACGGATCTGGAAAGACCACTGTCATTGAATGTCTCAAATATGCTACCACCGGCGAGCTACCACCCAACAGCAAGACCGGTGGCGCTTTCATCCATGACCCTAAGCTTTGCGGTGAGAAAGAAGTCATGGCCCAGGTGAGGCTGCTTTTTACATCCACAAGCGGCGCTCGCATGGTCTTAGGTAGGAGACTTCAAGTCACCGTGAAGAAAGCCACACGCTCCCAGAAGACCCTGGAGGGCTCGCTTTCCATCAAGCAGAACGGTGAAACAACCTCGATTTCCACACGGGTCGCCGAGTTGGATGCGATAGTACCGCAGTATCTCGGCGTCTCGAAAGCGATCCTCGAGAATGTCATTTTTTGCCATCAAGACGACAGTCTGTGGCCGTTGAGTGAACCATCTGTTCTGAAGAAGAAATTCGACGAGATATTCGAGGCTCTTAAATATACGAAAGCAATCGACAATATCAAAGTCCTGCGCAAGGCCCAGAATGACGAGTTAGCCAAGCTTAAGATCAGCGAGCAATATGCGAAGGATGACAAGCAGAGAGGTGCCGAGTCGGAGAAGAAGCAGGCCGAACTGTACGACAAGATCGAGGAGTATAGAAATCAACTCGTGGTGCTTGATGCAGATCTCGCAGAAGCTCAAACCAAGGCAAAGGATGCTTTCGACCGTGCGGCAAGATTTGAACAGATTGTTGCACAACTCAACGGGAAACGCATTCAACTGAAGGCAAACCAAGAAAGCATCTCTGAGTTAGAGTCTGACATCAAGCACTTGGCTGAATCCGATGATGAGTTGCAGTCCATGTTGGGGAAGTATGAACAACGAGTTTCTGAGTACGAAGGACAAAAGGACGGGTTGGTGAAGCAGTATAATGGACTCAAGAACGATATGTCTGAAACTCATGATGATCTTGGTCGCAAGCAGAGCGAGATTGGAAAATACCAGGCTCAGAAAGAAGAACACGACCGACGCTTACTAAAACGTGAGGATCTCATAAAGGAAACCGCCAAAACCAATGGTATTCGTGGTTTCGAGTATGAAATCACAGATTCCAAGGCTGCCGAGTTTCTAGACATCATTGAGCGCATATCAAGAGATCAAAACAAGGCACTTGATCGTGCTCGTCAAGAGTCGCAATCCGATCTACGCGACGCCCAGAACTCGCTCGATGAGCTCAATCGACGGAAATTCCAATTGTCTCAGAATAAGGAGAACTCTAAGACCCAAATAACAGCAAACGATAAACGGATAGCCGATCTACAGAGGACGATGCACCTGATTAAGATTGATGAAGGGAGTGAGGCAACATTGCAAGAGAGGAAGAACGATATCGATGAGCGTTTGAAAACGGCCATCTCTGCAGCCAAGTCCGACAGGTTCGATGAGCGCATAGAAGTCGCCGAAACTGCAGCCCGTAATCTGGATGCAAAGAAAGAAATGCTAGACAATGAGCTCGGCGAGGCTACACGTTTCGCAAGAGACACAGCTCAAGTGACATACGCCCAAGACGAATTGAAAAAAGCTCAATACAGTTTCACGACCATGAAAAACGTGCACGGCTCTCGGATCGCACAAATTGTAGACCCTGACTGGGATCCGACTACTCTCGAGTCGTCATTTCAGAGGACGCTATCTAAGAAGGACGAAGAATTGAAAGCAGCGGAATCTCGGCGTGACATTGCCCAGTCTAAACTGGATGGTGTCAACTTCAAGATATCTTCACTCCAAGAACAGCAGAGAAAGAAGCGGAGTGAGCTTCAGAAGTATGAGAAGATCGTGCAAGACGCTATCAGTCAAGACGACATTACGAGCTTCGACGAAACACTCCAGGGTCTCGAAGATCAGTATGAGATGTCGAGCACAGATCAAGCTAAATTTCAGGCCAATATAGATTACATGCGAGTGTGTTTGAAGACAGCACAGGATCATGACATGTGCCGTCTTTGCAAGCGGTCTTTGGATGATGACCGCTCGCAAAACTTCACTAGGGCAGGCTTCTTGCAAACGCTCGAAAAAATCATCACCAAAGCCGAGCAGAACGCCGAGGACGTTAATATAGAGGAGGTTTTCGCAGAGTTGGAAGCTGCCCGCAATGCCAAACCAAGCCATGAATTGGCTCTTCGGTTGCGGAGCACTGAGCTTCCAACACTGGAATCAGAGTTGAACTCGTTGACAAAGGAGCGCGAGGTTATTAACAAGCAGTTGGAGGATCATGATGCTGTCATTTACGATCTACGAGAGGCGAAACAAGATGTCGAGTCACTTTCCAAGGATGTACAGTCGATCGTCAACTACACCCAACAATGCGATGATCTGAAGAAGAAGATTGAAGACTTGACCGAGAAGCAGAAAGCAGCAGGGCTGTCGCGAAGCTCAGATAACATTGAAGAAGACCGAAAGAAGGTCGGCGAACAGCTCAGGAGTGCTAACGCTGATCTTAGCCGCCTCTCTGCTGAGAAAGAAAAGTCACGGAATTTGATTCATAGCCTGGAAGTCGAAATACGTGATGTCGATGCGGAACTAAGTGGTGCTCGGGGGAAACTACGCGAAAAGACTACGCTTATGGAACGTATTGAAGAGTTCAAGTCGCAGAATTCCGAGAATCGTGATGCAGTTCGCGCACACGACCGGGATATCGAGCTTATCAATCCACTGATTGAGGAAGCCAAAGCAAAATATGAAGACGTGAATCGTCGTGCTGATGAGAAGGCCAAGCAGCTTCATGCAGATGCGAACAAGGTGTCTAATAACCTTCGCCATTTGAAAGAAGAGGATGACCAAATCAAAGCCTATGTTCGACGAGGCGGTCCCAAGCAGCTTGAAAAGACCGAAGGCGAGATCGAGGAATTGAAACAGCAGGAGTCACGCATTGAGACGGACATGAACGAGATTACACGACGACTGAAAAAGATACAAGACCATGCGCAGGATACCGAGACTATGAGACGAACCATCACCGACAACATTCGTTACCGGAAGGCAAAACGTTCTATTGACAATATTCAGAAGCAGATCAAGGACCTCGAGTCTAGCAATGCTGAACGTGATCGAACCCATTACGAAAACGAAGGCACCAAGTGGCAATATGAAGCTACTCGCCTAACGACTGAGCGAACTAGTGTTTTTTCCACCATCAGAGCCAGAGACGATGATTTGCAGGAAAGGATTAATGAATATAACAAGAATTTCAAGGGCGCAGCTATGAAGTACAAAGAAGCACACATCAAAGTCGAGACCACCAAAGCCGCGATCGAAGACCTAGGGCGGTACGGCGGAGCGCTTGATAAAGCCATCATGAAGTACCATAGCCTGAAAATGGAGCAGATCAACGACAACCTTGGCGAACTTTGGAAGAGTGCGTATCGGGGTACGGACATCGATACTATTAGAATCCGCTCAGACAATGAATCGGCCAAGGGCAACCGATCCTACAACTATCGCGTGGTGATGGTTAAACAAGACACGGAGATGGACATGCGTGGTCGCTGCAGCGCCGGGCAGAAGGTCCTCGCTTCCATTGTTATCCGACTCGCACTTTCTGAAAGCTTCGGCGCCAATTGTGGCCTCATCGCACTCGACGAGCCTACTACAAACCTTGACACTGAGAACATTCGTGGCCTTGCTAGGTCCTTGTCAGAAATCATCAGAATCCGACAGAAGCAGGCGAACTTCCAGCTCATCGTTATCACCCACGACGAGAATTTCCTTAGAGACATGCACTGTGACGACTATGCGGACAATTATTACAAAGTCTCTCGTAATGCAGATCAGCAGTCAACGATTGAGCCGCGTCAAATCTCTGAGGTACGTCCATATATTCACTCACTTGGCATTGAATAAAACTAATAAATGAACAGCTTATGTAATCAATGATTGCATTGTATGGGCATCGACGGGTCCCCAAAGGGATTGGTGCACAAGAGAAGCTCTGCAGATGCTAAAGGACGATATCAAGATGTCGCAACATATTAGGCTTCTACTTATTTGGCGTTTGACAGCATGGGCGAGGTGCAGCAGGCAGTTAAATTAGCATTTTCTCGGAGTTTGCTTTTAGGTATCCTAAATTTCATAGTTTCCTCGATAAGTTATCTATCGAAGCCAAGATCATTATCCTATTCATGCAACCACTGAGAGGTGACGTCGGTCTGCTGATATCTCTGCTTCTGCTTCTGCTTTGAGATGATCCAGCCTCATGTGTTTTGCCAGCCAGTGACAGGTTGTTCCAGAGCTCGATGGCTTGGCGTTCACGGGCGCTGGCGCCTCCCGCAAGCCACTCCGCCAGAGCGCGACAGAACCACGGAATCCTCCATATCAATTCCAACCTCCACTCATGACCTTACCCCATTTACCTGATCATTCAGACCCGTTGAGAATCATGAGACTGCCATGTTGACAATTCTGCTTTGATAGACTTCCCCTTCTCCCTCCTTGAAAGTGCCGAAGCTATTTTCATCCCTGCAGTAGGCTCGCTGCTTCAGATTTAGGGGTGGCAATGCTATTTGCCAAATTTATCACGCCCCTCCAATGAGACGACCACAACATCATCCGCGGTCGCTCACATGTGAGAACGACAGGTTGGATGGGTCCAACTTCTGCAGAACGACTGCAGAGTGTTTGGTGCTTCCGCCCCCCCTTCATCTACATTCGGATGATGGAACGATGATGATTTCTACGGTCGATGTTGGTCCGGCGCTTCAGCGACACGGCATCGCATGGCAATATCCTCACGGTGACACGTTTGGCAAGACTGCGTTCCGTGGCAACCGATCAAAGTGCGGATAGAATGTCGTGTCACGTTGGTCAGGCATGATCACCGCGCTCCACGTTGCTCGGGCTGATTAGAAGAATTGAAAAGAGAAGCAAGTTTCCTGGCCGTGACGGCGAAGGGGATGCTGATGTTCACTTGATAAGAGATGGCAAGGGGCCCAGATTAGCGTAGTATGCTTGTCTGGATTTGTATGGGTTCCTGAACATCATCCCTGAAACCACCTACGACAACAAGGCGAGTTCCCTGCAGCGATGGCAAAACCTCACACGGAGACATTCGCGGCACTCGTTCGGGCGTTTTCTTTGGCCCTTGAATAGATTTAAGCGGTTTCAAACGCCTAAATGAGGACCACCATGCAGCACTCATCGCCCATATTCCGTGGCCTGCATACGTCTTCTGGTCGTAGCTCGTAGACCACCCTTTGGCCCAACGTTCCAGCTTTTGGGGCGGCGCAGCAGTCGCATGGCCCGAGGAACGACGGCCAGTGGGTTTTTTGGGTCCATACGGGATAGACCCACTATAGCAAGCACTTTGATGGTTCGTCATCATCATGGCAGCTTGCGTTAATGCACTTAAGGGTAGGCATGTCGGTCGCACATCCGTCACTCTCCTTTTTCGTCTTGTCTAACATCTAATTCTCGTTGCTGCAGACGCTGCGCAACATTCACCACTCGTTCACTCGCTAGAAATACCACCATCACTCACTTACGCTACTTAATATAAACCATCCACTCATTCGATATTTCTACACCGTAAAAGGACTGTCTACCTCGAAACGATTTGCCCGTTTATCCTGGCCTTCAGTCCACGATCTCGCTTTGTCTTTGTCGGCTTCTCGAAGTCGGTTTGCTGCAAGGGGACGGTTGCCACGTTGACCGGCGTTCTTGCCAATTATCTACCGGCTCAAAGAACGTCTTTTTTCTCCTTCCATCCCTCCTACAAAGCCTAACTGTATTGGATTTTTAATTCACATCTCTGAGCTCGACATATCTAACACACCGATATGTTATTTCAGCACATACTTTCGACTGCCTTGGTCCTGGTCCTTGGAACTGCGCTCGCTGCTCCTACTGTGTAAGTTATATCACTTCCATGTGGGTGAACGAAGGATACATATTCTCTATGGAAGCTTTTCGATCTCACGGCATATATAATGCATTTACTTGAGAAATCGGCCATGCTAACATAATATATAGCAACAAACGTGGCGTCGCCTTCAAATGGGGATCTGAAAAGATCAGGGGAGTGAACATTGGCGGCTGGCTGGTACTCGAGCCGTAGGTTTCCCCTGCTCATTCTTTGTCCATTAGGCTCCCTCCCGAAATGGGGACCATCACTAACCTACCAACCCAGTTGGATCACGCCTTCCCTTTTTGATAAGCTCAACCGCGACGACATCGTGGACGAGTACACTCTCGGTGAGAAGCTCGGCTCCGAACGTGCACTTGAAATACTTAAACCACATTGGGACTCCTGGGCGACTTGGCAAGATTTCAAGAAGATTAAAGATTCGGGCTTCAACGTGGTTCGTATCCCTATAGGATTCTGGGCATACGACACATTTGGAACCCCATATGTCTCTGGTGCGGCACCATATCTCGATGCGGCTATCGATTGGGCGAGAAGTTTGGGATTGAAAGTAATGGTCGATCTCCACGGCGCCCCTGGTAGCCAGAATGGCTTTGATAACTCAGGCCAAAGGATGGAGAAGCCTACTTGGACCAACGGCGACACAGTCAAACAGACTCTCCAGGTTCTGAAAACCATCTCCGAAAAGTATGCCCGCACCGAATATCAAGACGTTGTCATCGGAATTCAGTTGCTAAATGAGCCAATGATGCCAAAACTCAACTCAGATGTCGTACGCCAGTTCTATCGTGACGGCTTTTACCAAGTCCGCGATGTCTCCGACACTACGGTCATAATACACGATGGCTTCGTTAGTCCAAGTAGCTGGAACGGATTCCTCACACCATCCGACAACAACGCCCAAAACGTCGCCGTTGACCATCACGAATACCAAGTCTTCACCCCTAGCTTGGTCTCGATGGATCCCTGGGAGCACCGCCAACAAGTCTGCAACGCTGCAGGTGGCTACAGCGGCGCCGATAAGTGGACCTTTGTAGGCGAATGGACCGGAGCCATGACGGACTGCGCGAAATACCTCAACGGCAAGGGCATAGGCGCCCGCTACGACGGCCAACATCCCGACATGAATTGGAAAGTTGGCGATGGCTGTACATTCCACAACGATGTGTCTCAGTGGCCACAAGCATACAAGGATGATACGCGGGGCTACATCGAGGCGCAAATGACTGCTTTCGAGCGCAAGACGCAGGGATGGGTATGGTGGAATTTCAAGACTGAGGGCGCGAGTGAGTGGGATGCGTTTCGGTTGATTGATGCGGGAGTGTTCCCGCAGCCGCTGGATAGCAGGAAGTTTGATATGATTTGTTCCAATCTTTAGATGCTGGAGAGGAATGGTAGAGGAATGGTAGAGGAATGGTAGAGGAATGGTAGAGGAATGGTAGAGGAATGGTAGAAGAATGGTAGAGGAATGGTAGAGGCTGAGATGGAGATTGAGATTACATTGGTAGGAGGTAGAGGGTAGAGTGTGGTGATAGATTCGTCGGATTCTATCGGAAGAGGACTTCTTCTAGGTGGTCTACCATTGAATAATAAATTCCTTTCATACATGGCTTGTTCACACTCATCCTCTTTTATCTTTCGTATCATACACACCTGTAGTATACCCTCAATCTGTAAATTGATGCTTGTTCTCTCTGCTCATTTTCCCGCAAGTTTTCGAAATCATCGTCAACGTAATTGGACAATATTTCCAACTTGTGTACTTACCGACTGCGAAGAGCAGCTCGTTCATCCAGGTAAGCAGGTCTCGCATTTCTGATTCCGGGATCAGGATCGCGCCGTTGGAGTTGCTGGTTGGACACGGAACTGGGTGGGACTTGATCCAAGTCAACAAGTTCGCATTGGGCGTTGAACTAGCGGTTAATGAGGAGCTCCTGCGGTCGGTCGGTTTATGCTTCTATTGAGTGGGCAAGCTCCATGGGGCTGTAATACTTCAGGTTGTGTAGGGTTAGGGGTTGGAAGACAGCGTTGTTGTGTTTGTTTATTGCGAGGTGTTTATGGAGTTTTAGCTTCCAGTTAGGGGGCGGAGGTAATGAAGATGGGTGTTGCAGTGGTACAGTTAGCAGATGTTATAAGTACAGGGTTCGGGTGAATTTCGGGTGTTTATGAGGGTTAGGAGGTCGGGTGTGGTTGCGAGGGTGTGGGGGGATTTTGATAGAGTATGGAATGGAGTGAATTTGTTGATTATTGGTGGTTTCTCCTAGTAAGAAGCTAGAGCTATGGAGGAGCTCGCTAAGCAAGGAAATAATTAGGTGAACTATGTAAAGAATAGAGAAACAAATAATATTTCTTCTAGACTCCTCACTACTACCTAGGACTTAGAGTATTTACTAGTAGTAGTGTTATAGGCGGTGCCTCTAATCTATGCGCCTTAATGAGGCTCACGAACTTGCCAAGCTTCGTACGCAACTAGAATGCAAAAGCAACTAGCATGCTTGCTTCTTTCTGCCCCTGCACAAAGTTCTTTAGCGTATAAGCCTTTAAGAAAATTCTTTTTTTTTCTTTAGCTTTTTATTCTATATATACTAGTAAATATAATTTATTATTATAATTCTTTATCTAACTTATAATAATAATAAATTTTTATACTTTAAATATATATATTATAAACATAGTTCTCTATAAAGCCTTTAAACCCTAGTTTAACTTTATAGATTCTAATTTACTAAGAAGTAAAGCCTATAAAAACAAAGATTTCTATGCAAAAGAAGATAAAGCTAAATATAACCTTAATATATAACTAATTTATTAATTTATTTTACTAAGAAATATAAATTATAAATTATAAATAATTTATAATAGTAAGTAATTTATTTAATATAAATTATAAAAAGTATAAATTATTTCTTTAGCTTTTATTAAATAACTAAGCTAAGCTAGTATTTCTTAAACTAATATATAAATCTATAAATCTTTTATATAATTAGTTTTTATAATTAAATTAATTATTAGTTTAAAAAAACTTTTAGCTTATTAGTACTAATTATACTTTATTCTAATATCTTAGATATAAAACTTTAACTTATTAACTTTTATTATATTATTATACTTTTATATTACTTTTTTAACTAAGAACTTAGAGTTTTTATACTTTAACTACTTAAGTTATATAATACTAATAATAATATAATAACTAATACTTTAAAAAAGCTAATACTTACTTTAAATATAGTATTTAGCTTATTTTTTAGTAATACTTAAGCTATAGAATTTAAGCTACTTAAAAAAAAGTATAATATAGTAGAAGAATTTATAGCTATAGCTAAAAAAAATATAATTTAATAAATTAAGTATAAAGCTATATTATTAGTATAGCCCTTATTAGTATACTATAGTGCTTTAAGTAATAGATACTAGTTAGGTAACCTAGTTCTTAGCTAGGCTAGTTATCTAACTCTATATCCTTTTAGATTACTATATATTAGAGATATTAGTAATTTATCTATTCTTAAAAAGTACTAATGCTATCTTATTATAGTCTTTCTTTTACTTATTTATTATTATAAATATTATATATTCTTATAACTACTTAAGGCCTCTTTATAGACTTTATAACTTTTATAGTCAGAGGACAAAAGTCTATATACACTTCAATACACTTTAGTAAGCCTAATTAAGAAGGCATTTACACCTCTCTTCATATTATAAATAGTAAATAGATACATAAAAAGATATACATTTCTTTGTTGCAAACCTTTATAAGTAAGCACTATAAAAATAATAAGCTATTATAGAAGATAAAAGCTTTATTACTAAAGATAGTAGAAAGTAAAGTTCTAAAAATAAAAATTACTAAGCAACTCTAAATTAGCCACATAACTATATATAATACTATTAAGAAATAAGAAGAAAATACTATAATAGCATTGTTACCTTAGATTAAAAAGCTAGAAAAGTTAAATAAAAAGTAGAAAAAAAAGCTTTTATTAATTATATACTAAAATCTATGTGTTAAGTATACATAGATCTATGCACAAGCTTAATTAAGTATCTAAGTATTATAAAAGCTACTATTTTAACTTTTTAAAAAGAATAATATTATAAATTAGAGAGCTAAAAAGAGGCTAAAACTTATATAAAATATAGCTTAGAAGAGATTAGCCTTTATAAATAACTCTTATTAGATAAATCTAGAATAGAACCTTGCTAGAGGCTTTATAGAATTAAATCCTTAGGTTAAATTTAGTAATAAATACTTTATAGAATATAAAAAAGGTATTAAACCTATATAAGTTTTCTATACTTCTATATAAAAGTAAAATAAAAACTTTATTAAAAAGAGATTTATATTTAAGAACCTTTGCTAGATGTTCTAGAGATTAATTTAGTTAAGAGGAAGATTAGAACTTATTACTATAAACTAAGATTTATACTTAAATTAATATAGCTATTTATTCTTTTCTTATATTAATATGCTAAAACAAAGACTTTTACCTAATTAGAATAAAGAGATTAATCTTTTTATGCAAGATAATGCTCTTATTTATACTTCTATAATTACTATAGAATAGATAGTAGAAAATAGTATTAATTTACTCTAAAACTACTTACTCTATTTACTAGATCTTAACCTAATTAAGCACCTTTAGTAGAAACTAAAACAAATAGTAATAGAGCTTTATTCTAAGCTTAATTTAAAAGAGTAGAATAAATAAGCATAAGAAAGATTTAAAAATATAGTATAAAAGGTATAGTAAGTAATTTTATAGTTATAGATTAATAATTTAATATTATTAATACTATAGTAGCTTATAGTAGTATACAAAGCTTATAGATAGCAAACTAAATATTAATTTACTTATATAACTTATTCTAATTAATATGCTATAAAATTTTACTATATAATTACTACTATAATTAGTAGTAGTAGAGGCTAACAAGGTGTATATAGACTTTTATCCTAGTACTATATATTTAAATTACTTATTTATTATAATAAATTAATATTCTATTTATAAACTTTATAATATTAAATATAATTACTAACTACTAGACAATACTAAGACTAATAGCATACAAGGCTTTTTAGCCTAGTATAACTAAGAGTAATTTAGATAATATAAACTATTATATTATTTAAAATAGTTATTTAAAAGCTATTTAAAAAAAAGTAGCTTTACTATAGATATTAGAACTTCTTCTTTATAGTTAAAAATAAAAAAAAGTAAAGTATGCTATAGTATTATAAAAAAGTAATATAAAAACTTAGTTAACTTTAAGCACTAGCTAGTTTAGCAAAATTTTATAAAATTTAAGTATAGTTCTAAAGTAAAAAAAATTAAGTTAAGTTAGAATAATTAAAGAAGTTATAAAACTATTATAAAGCTAGTAATAAATTAGTGCTTTAAAAGCTAGCTCTAAAGCTAATACTAGCTACTTAGTAAATATTATTTATAAAATAAGCTAATCTACTATAACTTAAACTTTTTTATTATTTTAAGAAAAAAAACTATGCTAACTATAACTAGTAGTGCTATAATATAAAAAAGTACTTTTAAAAAAACTTAAAGTACTTCTTAAAAGAAAAATAAAAAGTATCTTTTAGAATTTAGTATTTATCTAAATAGTATAAGTAAATTTAAAATACTTATATAGTATTTTAAATAAAAGTAGATTAACTTTAGCTACTTAGCTAGAATAATATAAAAGTAAAAATACTAGATAGTTTAGAATCTTTAGCTAAAAGACATAAAGCTATGTTTTAGGCTATTAAGAATTATTATTAATATTTTAACTAAATACTTAATAATATCTTAAACTACTTTTATTTACTATAAGTAGAGATAGAGAAAACTTAACTAGTAAGAATAATAAATAAATATCTTATTTCTTTATATAAAAAAGTTTATACATTATTATAATACTTATTTAATATAAACTATAAATTAATTTTAACTATTTAGCAAGTAGTAAATAGAGTTTACTAATAGCTATATAAAGATAAAATAATTAAAGTAAAGTTATATAAAGATAAAAAATAGTAATTCTTACTAACTTTACTTTTTAAAGCTTTAAAAGTAGTAAAATAAAATAATAAGTCTTAAAAAGCTAATAAAAAAGAAAAATTTAAAAAAAAAGTAGTAAATAAAAGGAAACTACTTATAAAGAATATTATTTACTATAAGTATTATAAAAAATATATATATATCTCTAAATTATCTAAATAAAGTAAAAAAAGATTTTAATAAGTTAGGAAAAAGTAAAAGCTAAAGGAAATAAAGTTATCTCTTTTAGCTAAACCTTTATTAAAGAAATTAAAGAATATATTTCTTTTTTATAATATTTTTTATTTTATAAAAGTAGAAGGCAAAAGCTTTTCTTATAAAATAATAGCTTTTATAGAAGTAAAAAACCTAGGTTTTCTTTATAAAGCACTATATTTAAAGCCTATAATATTCTTTACTTTATAAGTAATAGTAAAAAAGAAGATATTATTAGTAGTTATAGATAGTAGTGCTTAATTAAATATTATCTTAGCTTTATTTATAAAAAAAGCTAGTCTTATAGTAGAGCTATTATTTAATTTTATAGTAAAGTCTTTAAATAGTTTTTTATTTACTATTTATAGTATAATAGTAGTAGAAGTTACTATTATTAACTCTTAAAGCAAGGAATAAGTATAAGTAATTTCTTTTATAGTAATAAACTTATATAGTTTATTTATATTTCTTAGCTTACCTTAGATTAATTAGTTTAATCTAAAGCTTAACTTTTAAATATATTAAATATTGTTTTATAGTAAAAAAGTATAGAGTATGCCTAAATATACTAAAGTAGCTTTTAAAAATATAAAAAAGTTTAGTAAAATACTAAAAAATAGAAAGTATAATTTATATATCTACTCTATTACAAAGATCTTTATAGTAGGATTATTAAGTACTAGTAATACTCTTTTAAAATTAGAATATACTAATTTTAAAATATTATAATGTACCCCACAGGCAAGTTAATTAATAGGCGAGTTAATTACTTTTGCTAAGACTACACTAAAACTACTACTTATTATTACCACTAACAGCGTAAATAGAGAAATATTGCAATTAATAATATTTATAGCTAGAATCTAGCTATAAATGCCTACTTCTAACAGGTGCACAAATTATGTCTACTTTTGTTATAGTTTTTACAGCGCCTTTTAGTAGGCCTATTGCTTTTAGCCTTTGCTCTTTTTTGTGCTTCTTTCTATTGCTGCAAGCCCTAGACTCCTTTAGAGCTACTAGTTGCTAGCTATCTTAAACTACTAAGGTCTTTTTCTTCTAAATCTGCTTTCTTTTATGTAATTTTTATTGCGTAGTAGCTTTATTAGCTGCTTAAAGCTTACTAATTTCCTATTAAGCTAAAACTAGCTTATGCGCAATAATTGCAGCCCCTTTTAACACCTTCTTAAACGCCTTAACAATAGATGTAGGAGAGCTATCTACATGCATATTAATCCTTGTCTTTACAAGCGTTAATTATAATATAAGTTCTAAGGTGTTGCTAGGGGTTTACAACTGCTAGGCTATATTATTAGCAGTAGAGAGTAGTAGTAATAGAGTCTAAAGCTTCACATTAAAGGCTGTTATAACCTATTCTAAGTTAAAAGGAACTAATCTAGCACCTTAGAACCCTTCTTAGATATTGCTAACAGTAAACACTGCATTATAGGCTGCTTTAAAGCATAGTAGAAACTTAGTCTTTGTAAAGTAGTTAATCTAGTTGCGCATAAGCATTTTAGCTTAGCGCCTATATGCTATCTTTAAAAGGGCAAAATAGCTTATATTAAGTAGCTATAGAAGGTGTAATAAGTAAGCAGGCATACATAAGGTTATAATCTTGTTATCCTTATAGTATTTCTAGAATTAGATTAATTTGTAGCTCTTATAGCTATTAATAACTAGCAGTTAGTAGGAACTAACAGTACGCCCCTTTATATGCGCGTTAAAGTGCTTTAACTACTTAAAACTAAGCTTATTAGTTATCTAGCTATTACTAGAGACTCTAATAACCTAATTATAGGGCAAGTCTTCCTTCTTATACTAGCTAGAGAAGTAGTAGCGCGCCTTAAAGATAATAAAGGGTAGAATAGCCTATCCTCTAGCATTAATGCCTTATATAACTATTGTCTACTCCTAGTTGCCTAGCTAGACTGTCTTTAGCCTTTCTTGTCTCTCTAAAGCTATAACAACTACTTCTATTAATATCTAGCTTATTATAAAGCCTGTCTTATTAAAGTTATATGTGTTGTTATTCTAAATGCTATACTTAGCTTTAGTATTAGCTACTAGGCTAAACTAGCCTTAAATAACCTTAGAATCCTTATAGAGAGCTCTCTTATAGTTATACTTGCAATTAAACTTTACTTTAAGCTCTAGCTAACGCTTTATAAATATACTAGGCTAGTTTATGCTAATAAGGCCTAAATTACGCTTAGCGCGTAGAGAATTAGCTATAGCAGCTATATCTACAAGCTAAGGGCTAAATCCTCGCGCATCTAGCTTAAGTATATAACTAACAATTACCTGCTCTTTATTATTGTCTAACCTTTGTAAGTTAGGCATAGTATTAGCTTGTAAAGGTTGTCCTGCATGTTAGTTACTTAGTGTAGCTTAGGGAATGTTGTAGATAGCTACAGCGCATTGCTGTAAGAGATTTGCGTCTTGTTTAAGAGCTTAAAGCATAAGCTGCACCTAGGCTTCTTTTAACGCATTAATATTCTGCTATTGTTAAGGCATTAGTGTGGGGAGAGTACTTTAGTGTGGTCTTAGTAAAAGTAATTAACTCGCCTATTGATTAACTCGCCTGTGGAGTATGTTAAGCAAAGATATATTATTAACTATTACTTAATATAGTAACTAAGATCTTAGTATAAAGCTTTTGCTTAGGACTTTACTATTTTATTAACTACTATATAACTTATTATTAGTTAAGCTATAGTACTTATAGAAGTATATTAATAAATACTTTTAGTATAGCTAGATTTATTATTTTTATTTATTTATAAGTATACTTATACTTTTTATAAAAAAGAAAGATAGCATGCTATACTTATATATTAATTATAAAAACTTAAATAAAGTTACTATTAAGAATTATTACTTTTTACTTCTAATTATAAAATCTTTAAATAAATTAGTATATACTAACTATTATACTAAGCTAGATATTAGAAAAGCTTACTATTATATCTATATTAAAGAAAGTAATAAGTAGAAAATAGTATTTTATACTAGATATAGCTATTTTAAATACTTAGTTATGCTATTTAGCTTTATAAATATACTAGCTGCTTTCTAAGCCTATATTAACTAAACTTTAGTAAGTTTAGTTAATATTATATATATTATTTATTTAGATAATATTTTAGTCTTTTTTAATATAGAAGAGGAATATATAAGCTATGTTTATAAAGTTCTTTAATATTTAAAAAAAGCTAAGCTATTTTTAAATATTAAAAGTATAAATTTTATACTAAAGAAACTAAGTACTTAAGGTATATAATATATCTAAAGAGTATTAAAGTTAACTCTTTAAAAATTAAAACTATATAAAAATAGCTAATGCTATAATTAGTTTATAATATTTAGATTTTTATTAGCTTTATAAACTATTATTACTAATTTATTACTAAATTCTCTTAACTTATATTACTATTAACTACTTTAACTTAGAAAAGCTTAGATATAGCCTAAAGTAGTCTAGCTTAAAGAAAAAAAAAGTATAAAAATCTAAATAAGTCTAAAAGCAAAAAAGTATTTAAAAAAATTAAAGTAGCTTTTTTATAAGTACTTATTTTAGCTTACTTTAACTTTTCTTATAGAATAAAAGTTAAGGTTAATACTTTAAGTAGTATAATTATAAGTATTTTATTATAAAAAGTTATAAAAAGTTAAAAAGTACTTTAGTAGTAGCTAATAAGTATAAAGAATAAAGAAATAAATAATATTTCTTCTAGTCTCCTTACTACTATCTAGGACCTAGTGAATTTACTAGTAGTAGTAATATTAGGGGGAAGTGTAAATGCAATATATAGAATAAAGTTTACTTATTAAAATAAATATAGAATTTATTTTAACTAAGTATTTATTAATACTAAGGAGTTAAATCTTTAGCAGAATAAATAATATATTTTACTAGGTAAAGAACTAAATACTAGGAAAGAGAAAAGTAGTTTATATAAAGAAATAAAGTCCTAAGTCCTTTTTCTTAATTCCTAATTCCTAATTCCTTTATCTTAATTCCTTATTATTAATAGATAATTAATAATTATTATTTAATAATTAATAATTATCTCCTATTTCCTAGCTTTTAATTCCTAAATCTATAGAGATTAGAAATTAGAAGTATTACAAAATATTGCGTATGTTTGATAGGAGAGATAAGAATAAAAGTTATATAAATATATTAATAACATGCTATACTAGAATAGGAAATACTATCTAAATAGAAAAACTAACTTATTTTATAGTTATAATTTTTATAAGTAAAAACTAAGCTAAACCTAAATAAGAAAATAAAAAAAGAAGTTTATATAAGATTATACTTATAAAACTTTTACACTACTACTTAATAGACTTTAGTAAGATATAACTATAAATTTTATTATAAACTACTACTTTTAAAGTATTAAAACCTAGTCTTTAACTTAATTTTAGTTATTATAGATAAATTAACTAACATAGCCTATTATATTCTATTCTATACTAATTAGAAAGTAAACAACCTAGCTAAGGTTTAAATAAAAGAGATTATTTAACTATATAAAGTACTTAAGAATATTATTTTTAACTATAGATCTACTATAAACTCTAAATATTAGAAAAGTTTAATTATTATTTAGTAGTAAAAAGTATTTTATCTTTAGCTTATTATCTAAAAACAAATAGCTAAATAAAAAAGTAGAACTAGACTTTAAAATAGTACTTTTACTATTTCTATTACTTAGAACAAGATAATTAGGTGCTATATCTCTTACTAGTAGAATTTTTATATAATAATAGTATATATACTATTATAAGCATTACTTTTTTTTATACTTACTATAGAGTAAACCTAAAAGCACTAGAATAGCTTAGACTACTCTAAAGTAGTAGAGAATTAGCTATAGTATTAGAGATTATAGCAAAAGTAATTAAACTATAAATAGAATATAAAAAAAAATTCTTACTACTAATACATACTAAAAGAAATATATAGATAAAAAAAGAAAATATATTTTATTATTAGTAAAAGATAAAGTATTTATCTTTACTAAATATATAAAATTAGAAGACTAAAGAAAAAATTAGATTAAAAATACTTAGGACTAAGAACTATTATAGCCTAAATTAGTATAGATACTTATAAAGTAGACTTACTAGCCTTAAAAAAAGCTTATCTAGTATTTTATACCTTACTACTTAAGCTATATACTTAAAAAAGTAAAATAGTCTCTTAAGTAAGCTTTATTATAAATATACTTTATAGTTTTAGTAATAATATATACTATATAAAGAAAGTACTAAATAAGCATAAATCCTTAGTAAATATATAAAATACTTAATAAAGTAAAAAAGTTACTTAAAAAAAAACCTTTTTAAGAACTAAAAGTAAATATTAGCATAAATGCTTTAAAAAGCTTTTAAAAAGTAAAAAATTTAACTAAAAAAAATAAAAACTCTAATTTTTAAGTAATAATTAAATTTAAAAAAATAATAATAATTTATTATAAGTTAGTTACTTTTACTTTTTACTTCAAATTTTTTTTATAAAGTTTTTTTTAAAAGAGTGTTTAATAGTACTATATAAAAAGAATATTATACTTAATTTTATTATAAACTATTATAGCTTATATTATTATAAACTATCATAGCTTATATTAATATAAACCTTAAAGAATTAAACTATTAATTAATTAGAAGCTAGCCCTTAAGCTAGTAAGTATCTAAATACTACTTTAGTTAAAAAACCTAACTATTATTTTATTTTAAACTTTAAAAAGCTTATTTTTTACTTTAAAATATACTATAATAGTATAGAAAAGACTTATAAAAGCTTAACTATACTTATAGAACTTTAAGTATAACTTTTATATTTAAGTATTTAAGCTTTTTAAACTTTATTAAGATAATAAAAGCTTTAAACTTATTATACTTAATTTTATTTTTATAAGCTTAAAGAGTAACTTGCTTAAAAGTAATAAATACTAACTTTTAAGCTTTAGCTAACTTAGCTACTTTAATTTTAATAGTATTTTTTTAGACTATAGTTACTTTATATTAGCTTTATATATATTAGTCTATACTATAATACTATATAAAAACTTACTTATACTAAATATTTTTCTACTAAGCTTATTATTAGTATTTATATTAATTTTATTTATTAACTACTTTTTTTATAAGTATAACTTTAATTAAAGTAATTTTTACTTTTATAGTAAGCCTTAGACTTCTAAATAATATTAATAAACTTAGAATAAGTAAAGAAATTAGTAAAGTAAAAGATTTTATAAGTACTAAGAAAAATATTAGCTAAATTATAATAAAATAAAATAAAAAGAAAAATACTTATATATTAAAGCTTTAAATAACTTTTAAAGTAGTAGCTTTAACTTTATTATAGCTTATAGTATAAGTAGTAAACTAAATAATACTATTATTATAAAATAAGTACTTTTAGTAAAGATTATTTATAAAGTCTTTATAAGCTTACTAATAAATATTACTTTTATTTAAATTATTAAGAATTATAAGCTTATAAAGTAATTTAAAAAAAAAGTTACTAATAGTAAGAAAAATATAGTTATACTTTATAATATACTTTTTAATAGCCTTACTAAGCTCTTTTTAAAAGCTACTAAAGTATAAAAGAATCTAATAAATAAGTTAGTAATATAATAGCCTAAAAAAAATATTTTAAAATATACTTTAAAGTAAGAATAATTACTAAACTAATAATTACTATACTTAGTTTACTTATAAAGAATATTATTTTAAAAAAAGTAATATAGCTAATTTAAATACTTAAATTTACTAGTAGCTATTATTTTAATATAAGCTAAATAATATAAGGGTTATAAGGTCTACAAAGAGGCCTCAGGTAGTCACAAGGATACGTAATGTTCACAATAACAAACAAGTAGTAAAGAGACTGTAATAAGATAGCATTAGTACCCTCTAAGGATAGACAAATTGCTAATGTCTCTAACATGCAGCAATCCAAGGGGATATAGAGTTAGATAACTAGCCTAGCTAAGGACTAGGTCACCTAACTAGAGTCTATTACTTAAAGCACTATAGTGTGCTAATATAGGCTACACTAACAACAAGGCCTTATATTATTCTTCTTCTTATAGCTAATAACTACATTAGCTCTAGTAGGATATAGTCTATTCTTAAAAGGCAAGAATTATAGCAGAAAGAGCTAAAATATCCTAAACACCTATAATAAGCTCTAATATAAAAGTAGACATATGTAACTTTAAAATTTTATAAGGTAAAGGAAATTAACTTTACCTTTACTATAAATTAAGAAATTTTACTTTACTTTTACTACTATATAGGCTCTAGCTAAGGCACTAGCGCAAGTACTAAGATAAGCTAGAGATATAAATTTCCTCTACCTCTAAACTTTCTCTTCTTTAAACACTAACTTAATTTTTTAAAATTTAAGCTTTAACTTTAGTATTTTAGTAAGTATTATTTCTAGAAAGAGATAGACCTAGGAAGGGACAGAATAGCGCATAATAGCACACCTTAGGATAGTTTAAGAAATTCTATAGAGTATAGCTAATGTTAGAAATAGTAGTTCTCTTTTACTATACTTTATATCTATCTTGCTTTTATTATCTACTTCTATCTTATTCTAGCTTATAATAACTAATACTTTAAGTCTTTGCCTTAAGTCCTGTTCTAAGGAGAAAGTAGCAAAGAATCCTTATCTAGCCTGTGTTAAGATAATAGCTGCTAGCAAGTTTAAGCATCTAGATTAGCTATGTTGCCTTCTTTAGAATAATGTTCTCTATAGGCCCTTAGAGATTAAAAGCTACAAGTAGACTAAGTATAGCAATTATTAGTCTAGCAATTATCCTTGCTTTAAAGTATGTCCTAGGATGTCCTCTTTTAGGCTATTATATTACTAACTTGTTTATTAGATCCTTTGTGCCTTAGTAGCCCTTAAGAGGAGCTTAGTAAGGCTATTAAGAAGTACATTATAGAGTATAACTGCATTCCTCTTATTATTAGCAACTCTTCCTTTAAATTACTCTACAAGCCTATAATTCTTAATAATTTAAAGAAGAGTAATGCTTATTAGTAGGCTTATAAGACTTTATAGATAATCTTTGCTAGAAGCGCCTATCTTATAGCAATAGCATTATTTAGTCTACTGCCTACACTACAAGCTATAATAAGGTTAAAGCTACTACTTTAAAGGTTATCTAAGGCCTTAATGCGTAAGTATCTCTTCTTTTATTCTATTTTATTATAGTCTAGCTAATATTTTCCTAGTGCCTATAAGATCCCTACTTCTAATTCTTTGCTTACTTTAGTTATTAATATTATTTAAGAGTTAGTGCCTACTAAAGGTAGGATTACTCTAATTAAGGTTATCTTAAAGAAAAGTAATTAGCAATAAAATTAATACAAACGCTAATAATAAGCTTAGTAGGAAAATGTTTAGTATAAGTAAGTCCTTGTATAGCATTATAGCATAGACTAATATATATAAAGCTAATATAAAGTAACTATAGTCTAAGAAACTACTACTAAGGTTAAGGTAGCTAAGTTAGCTAAAGCTTAAGAGTTAGCGTTTATTACTTCTAAGCAGACTACTCTCTAGGCTTATAAGGATAAGATTAAGTATAATAGGCTTAAGGTTCTTATTATCTAATAAGGCTTAAAAGGCTTAGATGCTTAAGTATAAGAGCTATACTTAAGGTTCTATAAGTATAGTTAAGCCTTATAGTCCTTTCACGCTACTATAGCACATTCTAAAGTAAAAGTAGGCTTCTAGGTTTAAAAGAAAGTAATAGTTAAGTTCTTTAACTAAAGTAGCATTTAGATACCTGCTAGCCTAAGGGCTAGCTTTAATTAATTAATAGTTTAATTCTCTAAGGTTTGTTAATATAGGCTATAATAGTTATAATAAGATTAAGTATAATATTCCCCTATGCAGTGCTATTAAACACTCCTTTAAAAAACCTTAAAGAAAAAATTTAAAGTAAAGAAGTAAAAGTAACTAACTTATAATAATTCTTTCTTTTTTTAAATTTAATTATTATTAAGATTAAGTTTTTGTTTCTTTTAGTTGTATTTTTTGCTTCTAGAAGCTTTTTAGGCATTTGCGCTAATATTTGCTTTAGTTCCTAAGAGTTCTTTCTTTTAAGTAACTTTCCTACTTTATTAGTATTTCTATTATCTACTAAAGATTTGCGCCTATCTAGCACTTTCTTTATGTAGTAACATTATTGCTAAAACTATAAAGTATGTCTATAATAAGCCTGCTTAAGAGACTATTCTACTTTCTAGTATATAGCTTAAGTAGTAAGAATAAAATACTAGATAGGCTCTTTTAGGGCTAGTAGGTCTACTTTGTAAGCATCTATACTAATTTAGGCTATAATAGTCCTAGTCCTAGTATTTCTAGTCTAATTTTTTCTTTAGTCTCTTTAATTTTATATGTTAGTAGAGACAAATACCTTGTCTCCTACTAATAATAAGATATGTTTCTTTTTTATTTGCATATTTTTTTAGTATGTATTAGTAGTAAGGATCTTTCTTTTGATTCTATCTATAGTTTAATTACTTTTGCTAAATCCTTAATGCTATAGCTAATTCTCTGCTACTTTAGGGTAGTCTAGGCTATTCTAGGCTTTAGGTTTACTCTATAGTAAGCTAAAAGGAGTAATGCCTATAGTAGCATGTATGCTGTTGTTGTAAAAAATTCTACTAGTAGGAGATACAGTGCCTAATTATCTGTTCTAGGCAATAGAAAAACAAAAGTACTGTTCTAGAGTCTAGTTCTGCCTCTCTGTCTAGCTATCTGTTTCTGGATAATAGGCTAAGGATAGGATACTTTTTGCTGCTAAATAATAATTAAAACTTTTCTAATATTTAGAGTTTATAGTAGATTTATAGTTAGAAATAATGTTCTTAGGTACTCTATGAGTTAGATAATTTCTTATATCTAGACCTTAGCTAGGTCTTTTGCCTTCTAATTAGCACAGGATAGGATATAATGCGCTATTTTAGTTAATTTATTTACAACAACTAGGATTAAGTTAAAGACTAGGCCTTAATACTTTAAGGCAGTAGTTCTATAATAAAATCTATAGTTACGTCTTGCTAAGGTTTATTAGGTAGTAGTAGCAGGTTTAGTAGGCTATATAGCTAGTGTCTAACTATAACTAATCTCTTATATTTTATATAGTCTTGTAATAGTCCTTAACATCTTTTTTACACTTTTTAAAAGTAGGAGCGCAATAGCTTCTTAAGAGTCTTCTTAAAGCTAAAATGTCTAGCTATTAGGCTATTATAATATTCTTAGAACGCTTTCTCCTTCTTATAGCTTATAATTAGACCTTTGTGCCTTTCTTAGCCTTTATAAGTTCTTCTAGCGCAATTTATACCTAATCCTCTATAGTAGGCTCCTTTTCTAACGCACTGTTAGAGCTACTATTTAAGCTAGATAATAAACTACATTTAGAGCTTTATCTCTTTATTCTTTCTTAAATAGGTTGTCTTCTCTTGCCTCCTTACTAATAGCTATTATAGAGTCTATGGCTTGCCTTTAATGCTTAACTTAGGGAGTCCTTTGCTAAACACTATTAGTTGTGCTAAACGTGTGATAGCTGCAGCAATTAGGATTAATTAAAAACTAGTTTAACTTAGAATTAAGCAAAGGGGCTTAACGTACGCTTTATTTGCAGTCTAAGAAAAGTAATGCTACTCTTCTATATAGTTAGGCCACCTAGAAGGTCTGTCTACTAGATTAATCTTTCTAGCCTAGTAGGTAATTATAAAGTTAAATTCTACAAGTCTTTTATAAGATTAGACTTGTTAGTAGCTAAGCTTCTTATTATCTATAAACTATTATAGGTTGTTATAATCTATAAGCAGCTTAAATAGGATACCTACTAGATAATAGTGCTAATGTATTAAGCTCTTGTTAATTGCTAGTAACTCCTTATTATAGGTATTATATTTGTATTCTACTATTATAAGCTTTTGCAAAAAAAAGCCTATTAGCTGCTACTAAGGTGCTCTTTAACCTTTTGTAACCTTTTGCAATAGAATGCTTATAATTACGCTACCTAAAGCGTTAACCTTAACCCTTGTCCTGTAAGAGAGGTTAAAGTAAGCTAGAATAAGTACTTGTAAAAAAGCTGCTTTAATCTTTTTAAATGCCTTCTCTACTTCTAGACTTATCTAGATTTTTACACTTTCCTCTTTTCTTTGAGCTAGACTGCCTTAGGCTGCATCTAGGCCTTTCTAGGTTAAAGTAGTCAATAGTAGCGCAAGTTAAGAGAATTTAGCAATAAATTAGTAATAATAGTTTATAAAGCTAATAAAAATCTAAATGTTGTAAACTAATTATAGCATTAGCTATTCTTATATAGTTTTAATCCTTAAGGGGTTAACCTTAACACCTTCTAGACATATTATGTACCTTAGGTACTTAGTTTCCCTAGTATAGAATTTGTACTTCTTAATGTTTAAGAATAGCTTAGCTTCTCTTAAATATTAGAGAACTTTGCAAATATAGCCTACATGTTCCTCTTCTATGTTAGAAAAGACTAGAATATTGTCTAAATAGATAATACATGTGATATTAACTAAACCTGCTAAGGTTTAGTTAATATAAGCCTAGAAAGCAGCTAGCGCATTTGTAAGGCTAAATAGCATAACTAAATATTTAAAATAGCTATATCTAGTACAGAATACTGTTTTCTACTTATTGCTTTCCTTAATATAGATGCAATAGTAAGCCTCTCTAATATCTAGCTTAGTATAATAGTTAGCGTGTGCTAATCTATCTAAGGATTCTGTAATTAGAGGTAAAGGGTAATAATTCTTAATAGTAACCTTGTTTAGGCCTTTGTAATTAACACATAAGCGTAGTGTGCTATTCTTCTTCTTTGCAAAGAGTATAGGTACACCTGTAAACAAACAGGAGCAATAAATCTAGCTATGCTAAAGGTACTTGTTAATATACTTCTATAAGTACTATAGCTTAACTAATAATAGGTTGTATAGTAGTTAATAAGGCAGTAAAGTCTTAGGCAAAAGCTCTATGCTAAGATCCTAGTTACTATGTTAAGCAATAGTTAACAATACATCCTTGCTTGCAATATCCTTAAAATTAGCATACTCTAATCTTAAAAGAGCATTACTAGTACTTAATAATCCTGCTATAGGGATCTCTGTAATAGAGCAGATATATAAGTTACACTTTCTATCCTTTAGCATCTTACTAAACTTTTCTATGTCTTTAAGGGCTACCTTAGTATACTTAGGCGCACTCTGCGCTTTTTTACTACAAAACAACATTTAATATGTTTAAAAGTTAAGCTTTAGATTAAACTAATTAATCTAGGGTAAGCTAAGAAACATAGGCAGACTACGCAGGTCTGTTACTATAAAGGAGATTGCCTATACCTATTCCTTGCCCTAGGAGTTAATAATAGTGACTTCTGCTACTATTATGCTGTAAATAGTAAATAAAGAACTATTTAGAGACTTTGCTATAAAATTAGGCAATAGCTCTACTATAAGACTAGCCTCCTTTGTAGATAAGGCTAAGATAACATTTAATTAGGCACTACTATCTATAACTACTAATAACGTCTTCTTTTCTACTACTACTTATAAAGTAAGGAATATTATAGGCTTTAGATATAGTGCTTTATAGAGAAGACTTAGGTCTTCTACTTCTATAGAAGCTATTATCTTATAAGAAAGGCTTTTGCCTTCTACCTCTATAGGACAGAAGACATTATAGAGAGGAAATATATCTTTTAATCTCCTTAATAAAAGTTTAGCTAAGAAAGGTAACTTTATTTCCCTTAGCCCTTGCCTTTTTCTAACTTTTTAAGATCTTCTTTTGCTTTATCTAGATAATTTAAGGATATATGTCTTTTTTTATAATACTTATAGCAAGTAATGTTTTTTATAGGCAGTTTCCCCTTGTCTGCTACCTTTTTCTTTAATTTTTCCCTTCTATTAGCCTTTAGGACTTATTGTTCTATTTTGCTGCCTTTAGGGCTTTAGAGGGCGTAGTTAGTAAGGATTGCTATTTCTTGTTTTTATATAACCTTGCTTTAATTGTTCTATTCTTACATAGCTATTAGTAAACCCTGTTTGCTGCTTGCTAGATAGTTAGGATTAATTTATAGTCTATATTAGACAAGTATTGCAATAACTTATAAACTTCTTTATGCAGGGAGACAAGATATTTATTTGCTATCCTTACTAGTTAGGTCTCTTTTATCTCTACCTATAGTAGATAGAGGTAGTTTAAGATGTTATTAGGTATCTAGTTAAGATGTTAACAATAATTCTTAATAGCCTAAAACGCAGCCTTATGTCTTTTAGCTAGAGATCCTAGATAGTCTAGCATTTTTACTTTCACGTTATTCTAGCTAGGTAGCTAAAGTTAATCTGCCTTTGTCTAAAACACTACATAAGTGTTCTAGATTTGCCTACACTATTTAGATAGATACTAGATTCTAAAAGATACTTTCTATTCTTTCTTTAAGAAGTGCTTTAGGTTCTTTTAAAAGTACTCTTCTATATTGCAGCACTACTAATTATAGTTAGCGCAGTTCCTTTTCTTAAAATAATAAAGGGGTTTAGGTTGTAGTAGATTAGCTTATTTTATAGATAAAGTTTGCTAAGTAGCTAGCATTAGCCTTAAAGCTAGCTCCTAGAGCGCTAATTTATTACTAGCCCTATAACAGTCTTGTAACTTCCTTAATTATTCTAACTTAACCTAATCTCTTTTACTCTAGAACTATGCCTAAATCTCTGTAAAATCCTACTAAACTAGCTAGTGCTTAGGGTTAACTAAGTCCTTATGTTGCCCTTCTGCAACACTGTAGCACACTTTACTATCTTCTGTTCCTAACTATAAAGAAGGAGTTCTAATATCTATAGTAAAGCTACCTTCTTTCTAAATAGCTTTTAAACAACTATCTTAGACAATGTAATATTCTACATTATCTAAATTACCCTTAGTTACACTAGGCTAAGAAGCCTTATATGCTGTTAGTCCTAGCGTTGCCTGGCAGTTAGTAATTATGTCTAACATTGTAAAGTTTATAAATAGAACATTAATCTATTGCAATAAAAAGAGTAATTTAAATGTAAGGATTACAAGGTCTACAAAGAAGCCTTAGGTAGTTACAAAGATGCATAATGTTTATAATAATAAATAAGTAGTAAAGAGACTACAATAAGATAGCATTAGTACTCTCTAAGGATAGACAAATCACTGATGTCTCTAACATGCAGCAATCCAAGAGGATATAGAGTTGGATGACTAGCCTAGCTAAGGACTAGGTCACCTAACCAGAGTCTATTACTCAAAGCACCACAGTGTGCTGATATAGGCCATACTAACAACAAGGCCTTATAGATACTTCTTTAATACTAACTTTAATAATTCTTTACTTAGTTTTTTATACTAGTTATTCTTTTTACTAAAATACTATTTTTTACTTTCTACTTGCTTTTAGAGTTAGGAATAAGTTTTAAAAGTAGTAAAAATATATATAAAGCTTAAATTAAAATAAAAACATTTTTAAAAAAATAAAAAAAGTTATTTTTTAGTTCTTGTTAGTATTTAGCTATTAAAGCTATATTATTCTATTAGACTTATAAACTAAGTTATTTAAATTTAGAAATATAAGTAAAAGTAGATTTAGTTTATTTAAGTTTATTTAACTTTTAGATTATTATATATTCTATATTAATATTTTTAAAAGTCTTTTTTAGTTTAGCTTTAAAATACTAGTAATAAGTAAATAGTAGCTAAGTTTCTTAACTTTATTAGTTTTTATAAAGTTAGAACTATTTTTTTTATAGTTTTAAAACTATATAAGTAGTTATTTTTTAAAATAAAATAAAATAAAAAATACTTTTATTATATTATCTATTAGTTAGTTTTATTAAGTAGTTATATAAATTACTATATTTCTAAAAAACTCTTAAGTTTAAAGTAGTTTCTATTAAATTTTTATACTAAAGATAGTTTTAGTAGTTTAGATTAGTACTTAACTACTTTCTTTATTAAATTAATTTTTTTTAGCTATTACTATAAATTCTTTTACTATATTATACTTTTTTTTAAGTAGTTTAAATTCTTTAGCTTAGGTATTATTAAAGAATAAGCTAGATACTATATCTAAGGCTAGTATTAGCTTTTTAAAAATATTAGTAGCTATACTATTAGTAGTATTATATAACTAATAGTTAAAGTATAAAAACCCTAAGTTCTAAGTTAAAGAAATAGTATAAAAGAAAAAGTAGTATAGTAAAAAATAGTAAGTTAAAATAAATTTTATATTTAAAATATTAGTGTGAGAACCCTAGGTTCTAGGTTAGGGAGGTAATGCAAGGGTAGGATAGTATAGTAAAGGTTAGGTAAGTTAAAACATATTCTATATCTAGGATATTAGAACAAAGTACAAGTAGTACTAATTAGTTAAAGATCCTTTTAAGGTAATAATTAATTTAACTATAAAGACTAACTACATAAAAGATCTATAAGTTTATATATTAGTTTAAGAGACGCTAGCTTAGTCTAGCTGTTTAATAAAAAGAAAAAGAGTAATTTATACTATAAAGATTATAGAGCACTACTCTATAATTTATAAACCTAGATTATAAAGCACTAATTTATAATCTATAATCTTAGATTATAGATTAGTTATGTGTTTATATTATATTTAGCTTTATCTTCTCTTGCATAGAAGTTCTTATTTCTATAGGCTTTACTTCTTAATAAATTAAGTTTTATAAAGTTAAACTAAGGTTTTGTGCCTTTATAGAGAACTATGTTTATAATACTATCCTTTCTTTTAAGTCTCTTAAAGCTAAAGTTTCTCTATGTTTATAGCAGCGCTATATAAGTAAAGTACTTTTACTTATTATATTTTATAAATTATCTATAGTATTTGTTTTATATATCTACTCTTAGCATACTTTATTATCTAGTACTTACTAATTATATACTTTATAAAGGTTAGGAAATAGTTCTTAAATTTTACTATAGCTATTATGCTAAAAGTAAGTTATTTTATATAGTAAAGTCTTAACTAAGCAAGGCTTATAAGCCTTGTATCTATGCAAATATTTACTTGTTATATAGCATAACTTATATATTAATAGCTAAGTATAAGTTTATAAAACTAAAGATCTTAAGTTTAGTATTATAGCTAAGCATAGTTAAAAAAATTTATTAACTAGTTATAAGAAAACTTTATTTTTAAATTAAAAAAGCTAAGAAAGAGTAGAAAAAGCTTCTAAATAAGCTAGAAGTAGCTTATTAGCATATATATTATTTAACATACACTACTAGAACGTAAACTAAGTAGATTGCAAAGCAAGCGAGCATAATATTATATATAGAAAATAATATTTAAAATAATAAAAGTAATCTAGATATATATATTAAAGTATAATAGGATATTTCTAAGTAGCTAGATATTCTTTTGCTATAAGGTAACCTGTTTAGCATGAATTATAGCTAGTAGAGTAGCTATAGATATTAGATATATAAAAAGTATAATAAAATATATTAATACTAACCTGCAAGTATATTTATAACCTAAGACTTAGTAGCTTCTTATAAAGCCTACAAAGCTAATTAATAAAATTAATATAGAGTAATAATATTAAGTTATGTCTACACAATTTCTTAAACTAATCTCTAAAAAGGATGCTAAGGAATAAGTAGATATGTAGTTTGCTAAAAATATTAAATTTCTTATAGTACTGCTACTAAGTAAAGTTAATAAATAAATAAGAAGTTTATATAATTATATCTAACTTCCTAGCTTAACATGTTGTACTCTAGCCTTACGTAGATTCTTATAGCTAACTTATTAGTAGTCTTTTGCAAAGGCGTAGTTTAAAACTATAGAGCTAATAAACACATACTTACAAGACTTTTATAAGATATTACTTACTATAAGATGCAACACTAGGTCTAGACATATTACTATTAGACTTAAGTTATTCTAATAAAAAGAGTATTATATAGCACTATAGATTAGATAGACAAAGTCTAATCTATAGGGTTAATATAAAAACCTTACTAGCAATCTTATTACTTATTAAAGTATAACATAGGAATATATTTTAATTTATTTAAAATACTAAATAGAAAAGAATATATTTAATTATATTCTTTACCTCCTTAAGAGACCCCCTTAAGCAGAATATAGACATAAAGGTAGCTAATATCTAAGTTCTAGACTAAAGTAGTTAAGTATACCCCTTACTAAGCGCAAATCTTTAACTTAAAGAGTAACCTATTTTGTATAAATTATTACTAGCAGTATAGCTAACTTAATTAGTTATGCATAGGATATTTATAGAACATATATAATTTGCTTACTAGAGAAATAAGTAATAAGATATGCTTTAGCTACTTCCTATAGAGCATAGAAAGTAGTAGATTAAAATTATATACTCTTTTTAAGAGCTATATTTTAACAGACTTTGTAGGCTAACCTCTAGAAAGGGAGTTTACTAATTAAAAGCCTATTATATTACTAATAGAATTAAATTTCCCTAAAAGCTGCTGCTATAATAATTTAGAAAAAGTCTATAAAGATAGTAAAAGGCAAAATACTTACTTCTAGGCCTAAAACATTGCTATAAGGCCTTGTTGTTAGTGTGGCCCATATCAGCACACTATAGTGCTTTGAGTAATAGACTCTAGTCAGGTAACCTAGTCCTTAGCTAGGCTAGTCATCCAACTCTATATCCCCTCAGATCGCTGCATGTTAGAGACATCAGCAATTTATCTATCCTTAGAGGGTACTAATGCTATCTTATTATAGTCTCTTTACTACTTATTTGTTATTATGAACATTACGCATCCTTGTAACTACCTAAGGCCTCTTTGTAGACCTTATAATCCTTATATTTAAATTACTCTTCTTATTATAATAGATTAACGTTCTATTTATAAACTTTATAATGTTAGACACAATTACTAACTGCTAGGCAACGCTAGGACTAACAGCATATAAGGCTTCTTAGCCTAGTATAACTAAGAGCAATTTAGATAATGTAGAATATTACATTGTCTAAGATAGTTATTTAAGAGCTATTTAGAAAGAAAGCAGCTTTGCTACAGATATTAGAACTCCTCCTTTATAGTTAGAGATAGAAGATAGTAAAGTGCACTATAGTATTACAGAAGAGCAACATAGAGACTTAGTTAACCCTAAGCACTAGCTAGTTTAGCAGGATCTTGCAGAGATTTAGGCATAGTTCTAAAGTAAAAGAGATTAGGTTAAGTTAGAATAATTAAAGAAGTTGCAAGACTATTATAGGGCTAGTAATAAATCAGCGCTCTAAGAGCTAGCTCTAAGGCTAATGCTAGCTACTTAGCAAACTTTATCTATAGAATAGGCTAATCTACTACAACCTAAACCCCCCTATTATTTTAAAAAAAAGAACTATGCTAACTATAATTAGTAGTGCTGCAATGTAGAAGGGTACTTCTAAAAGAACTTAAAGCACTTCTTAAGAGAAGAATAGAAAGTATCTTTTAGAATCTAGTATTTATCTAAATAGTATAGGCAAATCTAGGACACTTATGTAGTGTTTTAGATAAAGGCAGATTAACTTTAGCTACCTAGCTAGAATAACATAAAGGCAAAAATGCTAGACTATCTAGGATCTTTAGCTAAAAGACGCAAGGCTGTGTTTTAGGCTATTAAGAATTATTGTTAACATCCTAACTAGACACTTAATAATGTCTTAAACTACTTCTATCTACTATAAGTAGAGATAAGAGAGACCTAACTAGCAAGGATAGCAAATAAATATCTTGTCTCTCTGTATAAAGAAGTTTGCAAGTTATTGCAATACTTATCTAATATAAACTATAAATTAATCCTAACTATCTAGCAAGTAGCAAATAGGGTTTACTAATAGCTATGTAAGAACAGAACAATTAAAGCAAGGTTATATAAGGACAAGAAATAGTAATCTTTACTAACTACGCCCTCTAAGGCCCTAAAGGCAGTAAAATAGGATAATAAGTCCTAGAAGGCTAATAGAAAAGAAAAATTAAAGAAGGAGGTAGCAGATAAGGGGAAACTGCCTACAAAGAACGTTACTTACTACAAGTATTATAAAAAGGGATACATATTCCTAAATTATCTAGATAAGGCAAAAAAGAATCCTAAAAAGTTAGGAAAAAGCAAGGGCTAAAGGAAATAAAGTTACCTCTCCTAGCTAAACCTTTATTAAAGAGATTAAAGGATATATTTCCTCTCTATAATATCTTCTGTCCTATAGAAGTAGAAGGCAAAAGCCTTTCTTATAAGATAATAGCTTCTATAGAGGTAGAAGACCTAGGTCTTCTCTATAAAGCACTGTATCTAAAGCCTGCAATATTCCTTACTTTGCAAGTAGTAGTAGGAGAGAAGACGTTATTAGTAGTTATAGATAGTAGTGCCTAATTAAACATTATCTTAGCCTTATCTATAAAGGAGGCTAGTCTTGTAGTAGAGCTATTGCCTAATTTTATAGCAAAGTCTCTAAATAGTTCTTTGTTTACTATTTATAGTATAATAGTAGCAGAAGTTACTATTATTAACTCCTAGGGCAGGAATAAGTGTAGGCAATCTCCTTTATAGTAACAAACCTGCGTGGTCTGCCTATGTTTCTTAGCTTACCCTAGATTAATTAGTTTAATCTAAAGCTTAACTTTTAAATATGTTAAATATTGTTTTGTAGTAAAAAGGTGTAGAGTGCGCCTAAGTATGCTAAGGTAGCCTTAAAGACATAGAAGAGTTTAGTAAGATGCTAAAGGATAGAAAGTGTAACTTATACATCTGCTCTGTTGCAGAGATCCCTATAGCAGGATTGTTAGGTACTAGTAATGCTCTTTTAAGATTAGAGTACGCTAATTTTAAGGATATTGCAAGCAAGGACGTATTGTTAACTATTGCTTAACATAGTAACTAGGATCTTAGCATAGAGCTTTTGCCTAGGACTTTACTGCCTTATTAACTACTATACAACCTATTATTAGTTAAGCTATAGTACTTATAGAAGTATATTAACAAGTACCTTTAGTGTAGCTAGATTTGTTGCTCTATTTATCTATAGTGCACCTATACTCTTTGCAAAGAAAAAGATAGCATGCTGTGCCTATGTATTAATTACAAAGGCCTAAACAAGGTTACTATTAAGAATTATTACTCTTTACCTCTAATTATAGAATTCTTAGATAGATTAGCACACGCTAACTATTATACTAAGCTAATATTAGAGAGGCTTACTATTGCATCTATATTAAAGAAGGCAATAAGTAGAAAATAGCATTCTATACTAAATATAGCTATTTTAAATATTTAGTTATGCTGTTTAGCTTTACAAATGCGCTAGCTGCTTTCTAGGCCTATATTAACTAAACCTTAGTAGGTTTAGTTAATGTTACATGTATTGTCTATTTAGACAATATTCTAGTCTTTTCTAATATAGAAGAGGAATATATAGGCTATGTTTACAAAGTTCTCTAATGTTTAAAGGAAGCTAAGCTATTCTTAAACATTAGAAAGTGCAAATTCTACACTAGGAAACTAAGTACCTAGGGTATATAATATGTCTAGAGAGTATTAAGGTTAACCCCTTAAGGATTAAAACTATATAAGAATAGCTAATGCTGTAATTAGTTTATAATATTTAGATTTTTATTAGCTTTATAAACTATTATTGCTAATTTATTACTAAATTCTCTTAACTTGCGCTACTATTAACTACTTTAACCTAGAAAGGCCTAGATGCAGCCTAGGGCAGTCTAGCTTAAAAAAGAGAGAAAGTGTAAAAATCTAGATAGGTCTAGAGGCAGAGAAGGCATTTAAAAAGATTAAAGTAGCTTTCTATAAGTACCTATTCTAGCTTACTTTAACCTCTCTTACAGACAAGGGTTAAGGTTAATGCTTTAGGTAGCGTAATTATAGGCATTCTATTGCAAAAGGTTATAGAAGGTTAAAGAGTACTCTAGTAGTAGCTAATAGGCTTTTTTTTGCAAAAGCTTATAATAGTAGAATACAAATACAATACCTATAACAAGAGTTACTAGCAATTAACAAGAGCTTATACATTAGCGCTATTATCTAGTAGGTATCCTATTTAAGCTGCTTATAGATTATAACAACTTATAATAGTTTATAGATAACAAGAAGCTTAGCTACTAACAAGTCTAATCTTATAAAAGACTTGTGGAATTTAACTTTATAATTACCTACTAGGCTAGAAAGATTAATCTAGCAGATAGACCTTTTAGGCAGCCTAACTATATAGAAGAGTAGCATTACCTTCTTAGACTGCAAATAAAGCATACGTTAAGCCCTTTGCTTAATTCTAAGTTAAACTAGTTTTTAATTAATCCTAATTGCTGTAGCTATTATATGTTTAGCATAACTAATAGTGTTTAGCAAAGGACTCCCTAAGTTAAGCATTAAAGGCAAGCTATAGACTCTGTAATAGCTATTAGTAAAGAGGCAAGAGAAGACAACCTATTTAAAGAAGAACAAGGAGACAAAGCTCTAATATAGTATTATTGTTTAGCTTAAATAGTAGCTCTAATAGTGTGTTAGAAAAGAGCCTACTATAGAGGATTAGGTATAAACTACGCTAGAAGAACTACAAGGGCTAAGAAAGGCATAAAGGTCTAATTATAAGCTACAAGAAGAGAAAGTTTCTAGAATATTATAATAGCCTAATAGCTAGATATTTTAGCTTTAAGAAGACTCTTAAGAAGCTATTCGCTCCTACTTTTAGAAAGCGTAAGAAAAGATGTTAAGGACTATTAAAGACTATAAAATATAGGAGATTAGTTATAGTTAGACACTAGCTATATAGCCTACTAAACCTGCTACTACTACCTATAGACCTTGCAAGACGTAACTATAGATTTTATTACAGAACTACTGCTTTAAAGTATTAAGGCCTAGTCTTTACTTAATCCTAGTTGTTATAGATAAATTAACTAAAATAGCCATTATATCCTATCCTATGCTAATTAGAAGGCAAAAGACCTAGCTAAGGTCTAAATAAAGAAATTATCTAACTACATAGAGTACTAAGAACTTATTTCTAACTATAATCTACTATAAACTCTAAATATTAGAAAAGTTTTAATTATTATTTAGTAGCAAAAAGTGTCCTATCCTTAGCCTATTATCTAGAAACAGATAGCTAGACAGAGAGGCAGAACAGACTTAGAACAGTACCTTTGTTTTTCTATTGCCTAGAACAAGACAATTAGGCGCTGTATCTCCTACTAGCAGAATTTTATACAACAACAGCATAATGCTACTATAGGCATTACTCCTTTTACGCTTACTATAGAGTAAACCTAAAAGCACTAGAATAGCCTAGACTCCCTAAAGTAGCAGAGAATTAGCTATAGCGTTAAGGATTGTAGCAAAAGTAATTAAACTATAGATAGAATGCAAAAGAAAGATCCTTGCTACTAATGCATACTAAAAAAATATGCAGACAAAAAGAGGAAACATATCTTATTATTAGTAGGAGACAAGGTATTTGTCTCTACTAACATATAAAATTAGAGAGACTAAAGAAAAAATTAGACTAGAAATACTAGGACTAGGAACTATTATAGCCTAAATTAGCATAGATGCTTACAAAGTAGACCTACTAGCCCTAAAAAAGCCTATCTAGTATTTTATGTCTTACTGCTTAAGCTATATACCTAGAAAGGTAGAATAGTTTCTTAAGCAAGCCTTATTATGGACATACTTTATAGTTTTAGCAACAATATATACTACGTAAAGAAAGTGCTAGATAAGCATAAATCTTTAGTAGATACGTAGGAATACCTAATAAAGTAAGAAAGTTACTTAAAAGAAGAGAACTCTTAGGAACTAGGGCAAATATTAGCGCAAATGCCCTAAAAAGCTTCTAGAAGGCAAAAAATACAACTAGAAAGAGACAAAAACTCTAATCCTTAAGTAATAATTAAATTTAAAAAAAGAAAGAATTGTTATAAGTTAGTTACCTTTACTTTTTACTTTAAATTTTTTCTTTTAAGGTTTTTTTAAAGGAGTGTTTAATAGCACTGCATAGGGGGAATATTATACTTAATCCTATTATAGACTATTATAGCCTATATTAACACAGACCTTAAAGAATTAAACTATTAATTAATTAAAAGCTAGCCCTTAGGCTAGCAGGTATCTAAATGCTACTTTAGTTAAAGAACCTAACTATTACTCCTTTTAAACTCTAGGAAGCCTACTTTTTACTCTAAAATGCGCTATAGTAGCGTAGAAAGGACTTATAAGAGCTTAACTATACTTATAGAACCCTAAGTATAGCTCTTATACTTAAGCATCTAAGCCTTTTAAGCCTTATTAGGATAATAGAGAACCTTAAGCTTATTATACTTAATCTTATTCTTACAAGCCTAGAGAGTAGTCTGCTTAGAAGCAATAAACACTAACTCCTAAGCTTTAGCTAACTTAGCTGCCTTAACCTTAGTAGTAGTCTCTTAGACTATAGTTACTCTATATTAGCTTTATATATGTTAGTCTGCGCTATAATGCTACACAAGGACCTACTTACACTAAACATTTTCCTACTAAGCTTATTATTAGCATCTGTATTAATTTTATCTACTAATTACTTTCTTTTGTAAGCATAACTTTAATTAAAGTAATTCCTACCTTTATAGCAGGCACTAGACTCCTAAATAATATTAATAAACCTAGAGTAAGCAAAGAGATTAGCAGAGTAAGGGATCTTACAGGCACTAGAGAAAATATTAGCTAGACTATAATAAAATAAAATAAAAGAGGAGACACTTACGTATTAAGGCCTTAGATAACTTTTAA
The DNA here is from genome assembly GCA_020744415.1 of Dendryphion nanum. Taxonomy (NCBI): domain Eukaryota; kingdom Fungi; phylum Ascomycota; class Dothideomycetes; order Pleosporales; family Torulaceae; genus Dendryphion; species Dendryphion nanum. The sequence continues at coordinate 1,331,802 of JAGMWT010000001.1, read as the reverse complement.
AGTAGCAGCCTTAACCTTATTATAGCTTATAGTGTAGGCAGTAGACTAAATAATGCTATTGCTGCAAGATAAGCGCTTTTAGCAAAGATTGTCTACAAAGTCCTTATAAGCCTACTAATAGGCGTTACCCTCTTCTAAATTATTAAGGATTATAGGCTTGCAAAGCAATTTGAGGGAAGAGTTGCTAATAGTAAGAGGAATATAGTTATACTCTATAATGTACTCTTTAATAGCCTTACTAAGCTCCTTCTAGAAGCTACTAAGGCACAAGGAGATCTAATAGACAAGTTAGTAATATAATAGCCTAAAAGGGGACATCCTAGGATATACCTTAAAGCAAGGATAATTGCTAGACTAACAATTACTACACTTAGTCTACTTATAGCCTTTAATCTTTAAGGGCCTATAGAGAACATTATCTTAAAGAAGGCAATATAGCTAATCTAAACGCCTAAACTTGCTAGTAGCTATTATCTTAACATAGGCTAGACAAGGATTTTTTGCTACTTTCTCCTTAGAACAAGACTTAAGGCAAAGACTTAAAGTATTAGTTATTATAAGCTAGAATAGGATAGAAGTAGATAATAAGAGCAAGATAGATGTAAAGTATAGTAAGGGAAGACTACTATTCCTAATGTTAGCTATACTCTACAGAATCTCTTAAACTATCCTAAGGTGTGCTATTATGCGCTATTCTATCCCTTCCTAGGTCTATCTCTTTTTAGAAATAATACTTACTAAAACACTAAAGTTAAAGCTTAAATTTTAAAAAATTAAGTTAGTGTCTAAAGAAGAGAAAGTTTAGAGGTAGAGGAAATTTATATCTTTAGCCTATTTTAGTACTTGCGCTAGTGCCTTAGCTAGAGCCTATGCAGTAGTAAAAGTAAAGTAAAATTTCTTAATTTATAGTAAAGGTAAAGTTAATTTCCTTTACCTTGTAAAATTTTAAAGTTACATATGTCTACTTTTATGTTAGAGCTTATTATAGGCGTTTAGGATATTTTAGCTTTTTCTACTATAATTCTTACCTTTTAAGAACAGACTATATCCTACTAGAGCTAATGTAGTTATTAGCTATAAGAAAGAGAATAATATAAGGCCTTATTATTAGTGTGGCCTATATTAGCACACTATAGTGCTTTAAGTAATAGACTCTAGTTAGGTAACCTAGTCCTTAGCTAGGCTAGTCATCCAACTCTATATCCCCTTGAATTGCTGCATGTTAGAGACATTAGCAATTTGTCTATCCTTAGAGGGTACTAATGCTATCTTATTGCAGTTTCTTTACTACTTATTTGTTATTGTGAACATTATGCATCCTTGTGACTACCTAAGGCTTCTTTGTAGACCTTGTGATCCTTACAGTATCTAAACAAAGTTAGCTTCTAAAGAAAGAGTATAGTTACTTAATTAATATTAGTCTTAAGTTAGTTTTTAAAAATAAGTAAAGGTTTAGAATAGAGATAGGAGTAATAATAATAAAGTAGTATTAGGTTATAATTTAAAAAGATTATTATATTCTAAATAATAAAGTTAATAATAAAGTTAAATATAATAAAGAACTAGTTACTTTATTATAGCTATATACTTATAGAAGTTTTATAAATCTTATAAGTTTTAAAGTTTTATACTTTTTTAAGTACTATAAAACTTTTTAAAACTATAAAACTATTATATAACTTCTAAGTCTTTTAGTATTTTTTTTTAGTTATTTTTTATATTTACTTAGTATTTTTTATTATAAAGCAAGTAAAGTAAGTAAGTAATATCTTTTAAAACTATTTATATAGTAGACTCTATATAGTAGTATTAAAGATTTAACTTTTTATTAAAGCTTTAGAATCCTAAGTAATTAATTTATTAAAGTTTTAGAATCTTAAGTAATTAATTTATTAAAGTTTTAAATTCTAAGTAATTAATTTATAGTTTAAAATATACAAGATTTTGTTAACTTCTATAGTAGTAGCCTATAATAATCTTAGAATCAAAGTTATTAGTTATGTAAATAGTAAAGATATATTAAGTATAAGTTAATTAATTAAAGCATAGCAAGAATTGCTATGCTAGAACTATAGAGTTCTAAACTATTATATAAGCTAATTACTTAATTAAGCATTATATAATTAGATAGTTATATAATTACTAAAAAAGTTCTTTAGTATAAAGTTACTACTTACTTAAACCTAATATATTTCTTAAAATAAAAAAAGCCTTAGTTATTCTAATTAGCTAATTTTTAGAAAACTAATTATATAATTAGTAATAACTATGCAATAGCTTATATTTATAGTATTATATAGTTAAGTAAAAGTCTTTTATTAATTATATAAAAAATAGTAGAAAAAGTAATATTAACTATTTATATATTACTTTTTTATAAAAGTAATTTTACTTTTGCTTAATTTTAGTAGTTAGTAATAGTTATAAAGTCTAATTTATAAAGTTAGTATTATTAATATCTATTTAAATATTAAAAATTATTTTTTTAAAGTAGTAGTATTAAGCTTAAGATTACTAATACTTTGCTAGTAATATTTTTAGTAAAGAATCTAATGCTTATTACTAACTTAGTAGTAGATAGTATAGTAATTTTTTTTATAAAGTACTTTATTAGTATTATTATATTTAAAAGGTTTAAAAGTATAAAATAAGTACTTAATAGTAAAAAAAAAGAATATTAGTTAACTTAATTATAATAAGTATTTTTCTAGTAGCTTTTATAGATATTGTTTTAATAATAGTATTATATAAATAATTAAGTATGCTTAGCTAGTAGTACTAGCTTTATTTATAAAAATAACTATACTTATTATAATCTTATAGCTATATTATTTTAGTATAAAAAAAATTTATTATATTATTCTTATTAGTAAAGCTAAAGGTAAGTTTATTATTAGTAACTTTAATTAGATTATTACCTAATTATTTAAAAATTTAAATAATTTTATTTTATTTTATTAAGCTTTTTATTTTAATTATTTTATTATGCTTGCTTCTAGACTTAGTAAATAGTTAAAAAGTTTATTTATAAAAATATTTTTTATATTTATTAACTAGTCTTATATATACTTCTTATAGATAATATTACTATTTATTAAAAAAGCTACTATTACTATCTAAGTAAACTACTATATAAGTTATATAATAAGTATTAATAGTATAGAAAGAGTCTTAAATTAGGTTAAGAGTTACTATATTTAGTTATTTTTATTATAGCTAAAATATTTTATATAACTATTTACTAAAAGCTTTATAGTAGTAAGCAAGTTATATATAAGAATATTATTTTAATACTAGCTTATATTTTTTTAATTATTATATTTACTAATACTTTTACTTATCTTTAGTAGTGTTAATATGCTTAAGTCTAATTTACTATTAGAGTTAGCTTTATATAAATATAAAGTACTATTAAAAATTATATATAAATTTTAGTAAGTAAAATAATAATATAACTACTTAAGTAAATAAGCATATAGTTATTCTTTATATAATAAATAGTACTAATTAGTTAGTTATTACTTTAGCTAGTTATTAAGAATATTATTATTCTTAGTAGCTATATTAATATATTACTAAAAAAAAGTTTTTTTTAACTCTACTTATTTATAATCTTATTAATATCTATTTCTAATAATTATTTGCTTAATTTAATATTATTCTTTTCTTAGTTAACTCTAGCTATAGTAAGCATAGCATAGCTATATTCTAGTATTTAGTATCTTTAAATTTACTACTTAATTTACTATATATTTATTATTTTAAAATATGTATTAATGCTTTTTACTTTATAGTATAAAAGTAATAATTTTATAATTATTTTATAAAAGTTTTTAAGAATTATATATTATATATTTATTAAAAATACTAGCTAGCTTAAAGTAGTTAAAGAAAGCTTTTTTTAATTACTTAAACTAAATTTAATTTCTTTTAAATATAAGTAATTTAATATATAAAGCTAATTAATAGTAGCATTATATTTATTTATTTAAGCATACTTTAGTTAAGTTAAGCTTTATTTTCTCTAGTTTTATAGTACTATTAGCTAATAAAATTTATTAGATAAATAAGCAAGCTATTTATACTATTAAAGTTTATTAAGTAAGCTATTAATTCTATTAAATAATTATTTATTCTAGTTTTAGTATGCTTAACTAGTTATTAATAGTAGAAAAAGCATATATTAAGCATAGTAGTTAATTTTATTTAGTTTTAAAGCTATAATATTAGATGCTTATAGTTTTAATTTACTATTACTTATTTAAGTTTAAAGCTATATATATTACTACTTTATATAATTATAGCTTTATCTATTAATATATTAAGTACTATAGAGTAAGATAGTTTCTTTACTAGCTAATATAATAACTTAGTTACTATTATATATAAGTATATATAAAGCACTAATTAAAAGATAATTATATAAAATACTTTCTTTACTATTAAATTCTAGAGGCTATTAATTACTTAAAATATTACTTACTATTTTTATATAAATATTTATATAAATAAGCTAACTTATAATATTATTAAATAATTAGATAAATACTAAGAGTAAATAGTTTAGCTAAATAGTAAATTAGAATAAAAAATAAAGTAAAAAGTTTTTTTAGCTTTAATTCTTTTTATTTATAAGCTTATAATATACTAGCAAGACATGCTCGCTAGGTGTGGGAGTAGCCAGTTAGATAAAGTATGCGTGTAGAGATTTAGAGGTGTTCAGGCACAGAGCCTAAATTAAAAGGATTCTTAAAGAAAGGAATATAAGAAACAATACTTTTATAGCGTACTACTATTAATTTTTATACTATAACTAAAGACTATAAACTAAAATTATTCTGCAAAGATTAGATAACTTCTATGTCTAATAAGGTTGTGTATAATAAGATAGTTATCCTTTTTAGAACTAAATAAGTAAATCCTTCTACCAAACCCTACTAGAAAAACCTATTTCTATTTCTAGCCAGAATTACAGCTACAAACCTAAGAGCAGAGGTAGTACCTCCTACCCTAGCATAATAAATAATAATATTTTACTTTTATACCTTAGTAAGTAAGTAAAAAAAATAACTTTTATAAACTATAAGTTTACTATATTTTTCTATAGTAAGTATAGTAATTATTTAAAAAGTATTATTTTTTATATAGCTATAAGTAAACTTTTAAAGCTTCTAAAAATCTTTTAAGTTAGCTTTAAATAAATAATTTCTTAGTTAGTTTAAGTAAGTAGCTTTAAATTTTTTATATACTTAATTACTTATTTTATAGAGCTATGCTTTATATATATCTAAAAGGTTCTTTAGAAAATACTTATTTTTTTAGAGTTACTTAAGGTATTTAGCTTTACTTATATTATCTATATAGTACTAAATATTAAAAAATAATAATAATTATTATTATTATAAATAAAAGCAAGTTATATATTTAGTTTTAGCATAGTAATAAGTTATTCTATTAAATTAATAGTAAAAAAGTCTATTTTATATATAATATTAAATAGAAAAATACTAAAACTCTAAAATTAGAATAATTAATTAAGAAGTAAGGCTATTAAAGCTTTAGGTATTTTTTTAGAGCTAGTAATATCTTACTCTATAGTAATAGTTATCTACTATTTACATAGTTTTCTTTTACTATATTTTAGTAGTATTATATTTAATAGTTCCTTTATAAAGTCTAATTACTTTTTTATAAAATATAGTTAAAAAAATATTATTTTCTTTAAAAGATAGCTATAAGAAATTTTATTTATTAGTCTTATATTTTACTATTTAACTAAAGGAATTTCTTAATAAAGAAAAGTATAATTATAGGCTATAGTTATTTTATTATTTATATTATCTTTATTAATTTATTAATTATACTTTAGGCCTTATCTATTTTATTTAACTAGATATTAGACTTTTTCTTTCTTATAGTAACTTACTATTATTATTTGCTTATTTAGAAGCTTTTTTACTTTATATATTATAAAAAGATTATTATTTTTTTATTTTTAATAGCTTTAGGCTTTTTAGGCTTAGCTTAATTATATATATTATTTAACTTATAACGTACCCTACAGGCAAGTTGATTAATAGGCGAGTTAATTACTTTTGCTAAGACTATACTAAAACTACTACTTATTATTACTACTAATAGTATAAATAGAGAAATATTATAATTAATAATATTTATAGCTAGAATCTAGCTATAAATGCCTACTTCTAATAGGTGCATAAATTGTGTCTACTTTTATTATAGTTTTTATAGTGTTTTTTAGTAGGCCTATTACTTTTAGCCTTTGCTTTTTCTTTATACTTCTTTCTATTACTATAAGCCTTAGACTCCTTTAGAGCTGCTAGTTACTAGCTATCTTAAACTACTAAAGTTTTTTTTTTTTAAATTTACTTTTTTTTATATAATTTTTATTATGTAGTAGCTTTATTAGCTGCTTAAAGCTTACTAATTTCTTATTAAGCTAAAACTAGCTTATGCATAATAATTACAGCCTTTTTTAACACTTTCTTAAACGCTTTAATAATAAATATAAGAGAGCTATTTACATATATATTAATTTTTATTTTTATAAGTATTAATTATAATATAAGTTTTAAAGTATTGCTAAAGGTTTATAACTACTAAACTATGTTATTAGTAGTAAAAAGTAGTAGTAATAGAGTCTAAAGCTTTATATTAAAAGCTATTATAACCTATTCTAAGTTAAAAAAAACTAATTTAGTACTTTAGAACTTTTTTTAAATATTACTAATAGTAAATACTATATTATAAGCTGCTTTAAAGCATAGTAGAAACTTAGTTTTTATAAAGTAGTTAATTAGTTATGCATAAGCATTTTAGCTTAGCACCTATATACTATTTTTAAAAAGCAAAATAGCCTATATTAAGTAGCTATAAAAGTGTAATAAGTAAGCAAGTATATATAAAGTTATAATTTATTATTCTTATAGTATTTCTAGAATTAGATTAATTTATAGCTTTTATAGTTATTAATAACTAGTAGTTAGTAGAAACTAATAGTACGCTCTTTTATATGCGCGTTAAAGTGCTTTAACTACTTAAAACTAAGCTTATTAGTTATTTAGCTATTACTAGAGACTTTAATAACCTAATTATAAAGTAAGTTTTTTTTTTATATTAGCTAGAAAAGTAGTAGCACACCTTAAAGATAATAAAGAATAGAATAGCCTATCTTTTAGTATTAATGCCTTATATAACTATTATCTACTTTAGTTGCTTAGCTAGACTATTTTTAGCTTTTTTTATTTTTTTAAAGCTATAATAACTACTTTTATTAATATCTAGCCTATTATAAAGCTTATTTTATTAAAGTTATATATATTATTATTTTAAATACTATACTTAGCTTTAGTATTAGCTACTAGGCTAAACTTGCTTTAGATAACTTTAGAATCTTTATAAAAAGCTTTTTATAGTTATACTTATAATTAAACTTTACTTTAAGCTTTAGCTAATACTTTATAAATATACTAAGCTAGTTTATGCTAATAAGGCCTAAATTATGCTTAGTATATAGAGAATTAGCTATAGTAGCTATATTTATAAGCTAAAGGCTAAATCCTTATGCATCTAGCTTAAGTATATAACTAATAATTACTTACTTTTTATTATTATTTAACTTTATAAGTTAGGTATAGTATTAGCTTGTAAAGGTTGTCTTATATATTAGTTGCTTAGTATAGCTTAAGGAATATTATAGATAGCTATAGCATATTGCTATAAGAGATTTATGTCTTATTTAAGAGCTTAAAGCATAAGCTACACCTAAGCTTTTTTAATATATTAATATTCTACTATTATTAAGGCATTAGTATAAGAAAAGTACTTTAGTATAGTCTTAGCAAAAGTAATTAACTTGCCTATTAATTAACTTGCCTATAGAGTATGTTATAGTTTAAGATATATAATTAATATTACTAAGTATATTTTCTATTTAAATAGAAAGTTAAGTTTATATATATTATTACCTACTAAGTAGATAACTTTAAATAGTCTAGTATATTACTAGCCTAATTTATAATAAATACTTATAATTAAAAATCTTTTATATAACTATATATAAGCTTAATTACCTAGTTTAAAGTATAATAGTATATACTTAGTATTAATAATTATCTAAATAAATATATAGGCAAGTGCTTTAGTAGCTTCTATATAATTAACCTCTCTTTCTATTAGAGTATTATAGAATAGTTACTTAACTATCTTACCTTTAAAGAGTTTAAAACTATATAAGATTTTATTTAGGCTTAGTTTTATAAAAGTATTTAGTAAATTATTTATTAATTAATAAAGTATTAGCAAGATATTAACCTAACTAGTTATACTTTTACTTATTATAAAATATATTATAATTTTAAAAGTCTAGTTTATTTATTTAAACTATTTATTTATTTTATAGTAATAAGTTATTAAAGCAAAGATTAAAGTGCTTATTTAAGTAAATAAACTCTTTTATAAGTTACTTAGAAACTTAGTATTTTAATTACTAATAATTATACTTAAAATCCTCTAATTAGTGTAAAGTTTTATAAGTATAATCTTATATAAACTTCTTTTTTATTTTTATTTTCTTATTTAGGTTTAGCTTAGTTTTTACTTATAAAAATTATAACTATAAAATAAGTTATTTTTTCTATTTAGATAGTATTTCTTATTCTAGTATAACATTTATTAATGCGTTTATGTAACTCTTATTCTTATCTCTCCTATCAAACATACGCAATATTTTGTAATACTTCTAATTTCTAATCTCTATGGATTTAGGAATTAAAAGCTAGGAAATAGGAGATAATTACTAATTATTAAATAATTATTAATTATCTATTAATAATAAGGAATTAAGATAAAGGAATTAGGAATTAGGAATTAAGAAAAAGGACTTAGGACTTTATTTCTTTTATATAAACTACTTTTTCTTTCTTAGTATTTAGTTCTTTACCTAGTAAAATATATTATTTGTTCTGCTAAAGATTTAACTCCTTAGTATAAATGCTTAGTTAAAATAAATTCTATATTTATTTTAATAAGTGAACTTTGTTCTATATATTGCATTTACACTTCCCCCTGATATTACTACTACTAGTAAATTCACTAGGTCCTAGATAGTAGTAAAGAGACTAGAAGAAATATTATTTATTTCTCTATTCTTTACAATTAGCTAGTTTATTTAGTAAAATTTTAAACTAATTTTTTATACTTTAGTTACTTTTACTTAGTAGGAGTATTATTTTTTAAAAAATTTATTTATAATACTTATAATAGTATTAAATCTTTAATTTTCTAAAAGCTAAACTACTAAGTTAATTATTATTATAAAAAGGTACTAGTAGTGTTTAAATAAGCTAAAAATTCTTATATAGCTTATAGTAATATATTTAGTTAAGTTTATATTTTAGTTATATATAATATATTTATCTAAGTATTTAGCAAGTTAGTAAATATAATATAATACTTAAATTACTTAGTAGGCTTTATAGAAACTATAGTATATTTGTTTATTATATATTAGCTTAAAAATATCTCTTTTAGCACTCTTAGAATAACTAGCTTTAGGCTTTTATCTATTAGATTAATATAGTATAGTAGCTTGTCTTTTATAATATAAGAAATAAGTAAAAAATTTTATTAGAATAATCTTTATAAGAAGCTACTATAGCTACTATAGAAGACTAGTGCTTATTTATCTAATAAGCCTTAATTAATTAATTATAAAACTTGCTATTTAGCTATATTATTATACTATAATATAATAGTTATTTATCTATTCTTGCATAATTAGCTAATTACTCTTTAATTAAAAATACTAAAAAGCTAAAATATCTTTAAGAATATTTTTATATATATTATTTAAGTTAACTTTTAGTAATTAGAGTTAGGATAGAGTATTTAAGATAGTATGTTTTTAGCTTAGTATATACCTTATATCTAGGCTAAATTAAGATAAAAATTAAGATGCTTAGTATAGTTACTAATCTTTCTTATTAACTAATGCTATGCTTAATAATATCTAATAATATATTCTAAAAATAGTAGTATAATTAACTAATATAATATAAAGTTTATTATTAGAAGTACTATTAATATAGTAGTAAAGGCCTTAGACTACTTAAACTAGTGCTATAACCTCTAGTTCTATTAGCTAGTAATTTTACTCTACTAAAGATAATAATTTTAATATAAAATATATAAGCTTTATATCTAATTACTTAATATTATTTATTTTTAAAGAATTACTTTTATAGTAAAAAGTAATTGCTTTAAAGCTTTACTAGAAAGATATATTTACTTTAGTATATAGTTACTAAGCCTAGTAATAGTATAATAGCTATCTTAGTTTATTAAAAGCTACTTAAATACTTTAGTATAAAATTTATAAACTTTTTTATTTTAGAGAACTTAAGTAGTCTTAGTATAATAATCTTTTATATAACTTATAATTAGGCTATTTTTTAAAAGCTTTATTTTTATTTTCTAAAGTAGTTTAGCTATTTAGCTATAAAATACTATATAATACTATAGTGTACTAGCAAGTTATGCTTGCTAAGTATAGAAGTAGCTAGTTAGATAAAGTATACGTGTAGAGATTTAGAGGTGCTTAGGCACAAGGCCTAGGTTAAAAGGATTTTAGAAGGAAGAGATATAAAAACAAAGCTTTTATAGTGTACTACTATTAATTTTTATACTATAACTAAAGAATACAAACTAAAATTATTCTATAAAGATTAAATAACTTTAGTAGCTAATAAAGGTTTATGTATAAGATAGTTATGCCTTTCTAGAACTAAATAAGTAAATCCTTTTACTAAACCCTACTAGAAAAACCTATCTTTATTTCTAGCTAGAATTATAGCTACAAACCTAAAAGCAGAGGTAGCACCTCCTACCCTAGCATAATAGCTAGCTTACTAACCTAAAGTAAATAGCTAGCTTACTAACCTAAAGTAAATTTCTAGTTCTTAAAGCATATTTAAAAACTTTAGGTTTTAAATTATAGCTATCTTTTTTACTAATATATAAAAACTAAAAGTATTAATATATTAGCTTAATAAGTTTATTAATAAAAAACCTAAATAAGCTTTTAGTCTTAATAGTATAAACTACTTTTCTAGTATTACTTAGAATAATTACTTAAGATAATTAAAGTATATATTTAAAATTTTACTATAACATAAGATATTATTAATATATCCTCTTATAAAATATATATACTTTATTTTTTAAAGTAACTTATTTATTTATTTCTAAGTATATAGTAGAGATTTATAAAATTCTATTAGTACTATATTTATTTACTTTAATTTTTTATAGCTTATAATTATTATCTTATAGTAGTTCTCTATAGTAATTTAGAAATAATAAAAGTTAGCTAGAATATTAATTACTAAGAAATATAGTATTCTTTTTACTTATTTAAAAATTTAGTCTTAATTAAGTATAAAGTATAAGTTCTTTTAGCTAATTTTATTTAGTTCTTTAATATTTATTACTATTTTTTTTTATATGTAAGAACACTATCTACTATAATATTTCTTTAAATAATAAAAACTAAGAATATAAATAGAGTATTACTTTTTAACTATTTTATTTTACTATTTTTATAAAGCTTATTAAATGTTTAGTTAATAATTTTATACTTATTTAGGCCTAATAGGTAAATTTAGTATATAAGCTTAACTTTAACTACTTTTTAGTTACTAACTAAAAGAATATATATCTAGTTATTTTTATTAATGTCTACTACTTTTTTTATATTAGTAAATAGTTTATGCTATTATAAAACTATATTATTTAGTTAAAGTACTATGTTTTTTATGCTATAGAAGTAAACTTTAAATATACTTACTTATTTCTTATTAGTAACTTATTATATAGTATATTTATTAAAATTATTATTTATATAATTAACTTATATAGTATTTTTCTATTTTACTTTTTTATTTATATAGTTATATATAAGAAGTACTAACTACTAAGTAGTTTAAATTAAATATTTTTTTACTAAGTAGTATCTTATATTATTTAGAAGTTATTTATTATTTTACTAAATTAAAGCAAAGTCTACTATAAGATAAATAGTAAAAGTATTAATTTTATAGCTACTATCTAAATTAGACTATTCTAAAATACTAATTTAGTATTCTAAGTATAGCTCTAGTAGTATACCAGCAAGACATGCTCGCTAGGTGTAGGAGTAGCCAGTCAGATGAGGTATGCGTGTAGAGATTTAGAGGTGTTCAGGCACAAGGCCTAGGTTAAAAGGATTCTTAAAGGAAGGAACACAAGGAACAAAGCTTTTACAGTGTACTACTATTAATTTTTATACTATAACTAAAGACTGCAAACTAAAATTATTCTGTAAAAATTAGATAACTTCTGTGTTAGATAGGATAGATAATAGATAGGATAGTTTCTTTAGGAACTAAATAAGTAAACCCCTCTACTAAACTTACTAGAAAAACCTATCTTTATTTCTAGCTAGAATTATAGCTATAAACCTAAGAGCGGAGGTGGCACCTCCTACTCTAGCATAGTAGTTTTACTACATTATTATAAATATATAGTTTATTTATATTTATACTAGTAATATATATATAAATATCTAATCTTACTTTTAGTATAAATAAATAGTCTTAATCTTATAAAAGATTTTTTTTTTACTTATATATATAGTAGTATAATTATATAAGCTAAAATAACTATATAAGTATATACTTTAACTTTTTTATCTTTTATAGTAAGCTTTACTTAAAATAAGATAAATACTTTTAAATTATTATAGTACTAAATAATTATTTTATTTTATATAAATTAATAATTATTCTACTAAGGACTATAGTATTTATTTTAATTAATAGTCTAGCTTTTAACTTAAGAATTATATATACTTCTATAGTAATATATACTATTTTTAGAATTATTTTACTTTCTTTTTTTATATATTCTTAAAATATATAAATTAATAATAGTATACTAAAAAGCTTCTTAGGCTTTTAAAATTCTAAAGACTATAATACTACTTAGCATAATTCTAGCAACTACTTTTAAAAATTTTACTATAAAGAAATTCGTATTAATTAATATTATACTAGTGCTTATATTTAGTAATACTAAGAATAGAAGGCTTTTTAGATTTGCTATAATATCTATAAAGTAATATATTTATACTCTATAGTCTAAACTAGTGCTAGATAGCTTTACTACTAAATAAAAAACTATAGCTTTAATTACTTTACTTCTTTTAAGAAGTTTCTTTTTAAGCCTTTAGTATTTATTTATAATTAAATAGTAGTAAAGCTTATTACTAGATTTAAAAGTTTTTTTTATATATTTAGCAAGCATATAGCTTTTTTAGAATATCTATAACTTTAATTAAGTAAATAAAAATATTATTATTAATAATTTTATTATTAAAATTATATTTACTTTTATTATTAGCTAAATATACTAGATAGTAAAATAAATATACTAGATAGTAAAATAAATAATTATTATTAAATATAACTTTATTATCTAAATCTTCTAAAAAGTATTATTTACTTAAAAAGCTTTTATTAGTTAATTCTTTAGTATATTTTTATACTTTTAAGTATTTTTATTTTTATTTTTATTTTTATTCTTATTTCTATTTTTTAGTTAATCTTTAGAAAAACTTAATATACTTATTTAGCTTAGCTTTAGAAGCAAAGCTTTTACTATAATATTTTATATATTATTATAAGTTATAACATACCCTATAGGCAAGTTAATTAATAGGTAAGTTAATTACTTTTGCTAAGACTATACTAAAACTACTACTTATTATTACTACTAATAGTATAAATAGAAAAATATTATAATTAATAATATTTATAGCTAGAATCTAGCTATAAATGCCTACTTCTAATAGGTGCGTAAATTATGTCTACTCTTATTATAGTTTTTATAGCGCCTTTTAGTAAGCTTATTACTTTTAGCTTTTACTCTTTCTTTATACTTCTTTCTATTACTATAAGCCTTAGACTCTTTTAGAGCTGCTAGTTGCTAGCTATCTTAAACTACTAAGGTTCCTTTTTTCTAAATTTACTTTTTTTTATATAATTTTTATTATGTAGTAGCTTTATTAGCTACTTAAAGCTTACTAATTTCTTATTAAGCTAAAACTAGCTTATGCATAATAATTATAGCCTTTTTTAATACTTTCTTAAATGCCTTAATAATAGATATAAAAAAGCTACTTATATGCATATTAATTTTTGTTTTTATAAGTATTAATTATAATATAAGTTCTAAAGTATTACTAAAAGTTTGTAACTACTAAGCTATATTATTAGTAATAAAAAGTAGTAGTAATAGAGTCTAAAGCTTTATATTAAAGGCTATTATAACCTATTCTAAGTTAAAAAAACTAATTTAGTACTTTAAAACTTTTTTTAAATATTACTAATAGTAAACACTATATTATAAGCTGCTTTAAAGTATAGTAGAAACTTAGTTTTTATAAAGTAGTTAATCTAGTTATGCATAAGTATTTTAGCTTAGTGCTTATATACTATCTTTAAAAAGGTAAAATAGCTTATATTAAGTAGTTATAAAAAGTATAATAAGTAAGTAAGTATATACAAAGTTATAATTTTATTATTTTATAGTATTTTTAAAATTAGATTAATTTATAGCTTTTATAGCTATTAATAACTAGTAGTTAGTAGGAACTAATAATACGCCCTTTTATATGCGTGTTAAAGTGCTTTAACTACTTAAAACTAAGCTTATTAGTTGTTTAGCTATTACTAAAGACTTTAATAACCTAATTATAAAGCAAGTCTTCTTTTTTATACTAGCTAAAAAAGTAGTAGCGTGCCTTAAAGATAATAAAAAGTAGAATAGCTTATCCTTTAGTATTAATACTTTATATAACTATTATTTACTTCTAGTTGCTTAGCTAGACTATCTTTAGCCTTTCTTATTTTTTTAAAGCTATAATAACTACTTTTATTAATATTTAGCTTATTATAAAGCTTATCTTATTAAAGTTATATATATTATTATCTTAGATGCTATACTTAGCTTTAGTATTAGCTACTAAGCTAAACTAGCCCTAAATAACTTTAGAATCTTTATAGAGAGCTTTTTTATAGTTATACTTATAATTAAACTTTACTTTAAGCTTTAGCTAATGCTTTATAAATATACTAAGCTAGTTTATGCTAATAAAGCCTAAATTATGCTTAGCGTGTAAAGAATTAGCTATAGTAGCTATATCTATAAGCTAAGGGCTAAATTCTTACGCATCTAGCTTAAGTATATAACTAATAATTACTTACTCTTTATTATTATCTAACTTTTATAAGTTAGGTATAGTATTAGCTTGTAAAAGTTATTCTATATGTTAGTTGCTTAGTATAGCTTAAAAAATATTATAGATAGCTATAGCGTGTTGCTATAAGAGATTTGTGTCTTATTTAAAAGCTTAAAGCGTAAGCTACACCTAGGCTTCTTTTAATATATTAATATTTTACTATTATTAAAGCATTAGTATAAGAAGAGTACTTTAGTATAGTCTTAGCAAAAGTAATTAACTTGCCTATTAATTAACTTACTTGTAGAGTACGTTATAGTTATTTTATAGTAAATAATTATTCTTTTAAAAGTAAGATTTTTTATTTTATAATTAACTTAATTACTATTTATTTATAGTAAACTTATTTTATTTGCTTAGCTTAGTGTTAATATATATTATAGCTAAAGCATGCTATTACTTATATTATTTTATTATATTATAAATAAAAGCTATAATATCTATATAATTAGTTAAGTATAAAAGCCTACTTTAAAAAATTAGATAAATATTATTATACGCCTAAGTAAGTTAAGTAAAGATATTAAAGATACTTACTAATTTAGCTATATATATAATTTTATAAATATACTTGCTTACTATCTTTTTCTTTTAAGTATTTTTAAAAGAGAATTTAGAGTTTATAAAGTTTTATATAATATTTTAAAAAAAAATTTAGAATTACTTAATTAGCTTTTTTTTTATTACTATAATTTAAGTATATATTATAAAGTATTTTTTTTAATTATTTAGAGTTTTAAAGAATACTATTTTAAAGTATCTTTATAAAAGCAAGATAAAATATATGCTTTTATAAAGTCTTTACTTTTTACTATAATTTTATTTTTAATTTAATTAATAAAAATAAAAGTATTTTATAAATAAGTATTATTACTTATATAAACTACATTGCTTTTCTTATATAAAATAAAAAAGTTTAGTTAAAAAAAATTAATTTCTTAAAGTTAAAAGCTACTTAGTTTTTTATATTCTTTTAGAGTATTTAGGCTTAATTTTATATTAAGTAATTATAATAGTATAGTACTTATATTTTATATTATTTAAAAAAAATATTTTATAAAAACCTTAGTAACTTTATTAAGCTTTATATTATTTAAAGAATTAAGATTTAATAAAAAAGTATTATTTATAAAAAATTATACTTTTTTTATTTAAGCAAGCTATTTACTTTTTCTAGCTATCTTGCTTAAGAAACTAAAGTAGCTTTTTAGTTTAGATAAATTTAGTATAGTATTTTTTTTATTAAAGCTTTTTTAAAAAGCTCTTAGTATAAACTACTACTTAAAGCATAATTACTTTTAAGCTAGTAAGCTTTAGTTAGGCTATCTACTATATACTTATAAGTTATTCTAAAGTAGTTTGCTTAGTTTAAAGCTTAGCTAAAAAGTTATTTTTTTAATAGTAGCTAGCTTTATATTTAGCTTAATAAGTTTATATAATAGTATATCTTTATTAATTAATTTAACATACTTATATAGCTTACTAATTTAATAATTAATTATACTTTTTTTTTTCTAATACTATTATCTAACTACTATAGAAGGTATGCTATATTACTTAACTTTAGTAATAGTATAATATTCTTAAAAAAAACTAAAGTAAAAAGTTATTTAGAAATTAGAGACTTTTACTTAATTAAGCAAATTTAGCATTAGTATAGTAGAAGTTAATAATTTAATAAGCTATAATAATTAAAAGAAAATTTACTATATTATAAAAAGTATATTATAGTACTATTTATTAATAAATAAAAAAGCTACTATTTCTACTAATTAAAAAAGTACTTGCTTTAATTAATTTATAGTTTCTAACTTTTAGTTGGGAAAGTAGTAAACTAGGAAGCTATATTATTTTAAGTAAATAGACTTAAAAGAAAAGCTTATTTTTATAATTATATAGCACTATATCTCTTTTAAGTGTATTAATTTATTAGTAAAGCTTTTTAATTACTAAATTATATAGTTATAAAAGAAAATATATTAGATTATAATATAACTATATACTACTATAGTAGCTAAAGGCCTAGTATAGTTTAATTAACTAATATATAAGTAGATAGTTAAATAGTTGCTAGTATATATAAGTACTATTTATAGTAGCTACTAAATATAATAATTTTAGGATTAAAGTTATTAGTTATATAAATAGTAAGAATATATTAAGTATAAGTTAATTATATAAAGCATAGTAGAGATTACTATGCTAAGAAAAGTATAAATTTTTACTTATATATACTATATAGTATAACTAAGCTAAAGAAATATAATTACTAAATAATTCTACTATAGTTTATAAAAGTTTATAAAGATTATTTAACTATAAAAGTACTAGAAATAAAAACTTACTAAAAACTTATAATAGCTTATTAGTTTTTTACTATAGCTTCTTAGTTTTTATTTAGCTATCTAAATAAGTATAGTAGTATATACTAAGCTTTTTTAGCTATATTTTATATAGAATTTAAAAACCTTATCTCTAAAGCTATTAACTATTAAATTTAGTAGAATAACCTAGCTATTACTAAGTACTTTACTTTTTTTATAAGTAATAGTATTTATTAGTATATTTTAGATAAAGAGATTAATAAGTATAAAGAAAAAATAGCTATATAAATAAAAAAAATATAGCTTATTATTAAAAAAGTAGAGCTTAATACTTATATAAACTAATCTTAAATTACTACTAAAAGTAACTATACTAGCTATTTAAATAAAAACTATAAAAAGATATTTTAATTAGAAGTAACTAAGTAATTTTTTATTTCTAAAAGCTAGAATATAAAAAAAAAGAATAAAATTACTACTTACTAAGAGGCTTAAAAAGCATAATATTAATCTAGAAAAGTACTAAAACTAGTTTTAAAATAAACTATACTTATTTACTAAAGCTAGTAATTAAAGTAGTAAAAGATATAAAAAGATTTAAAACTAAAAGATATTAAAGAAAACTAATTATATATACTAAAAATAAATTCTAGTATATAATTTTAATTTAATAAAGTAATAAGTTTTTTTTTTAATTTATTTTAAGCTTAGTACTAGTAATGGTAGTGCTTAAAAAAACTAAGCTTAAGTAAAAAAAGTATATACTAAAGTAAAAAGTACTACTTTTACTCTTAAGTTTATTACTATAATTTTAGCTAGAAATAGAAATAGGTTTTTTAGTAAGTTTAGTAAAAAGATTTACTAATTTAGTTTCTAAAAGAAATAATAATTTTATTTTATTAACCTTATCTAATATAATAGTTATTTAGTTTTTATAAAATAATTTTAGTTTATAGTTTTTAGTTATAGTATAAAAATTAATAGTAGTATACTATAAAAGCTTTATTCTTTATATCTTTTTATTTTAAAATCTTTTTAACTTAGGCTTTATACTTAAATACTTTTAAATCTCTATATATATACTTTATCTAACTAGCTACTTCTATACCTAGTAAGCATGTCTTGCTAGTATACTACTAGTATTTATAATATTTAAAAGTAAAAAACTACTAAAATTTAAAATAAATACTTTAAACTTAGCTTTAAAAGTAGTAGTACTATAAAAAAGAAATAAAAAATAAAAACTTATTATTTAATACTTAAAATAAATTTTAAAACTAAAAGAATAATATAATATATATAATAAAAGATAATTATTATTATTAAAGTTTTATAATACTAAAGAATTTATATAAAAAGCTACTTAAACTTTATAATCTTTATAAACTATAAAACCTTATTAAATTTTATAATTACTAAACTTTTAGAAAAATAATATACTAGATAGTTAGAAAAACTAAAATAGTATAAATTTAAAATTATATATATACTAAAGAAAAATAATAAAAAAGCTAATATACTTAGCTAAAAAATAAATATTATAAGAATAAAAACTAAAGACTATAAAGTAATTTTAACTTATAATAAAGATAAATTCTTTAAACTAGTAAAATAATTTAATATACTAATAATAGTAAAATAATAAGTACTAAAAAAGCTTTATAAAATAATTATTTAATAATACTATAATAAACTATTAAGCTTATTTAATAAAGCTATAAAATTCTAAAGCTTAAGAAATAAGTTAAATAATTTATTAAAAAATATATTATTTACTAAAGAAATAAATATAGTATATATATATAGTATAAAAAATATATTATTTACTAAAGAAATAAATATAGTATATATATATAGTATAAAGAATAATAAGTAATATAAATACTTATAAAACTATAAGTAAATATTATAATAAACTTTATAATAAAGTTACTAATATTATAAAACTCTATTATAGAATATTATTATAATACTATTATAGTAATAGTAAACTAATTTATAAAAAAAAAATTTTTATACTATTTTATATAAATTATAAAAAGTACTTAAATATACTACTTATACTTATAATAGAATATATTATAAAAATTATAAAATACTATAAAAACTATATAAATAACTATAATTAAATATTAAAATAATATAATATACATTAACTTTATATATTAATATAAAATAAAAAATAGTACTTTAGCTAAAAAATAAATAAAGTATACTTTTATATAAAAAACTTTATAATAAAGTAACTAAGTAAAAAACTAAACTAAGTTAAAGTTAAACTATTTTATATTTTAAAAGTATAAGAATTTATTAACTATAAACTTAACTTTTTAAAAAAGTATAAATATACTTAGATTTTTATATTTTTTTATTAAAACTAGCTAACTTAGAAATACTAGTATAAACTATTTTTTACTATATAACTAAAAAAAAATAAAGTATAAAGTTAAAAAATTTTTAAACTATAAAGAAATTAAATAATAAAATTTCTAAAATACTAACTTTATATAGAAATTTTTTATTAAATAAAAAGAATACTTAGAATTAAAAAGTATATAAAAACTTAATAGCTATTTAAATAATTATAAAAAATTAGTAAATAAATTTCTAAATAAATATAACTTATACTACTTACTATAAAAAAGTAAACTTAAAAAGAATAAATACTAATAGCTTTAGTATTAAGATTTTAAAATTAAACTAGTTTACTATAGTAGTACTAATAAAAGCTTTTAGATTTACTAAAAATACTTTTTACTTAACTACTTTAATACTTTAAAATATTCTAGTTCTTTAGCTATTTTTAAACTATTATTAAAAAAAACTTTTTTTTTTTAATAAATACTTTTACTTATATAACTAATATAATTTTAAATTTATATTATATATTTAATAAAAATTACTTTTATAATAGCTTTATTAGTTTCTAGCTATGCTTTTACTTTATATTTAGTTTTTTTTAACTTTTTTATTTTTTTATTAATTTTTAACTAATTTAGTAGTAAAATATTAGTTAGCTTATGTAAAGTTTTATAAGTATAATCTTATATAAACTTCTTTTTTATTTTTATTTTCTTATTTAGGTTTAGCTTAGTTTTTACTTATAAAAATTATAACTATAAAATAAGTTATTTTTTCTATTTAGATAGTATTTCTTATTCTAGTATAATATGTTATTAATGTGTTTATGTAACTTTTATTCTTATCTCTCCTATTAAACATACGCAATATTTTGTAATACTTCTAATTTCTAATCTCTATAGATTTAGGAATTAAAAGCTAGGAAATAGGAGATAATTATTAATTATTAAATAATAATTATTAATTATCTATTAATAATAAGGAATTAAGATAAAGGAATTAGGAATTAGGAATTAAGAAAAAGGACTTAGGACTTTATTTCTTTTATATAAACTACTTTTCTCTTTCTTAGTATTTAGTTCTTTACCTAGTAAAATATATTATTTGTTCTGCTAAAGATTTAACTCTTTAGTATTAATAAATGCTTAGTTAAAATAAATTCTATATTTATTTTAATAAGTGAACTTTGTTCTATATATTGCATTTACACTTCCCTCTAATATTACTACTACTAGTAAATTCACTAGGTCCTAGATAGTAGTAAAGAGACTAGAAGAAATATTATTTATTTTTCTATTCTTTATAGCTTATACTTTATAGCACTATTATAAATATAGTTTTTATAATAACTATTTAATAATAATATTTTATACTTTAAACTTTTCTTTATATAATAAGTATAGAATATTATAATAAAAATACTAATTTAATTTATATAATTACTTTAATTATAGTAATACTAAGTAGTATAAAAAATTATTAATTAGTTTATAAAAATATAAATTAAAAAGAAAGAAAAAATTTAATTATATAACTATATTTTTTTCTTAAAAGCTAACTTTGTTTAAGTATTTTATTAATACTAACTTTAATAAAAATTAATACTTTTATAATAAAATAGTTATTAAGTAATTTATAAAACTTTATAAAATATACTAGTATATATATTTAATAAAATAGCTAGTATCTTATTATATTTAACTTTATTATTAACTTTATTATTTAAAATATAATTTTTTTAAAAATTATACTTTAATACTATTTTATTATTATTACTTTACTTTAGCCTAAACTTCTACTTATTTTAAAAACTAACTTAAGACTAATATTAATTATATAATTATATTTTTTCTTTAGAAGCTAATTTTATTTAAGTATTTTATTAATACTAACTTTAATAAATAGCTATACTTTATAAAAGTTTTTAAATTATTTTCAAGTATATTATTATATACTATTTTATTCCTTCTTAAGTTTATTTCTTTTTAAAAATAATATTTATAAAAATACTAAAGTTAAAGCTTAAAATTTTAAAAATTAAGTTAGTATTTAAAATAAAAAAGTTTAAAAGTAAAAGAAATTATATCTCTAGCTTATTTTTATACTTATACTAGTATCCTAGCTAAAGCTTATATAATAGTAAAAATAAAGTAAAATTTCTTAATTTATAATAAAAATAAAGCTTAAAAAGTAAACTATAAGTTTAATTTATTCTATTAAAATATACTAAAAAATAATAGTTTTAATAAAATTTTAGTAAAAGTAAATAGTTTACTATAATAAATAGCTTACTATAATAAATAGCTTACTATAATAAATAGCTTATTATAATAAATAGCTTATTATATATATATATATATATATTATAAATTATATAATTATTATAAGTTTTAAAGTTATATACTTTTTAAGTACTATAAAACTCTCCAGGACTATAAGACTATTACATAACTTTTAGTCCTCTCACTGTTCCTTTCCTTAGTTATCCCTTGCGCCCGCCTAGCTTCCTTCATAAGGCTGCCAGCCACGCGTTGGGATTCTGGGTCCTAACACATATCCTACCTCGGTCCATCACGAACGATTAAGAAATGGTAGCCAACACCGACCGCTCCAAGTTCCCCCTCGCAGGCATAGCGCGAGACGGTTGGTCGACCGAAGACGAGGCAACCGCGACATGTTTCTGCGGCGCTGTGCAATTATCTTTTGTTCGTCTCTCCGTATCCTCAGTCTCCCGTGAGGTCAGATAGAACCTAACCATGGCAACTACTTTCTAGCCGACTTCCGCCCCTGGACTCGTTCACACATTTGTTTGCAACTGCACTGATTGTCGCAAAATCACGGCGTCCATGTTCGCCTCAAATTTCACGGTCAGAGATGAATATTTGAAACATTTGCGTGGAAAAGAGAATCTGAAGGTATATATATCTCTATCTGGTTTCTTCTCCATCTCTCCCTTCTTCAACCCCTAACCCTCCACGTAGACCTATGCCCAATCTACAACCATCGCCGCCCAAACCCAGATGACCAATTACTTCTGCTCCACCTGTGGCACACTCATGTACCGTGTAGGAGCTCGATTTCCGAACATGTCTATTCTACGCATTGGCACTGTGGACGATTTTTCTTTGCATGAGACGAAACTGCGGCCAAGGGTGGAGCAATTTGTGGAAAGCAGGGTGAATTGGTTGGGAGGTGTACTGGAAGATGTGGATGGAGCGCATGGGCTTGGGAAGGGGAGGGTCAGGAGGGTGGTGGGGATGGGGGATAAGAGCAGCAAGATTTAGCGAATCAAGGTTGGAGGCTAACGGTAGGTAGTAGATGTAAGGAGGAAGCGGCGATTTCGCTATATCGAACGAAAGGACAACGACTGGTCCTGTTATGTATGATAAGTCAATTACGGTCATAACTGTGGGACGAGTGATGATCACCAGGAGCTTGGCTACTTTTCAGAGTTAACCCTCATACTCGGTCTGGAATTATGTTGATTATTATCCGAAGATATATATATGTGGTTTTATGAACAGAATTTGTCGGAGGGTATTTGTTATAACAAGTACAAGAAATTCGCAAAATAACTAAAGATATTGCTGAATTCCAGAAGACGAGTACCCAAGCAGGATCAAAAGATCGAAAATAATAAAAAAAGACCTTTCCAATCAGGCAAATCGTGGCGCATGTCCCTTTTCGCTGGCGTGTCCAGATTGATGTGACATAGCTTGATTAGGTTCTGGACCTGTCCACGCTGTTGGTGGGGGTAATCGGACTTGTTGGTGGTAAGGTACCGGCTGTTGATGGGGGTTTGGGTTTTGCGCTGGGGGGTAATAGTTTGACGATGGGGCGGGTATTATAGCCCCGCTCTTCACCATATTCATAATAATATCTGCAGCAAGCTGCTCTGCGTCCTTGCTGACCTTTTTGGAGTTTCTGTAGTACGTGTCCACACACGCCCAGATAAATAGACCCAGGTGGAAAACTAGGCCTATGAATTGACACACTACGCCAGCAATCTCGATGCCGGCGCGGTGGCCCTTACTCTCCCATATAGCGTTGATGTAGGCATCTTGTTCTTCGCAATTCTTGAAGCTATAAGAGGAATAGCTGCTTCGACTATCGCAATCCCTGATTGTGTTTCTGGATGAGGAATATTGGGTCGCATTCCACACCCATGTGCCGTTGGAAGCCTGTAGGTAGTCTCCTCCTGATGAAGAGTATGAATAAATCCTGCCGTTTTCGCCCCAGCTGATGACAGATAGGACTGCGACAATTGCGAACAGGGCCGTGGGTATGTAGGCAAGCCAGAGTATCAAATCCACAGAAACTGCAACACCTGGGTGAACAGGTGCTTTTCGAATCAACAAGACAAGGACAACAACTGCACACCATACAACCGATATGGCGAAGGTGATCAAGCACCATGAGAGTGCCCACTCATCATCGAAGCCGTACTCGTAAGACAACTTTTCTGACCTGGCTACCGCCGTTGCGAAACCTACACAGCCAATACCGACAATGCCGACGACGATCAGGAAGGCGCGTAGAGCAACCTTCCACCTCCAGTGCCGCTCTCCGGCGTCCAGTTTTTGGCGAAATCCCCTTGAGGCATTTGAAACTATGGGCAACCCGCCAGGCATGGCCGTTGTGGGTGCGACGACGCGCGGTGCGGGCGTTGGCATCGGGGCAGTCGATGTCGCGTTCGTGTTGGTCGCGGTATTAGGTGCCGATATGGATGTAGATGTGGGCGCAGAAGTATCCGGTGATACAGTCGTCGCTGGCCTAGGTGGATGTGCTGGTGCGCGCTCGGTGTCGGCCATGCTTAAATTGTACGATGTATTATTAAGAGTAGTTGGTTAGATATTAGAAGGAACCCAGGAAATAAGTGGACATGGATAGGTGGCAAAGAATGGACGCGCGGAAGAGGGCGCTGCTATGAATAGCGAAGGGCAAGAAAGAAAGAGAAAAAAGAGGAGCGATGTGTAGTGAGGAGGAGACGAAAGAAAGTGGAAGGGTTCTCCCTTTGGCTACAGATCAGGCAACGGTAGGATTCTCGTATTCGACTCGCTGAGATTGCGGCGCGCCAGAGGTCGTTAAGCGTTCATGTACCGTGCCATCCCTGGTTCGTGTCGGACTGGATGTCAATCTGGGCAACCTCCTACACGGACTTCGTTTCTATGACGCCCTAGACAGATATTAGAAGCTCCATGACAGTGCACTCTTCATTCCAGTCGTAGAGTAAAAACATCAAATGCCTCGAACTCAATCTTCATCTTGCGCTTGCCCCTATTCGTGTTGTTTTGGAATTTTATGCCCTTGTGTTGTGTCCAATTACCTATTTATTGAGTTTTCGGCCTGTCTATTACTATCTACATGTCGACACGAGCGTGTACGTATCTTACAGACAGTATTATTCAGTATGCTACTGTGATTTTATACGCTTTATCCTTAGTCGATTGCTTGCTAATCCCGTGTGCGGCATGGATCATTGAGTTGTTAACCCTCGTTGTTGTGATGTCTTGGCAACATTGTGACTTACTACCTACACAGATGGAACCAACTTTGTTCATGAACGGCATAATGCAGCAGGGAAGAAGGGTATACCAGTCAATTGACTAATGGTTTCCATGTACTCCATCGCACTTTGGAATGGTTCGGGTATCGTGTAATTTTGTTGTGAATTTTGTCATGATTAGATGTGCAATGAAATACTTCGCTTTACCAGCATGGTCGTATCATAGGTCAGCGTCACAACCAACATTCCTGATACAATACCAAGAGAGCACAGGAACCAGTGAAACGGACACACATATATCAAAGGATGGGAGAATGAATATAGTGATAATAATACTGCACACCACACCGGTCAGCTTACAGAAAGACATGTACAATCTCATCGTAAGAACAGGGGAAAGGAAAGGAAAGGAAAGGAACCGAGTTTTCGTGAATGCTGACAGGGTTCTAACTAGCATATGCATAAGGTAGAAACAATGGCTAATGGCCTCGCACCAAGTCCAGAAGCTCTAAAGTTATAGTAACTCGTATGAACTCGCCATAGTCGCGTGCCTGTTTCTCTGACCGGCCGTTCTACACGCACAGAGCACTGATGTTTGACATGTTACATTCCTTTCACCGGACTCGGGTGCGCACTGCTAATCTTACACCAAAAGTCACACTGATTTCACACACAATCCAATGCCAATACCATCATATCCCTGCATATACAATAAGGCGACTGAGAATGTACAAAAAGAGACCTCGTATTTTCTAGAACAACCGACCAAGAGGGATAAACGACTCTAACCAAGGAGCATTTTGCGGGGATCCTCGATAAATTCCTTGACCTTGACTAAGAACGTCACAGCTTCCCTCCCATCCAATAGACGATGATCGTATGTGAGGGCAAGGTACATCATCTTAAAAATGATCAGCACATGCTCGCAATAGTCATGGAACGTAGAAACTTACTGGTCGAATCTCAATCTTGCCATTGACGACTACAGGCTTCTCCTTGATCGCATGAAGACCAAGCACGGCGGTCTGTGGAAGGTTGATGATGGGGGTTCCCATCAGCGAACCGAAAACGCCGCCATTACTGATGGTGAAAGTTCCACCAGCCATGTCTTCGATGGTCAATTTGTTGTCCCGTGCTTTCCGGCCAAGATCTGCAATCGTCTTTTCGATGCCGACCAAGTCCAATGACTCCGCGTTGCGTACAACTGGGGTGACCAATCCCTTCTCCGTGGCAACAGCGACGGATATGTCCACGTAATCGCGGTACACGATAGTATCACCTCCGTTCGGGCCCTCAATGGAGGCATTCACGGCAGGAATCTCCTTCATAGCGAGTACACAAGCCCGTGAGAAGGCACTCATGAAGCCAAGTTTAACGCCCGTCTTCTTCAAAATCTCATCCTTGTACAGCTTACGGAACTCCATAATGGATGACATATCAACTTCATTAAAGGTAGTCAGGGAGGCGGCGGTATTTTGAGATTGCTTGAGGCGTTCCGCGATCCGTAAACGCATGCGATTCATTTTCACCTAGAGGATTCCTTCATTAGCCAAAGACAGACCAGTGCAAGAGAGAAACATACACGACGTTCTTCGCGACTCCCAGGAATAGTTTCCTTCTTAGGCTCGGCTTCTTTGGACTCCTTAGGTGCCGGCTTCGAAGGTGGAGGGGTGGGTTTGGTTTCTTGTCTGGGAGTTTCGGGCTTTGATTCCTGCTGAGGCGGCTGGGATGTCTCCTGAGGCTTCGATTGCTCTTGGCCACCCTCTGGCTGCGATGATGTCTCTTGTTCTGACGAGGCAGGTTCCTTGGCATCTTGCTTGCCCTCCTGTTTGGCACCACCAGAAGGCTCTCCACCCAGTTCTAGTTTCACGAGATCCTGCCCGACGGTGACCGTATCCTCCTCGTTAGCCAAAAATTCCTTGATGGTTCCAGCTTCGGGCGCGTTCACAGACACATCAATCTGAATTACTAGTCATTAGCTAAACAATACGTCATTTGTCTATTGGCAGAGCATACCTTGTCTGTCTCGATTGTCGCAATCTCCTCATCTTGCTCTACGAAGTCGCCGACCTCTATGATTTGTTAACGAATGTGTTCAACATTTCACAGGCGTTGATGCGCGCTGGAGAAACACTTACGTTTTGACCATTGCTTTAGAGTCCCTTCGGTGATAGATTCTGCCATCTGAGGAACCTTGACGATGGTATCGGCTGGTCAAATGGTCAGCAAAATAATGGCAAGTCCAATTTTGGATTTCATGCATACCATAACCGCGCGATTGGGAAACAATGGCCAGATATTGCGGTGCAAGGCCAGTGCGTCTAGAGACATGTCAGTGACACTGCGACCCACGAGAAGCCAGATGACCGACTTTGAAGCTTGAGTGAGAAGCCCGGAGGATGTCGCCCTGGACACAGCAGCGTAGCTGCGAGTCATACTGCCCAATGCCATCGACCGAGAAGCTGTCCGTGAACTGGCACGGAGCAACGGAAGTGTTCGCATGGGCGAAGAGGAAGAGGCTACTATGCGGCGGAAAGAAGACATGGTGAGCGATTGGGCTACACAGCTGCTGAGAGGGTGAAGCTGGAGCTCGAATTGGGCGATGGAGGGAGAAAGGAAGACCTGGAGAGTGACTTGCTGTAAACTTGGTCGGAAGCTTTCCACAAAACCGCGCATCGATCTGGGGCAAATCATTACGTAAGCGCGCCGAGCCATCCAACGCCAACCTCACTTCAACGAGCCATTGTCACAAGTTTAGCATTCCGACCCATTGCGCCCACATCACCACAACACAGGGTGTCAAAACGCACAATTCCAAGTCTACACAGACTATACCGCTCGTGATGAGCTCCAAGACGACTGTCCTGTTCGTGCCCCCTCCCGCAGCGGCCTCGCAATACTCTACCACGAGAACCTAAGGATGAGAGACTGACAGCAGTGCAGTCGCCTTTACCGGCGCTCGTTGAAGCTTTCTCTAGATTGGGCGGTCCACCGCTACCTCTGGAGAGGCCAGGCGCTCTACATCCGCGGACTGTTCGAAGCCAACAAGCATGTGTCCGAGCCACGCCAACAACGTGTATGCCTGCCATAAACATATGTCGACTCAAGAGACTAGGGAGGTTGCTGACCCCCACATAGGCCCTCATAAAGGAAACCGAGGCGTTGTTGGAGAAGTGGAAGCACCCGGACCCATATCGACCACCTACGGCACCCGGAGGTACGCATACTCTTCTGTTATGGATGAATGGAGCTAACAGTGACAGGCTCCAAATACGAGCGCAATCTTCCTGCACCGATTCTCGACCGTAAGTTACTGCTCCACATTATTGTAGGTACTCGCTGACGAGCCCTTTCCAGCGCCGCCAAAGATGATTCTGTAGAGACGACGGGTGTGTTATGTTACGGGCCATGTATATAATAACAAATTGTGGGACTGAAATGGGAATGGGGTGGACACATGATTTCGAACCAATCATTTCGAAGCCATTACAGCAATAAATATTTGTATCACTGCATCATCTCACGTACTGGTAGTCCCTACATTTCTCAAATGTAAGTGACCATTTGTGAACTCAGATGAAGCGCATCAATAATGAAAACAAACTCAAAGCTAAAAATCCATATTGCACAATTGATTTGATTTATATTTGACCTTGATGGCTTGGGTGAGATCTCGGAACTTGTAATTCCAACTTCTGTTAATGCATTGATTTCACACTATCTCTCTAAT
This sequence comes from Dendryphion nanum, assembly GCA_020744415.1. Lineage (NCBI taxonomy): Eukaryota > Fungi > Ascomycota > Dothideomycetes > Pleosporales > Torulaceae > Dendryphion > Dendryphion nanum. The sequence goes on along the minus strand of JAGMWT010000001.1, from coordinate 1,302,523 downwards.
TTCTAGTCGGGAGAGTACAATAATCATGATCTGAGGATCATGGAGAGCAACGGCATGGTGAAAGGACTCAATGTTCCAGGTGCCTGTATGACATCGTCGAAATGCAACCCCACAATATCCAAGAGGTGTTGCTAGCGGTAATTGGTGTATTGAGGAATCAAAATAAAGGAAAAGATGCGAATCAGAATCACAGTGAAACGAGAAATCAGACATTGAAGTTGAAGTAATTTGCTTGATTTAAGCTCGTGCTCTCATCCGAAAACCTGGATGTAATGTACAGCTCTGGTATTCAAACCCGCACGAAAAAGCCGTATGACCCATGACCCAGACCGAACCCCATTATCATTGCAAGAAAACACCGGTAACCGCGCCGAGGAAAGAAGAAGTGCACTTAAAGCTCTTGCGAAGGGCCCTTGCCAGGCTTGGCTGTCTTCTTTGGGAGAAGGTCTGTGGGTAATCAGTAAGTGCGATTCGAGAAGAAAGCGAGGATTGCATACTCTGGTGAATATTGGGGAGAACACCACCCTGGGCGATGGTGACGTGTCCAAGAAGCTTGTTCAACTCCTCGTCGTTCCTGATGGCAAGCTGGAGATGACGGGGAATGATACGGGTCTTCTTGTTGTCACGAGCAGCGTTACCAGCCAACTCGAGGATTTCAGCAGCAAGGTACTCGAGGACAGCGGCGAGGTAGACGGGAGCGCCGGCACCGACACGCTGAGCATAGTTGCCCTTGCGGAGCAGACGATGGACACGGCCGACGGGGAATGCGAGACCGGCCTTGGAAGAACGACTGGAAAAATCAAAAGTTAGCAATGCGAAAACGAGGGAATCAGTTGCGCGATGGACGAAAAGGGAAGAGCCGAAGCAAGAGACGCGTTTGAGTTTTAGATTCAAAACAAAAAACGCGTCAAATGCGAAAAGGGAAAAGGAGCAGGAGCTCAGAGAGCAGATGCGAAAAGCAGAGAGTGGAGGAACCTACGATTGGGCGCTGGACTTGGAGCCGCTGGCCTTGCCTCCGGATTTGCCGCCAGTCATTTTGAAAGAGGATGGAGTTTTTGGGCTGTGAATAAGCTGGGTGTTGTGGTTGTAGAGGCGACGAGCGTGGCTCTGGTAGTTGAATGGGGATGGGTTGTGGAGTGAGATGGATGAAGAAGAGAAAAAGTGGAAGTAGTCGTCGGCGGGCGGGGAGCGCTTTTAAGAACGGGTGCGGATTGTTTGGGGCGCGCGAGATCACTAGCGCGGTAGGCCACGGCGGGTGGGCAGGCACTGAGGCGGGCAGGCAGTGGCAGGGCAGGAGGGCTCGCTTGCGGAGTAGGTAAGCAAGCGATGCAGCAGCAGCAGCAGCAGCAGCAGCAACACCACCACCCACGCACACGCCCGCACATAGCATGGGGGGGGGGAGGGGGGCCACCGTAGCTGGCACTGGTGGCAGCACCAGCAGCACCAGCAGCACCACTGAGTAGCTGGCAATAACACCTGGGCAACCCTGAAGCAGCCAAAAGGTCCGCCGCACTGTTCGCACTGTCCGCATAGTCCGCTCGCACCTTCCCAGCCTCCGCCGCTGCAGCGAGTCGCGACTGCCTGCGCGTGAAAAAAGTAGGCGCACGGACCACCACACGCTCGTCGCTGCTTGTCCTGCTCGCGCCTTCCCGCCAAGCTTGCCCGGATCACAACACGCAGCGCGAGTCCCATAAGAAGCGCGCCCCCCGCTGCCGACGACTCTTTCTCTTCTTCATCTCGACACTCCACCAACAACGCTCCCACATCGCCGTTAACATTATCTCATCGCCCCAGGCTCCAGTCCATCCACTTTTACATTTTCATCCACGCCCGATCCTTTCCAAAAATGCCTCCCAAAGCACAAAAGACTCCCACCACCGGCGGCAAGGCCCCGGCTGGAAAGGCCCCCGCTGAGAAGAAGGAGGCTGGCAAGAAGACCGCCGCTCCCTCTGGCGAGAAGAAGAAGCGCACCAAGACCAGGAAGGAGACCTACTCTAGCTACATTTACAAGGGTGAGTTCTTACAATCCGCATCTTCCAAAGGCTCCTCGTGTGGGAAGAGCGCGTTTTTTTCTCAATTCGAATCTAAACTGACGTGTTATCTCCAGTTCTCAAGCAAGTCCACCCCGATACTGGTATCTCCAACCGCGCCATGTCCATCCTCAACTCCTTCGTGAACGATATCTTCGAGCGCGTCGCTACCGAGGCATCCAAGCTTGCCGCCTACAACAAGAAGTCCACCATCTCATCACGCGAGATCCAGACCTCGTACGTCATCTTCTTCAATCTGCTTTCTCTGTCATTTGGCTATGTTTGCTAATCCATCCACAGCGTCCGACTGATCCTACCCGGTGAACTTGCCAAGCACGCCGTCTCAGAGGGTACCAAGGCCGTCACCAAGTACTCTTCTTCTTCGAAGTAAGGGTTTTGTCGCGGCGCATCTTCTCCAATTGGGTTTTCTTTCTCACTAGCAATCTCCTATGCTTGTATGAGAAGCGGTTATGGGGTGACGGTGTTCATGGGTCATTTTAATGCGATCATGGGACGGTTTGCTTGTCTTCCTGGGTCCGCGAGTCTCACGGTATGACTTTCGGGATCCAATAGCGGGTCTGTACATTATACCACAGCAGACGGAAACGAACTACATTTCCAATTTCACTCTCGTGTCCCATCTGTCTACTGTGATTTGAACTTGACCATATTCTACTGTTCTCCCATGTCATTACACAATACCAATGGTGTGCAGCTCATTTATATTCTGTGGGTAGTTCGCCAATATCGTTCTCTCTCGCCAACGCCGTCTAATTCCGAGCACAACATCCTACGACAGCAAGACGGTCGACAAGTACATTTTTGTCTCAACCCATGATTTCAATCTCGAACGCCGGGCCACATAGAGGCCTCGTCAAGATGGTTCTTGATTGCTACAGTCATTGCGCAGCCAAGTTTGCATATAGAATTGAACTCTTCCCCCTCAGACCCCAAATAACCTGTCCAAACAAACGCAAGATTCTGTACACTCAAGCCCCACTATAGTTGGTTCCAAAACACCAGTGGGAAAGTCATCTCATTCAACTCATCGTAAAACAAACTTGCGTACGTAATTTCGTTACATCATCACAGAATCTCTCCTTCGTCGTCATCCCTTTCGTCAAAACTCTCCACTTCATCCACGGCCCCAGCTCTCTCCACTCCTCGCGGCGGCGGTTGGCTCTTGCTGATATGCACAATCGCCTTGCCCTGGACACTCACAACGTCCTCTTTCCATTTCTCAAAGTCGGCTTCGTCCTTGACGAGAAATGCGATCAGCATGGATGGATCCATCTCCCGGATCTCGATGCGGCGTAGGCGCCGCGTGTGACATGTGTTGACGTCCTCGGATGTGTATTGTGAGTCATCTGAATGGTATGGCAGCAACGGACGGGTGGTGTGTGGATCAAGAAAGAAGAAGGAATTTGACTGTGTGCCTACGAAGTAATGCGATGCGGATGGGCGGCCACTAGACGTCATTTCGCATCAGCTCTGCTCTCCATTCAAAATACAACATGTGCAGGCAGAAATGACTTACCCTGCAATCCCAACAGACTGCCGCATCTGCAATGCCGTCTTGAGAGCCTCCCAGTATACCGGAGTGATTTTGTCGATGCCCAGGCGGGTGCCTATCAATATCAGAGTGGGTTGGAACTTCCCGTCCGAGTCCGTCGCAGCCTCTTTAAGGTTGTCCTCGTACACATCTGCACCGTCACCGGAAATATAAACGCGCAGGCCGGCTGCCTTGTGCTCCTTGACCAGGTCCTGGATGCAGCGTGCAGTGGCAGATGGCCCAAACCACTCGCCAGGATATTTGCCACATACGGCAGCACCACGTTCCACGAAACGATGGACAGAGAAGGGGGCTTGCGGATCATCTGCGAACAAGGAGAGTATGGAGCGGTCGTTCTTCTCGGGGGTGGCGTCATCGAGTCTCCAATCTATTGGATTTAGTACATGCCACCAAGTTGTTTGAATCGAAAGAGCAACGACGTACCTCTACCGAGCTGAAGATCCAACAGGGCGTTGGCTAAGATACACTGGCCGCTCCTAATCATACAGCCAAAACCGGCATCCGAGGTGAAGACGGACTGGGCGAAGTTCTGCATGCGGACTCTGAAGCTCATGGCGGATGTTGCCTTTGGGTCCTGACTCTTCTGGATGGGGGCAAAGTTGGAGCGGTATGTCATCCATATCCGCGACTCGAAGTCATCGAGGAAGGAATGAGGCCAACCGCCATATTGGGCGGGGTCCTCGCCGTTTGCTGCTTCTTTGCGTTCGGAACCGTCAAGGCTCGTCCTTATCCAGCTTTCGTCCTCTGTCCCGGGGGTCCTGTCCGGCTGTGGTGCAGATGGCGGTGCAGATGGTGGTTCTATTGGAGTGGGTTTTGTGGGAGCGGGGTGGGCAGGCTTGGAGTCGTAAGCTCGTCCCAGGCACCACACCGGGGCTTCTGAGTCGTTGGTAGGGAGCGGGTCGTGGAAGATGCGAACTATGTTTCTGCTAACGCGCTCAAACTCGTTCATGCTGGGTGTCGTGATGCGCGATTATGGTGTAGTTGTACTTGCCCAGGTGGAAGCTTTGGGGGGACGGAGATGCGGCTGCGGAGACGGGGGTGTCGGAGGGTGGCGTTGATGGTTGACTGGAGGTTGAGTTTGGGTTGGCAGGTGTTGACGGGATGTAGCAGGCAAGGGAAGGAGGAGGAGTAGAGCATGCAATCATGCAGTCATGCAGCCATGCGTCCGTTCACTAGAAAATGTTATAGATCCTGTTGGTCTGGTTGTGTTTGTTGTAGGCGGATGTGGAGATGTGAAAGTGAAAGTGAACGTGCAAGTGAAAGTGCAGGGTGGAAGGATAGGAAAGTGGAGTGGGACGGAGTGAAGTAGAATGAAGTGGAGAGCTAGGTGGTGGTAGTAGGAGTAGTAGTAGTAGTAGTAGTAGTAGTAGCAGCAGCAGTGTTGATTGATCTCCAGTAGCGGGAGGAGAGGGGAAGGTAGCTGGCATTGGCAGGCAGGAGCAGGAGGGATCATCTGGCAGGAACAGCCAGCCCTCAGCCACCAGCCGCACCTGCACTGCACGGGTCAACTGCGGTGATCAGCATCCCCCCACCAAAGCGAATAGCCGCATACGTTGTTGTGAGATTCCCCGATCCGACCACTACTACTACTACCACCACCACCACGCCCAATCTACTGTGCTGTTCGGCTTAGGTATATTCTTCTCCAACTTCTCTTCCTTTTCTCTGTTTTTCCTTCTTGCACTCTCCTCGCCACCTCTTCTGATTTTCGTCCTCATGGGGGAGTGTGGAGCCGCGCATTAGAGACAGCCCGCTACTAGAAGCTACCTCTTCTCTGTAGCGGCTGCAGACGGGGAAACCTACAAAGAACACCGACCTAACAACTCTTTTTCCGACGTCACCTCCTACTCACGCTCCACGTCTACACGTCTGCACATCTACACGCCTACAGTTCTGGCAACTGTCCATCAGAAAACTTTGCGCACCTTCTGTGCTTACTAACAGAATCCCAAGGTAGGCTAGTGCCGAGGAGAGAGCGGGAGCCGTTGGTAGAGTCATAGATCTATCGCTGGAGGACCTTCCTGTTCCACCTCCGCCGATATCAAACGGCCTAGGCCACCTCTATTCCGCCTTGCATGTGGCAAACACGGCCGCCTTCAACTTCCAACCTGAACACACCGCATTCAACCTGCCAGTTTCATACACATTGCATCACTTCCTAATCAACAGCCACCCTCATATACCGTTTCCACAGCGCTTGCGAGCTCCCTTGCCTCCGCCATGGCTGGCCGCAAAAAAGGCAAAAAGAGCTCCAAGGGCTCTGCAAATTCCACTCTCCAGCGTCGCCCACAGCATCGCAATTCCTCAATGCACCACCCTCATCATAACCACGTGTGGGATCCCCCCCAAGGCATGATTGAACCGCCCATCTTTGACCACTCCTTGTGTTGACTTGTAAACCAGCTACTCACCATACTTCATTTTCTCTTGCCGATGAAGCTAAATGGATGGCCACCCACCGCAGCCAGGCCTTCGACTCTGAAAAACGCCTACGAGACCGGAAAGTCACCTTCGTAAGTGCAGGTTACCTCGAAGGCACCATTAAAGAGAATATTAGAGAGGATCCCTTTCTTGTCCAGGAACCATATTCACCTTTGCCCACCATCCCAACCTCGGAATTAGACCGGAATATCGATACGGACATGGACCATCAACCTCCAGAGCCCGCAAACGCCATGGCCAGGATGACCATTCGAAGCCCATGCCCCGCCCCCAGCACCTCTAGTCTCAGCTCTAGTGAAGATGAGGTCATCTTTTGCGGCCGGGGTGTTACTACCGGTGCCAGTATTACCACTACGACTACCAAGACTACTCCAGGACATCAGACCAATGAATCGGCCACCGGAATGGAATCTCTTCCTTCTGGTTCCAGTCCCATTTCTGGCTTGGGAACGGAGTCGGACGGAGAAAGTATCGATCAACAACTCTTTGCTGAACGTCTCAAGGGCGAGTCCAAATGGACGCTTGGCACTACTCCTTGGGTATCTAGAAGTAAGCCGGGCATCGGTTGGCTTCCAGTCAGCGATCGACCGGATATGAACGCCTTCTTGGATGGGCGCATCAATCCACGGGATGCCGCCATGGAAGACTACATGCAGAATGTCAGAGATTCCTTCTCACAAGACGAACCGACAGTCTCGTCGTCATTTGCCCGTCGACCCATTGAAATTGGTGATCATGAAAGCGATGGCTTGTTGCCCAGGTCTGTTGTCCACCAGAGTGATAGCTGGGATTCAGACTTGCTTCATGACCTGGACAACTTGAGCACATCGTCGGATGTGATTGACATTATTGAACGAATAGTCGCCACACGAAAGCGGAGGAGTGGTGTTCAATATTTAGTCGTATATGAAGGATCGACCACAGATGATACACATTGGCTACCACTATCCTTTTTCAAGACCGAAAAAGAACTCCAACTCATACAGGTTTTCGAAACCAAGCGGACTCGACACAATACACTATCAGAATCAAGTGATGACAGCAGCTTCGATGACCAAGGCAGTGACGATGAGGAAGAGGATGATACCCCAGTTTACTCGGGTATGGCGGCGGATGGAGAATCTGACGAAGCCTACGCCGCGCGTCTACAAAAGGAGCTCGACTATGATGCTGAGACTGGCATTATGTACGGTGACGATATCTACATAGCTCATACGGCACCCCCTGACCGACAATGGACAAAGCGAAAGTCTCGAAACAGGGAACCAATCTTCCCATCCGCTTCGGCCCTGGCAGATGCCATTGATCAAGATCCTTATGGTGCTTTTGACATCATGGATACCGAGCGTCCATCGCTGCGGCCAAAGAAAAAAGGGCGTCGTGGCCATATGCCACCAGAGCTTGACGATCCTGACTTAAACGAACAGATGCACAGATCCTGGGAGAATGATCGCGCCAAAAAACGACTCAAAAAGGCTGAACGTGAAGAACAGCGAAAACTTGGGCTTTTGGGGAGGAAGGGCAAAGGTCCAGATCTCAGCGTCAAATACAAACAGGGTGCCAATATGAATGAGATCACTGAGGACATTCGTGACTTTCTGTTTTCCGACATGACTACGTAAGTACATCGCGTACTCACACTCTGTGTTGTCAAGACATTACTAAATCTGTATAGTCTGTCTCTGCCACCAATGGAAGCCAAGCACCGTGCCGTCATTCACCAATTCGTTCATAAATTTGGCTTGTCGTCCAAATCCCGTGGCGCTGGTGCTAATCGTTTTACTATTCTCTCGAAGACTCTTAGGACCATCAAGGTCGATGATGATGAATTCGAGGCAATATCGGAACAGAGACGATTCAAGACTCGTTTAACTGCCCCCGCACGCCATGGCCCGAAAACACGTCCAATTGTATCGTACAAGGACGGTGATACCGTGGGGGCGTCTGCTCCCGAGCTCGGTCCAGAGAATAAGGGCCGGCGTCTTTTGGAGAAGATGGGCTGGACAAAGGGCACAGCCCTTGGCGCCCTTGACAACAAGGGTATCCTGCAGCCTATTGCACACACCGTCAAGATGACAAAGGCTGGTCTCCAGTGACCAGTAACCCCATACCTCTTCTCGCTCTTGTGGTTGAGGTGCATCTTCCTACGCACGTTCGGTGGATTGTTGGATGTAAATCTTGCTGATGCCGTCCATTTAGAACGCCGTCGTAGATATGATCCTGACCCAGCGCTTCTACCGCCTTGGTTGCTATCGCGATTCAGTATTTGCTATGAGGGGTGTTATAGTCTGCATTTTGCTGTCATCATGATAGCTATTCGGACAAGGTCAATCTTCAGATCAGTCACGACAGCTTTTGTGTCTGCTCTATAGGATTTGGCGTCTTCGTAGACCGCGCTGGATGTAAATTCTGTACAGGAAAATGTAATATAAGCAAAAGTGATCTGTGTGAACCCGATTGATTGATCTGTGTGGTTGTTCGACTGTAATGCCACGTGTTAAAAATAATAAATGCTGTGGTTCACCTGCGTAATGGAACGATAAGATTCTATACGACGGCGTCTAGTATATCTACACCTAGATAGACAACATTCTGGAGTCCGGCGCGGTTTGATTGTCCCTTTTTCTATTTATCCGGTGTTTTAACATCGTGCGGAATACGTCAAAAAAATTGATGACCTGCTTTTTACATGCGTTGTCAGAGTCCGCGAAAATAGTGTACAGAAACAATTATAAAAAGCAAAGTAAATCGCACAACATAGCTACGAATAAAGAAAGTAGTAGAGAGGACTTGAACTATTTCAAATAACTCAAATACCACCTACTACATATTTCCTTCTATGCATGGTGGAGATATGTCGAAAATATTGGGTGGTGGGCGCGGGCCTTGGCACCGTCACTTCTGAACGGACCAGACATCATCGTTTTGCCAAACATATGAGCGACGATGTGAAAGAATACCCATTATAGGGGAGAGATCAGGAATGGGTTGGAATCTTGTGATTCATTGGAAGATATGATAAGATATCACTCATATGTCACAGTAATCAAGGCCTTTAACCTGCCTGGTTCATCACAAGCCGTTCAAGACACAATGGTCTTGTTGACCCAACTTCTATCATGGGAATTCATAATGTGCCATATTAAATAATACCACGCGACCATGCTTCAGTTGATGAATGATGATATATAATGATGTATGATGAGAAATAGAATGATTAGATACATCATACATTGATGATACCTTGGGAGGGGCGCTCACAGTGAGGCAAAACATGCCACTACAGTTCAATGTCATGTCGCAGCAAATAAATATGTCACACATACTTCAAAAAGAGAGGAACAGGAGACCCGGAATGCCATATCCACGGCGTGTTATTTTTTTCTATCAACAGATCAAAACTCAAAGCCAGCAATCTCGTCATGTTCCACATCTAACCACCACGCTCTCCGAATTCCCTCGCCCAGTCCTCGAATTCCTTTAGCCCCTGTTTACTGACACTGGGCCGAATAGTTTTCAAACTCGCTCTGAAGTCCTCAAACCTGATAGGTCTTATCTCGTCCATTGTCATGTGCAGAAGCTTCTCGCCGAGGCTGCGGAGAGGTCCCATTGCTGCGTCTTTTGCGAGGGCTGTGATGTCAGAGCCAGAAAATCCTTGTCACAAAAGTTAGCTATAGCCGAGTCTGAAATGGGACATGTTGAGCCGTTGGTTTGTAGGTGAATTAACACAGTTATCGACAACATGTCCACAGGAAAGAAGAGTCACATACCATCCGTTAATGTCACCAACTGGTCCATATCTATGTCATCCAACTCGTGCTTTTGATGGCTAAGAAGCGTTTTGAACTGAGATTTTCTGACGTGATCTTCTGGAAGTGGAATGTATTGTCGTCTTACGAATCGCCGCCTGGCCGCTTCGTCAATTGCCCACGGAAGGTTCGTGGCGGCAAGGACCAGGACCCGACTCGCGTCACCCCTCTCCTTGTCCTTTTCGGTCTGCTCACGACCCGCCGCTGCTTTCGCTAAATCGGACCATTGAATCAGAAATTCGGTTTTGATACGTCGTGTCGCTTCATGTTCGCCAGAACTGGATCGTGAAGAAAGCAATGAATCGATCTCATCAACAAAGATGATGGAGGGGGCCAGCATCTTGGCGAGAGCAAATAAAGCTCGTACAAGCTTCTCCGATTCTCCAAGAAACTTACTAGTCAAACTACTGGCAGAGATGGCGAAGAAGGTAGATCTGGACTCGGTGGCCACGGCTCTAGCTAACATAGTCTTGCCTGTTCCAGGAGGTCCAAAAAGAAGCATTCCTCGAGCAGGCTCGCGTAGTCCCATGAACAAATCCGGTCTTAAAAACGGGTAAACGACGGTCTCTTTCAAAGCGGACTTTGCAATATCCAGGCCCGCTACATCATCCCAGTGCACCTCATCGCCCTGAATCACAATGTCATTCAAGATCTGTTGGGCAGCTGTTTCATCAACCCCCCGTGGCAGGTTTTTCATTATCCCTCGAACCCTTTCCTTCCATTCGTCTGACTCTGCATCGTACGAAGTGACTTCACCAGCCTCCGATGTAGGGGTCGGTGGAAGATCTGCTCTCGCAGTGGGTCCTTTTCCTCCGGCCTTTCGACGTGTTGTATGTGGAGAATAGTTATCTTCTTCCACGGTATCAATAGTCAAGTTTTCTAAAAGTGGAATAGAGTTGCTCTTCTGAATGTTGAGACTGCTAGAAGGAGCCTTCCGGGGCGGTGGTGGTGCAGGTTTTCGGGAAATGTGCGTTTCCTTCTTAATGTTTGGGTCGTTCCATGAACGGACTGCGGCAGAGGACGTAGTTAAACGAGGATCTGGAGTCGTGGTAGGGTATTCATTTCTATACGCCAACATACTAGCATGCCCACCCTTAGTCTGTGCTGATTCCATACTGCCGTGACGTGGGGATGTTGCATGATGGTCTTTGCGAGTTGAGAGAAGATTGGAAGATTGGTCAATGTTAGTTCGAGGTTCAGGACGAGGGGCGGTATACGCAGTGACGGAGTCCCCGGACCGAAAATAAAAAGGTGACTTGGACTGAAAGCATTCGTGGTCCTGAGGTTCAATTGACGGTCTCTCCGAATCAGGCCCGGAGCCAGGTCTGTCAAATGAAGAGCGACTCGCTGTGGCCTGGGACACCCCAAGCGAATCCTTGCTGGTTGAATTGCTTGCATACGATGGTAAGCCCAGATTTGCGCCCGAACTCGAACCCCAAGCCTGTGTAGCCGCCTTTGCAGCAGCTGGTGGCCGCGCCCTCATGGAATTCGGAAGTTTTCCCGTCGACGATCTACCTTCCTTGCCTCCTGGTCTCAGGGTCCTCAGCATGCGGCCCTTCTTCTCTGGCGATGGTGTCCGGGACTTCTTCTCTATCCCAGCAGAGCTTGGAGAAAGTGAAGAAGCGGGCGGGGCCTGGGACAGGCTATTCAGTCGACTGGAAGCGGAAGCAGAACCAGAGCTCTTGCGTGCAGGCAGTACGGGGCGGCGGGGGAGTGGCGGGCGGGACAGATCTGTATAAGCAACAGGTGGAATGGTCCCCCCTCCAAGCCAAGTGGAATCTCGACCATCCTGGGCGTTGTTTGAAGCCGAGGGCGAACCAATGTACGGAGGGGGTGTAGGTGCGGCGGATGAAGATTCGAGGCCAGCGGCTGAAGAAGGAGCCTTCTCATTGACGTCTTCCCGACTCTTTTTTAGAGCGTCAAGAAGATCCACCCGCTCCTTGCACTGGAGTTCTAGCTGACGTAAGGAATCGTGGAGGGCCTTTTCTGTCTCAGTTCGGGGGCGGTAGTTGGAGGGGACTCGGTATGCGTTGTGGTAGTAAATCTGTTCGAGGGCGCTCTTCCATGAGCGTAAGGCTTCGGCCTCGTTGTTCTAAAACGCATCAGTCGCAGACGAGGGAGGGCACGACGCGGGCAGTAAGGGTGGGCTGGAATGGGCGATATAAGAGTGTGGTGTGTCTGCATGTGTCTATACGTATATACATGTAGGTATGTGGGGGGGTTCTGAAGGGGGGAAAACGCACCTGGCTCTCAAAGTAGACAGCGGTGGAGCATGTCAAGAAGCACTCATCGTAGGTTTTCTGCATGGCCGTGGCGGGATTGGAGCGCATCATGAGGAGCGAGTGTGTGAGGCGTTCTCTCCGAAGGCGAAGAAGACGCGGCGCTGAAGGCTACAGTACGTAGAAGTGGTGTTGGAGGGAGTGCACTGAGCGAACCGTGAACGCGTCTCCGGGGACGTCTGGCTGGTGTGTGGTAGGCGCGGAGTGTGGAGCGGGCGCTTGTGACGTAGGCCACTGCCATGCCTCACCAGTCGGCGAGAGGGAGGGAGAGAGGGACGAGAAACTTCAACGGAGAGTCGGGTGCAGAGTCTGTGTGTACAAGTATTGTTCAATGTTCTGGACGAATGCCATTTCTCAGAAAAGGCAGAATGCGAAAAGCGGGCTTCTAGCGTTGGAGTGGATTTCGTCTGAGGGGATGTGAGCAGCTTGCGTGCACTCCAGGGCCAGCTAAGGTCGGCCAGGCTGGGTACTCACAATACAGTGGTAGCACGTGCCCAGGTGAATTCCCACAGGTGAATGTCGACTACTCAAAAGTCCCCTGGTGGTTGTACATGGGCCAAGTTTGTTAGAAACCTCTGACTTTTACTCCCACTCCTTGTCAGACCTTTACTAGGTGTGCCTTTCCTGTTCTCCAGGCGCTTCCCCGCCATCGCCGCCGCCGCCTTATCGACCAAGGGCCCTAGCACGTGTTTGGCCTAGTCAACATCACCCAAACATTGGAACAGTGCATCCATTCCGAGGCCATCTTCACTCCCTACGAGATGAATGAAGGAGTTTTCTCACGTGGCTGCAGTTTATCTTCAAATGTTGATTCTCGAGCATTTCACCTAATGTACAGAATTATGGCTGCCCATACTCCTTGGCGAAAGGCCATTTTCCAGATGCCGGCTGGCAACCCATCCTCAATGAGCCAATAACCTTTATTGTCCGACTTTTCAAGAACACGCGTGGAGCGAGGTGCTGTCCTCGCCCAACCCAAATGGAGCAGGAAAACAATATCGCCGCTTCTAATGACCCAAAAGCCGTACATGCCGCTGCGTCAAGCATCGTCTTGTATGTCGTTCCACTATGCACATTTCCTTCCACCAGAGCACATTGCCCCCACGGCTCAGGCACGTACTGGTAATCTCGCTGCATGTTTTCCTTACATCCGTTATCGTTTCTCGCGAGCAATAAAGAAAGCTTTCGCCATTTCGTACGCCGACCTACATTCGTTTCGTTAGCAACTTCCGCAGGCTTCATGGGGCACACAGGAACTCACCAGCAGATCGCCGTGCTAGGCATTGTGGTTATTATTCTGGGCTTCAGCCCTCGGAAATAACCTTTGTAGCCCTCTCGCGCGTGGATTACCTTCGCCGCCTGCCATAATCCTGATACATTGCGTAATTCGGCATCAGTCGCATTCCCTCGTGTCTGGAGTAATGTCTTGATCACGTCAAGGGGCGTGGTAAAACCCGCCGCCAGTCCACCCGCCAATGCTCCCGCTGTGCAATGGGTCGTGGGATCGTACCGACCGGTCGGATTTATGACCTTGCTTATTGATTCGTATGCCATGAATTGGAGCGCCGTGAATGGGACCGTCATACAAAGTGTCGTAGGGTAGGAAACATAGAATGCACTCAGGCCTTCGGTGCGAAACACCTCTTTGGCACAGTGTGGGACCGATTTATAGACCGAGCCATGCAGTTGCATGCGCTGTTTGATCACTGTCCTGGTTAACGATCCCTCATAGAGCGTAGGAGCCGTACGGCTTACCGTCGAATGGATTCATAAGCGCATCACTTGCAATAGTGGCTGCAGCACCACTGGCGGCTATCCAATGTCAGTCATACTACAATCGAACTCCTCTAGACCATGGTTCTACGCACCCGCGGCAATTGGATGATGTTCGTCCTGGCCACCCTCGTTGCCTCCAAGGGCATGCTTAACAGCCTCGTAAGATGCAAAATATACGGCATGGGCCGGTCCTATTGTAACATGAGGTCAGTGCCGTCCGGTCTCATCGGACAAGCCGGATCAACCCACCTGCTCCGATGACGACGCTCGACAGGCCGCGCCACAGTGTCCGGAACCCCTCCACTCTCGATATGGTGACCATGGCATTGGATATTCCCGTGTACATGGCGGTCGGGGACGGATTAACGACTTGCATCCGCGTCTTTTACCTGGTTAGCGACTTCCACGGGGACGTGAGGGGACCGGCACACCTTCAACAGGTCAATTGGATACATGACCGAATGCTCCTATTGCTGGGTTAGTCAGTGGGTCTTGGGACGCAGAGCGAAGGGCCGCGGATCGTACAGCAATGCCCGCAAATGCGCCGGCGAGCATGTTCGCGGAGAGAGAGAAGTTGGGCGGGAGGGACTCATAGCTGTGCACAGGGTCAACAATGGTGGTTCCTCGTGGCAATGGGGCCGCCGGGAGAGCTATACTCATGTTCAACTTCGTGCACATCTGGATGGCCATGGGTTGCCATGGGCAATCCGCGCGACGGGGCCTCGAGTGCCAGCTTGATGGAGGGCAGGATCTGATTGGGGTCTGATAAGGCGACGACAGGAAATGTTGGGCTTTGGGTCCTGGTGTTTGCGGTTTGGGGACACGGGGAGGTTTTTCTGCAGGCGTTGGCGGGACGGCTTGGTCGTGAAGTATTGCTTTCGTTTGTCGCTCCGAAAAAGCAGCAGCACACACCGGCCCGCCCAGCGCGCCGAGACCGAGCTATTATCCTACAGGGCTGTCGTCACTGTCACTCACTAGCCAACATGCATTTCCGGCCAGTTTGGTGAAAGTTGCCGGTTGCAATTTTCTTTATCAGATCGTGACGCGAAATTATCAGATCCTTCATTCTTCGTTGCCTCCGACATCGTGCGTCATCCGTCAGCTGTCATCCTTCGTCTGTCGACATGGACCATGGACCATGGACGTGGTTTTCGGCCTGCTATGACCGAGACCGCGCACGGCGCACGCTGCACGCTTGATGATAAAGACCGAGCCCTGCTAGAATGAGTGATTTCGTCGCCGCGGAAGTACTTGAATCATCTGTAGTCATGCCGGAGAAGTCGTTCTATCCACTATGCGCGCACACATACACAAACGCACGCACTTTTGCATATAAGAGGACTGGCTGGTATTTGTCAGTGACTTCAGACGTCCGTACTGACAACCTTGAGCAAAGGTACAGCCTTTCATAACCTATCCTTCTTGTCTCGACAATACGTTCGCCGTTCTGAATATTTTGCCTCTATTCGAGTCCGACTGTCGGAGCGCTAAGCCGAGATTTCTATTCACCCGCCTCACATGCCCTGTACATGCCCTGTACACCGCCATGTGATTGGCGTACTTGGGTATAAGTTCGGTAGCTGATGCCCATGCGCCACACCAAAAGTATACAAATTCAAGTACAAATGCCATCTGTTATCTTACATCTGCTCGAATTTTGATGGAACAAAAACTAGAACGGCGAAAACATTCCATCCTAGTTATTGCAGTCATGCCTGCGCGTTGTTCACTTTCTGCACACGTCCCGGAGCTGATCAAGTAGAGCCCCGTGACCGCACAGTTTCCCTCAACAGTCGCACCGCTTATACCAACGAGGGAAGCTGACAACGTCTCGAATATTCGATACCCCAGAGAGGTAGCACAAGAGTCTGTCGAACCCGAGCCCAAACCCACCGTGCGGGACACTTCCGTACCGTCGGAGGTCCAGGTACCATTGTAACGAGGCCTCTGACGCCTGGCCGTCGGGTTCGGACGACACCGCCTGCTGCAACCCATAGTCATCCATTGCTTTCAGCAACTCGGGTAGTCGATGCTCGCGCATGGAACCTCCAACCAACTCGCAGACTTCTGGGACAAGGAGATCAAAGCATGCAACCGTTGTAGCACCATGCGGTTGTGTCGATGTTTCAGCGGAAGGTGCCATGTAGAAGGGCTTGATGTTGCGCGGATAGTCCGTGACAAAGACAGGTCCACCATTACCTATAGTTTCAGCCAGGTATCGCTCATGCTCAGTCTGGAGGCCATTTTGATGGTTGGGGGCAAACTCAAACTTCATCTTGTGGCGGGATACTGCGTCCTCGAGATGTTGTATTGCCACATCATAAGTTATGCGCGGCCAAGGCCCGTCTACAAGGCCTTGCCAGCGCTGTGAAAGTGCCGTGTCGGTTATGGAGACCCCGCCATTGTTACCTTCTCGTTTTCTGAATTCGAGCAGCTCTTGGCCTATGCGTGACGACTGTAGTTGCACGGCAATGGCACGCAACATACCCTCGACGACGTCCATGACTTGCTCCATATCATCGACGAATGCAAGCTCTGCTTCTAGCATATAGAACTCGCTGAGATGTCGTGGTGTGTCACTTCTCTCAGCCCGAAATGTAGGAGACAATGCCCAGACTCTGCCCACTGACTGGGCGAGAGCCTCAAGGTGAAGTTGACTGGAAACTGTCAGATACTTTGTGGATTGAAAGAAAGGTTCTTCAGAAGCATGTTCTTCGTGTTTGGTAAGAATAAGTGGCGAGGATGTTGGTGCCGGAGAGACGGTAAAGACCTCACCGGCGCCCTCGCAATCTGACGATGTAATGATTGGCGGATGTGTTTGGACAAAAGCTTGATTCGAGAAGTAGTCGGTAACATGGGCAGTGACCTGCGACCTCAGTCTTAAAAGCAACGAGTTGAAGGGCAGGCGTGCTCGCATATGCGGCAGACCGCGAAGAAACTCGGGGGTTTGATATTTCTTTTGAATAGGATTGGTCTGGATCAATCACGACACAGCGTGATTAGCCTAGTGCGCCGCGAGCATCGGGGACTTTGAGCGGTCCACTCACTGCGGCATCGTTCTCCCCTAATATGCGAACGGTATCGGCCTGGAGTTCATGGGCCTGTTCGTGGCCGGGTGAGGGAGCCCATTGGCCGGTGATGGCTACTGCGACTCCGGTAGATAGCCTGGTTGATCAAGACGACGTCAGTTGGAGTAGACGGAGGAGGTTGTTTCCGACTGACCCTTCGGCCTGATCGGGAGTCAGGACGGCCTGGACACTGTGCAATGACGAGCCGTCTCCGACAGCAGCAAAGGCCACCCGCTTCTGCTTCCGCACGCTGCGTACGAAGCCATTGAGCGTCAGCGTCCGTCCATGGGGTGTTGGTGCGGGCGGGGAGCTTAGCAGTGAAGCTATGTTGGTCGGCGTGAAGGTCGAATTACTCCGCCAGCTGGGACGACATTGCCATGCTGCATGTGCGGACGTGACTGGAGCAGTGCGACGTCTGGGATTGAGTTGAGGAGAGTGACCGAAAGCTCTCGTGGACAGGCGAAGAAGTGGTGACGTGGTCATTGACTCGTATATGATGGGAATGACGGAGGCCTGCTTCCCTTGGACTACCCTAGCACCAAGGTATGTACGAGGGGGGAGGGGAGGGGGGAGGGGCGTGTGAATGGCGGAGAAATGACGGAAAGAACAAGAAGGAAAATAGCAAAAGGGCGACCAGGGGGATTGGGGTTGTGATGGGGGATGAACAGAGAGAGAGAAAGAGAGGGAGATGGATGGGTAGGGAAAGGAGGGGTAATGTCAGCGTCGTGGTCTGAGTTTAATGCCTAGATATTGGATGCCTTTGGTGTTCCAGATGTCTCTATCTTTATGTCCAGAAGTCATGTCTCTCGCGTCAACTTGGCATCGACAAAAACTTTTGCCCACGACGTCGGGAAGGGAGCATGGGCCACCCGGTCCGATGCGAGCTATCCTCTTTAGCAACTAGCGTGCCATGCAACCCGATTCGACTGCACCAAGAGACCCCACATGTGTGCACCATCGCAATGACCCATCCCACCTCTACCTACTCTGCGAACAACTTGCCTTGCTCAAGCCTTCAACCCCTCCTTCAGTCTCCCTAAGGCTTCCGTCTTCTCCTCAATCCCGGGCTTCCGATCCGGCACTAACCACGAAGAGAGACTGAAGGCTGCAGCGCGGTATCCCATCTCCTTTGTCACTCGTTAATCGTCAATCGTCAATCGTCACTCGTCAATCGTCGCACTTCACACACTCCCCGACATCCTGGCAGATCCATGGACGCATCAGGGTGGTCATGTATTGTAATTACTGTGTAAGGGTATCCCGTCGCCCTGCTGACCCGGCGTGTGAGCAGCTGAGACAGCCGGGAACTTCCAAGGACTGACTTGGCTGCGACTTGTATCTACTGTGCAATGTGGGAAGGTTGCTGTTCCAGGTCATCGCTCAGGCCGCTTCCTGCTTCCTTCTTCCCCACCCAACGAAAAAGCATCTCCCATCACACCACGCTTCCACAACGCCTGCGCCTCCGATCTCAACCGCCCCCGTTGTCTGTCTCCTGGATCGCGTACAAAAACGTTCCGAGCAAGGGCACTGCAAGGGCATCTCCACCACTCAGCACGGCCCCTTTGCGGACTTGCTCGTCCCCCTTCCGAGTTTTTCACAAGCTTTCTGCCAGCACCGGAGCATCGGTGAAGCGATGTGAAGCGATGTGAAGCGATACCCATTGTCGTCCTGCCATGCAGTGTGCTGGGCGATGCCAGTGTGCCACACATCAGATGCACACATACACAACACCTACACTACCCGATCCTAAGCTGTTAGCGGCCCTGCCCTGCGTCCGGAACCGCTCTACCGAACAGTCCTGATGCGCCATCGGTCCAAGATCTCGCTATCTGCCTGTCATTGTGTGGTCCTAGATCTGAACTAACCCATTAGTCTGGATGTCGATCGACGCGCGGGGGGCTTGGAAACATCAGACACTCTCTCTGTTGCAGCCTGTATCGCCAAATCCCCCAGCCACATGGATCTCTCCATCTTTCACTTGTCTAGTAAACAATGGCGACTTATCACTATTGCCAGGGCGTAGCCTGCCTGCAGCTTGAGATTTGCTAGAGTGGGGACGAAACACTGCTAGCACGCTCACTTCGAGTATCTCAAGCCCTGTGCCTACCCTAAATTGCTGCTGGCCACGACTCAAGCCCTCTGCTGCGTTCTGGCGGCGCATCCTACCCGTGTTTTAGGCCTGTATGGACAGAGCCGGTGTCCTGATTCATTCACGCAATACACTGCCGCTTTCGTGCTGGCCAACCACACGACATCTTGCTTCCTACGGCTCTTTTTCCACCGTGTTTAGTTTCCTTCCTATCATACCCTCCCATGTCTGGGCACATTATATAGTTGCCCTCTTTCCCTCTATATCTACAAATCTGCGTTCTAGCTTGGACACGCCTCTCGCTTCTTTTCAACCACTGTGGCTTAGAAACTTGTCGAACAGTTGCGGCACTCCATCTTTAACATTCTCTGCTTGACTTGAACATTCATCTTGCCCCATTTGTCCTGTTTGCCGATGATCACGACATGCCATCCGCAAAGCAGAAACCCTCTGACATTGCTGGCGAAGCCAAGCGCCATTATATGCCTCTCATTTTCAAATATCACATCAAAGACTCAAAGACGTCCTACTTCTATCCGGATTCATCTGTCATCAAGGTCGGTTCTGATAAGAGAACCCAACAGCGGCTGCGAGTGGCTGTGGTCGAGGGCGATCCAGTTGATTACGCCCTAGGTTGGTATCAATACACAGAGAACGATCCGTCAGTTCGAAATTCAATAAAACGCATACCGGTGGTGAATATGGCTAACGAGAGGCGTGCTGGAGGAGATTGGGAATCTGGACTCATGGCACCTGAAGAATGTTTTTCTCGGAGAAGCAATCTAGTGCAGGCACTTACAATGACCTGGAGTTCGCAGACAGAGAATCTATATCCCATTCCGCAAAGAGGCGGCATATATTCGCCGCAAGTGTGTAAGTCAGACCTCCGACATCTCTCATCTATGTCTAACTTGAGTAGACGTGTTCCGAGACGGCCCAGACAACAATTATGCGCATTGGAAGGAAATGAAATGGCTTCCAGTAATCTCAGTAGCACCTGTGCGAAGGCCGAAGCTAGACGAGGCGGGCACAAATTATTCTTTCATCCAAGAGAAAGAACTCATGATTGAGAAAATGCGCACTGTGTTACGGATAGCCGTTTATTGCGGACACACGAGCCTCTGCATCGGCGCATTCGGTGTCGGACCCATTTTCCGCAATCCAGTCGACGAAGTGGCCAAGATGTGGAGAAAACTGCTATTCGAAGAGCCTGAGTTTTCTGGTGTTTTCACGGATGTTGTTTTTGCCATTGAGAAGAGCCTTGTGGGCGGATCTGCTAAGGGGGCTCTATCAGAACTGGAGATTTTCAAAAAAGAGTTTGACCCATCCACTATATTTCCGACGCGATATCGGTGACGGAAGCAACAATGTTCCAGAAGTATGTTGATTGGATGATGTCAGAGGCGGACTTTACGAGGCCACTAAAAACTTGAATGGGAAAAAGGAAGGAATCGTTTGGAGTTTGATCTTGGAGGTCCTGCATGTGGAATTCACCAGTAAGCATTTGGTATCACCCTAAACTTTACTTGCACGAATCCGGCCGGGGTCAAGCGCCACATCTTGGGGCACTAGCGCAGTGTCCACCCTAACCATCTGTGGCCCGCTAGATTGTCAACTATTTGCTTTTGTAGCTTTGGCAGACGGTGGTTAGGCACCAAAGGCGCATGATGGGCTTCGGGCTGTAGAATTATATGCAAAAGTAAAGACAGCCACTCAATTTTACGCATTTGCTTGGAGAAACCAGATGGGTGAAAGAGCATTCCATATCCTCCAACTGGGATATGCCACCCATTAGATCGCATGAAGCGTCCGCAATCGATAGGTTCCGGTCTTCAAATCCTCTAGCATGTAAGTTAACCAGCACTGTGTAGTCCACATGGCGTTGTAAGCAGTTTGGTAAGATGGACCGAGGCTATTCGAAAAATGAGCATGCACGATCACTCGCTTTCGGTTTTAGGATATTACCAGGATCACTTTAATACAGCCAAGCTACAGAAATGCCGGCTCTGAAGTTAGAAGCTGCACTGAATTGATAGATAATGACGACATTTCTACGGATCAATCATCAATGCACCCTTGGGATCGTACATGAGGCTAGAAGTGTCGGCTACAGAATTCCATTCCGCTGTCGTTGCTAGCTCCAGATCTCTTGGAGATGTATCGGGGTCCCGATTCTGCATGGCTTCGATTCTGCATGCAGAATACTTAGTCCAATTATGTTTGTTCATGACATTCGTGCCGGTCCCCATAATATGGGATCCATGATTTACATGTAGTGTACATATTATTTACATGATGAATAGTGGTATCGTTGAGAACCCTGGAGTGCCTCATTGGCGTGTCGGTAGTTGGGGCGCAACGATGTCGCCACCTTCACGTTCTATTTTCTTGATTGTCTGTTCCTTTTGCCAGTTTACCACTCGTTGCTTCTTGAAGTATTCCACCTATACAATAGTTAGTATATGACTTCAACACCCGTCAAACGGTTTCCGCTGTTACGGTGACAATGCACAAGTGAGAATGCACCCACCCAGCTATGAGCACAGTTCTTCTCAAAGACCAGATCCTCCTGACCACAGGCTTTCTTCGCCTTCGCCTGGTTATTTTTGGTGTTTATACTGTCTAATATGCTATTCCGGTCAAGACATTCGAAGAAGGCATCCCGCGCCTCGTAACATTTAGCTCGGTTTGTGCGCGACGGTGTTTCGAAGGCGCCGCCGGACGTTTTCTTCACGCCATCTGCCTCCGACGAACCCCAAAGTGACCAGCCCATTGTATGTGAGATAATAAGATCGACGAACTAAATATACAAAAAGTGGCATGTTAGCATGATGATATAACTGACAGGAGACATTTCACTTGTGACCCTGCTGATACGGTGTGCGATTGGACACAGCGAAATTCGATTGAGGGAAAACTCACACAGTTCAACTTTAGTAGGGTAGCGGTAGAGGTTGTCGATGCACGCGAGAAGTGAGAGAGATTCTGTAAGTTTCATGCCAAGCTGCTCCGGGGCATGACGCGTGATCCGGTGGATGCGGCGCATCGGAGAAACGATAGCTCCGACATGGATCGCATGGCCGGTGATGAATGGATCCTTGGATGTGTCTCCGCCAGGCACCCCCGAAACCCCATATCTTTAACTTGAATTGCCCAACAAAACAGCAAAAACAGTCATATAAGCCTTCTCGCATCACCCACGAATTTCTCCATCTCTGGTCGCTTGAACACATGCGATTCGTGTCAACGACAGCGCAGTGTCCCTAGGCTTCATGCCGCGCCGACGCCGTCCTCCTCGCCCTGGCGCTCTCGCAGATCTGTCCCCAGTCCGCATTCTCACACAGATTGTTGCTTTGCAACTCGCCTACTATGCCTGCGCCGCCATTCTCATTATATTCACAGCACTGGTTGCTGGCAAGGAGATCAATACAGACCTTCTTTTAAGTTGGCGCAGTCTCCGAGGCGATACCACTGTTGGATGGACACTCGGACTTGTGTGGGTATTGAACAGTCTCGCTTGGTGAGTTGCATTTGCATAACGCAAAACCTCTGGGATATACGTACAGAGCTAATCTCCTGCAGCGTCGTTTTCATTCTTCTCCTAATCGCGCGCTCGAAACTTGTCCTTGACTTTGCGCTTACAGTCCACTTCATACATCTTATTGTTACCTCCTTCTACTCGCATGCTGTCCCATCAAACCTCTTCTGGTGGGCGTTACAGATATGCAGTGCTACACTGATGACTTCTCTGGGTGTATGGGCTTGCCAGTGGCGCGAACTAAAGCCCATTAGCTTTGGAGGGAAGGCAAAGCAGCAGGGCGCAACATCGACCGAAGACGGTGTCGGGGAGTCTAGAGGCCGCGGAAGGGGAAGAGGAAACGACGGTGCTGGAGAGTACGAAATGGTGGACATGAATGACAGATCTAATAACGTCTGATATTTCAAGGGATTGCATTGCGGGGCGTTTTGATTTATTTCCATTAGAAGGTGCGACTGAAGCGATTTAAGCGTTGTATCAAGAGGTCTCTTGCAGCCATCATACTGTATCACTACATCGCAAACTGGAAGGCAGGTAGGAGCTCATCTACATTCAAAGCTATCTATCTCCCTACCGGCGAGAAACCACCTTGACGTTGAAATATCAAAGTGTACTGTGCCGTCTCTCAACGCGAATGAAGGCCAAACCGGTTCCTCTATACCTGTAGAGCCAAACTGCGCTCGTTCTCCTACACTGAATACAGGGGTAACTATGCAACGAACATGATCGAAGTGCTCCAAGGGTATCGCTCGTCGCTGAACGTCTACTACTGCTACGATCTTAGCTGCTTTCAGGCGCGCTGGGAAGTTTGCCCCTGCCGAATATATTAATTATACATAAGCCTGCCTCGCACCGTTCACCAGGAAATGGCAAAGCACCATTTGTGCGATATGGGGGTTGTAAATACCGGATACGAAGCGTTCGCGGAGAGAAATTTCCACATAGCGCTCATCGTGACAGTCGAATGAAGTAAATCCAAGAATAACGCTGGTAGCTTGTGATATTGTCGAAGGTGTTATGTCGCTCGGAGATGCTAATGGTTTCTGCATGCTGTCTCTGTAGATGCTCAGGGCACCAACGCCGCAACAGAAGAGAAAGTAACACACGACATGCAATAGTGAGCCTGTCATTGCGATGAGAAGAGAAGCTATGGTGGCGATAGAGCGATAGGAAGCAAGAGCGAAACAAGTACTATTTTGAATATGGCATATTGGATGGGTCAGATGGGCATTTTGAGATTGATACTATCAACCCGGTTGCCGGCTCTCTGATATTGGCCCGGCCGGCAGTTCACATCCCGTGGCCCATGCCGATGTATCGTGAGTTTTAAGGTAGTGTTGGAAGCAGGTTTGGGACTGTCGCCTAAAGTGCTTAGGAAGGTTGTGCCGCATATTTTGTTTGAAGGGGCGTCTTGACTACGTTGGGGAAATTTGTGGAGAAATGGGCTGGAATGAGTATTTTCTTGATCAGTACAAGCCTGGGCACGCCGGACATGGCGTGTTAATGTTGCTGTATGTGATTGGAATGGTGATGGAAGAAAGAAAGAAAGAAAGAAAAGGAAAGGCATGGGTGACAGGAGTGTAGAAGAACGCTAATAGTTGGATCTTCAATTATGATAGATAACCAATGAGAACCTTTCCAATTAGCAGCTAAACGCCACTGACAATAGCATAGTACAGAGTAGCAAAAGAGAGATGAGAATACCCCGATATTTACCATGGACACTCTGTGTCCAGATGATCATACATCTAATCTAGGGCGATTCCGCAAAGTCATTGTGCAGTGTTGTGCCAAAGAGATCTCTTGTAATTATTCAACATTTCTGTTTCTGCCATAACCTCCAGCCCCAGCGTCAAATGGGGTCCGTGCAAACCGCCAAGACTTTAAGAGCCTGGTCCACCAGCGCGCGATAATTTCCCAGACCAGCAGGGATCACAGGAACCATTCCAACTAATTATTTATTTCGGTCCCATCATCTGCTTAATGGTTTAAGTTTTTCAGGCTTTGATCTTCAGCACGATACGATACTGTTCATTGCAAGCGGGAAAGAAGGAAAAACACTCACTCCACCTTTTAGAAATCACTTCGGAAGCGTTCAATTTTTACTTTCTTCGCTTTTGGTAAGGGCGATGGGTTGTGTCTGAGAAGAGGCAGGCAGTGTGCAGAGATGGATCCAAACCGTCGCAGCACCCTCTCAGGATCTTCTAATCGCCCACGACATCCGAACGAGCCACCTCGGGGTCGTTTCTCGAAAGTTCCTTCACGTAAATCTCAAAACACAGCGTCTCACGGCGCCGGCCTTGGTGAAACGACCCAGGGATCCTTTGCAGGTGCACAACTCCACGGAAATCCTAACAATGCCTTCACCACCGATGCGATTTCTGCTGGGCCATATGTTCCGCAATATCAGTCTATGCAACCTACAATAAATCCGGTTCAACTGCTCTCTAATCAACTTCAAATTGGACAGTATCCTCCACAGCTTTTCCCTTATCAGAATAGTGAAGCGTTTAGGGATCTTACTCTCGAGTCACTTGACTCTTCTTTTCACAGGAACCTGTCACCTTACCCTGCAATTCCTTTCACATCAGCTGATTACCAGGATCATGTTGGTGCTACGACTTATCTTACGGGCGGGCCAGTAGTTCATGAAGGCTTTGTTCCCGCACCAGGGAGAGAAGATGACGATCTCGAGGCACCCTATCCATCCTTACCTGCTGGTTATCGAGATTCCCTATTCAATAGGCACAGTGATGACGATAGCGATGATGAGGACGATGAAGAGGCATTGTTGGCCGAAGAAGAACGCCTTATGCATGATATTGAACGGAAAAATGACAATTCCGAGGAAGACCTAGATTATCAGTCGTCTGATAATGACAGCCTCGAGAATGATCCTGATGAGATGCTCGACGAGGATGGAGTCGAAGATGACGAAGAGGAGGAAGCCCCGCGGTCACGAACAAGTGCAAGGGGAAGCAGGGGCAGCGTTCGCGGTCGTGGTCGCGGTCGTGGTCGAGGAAGAGGCAACCGTGGCGGCTCACGATCGACCCGGCGGAAGCCTGAGAAAAAACGCGGAAGACCTCCTGGCAAGAAAGGTCCACGGGCATTCGCAGATCCAGGGCCAGAATTCAAACAATTACAACAACAGGCGAACGATGCATATCTGTCAAAAGACTATGGCAAAGCCATCGAATATATCAACAAAGCGATTCTATCAAATCCAGAAATATTTGCTGCGTACAGTTTGCTTGCTGAAATTCATCATGATATGGGCGATGAGCAGAAGGAGGTGGAAGCATTGATCCATGGTGCACCTACAAAGCGCGACAAAGAGCTCTGGTTCCACATTATTGATCGAGTGAAGGAGCTTGACTCGGACATATATCCCACCTACACCAACGAAGTAAAGACTGCCGTCATTCTCGATTGTTTACGATCGATCCTCCTACTGGATGCAGATAATTACGATGCGCGTCAACAAAAGTTGGAAATCGAGGCACATTTGGGCCATGTTTCTAGGGCAGTGGTGTTATGCCGGAAGATGCTCACCCTCAAACCATACGACATTGAAGCCCTCACAATTATGGCAAAGCTAGGTACATCGTCTATTAAGCAGACTCGCCTCCATCTCCAAAAGATCATTGCTACCTTCGATACTTCTATTGCATACTTCCTTTCTCACGAAGAGCCAGATGCAACCAACTTGGATTGGTCTTTATTGAACGTATATCTGGACCTTTTATATAGGGCAGGCGATTATGTGCGTGGGCTTTCTCGGCTCAAAGCCTTATCTAGGTGGTTACAGAACCGAGAAGACGAAACATACTGGGACAAGCAGGACGATGACCGAGAATTCGACGTCGAAGATGTGCCCAGGCGAATTTCAGTTCCTGATTTTGCTCAATCCTCGTCCCATGAATCTAAATATGGCGAGTTGCTCCCATTAGAAATTCGAGTGAAGATGGGACTGTTTCGTTTGAAGAAAACTCCTCCCGACCTGTTAGAGGCGATGCAGCATCTGAACATGCTTGAACCTGAAGATAATAGTCCAGACGCCTTCTTATTTGATTACCCAGATCTTTTCTGTGAAGTTGCAAATGCACTACACATGACCGGACATGATCGGGAGGCCCTGCGTTTCTACAGGCCGCTATACGACAATCTCTTCCAGGAAATGAAGATGAAGGACTTCATAGGCATGTATTCATGCTACAAGAATCTTTGCCAGTCCGAAAATGCAAATGAGATGTTACCAATCTTCGAAGAGTGGAAAGCAAAAAATCTTGAGGAGCTTTCAGCCCTTGCCAAATTCTTCGAAGAGAACGGCATGGAAGAACAGGCTATGACACGGGCAGAGACCGTTTACAAGGCTGGGAGCGCATATTTATTGAAAAGAGTCAATTTCGAGGGCCTTCCACGTATCCAAGAATATATGTTTATGGAGCGAAAGAAGGCTAGAGGTAATCACGGTCGCAAGTTGAATCGTGTAAGGAAATATATGAGGAGCTTGAAGATCGCCACGGAAGATGTCCCAGAATCAGGCGACGAATCTAACAGCGATTTACCTTCTCTAGGTCCCCTAACACGGCGCCCGGAGCCTGGGCTGTTTCGCACAAAGAAACCACTGCCTGAGCGCCGACCCAAAACATTCTTGCCTGAGGAGATTCCTGGAACTACAGTCCCTAATGACGCTCTGGACAACAAACTTTTCAAGGCTAGACTGAACAGTATTGCTGTTCAATATCCGGATGAACTGAAGGCCTCAAGAGCTCAGCATCGTGAGATTGTTGCTAGCTTCTCTCGCCTGGATGTAATCGCCGATCATGCTGATGAAGGCGACGAAGACTCCATGACTGAATATATAACGATTGCACGCGAGCTCATCGAAGAGTTCTCTACCTTCGATCTGTTTTACTCCGACAAACGACGTGACTTTACAGGCTATTTTCGAAAAATGACGGATGGTGACATTTGGAAGGATGCCGTTATCATGGTGCTTGCCGTTATCGCCAACAAGGTTGAGGACGGGCTTGAAGACGACGGGATTAAGAAACCAGACAGCGTTCCGGAAGACTTCTATGGAGTCCACTTCGACAAGTGGTTCGAAGTGTTTGCTCGGTATTCCATGTTCATGGCTCGGCGTGGAGATCGTGAACGTTGCTTCAGCACCATGGAAGTTGCCAGCCAATCGAACATCTTCTCTCGCAAAGCCTACCAGCACCGTCTTCAGCTCTACCGAATGGCTTGCGGTGTCCATCTTCAGGATTCCGTGAAAACATCATCTGCTATCCGTTGGTTTATGCGAGAGTATCCTTTCAGTACTGATCTCTTTCGTCTATATGGCTGTTCGAATCGTCTATGCGCAATACCAGAAGGCTTTGCGACCGGAGCTTCTCTCAAATTCTTTATGCGAAATATCAAGACTATGGACTATGCGATACTCGAGCCCGAGCAGCGGAAAAGATTCAATTTCAGGGGCAGAGATCCTGCAAATTGGATGGCATACTCCGTGTCTTCAGAAATGGTAGAGCATGTCAAGGATCATGATCCGGCTCTGTTCTCACTGTACGGTCATATCCTTAGTTGCGGAGGAAGCTACCTTATGGCTCTAAACAGCTATTTCCGAGCCTATGCGCTTACTCCAGACGATCCATTGCTCAACTTAAGTATTGGGCTGGCGTACATACAACACGCAATGAAGCGATTATCTGAGAACCGGCAATTTCAGATACAACAGGGACTTGCTTTCGTCTACCGATACCACGAGCTCCGCACCAAAGACAACATTGCAGTTCTCTGTTCAGAAGCAGAGTTCAACTTAGGAAGGGTTTGGCACTCTTTGGGACTTTCAACGCAAGCCTTGCAGGCATATGAGCGTTGTCTCCAACTCAGCAAGTCAGTCCAACAGTCCGCGACCGAAGACCAGACCGCGGCCCCCAAGCAGGTGGAGGATTTCGCCACAGAAGCGGCCTATGCTATCCAATCCATCTACGTCCTAAGTGGGAATTTCTCAGCTGCAAAGAAAATGACGGAGGAGGCGCTGGTCATCGAGTAAATACAGCGTCCAAAAATGACCGAGAGTCATGGTCATGCGACCCGGCTACCTGGCATTGTATACATAAGTGTTTCTGATATAGAGACAGGGAACTGTTTTGTTTTCTGCGAGGAGGAAGATGCCGTAGCATATGCAGGCGCACTGCGATGGTGGGGGTGGTTTGAGAAGAGACCACAGCAGCGTAGGTCGGGAACAGGCGGTCAGTGAAAGAAAGGGCGTAGCATCTATCTGCGAGGCGTTTTTAATGTCACTGCATGCAATGCGGTGCATCCCAGCAGGATCGGGTGAAGGACCCGGGACTACGTACCCATTGGCGATTCATGTCAAGATCTGGATCTCGAGAGTCTGGATCTTGGAAGATCGTCGGCAATGCCGGACCGATTGACGGGGAGTGTCAACGCACGCTCTAGATTGCTTTTTGCTCGTTACAGGCGCTGATGCTTTGAGTGTCCGGCAATGTCTAGTTACAGTCCTTAGTCCTCCACTACAATCCGTCCACAGTCCCAATGACAATAGATCAATCTCAGAAACCACTTAATATAATTCCAATTACATTTGCGACTTCTGGGCCCGATGTCCTGTTTTGTGCACACGTCGGAGACTTGTCCCGCGGAGCTCGCATATCGCGGCTCGAATACACAAGCCTTTGATGCGAGGGGCCTGATGCAGTATCACGTTGCATACATCTGTGATCATCTCGTCAAAAATATCTCGAAACTGCATGGTTCTTGATTTCTCTCCGATCCTGTACCCCCGAACAACTTGAAACCAGATGTTGGAAATGAGTCTTGTGGGAACGGAGATTTTGTGTCCACATGGTATTAGAGTTGTTTTACATGTGTGACACTTCGAGGTTGTGTCATTGACGTTGTCCCTCAAGTGCTGTCGCTTTGTGCGAGGGCCCGATATCTACGCTTGTATAAGTGTAACAGGATCTGTGGCTCGGTTTCATCATGGGTGGGAAAGTGCGACCTGTAAGTTTTTTACATGCTCTCTTTTATTATTCTGAAGTCAGTTCGTCTGTGCACGGAAGTTTGAGATTTTCTTCGTGACGTTGTCTTGTACAATACATAATTAGATATCCAAAGAGACTAACAGCCAGAACTATTGAATTGTTACCATGCTAATCTGAAAAATGCACGCTTGTTGAATCATGACAGTGGTATACAAACATTAATAACATTCCGCATGCATCGTTCCCACATCTTATTCCCTGGTCCTCCAAAAGACAACTATCAACTTGCGCTCCCAATTTCTCAAGCAAATTTTGTAATTTTGACTCCACGCTCTCGAATCATTTTGGCAAGGGTTTCTGCAACCTCGGATCTCTTCTTGGCTGTTGCCTTCAGTGCCTCCAAATTTTGTTCATCCAAATCTGCCAGCTTGATCAAGGATCGAGAACCGCCTCCAGACGGACTGCCTTCAGGAGTGTAGTAAAGACCGTATCCATTCGATGGGGTATCGTCTGGCTCTGGAGTCCGAACTGAGCGATTAAGTTCACTCAAACTCATCCTACTTCTATTGGTCGGCGGTGTAGCTAGTGGGGACTGTCCATTTCGTAAGCCACGAGAAGCTCGTTTGGGCGTGCCGAATACATGGGAGGAGGAAGAAGTTGGTCGGTGGACACCGGTATCGAGTTTCCGCAGCTGTTGCTCGAGCAACAGAATGTCGTTATTTTTGTTCTGCGTCATTTGAATCAGTCGATTGATAGTCTTTTTGACCGCGTCCACGGTAGGGACTGCTGCTGATTTCCCGCTCGCGGCATTGCAGCTTGCCACTTTGCTCTTAAGCAAGTAAGCTTCCTCTTCTGTACGTCCTAATAGCGACAAAAGTTTTGCATATTCGGTGCGGATAGCCTTCTGCTGTTCAGCAAGCTCTTTAGCCAAAGGTGCCTTCCTGACCGCCTCTGCTTTCTCCGGATCTTTTCGCATGATATTTTGTCGTCGGATGTCATTGAGTTTCGTAAGGAGTTTAGCGTTCGCACTGTGAATTTGATTCAGTTGTCTGAGGACATCAACGACGTTTTGGACACGACCAGAATTGAGTTCCTGTTCGAGTTGATCTTCAAGAGTCCTGAGCTCCTCAGTCTCGTTTAAAGTCCAGTCCTCATACCATGTCCCTTGCTCCCCCTCATCTATAGCTCTACTAAGATCAGACTGTTGCTTGGGTGACTGATTTGAATGATATGCGATGAAAGATGCGAGAGAACGACTATTAAGGCCGAGTGTGTCTACCATGCTGTTGATATCCCTGTACAACATCTCGATCTGGGCGGCAGTTCCAGTCTTGGAAACGCTGCCAGCATAATCCGAATGTGGATTGAAAGGGGACAATTCTCGAGACGGGGTAATCTCACTTGCAAGCGTCTCTTTGATACGCTCGTCCTCATCATCGGACAGATCGGAGACCTCGGGTTGTGGGGTGGGTGGTTTGGGAGATGGGCGGATGGGCTCGGGCACTGCGGAACGCTGCAAGGGCTGTTGCTGTTGTCGTCGTCCAAGCGCAGAAGTAGAAACCGCCCGCTGTGGACTCGGCGAACGTAAGTTTTCCTGGAGCTTACTTGAGGGTGGGGGAAATAGTACAGAAGGCTGTGGGAGGCTAGTACCTGGCGGCGGTGGCTCTGCCCGCGGGAAAAGTGCATTTGGCGTGGGTTTAATCGGAAAATGCGGTTGGTTCCATTTTGGTCCTTGTGATGGGACCCGTGTCTCATCTCCAGACCTTGACGACGGCCCTGATTTTAGAGTGGGAGGTGTTGGCGCAGCAGGAGGAATTCGAGGGGACTGATTCACACTATCCGTAAAAGCCCAAACTCCCTTTGACGGTCGACCGCGTCGGGCAGCATCTGAAGGTGATGGTTCTTCCTCGTCTTCCTCTTCATCGTCGCCATCATGCTCCTCGATGGATAGGTCATCCTCCCCATCATCTAATGGTGAAGATGGTACGTCTGACTCTGGGGCTTCAACTTTGATGGCTGGACTTCCAGCTATAGGAGGTAAATCATCATCGACGGATTTCGGTTGCTTCCAAGTTGTGAAGTCTGGAGGAAGTGGGGCATCTTCCCCTTTATTTGGTGGTGAAGGTGGCTTCTGGTCAAAAGACGGGTTGGGCGTCGTGCTCTGGAACAGTGAGGTAGTTGACTTCGGTGGGACTGCCGGTGTAGTGGACAATGTGTAAGGTTTCGACTCGCTTCCTTCCTTCTTATGCGGCGTGAGAGGCGTTGTAGCACCGAGTGCAGAGGAAAACGCGCTGTTAAAGGAGAAATTTTCTGAAGCCGAAGATTTGTTTGCATCTTCTTTGACTGCTTCGTTCTGCTCGAAGGAGCTTACCAACTTGAACCCCTCTGTACGGTTACCGAACGGATTCTGGGGTGTAGGTGTTGCTTCGTCCCGTTTCCGGCGCTCTGCGTCCCCATCATCACCCATGTTCGACTCCTTGGTCGAAGAAAAGGAAGAAGAGGTAGTACCGAACACGGATCCCCCTTGCTGTGGTGATGTGGCGCCCCAAGATGGTGGGAGGTTGGAACCCTCGCGTGATGTTAAGGTCAATGTCGATCCAAAGCTACTTGGTCCCTGGTTGTTACCACCAAATGCTGATTTCTGTTGGGAAAGAGAGGAGAAAGGGGATTTCCCACCACCGACGCTGCTGAAGCTAGAAAACCCAGAACCACCAGGTGAGTTGTTTGCACCTCCAAGTTTGGCAAAGCCGGAAAAGTTTCCAGCTGCACCGGAGAACGCGTTCGATGTTTGCGAATTTGTCGTCTGCGGTGCTGAACCCCACGGAGATGATTGATTGCCCAAAGACTGGGTACCGCCAAAACCAATCTTAGATGGGGCCCCAAACGCAGGCGAGGCTCCAGGTGTAGGCTTATTATTAAAGCCCGAATTGTTGCTAACATTCTGCTGGGGCTGAAAGCTAGGTTTACCAAATATGGACGCTGGGGGGGTTGCGGTGGAAGCGCTAGGTTTACCGAATATGGACGCAGGAGGAGTTGCGGTGGTGGCACTTGGGACACCAAAGATAGAAGGGGTTGTGGATGTTGCGCCTGAACCTCCAAAGATATTCTTTTGCGCAGGTTGCGGTGCAACCGGGGCGGGTGTTGCAGGAGCGTCATCAGTGTTGACAGTGAGACCTGGATAAGACGTGCCAGATCGTATTGATTTATCGAATACAATCCACCACGAAGACATGATCCCTTGGTCATTGAGGGCTAGCAATGCCGGCAATGGGGAAACAGATTCGCGAAACTCGTCATCCGTAGGAATAGGCTTCATCACTATGTCCCTGCTAGAAAGATCCAGGGCGTCTCCAATGAGAAGACCGTCACGCTCGTTGTCCTGATTCACGACCTGGGGAACTTTGGGTTGACGATTGTCCTGCAGTGCCGCGAAGTTGAACTCCCCAGTAACTTGCTGATCCGAGGCGATAGGGGCGCTTGAGTTCGTCATAACACCGAAGTCGCTCGAATGCGATGCACTGAGAATGAGCAGATCATCTAGATCGGGCTTCCAGTTCCGCAATCGATTGACCGAATAGCGAGGAGGGTATGTCCTCTCCGGCGCATCCATGCTTGGAAACAAGAAATCATAAGCTGACTTGTGGAATGTGAATTCACTGCGATCTTTGTCGGTGCGGATGATGTGATAGATTGCTTCGCCAGACGTGTCGTCGAGTGGAGAATGGATAGTTAAGAACTCGTTTTGGTTAAGCCAGGAAATGGCAGTCACTAGTATATATGTTAGCATGTATCGATACACCTGGGCGAGTGTGTTGGAAACTTACTGGTGTAGTTCCCTTGGGCTTCTGGCGGACGGGGAATAGTACACATAAGTGTTCCGTTGGAATGGTATTGGACAGCAGTGCCATCTTCCAGTCCGGCAACCAAAGCTTTGCCTTTGTTACTCCAACCAACACAAGTAGCACCATTCTCGCGCAACGTCAAGACTTGTTTCCCTTCTACGTCTGCAATGACAAGCCGACCGGAGTCCAAAACAGCGGCATAGTAATGGCCGAGTTGTGGATTTGGTAAGAGAGCCCGTACTGCAACTCCATCAGTGGAGATATTCCCCGGCGATAGGTCAAAAATGGTACTGCGCCTGCGATCCAAGTCGTCGGTGGAGTAGATGACCAGGCCGCCGTCTTTCTCTGCGCTTACAACAAGGAAGTCATCATCGGCGGAGAAAGACACGTGCCGAAGTTGGGGAGAAGGCAGGGTTATGTCGGGTCGAAAGGATGTGATGAAATCGTTATCATCAGGATCTGAGGTATAGGCCTTGCGCACTCCATCAGTCGATGTTATCACGAGCACATCGGGTCCAGCAGCAGCAAGGAGGCGGCGTTTGGAGGCTACGGAAAGTAGGGATGCGGACGATGGTGGAAGAGCATTTTCGGGCCATGGGGTGGGCAGTAATTTGAGCTTCCTGTCTTTGCTGACGGACGAGAAGCCGAGTGCCTGCAGTTGGTAAGCTTGATGCTCAATTGATTGCGCGTATGGATGGTGGGACTGGAGCTTGGGCGAGGTACCTCTAGATAGATCTCTGGCAGGTCTGGACCAACACTGACAGAACTCAAGGCCATGTTTATGGAAAGAAGTTGAGAGAGGACTTTTGCGAGGAAGAAGGTCAACAATCGAGCGGGTGAGGCGTGGGCATCGGGGTTGGGAGATTGAGGAACCTGGTGTCGTGAAGAGCTCCCAGGGCGCAAGGAGCGTGGAGAGAAGCCTGGGTGTGTATTTGGATGATTCGGAGAAGTAGAAGAGAATGAATGGCGGCGTGGATACGCCGGCCAGGAGAGCGACGGGCAACGAGCGGCGAACAGTAAACTACTGAGTTGGAGAGTGTCGAGTTGCGCGCGCCTACAAAAACTGCGGAGAGAGAGCAAGAGATGTTTCTTTGAGCATCGACAACCTAGCGCGTTTGCCAAGAGGAACAGGGAGTTACCTAGGTAGGGTTAGCTTTGCTAAGGTCCTCTAGCGGGGTGGCCCAAGCTTCTGCTCTCTCGCTCTCTCTCCGCCGCCTGGCAAGCACGGACGGTGTTGCGTTGCGTACCACGGTGCCTGCCTCATCAACACCAACACCAAAACCCACTACTATAACATCTGCACACAACGACAACCACCACCACTCACTCCGTATCCACCTATTCACCACCCTTTCTCCCCATCGGCTACTCTCTCACCACCAATCTCCCCTCCCCTCCAACGCCATGGCGGGCTTTGATTTCAGTAACCACAATCGCAATGCGGCACTCCATGCGCAGGGCGTGCCTCTCCCCAAAGCCACCAGCACCGGAACAACCATCGTGGGATGTCTCTTCGATGGAGGAGTCGTCATTGCTGCTGACACGAGAGCTACCTCCGGTCCCATAGTAGCAGACAAGGTATTCTTGCTGTCTCGAGAGTGGAAACTCTCTCTCCCATATCACTATAGCGGGCACTGACATTCGGCATAGAACTGCGAGAAGCTGCATTATATCTCTCCCCAGATCTGGTGTGCAGGTGCCGGTACTGCGGCTGATACTGAGTTTACCACCGCCATCATTTCCTCGAACCTCGAGCTCCACGCCCTCTCCACCGGCCGCAAACCCCGAGTCGTCACTTGCATGACCATGCTGAAGCAGCATCTTTTCCGCTACCAGGGTCACATCGGAGCCTACCTCGTTGTTGCAGGCGTCGATCCTACTGGCTCACATTTGTTCACTGTTCACGCACATGGTTCCACCGACAAACTCCCCTACGTGACCATGGGTTCCGGTTCACTTGCTGCCATGTCCGTCTTCGAGACCCAGTGGAAGCCTCAGCTATCTAGGGATGATGCTGTGAAGCTTTGTGCAAATGCCATTGAAGCCGGTATCTGGAACGATCTGGGATCCGGTAGCAATGTTGACGTGGCTGTCATCACCGAGGAGAAGACAACATTGATGCGGAACTACATCACGCCAAATGTGCGCGTGGCCAAACAGAGGAATTACAGATTTGAGAGGGGCACAACTGCCGTACTTAATGAGAAAATCATCACCAAGGAGCAGATTAGCAAGTACGTCACCGTGCACGAGCTCCAAGATGAAAATGCCACGGCCACGGCAGAGACGATGGATGTGGACCAGTGAAGATAGAATAGAGAGCAATAAATCATCACTCCGCGTTTGACAGGAGGTAAAATCCTTCAGGGAACAATTTTGGAAGGCTTGACGAATTTTGGGTCGTATACTATAAAGTAGTGGCCATTTATCATGACTCTTCCAGCGGAGGCTGTGAAGCGCGATATAGCAAAACAGCCTAGCAAGGTGATGACAGAAGCTCCTGAAGAAGAAAGAATAAATCAGGGCAAAGATCAATTTAATTTCCCAGCCTCTCGCACTCGGTACACCTCGTTTTGACTATCACTCCTTCTTTCCATTGCCCCTCATCCAACCCAGTGAGAACTCCTAACTTCTAGCGCTATTTTCCAAAAATCCTAGTTTGACCCTGGCTGCAGGTTACAAAACACCTCGACACCTTGGTTTATATTTTGAAGGATCACTCAAAGGAATTAGTTGCAGTCTGGTAGTAGTTACAGCGCACAGTGGCAATCGTATTCCCTCAACAAACCAAATCCGACTCTACCTGCATCTCTTTTCCACAATGTTCGCTCCGTGTTCCTCATACTCCTTCCTTGATATCCACAACTGATGGAAGCTCCCCAGACTAGCCAGAATGCTGCCGCCAATCCAGGCAGCGTACTTGCGCTCCACGACCGACCCGGGAGCAATGAGCTTGTTCCGCGTGGACGGGTAGAGATTGTTGATCTCTTGGTTGAGGCGATCCGTGAACTTGTAGAGTAGTGTCGAGCCGCCGGTGACCACGATGTTACCGAGAAGCATAGGTCGATGGTCGGCATCCACTTGCTGGACCGCTGCTTGGACAAGTTTTGTGATGGTGTGCTCGTCTTTGGGTCGCGGGTTGTCGGCGTCTGTTAGAGCTGCACTGGCATCGAAGAGGCCCTCTGCCACGCGGAATCGATCGGCAGTGAAGACTTGGTTCCACCCATCAGGCATCTCGAACGGTCGGCCTGGCTGACTTTTGGCGATTTCTTCGTTAGGGCCAGTGTTGAAGCGTTGTGGACCAGGCCATACTTCGACAACAGACTCTTTGAACTCGGTAAGGACGCGCTCTTCTTCATGGTGGCGGAACGAGTCTGTAGGTGGGATGTCGAATGTCTTGTAGGTAGCTTGTGATGACGTTCCCGCATCTACCTGAGTCTTCGATTTCACCAGAAAGTGTGGGGTAAGCGGTACTTCGGGTTGGGCCTGCTTGAAAAGCATGCGGATTTGCTTGGACACAAAGTTGCCTGCGAGCGGCGACTTCTGCACACCTTTTCGCAAGACCATTCCGTCAAGCACGGGCGTGACCGACGTATGCGACGCGCCAACGTCGATGATTATGCCAGATGCCTTGCCAGATGCGAATGCCGCCAGAACTCCAGTCTTTTGTAAGTAAAATGCCGGGGTGCCCCATTCCTCCATCGCAATCTCGATAGCCTTCTCCCGTGCCTTAGTAGTATTCCACCCAGGCTCCGTCATGAGCAACGGGCTCTCCTCAAGCGGTTTTTCCTGATTCTCTGTATTCTCGATGTCCACTTCCATGGCGTCTCCGTTCTCCTGCGTGCCATCGTTTAGCCCGTTCTTAGAGGGATCCGTGGGTTTTGAGCCAGTCAACCGCGACGTAATGGCATACTCCCAAACCTTTGTAGCCGTTTCCCAGTCCTCGACGATGCCGTCGGAGCCCCAGTAGTTCTTGATCTGCAAATTTGGGAGAGGAGTGTGGATGGCGTTTTCGCCGAAAAGGTATTTTGGGTTCGATTCGCTTTCTACAACGCCGTAAAAGGATGGGCATAGAGACTTGGGCACGTCTTCGCCGGCGAAGCCAGCGCGTGTAGTGAAGTAGCCGGGATCGAGCACAATGGCAGAAACCTCATCTGGATCAGGGTCAGTATGCGCCTATTATCGCTTATGGGAATTATCTTTACCTCCTGCGTATTCGCCCGTGCTGGGTGCGGTCGTCGAGTTGGGGATATTCATTGCGCACAAATAATGGATGGTCTTCGGCTTGGATGGGCTTTTGTTCAAGTTCGTCGGGGTCAATTAGCGCATCGACACGTCAAATCCCATGTGAAAGAGATTCCGCTGGCGTTGTTGTTGAATGGCGGGGTTGTTGGTGTTGGAACGAAGCTGTCGCATCGCGGAGCTTCCAAAGTTTCGAGAGGAGGTTGGCCCTGCCTCCACCATCCTTCCTCACCTCGCTCCAACCCACCAGGGCTCAAGCCACATTCACTCGCTTTGCTTCATAGATGCCCCTAGAGATCCACCACCACCTTCTGCGCGGATACCTAATCAGCAGCGACACTTAAACATCATGTCGCTCACGGATCTCCGCCACCTATTCTCACTGGACACGCTCGACACTCGCTTCTTCATCCCCGCGACCGCGCCTCCAAAGGAAGCTCTTGAGGATGCCGAACTTAACTCGGCGAAGTCCATCCCTTCGCGGAGTAGTCAATCAAGAGATAGTAGCTCGAGAATTACTGCACAGCCCTCGCTATTCAACACCTACGAGTTTTATCTTTATTTCGCCATCATCTTCGCTGCTGTCCCTCTCATGATCAAATCTGTGGTAGATGTATCAACAGGTCAGATAGCATGTTGGCAATTCAATACGTGAATTCGATGTTAATTATAGTATAGAAACACATCCAAACTATTCCGAGTATTCCCATCTCCTGTCTGATGGCTGGGTACCTGGACGCAAAGCTGCATGTTCACGTGTTCTCTTCCCTCATCTTCTCGGCTAAGACCATTTAGGATAACTCTGATGCTCAGTATTCTTCATTCCGTCAGAATTTCCCATATCTGCTTCTCGTAGTTATATTGCATCCCCTTCTTCGGAAAGTTTACGATTCCTTCTGGGGAGCGGGCATGTACACTCAATCTCGGCCAACGGGGGGTTTAGGGGGACAACTAACACATGGCCTTACTGCTGCAGCGGCAGCCGAAGCCCGTCTCGAGCAACGAATTTCCTTTGACCTTCCTTTTACTGTTATATTTCTTGCAGCATTGCATGGATTTTCGATCTTGAAGATTCTCGCGATTCTCTATACGAACTATACCATATGCAAGAAGGTGCCACGACAATACATGCCTGCACTTACTTGGATTTTCAATGTCGGTATCTTATTTGCCAATGAGCTATACAGAGGATACTCGTACAACGCCATCCTTTTGCCTTTCTCTCCTTCTTCTCCAGTATTGGAGCAGGGCCAACCACCGCAAAACTTCGGAAAGGTTCTGGATAGCTATGGTGGCATCATTCCTCGATGGGAAGTGCTGTTCAACTTCACTGTCCTTCGTCTCATCAGCTTCAATTTGGACTATTTTTGGAGTCTGAATTCAAGAGCTGGTAGTCCGATAGAAGTACGTTGGAATCCTAACATTTGGGTGTAAGCTAATAACATCAAGAAGAAGCAGCTTGATCCCTCGAACCTGTCTGAACGAGATCGCGTATCCATTCCTGCTAAGAGTGGCGACTTTTCGTTTCGCAACTATTTTGCCTATGTCGTATATTCACCTCTGTACCTGGCGGGCCCAATTGTGACGTTTAACGATTACATGTCGCAACTGCGGTATCGACCACATAGTATCACTTCCAGAAGGACGATCATGTATGCAATCCGATTCATCTTTTGCTTCTTGACTATGGAGATCATGATCCATTATATGTACATGGTCGCAATTTTCCACGCGAAACCCGCCTGGGACAAGTATACGCCTGCGCAGTTGAGCATGCTCGGGTTCTTCAACCTAAAGCATATCTGGCTGAAGCTGTTACTACCTTGGAGATTCTTCCGATTGTGGTCCCTCCTGGATGGCATTGACCCTCCCGAGAATATGGTTCGCTGCATGAGCGACAATTATTCTCTTACCCAGTTTTGGCGTGGCTGGCACCGAAGCTTCAACAAGTGGAGTCTTCGCTATCTTTATATACCCTTGGGTGGTAGCGCGGTACCAGGTGTTTGGGGCAAAGCAAGATCGGTGGCAAACTATCTAGTCGTCTTCACGTTCATTGCTCTATGGCACGATATCCAACTCCGACTGCTAATGTGGGGATGGTTAGTTACCATCTTCGTTCTCCCTGAAATCGTCGCCGGCCAGCTTTTCCCAGCTCGGAAGTGGAAGAGTCATCCTAATGCATACCGTCGTATATGTGGCCTTGGCGCGGTTGCCATGGTGTTGATGCTCATGGTGGCGAACTTGGTTGGCTTCGCGTTGGGTGTGGACGGATTGCAGGAGCTCATTTCGAGTATCATGGGTAGTTATTCGGGGCTGGCATTCTTTTGGGTAGCGTGCATAGCACTCTATGCCGGAGCCCAGTTCATGTTTGAGTGGAGGGAGCGTGAAAAACGTAGGGGCATCAACATGAAGTGTTAGCTACTTTGTATCATGTATGTTGATGTTGTTTATTATACTTTACATTTAGCTCACCATGGAGAGCATTCCTGTTAAAAACAACCCAAAGTCAGCGTTGAAAATGTATTCTTAGTTTGTAGACTCTGAACCTCGATTGCATCATCTAACGTTTATGAAAATCATAACCTGCGTGCATACCCCTTCCCACCTCCCAACCCATCCATCCAAGCCTTCCAAGGTTGATTTCGAAAAAGTCTGTGCGTTTCTTTCCTTTCTTGCTTCAAAAAGAGGAATAAATGAAACTAAAAGCAACTGCAACAAATAAAAAACATACAGAACATAGGTGACAGACAACGAAGTCCGGCGCATCGTCCCGTGCAAAAATCTCACGAGCAAAAAGTATGGGTTGAACCCAACAGGTTATGCCAAAGATTATAGAGTGCAGTTCAATGCGCAAATCCCGATCACTTCTGGTAAAAGGCAAGAAATGAGTTCGTACAATTTGTCGCACTGCACAAGGGAAACTTCTCAAATATTTAATTCATATAGGTAGGTAAACTGTGTCGCTAGAATTTAATTGTGGGTTGTTCACACATGCTCTGGTAAGCGAGGACCGTGCGGGCAGTGAAATTGGATTGGGGCAGGAAATGGGTGCGTGCGGCCCTTCGCAGCCTTGGAGTGGCGAGAGCGGCGATTACAAGACGAGGCCGTCGCATCGCCGCACAGCGATGTCTGATCTGAGCGTCATTTCATGAGTCGATGAAGCGCTGTGCCGTGTGATGTTTGATAAGACTATTGTCGCCCAAGGGAAGAGCATGTGGGAGGGGTGAATGAGTGAAGACGGAGTTGTGCTAGTTGCATAAATAGGCATCCCCGCACGTTCAGGGGACACGTGCCCCTGGTGATCGCCCCAGACATCTGGAGGGCCAGAGGACCAGCTTTCACCGTCTCAACTCTTCCATCTTCCTCTCATCCCATTTTTCTTGTGTTCAGCCATGAAGGACGATCATCCCTCCTCCTCTTTTGTGATTCCTCGTTGTGGAAGTACCGCCACGAATTGCATCCATTGTACGGCATACTATCTATGTTCCCCTGGATCGGATTTCGTATCCAATCCTCGCGTCGTTTTCCCAACAAGTTCGCGGCATCACCGTGTACGCCGCCATTCAATGTCCGTGTTGCCCTTTTAGGATCCGGTATCTGCTTTAAGGTATGCGATATCGTGATGATTTCACCAGGACAGCATCCAGAACAAAGCAAAAGATATCACGAGGAGAGAAAGGATTGCGCACATTGTTTCCAACCTGTCTGGGGGGACTTTTGCCGTCCTCAGGTCGTCCTTCCCTCACACTGAGGACATGTGACAGATTAAAGGACATCATCGACTCTTTTGTCGATGATAAGGTACTCAATGAGAAAGTGGTAGGACTGTTTTGATTCATTTCTTGTAGCTTTCAATCAATACTCACTCTCCTCTCCACACTTCTTATGGAGAAGTCGCTTGGCTTGGACAATCCCGTTCCACAAGCAATGTTCCACTATTTCCCCCTCTTCTTTCTTCTCTCTCTTGCAGTCTCTTCTTTATTCACAACCTGTCTCTAAATATCTTTTTCTGCTATTCAAGAAAAACTATCCTTTTTTCTCTCCCCCTGTCGTAGGTCTCACACGTCGCTCTTCTCGTATATCTCCTGGTCTTTCAATGCGCCGCATCAGCCATGTCAGAAGCGCTTCAAAACTGGATCAAGGAATATCGGCCTCGTAATAGTAAACGCTCCCCAGGGTGTTTCTAATCCATGGCTTACATGTTCCTGCCAAGATGAGGCTGATGGTCTCTATTCCTGGTTGTACTACGATTACAGGCTCGCCTGAGTACTGTGTAGTCAGAGGGCACGGCTTGCGGACCCCAATTCCTCTGGGACTAACTTGGGATGGTCCCTCCCGCCCCACGATGGAGTAATTTAGAAAAGTCCGGAGTGCTTGGTGGATCGCATACCGGGTGCAGGTATCGAAACGTAAGTCCAACGCCGATAGCGCAAACGAGGGACTCCTGCAATTATCACAGGGCTGTGGCGCAACTTTGACGTTTCACTTCACGCTTCCTCTTTTAAGCGCTGTGAACCCACGATTTGCTGTCGAGGCCAATCTTTTTTCAACAGGCGATGACCTCAGGAAGGTCTCGCCAGCTTCTTCAAGTTCCGCTTTCACTGCGACTTGACGTTGCCCTGTCAGCGCGTTCGTCGACACCAAAAGTAGTATAGAGTCCGTGCGCTGTACTTCCCTTGCGTTGACCTTTTGGCTCGCACGCGCCTCTCTCTCGGGCCAACACCGACAGCACACTTCACTTGGAATCGGTCGTACATTCATTTGCGCCTCTTCTTCCTTCTCCTCTTCTTCCTTCTCCTCTTCTTCCCTCTTGTCCTCTCTCTTTCTTTCTTTCCCTTTTCCGGGTGGTTTCTCACCATCTAGTCGCTCCTTACCTGCTGCTACTCTGTACGCACTCACGCTCCTTCCCCCACCACAGCCTCAGGTCGTTTGCACTATTTTTTGCAGTGTCACCGACATTGGCTTTGCATTCCATAACATTCGCTACAATCGGACGGGTCCGTTTACAGCATTGAGAGCAAGTCTTGTAAGTCTATGCGATCCCTTTTCCCTTTTCCTCTTCCCATATCCCAATTCCTTACCCTTCTGTGTTGCCTTTCTTTGCCCTTTATTTTCAAACATGGCCCCCCGAATTTGGAATGCGTACCTATCACATTCGGCAACGGGCGTCTCAACTTCTCTCTGGAGAGCGACTTCAAATCAGCAGGCACCGTAACCGCAGCCACAGCCGCACGCTGGTCCAAACGACCAACTCGGAAGACTCAAACCACCACCTCTTACCCTATTTGACTTTTGACTAACGTTGCTGGACAACCTTCAGTCTCTTATCTTGCAGTACATAAATTCCGGATTCATTTCAAGTAACGGATAGCCATGAAGGCCTTAACCTCGTTCGTTGCCGCTGCCGTTTTGGCTGGAAGTGTCGTCGGCAGACCACATGGTGAGATCCCTCCAGCAAATCTGACAGGTCACACATGTTTATTGACCCGACTAGCAGTTCTTAAGCGGGCCATCTTCACCGAGGTCGCGTTCGTAACTGTCGCCTCCGATGTTGTCGTCTACATCGACAACGCTGGCGTTCCTTGGTCAACCGCCTCTCTTGCGCCCGTCACGCTCGTTGGCACTGGAGG
Organism: Dendryphion nanum; assembly: GCA_020744415.1. NCBI lineage: Eukaryota > Fungi > Ascomycota > Dothideomycetes > Pleosporales > Torulaceae > Dendryphion > Dendryphion nanum. The sequence continues at coordinate 1,259,192 of JAGMWT010000001.1, read as the reverse complement.
GAGCACTACATCCATCGTGGCCCCCCAACCGACTTCGAATTCGATTCCACCCACCTCGACTGCCATTGTAGCTGTTTCTGTAGTTCCCTCTGTTCCTTTTAAGGAAGCTCAGCCTTCCGCTCCGCCTTCGTCCACCCAGAAGCCCGTAGAACCGAACCCGACCCCAAACCCGCAGCCACCTGCTCCACCTGCTCCACCTACTTCAGTTGTTCCATCACCGCCATCATCAGCCCCCGCTTCGACCCCGACTGCCAAGCCACAGGGTTCCGACGGCTCTTTCCCACTCGGCATTACCTGGGATCCGTTCAAGCCGGGAGGATGCAAGACCGAAGCGGAATGGGATTCGCAATGGGCAAAGATGGCAGAGCAATACAAGCTTGTGCGAATCTACGGCATCGGTTGTGAGAACGTACCTAACGCGATCAAACGGGCGAAAAAACATGGTCTGAAGCTTATGGTTGGTGCATATGTACCAGATGAGACAGTGGATGATTTTGTAAAGGTTCTCAGTCAAGCCATCAAGGACCTTAACAATGGCAGTTGGGATATCATCAGCATCATTTCCATCGGCAACGAGAGAATTAATGAGCACCAGATGACAACGAGTCAAGCTGTCGATCACGTCAATAACGCGAGGGGTCAATTCCGTAGTCGAGGATTCAATGGACCTGTTGGTATTGTCGACACAGTCCCCGCCGTTGTCGACAACCCAGCCCTCTGCGACCAATCCGATTTGGTCCTTGTCAACATTCACGCTTATTGGGATGCCAACGCAAAGCCCGAGGACGCCGGCTCGTTCGTTCAAGGCCAGGTGCAAAAGGTCAAGAATGCCTGCAAAGGTAAACGTGTGATTGTCACCGAATCCGGATGGCCTCGATCGGATGGCAAGTCAGGTTCCAAGGCGTCGGCTGACGCTCAGAAAGCTGCGGTCAAGTCCCTTCGAGATAAGTTCTCCCAAGATCTTTTCCTTTTTACCGCTTTCGATACCCTTTGGAGGAATGAGGAGTATGAGAAGTACTGGGGGATCCTCCAGTAAGAAGAAGCGATTTCTGGCCACTTTGTATTTCGAAGTCCGGGATGTGTGATGTGGGCTCCAAGGCGTGCTTGCGCTACAGTATGCGATTGGCATTTCTCGGCCAATATGATTCATGATGAAACATGAGACATGTAGTATAGCTAGCACATCAATGATGAAGCAAATTTATTGAGTGAAGATGTGTTTTTTCATTTAAAGCTGTGATAAGTTGAACAATGTTATGGGCATGGTCGAGCCTGATATTCTGCACTTGATTGATTTCAAGGAGATACTCTTGAGTATAGCTTACTGTGCTGTTGCTGCCGTTATGCGACTTCAATTGTTTGGTAGGCATGGCACAGGGCCCACAAACGAGTCAACATTGGACGTGTCCAGAATGAAGCAAGATGCGAAAAACAAAATTATGCACAAGACTGACAATGGGGTGATTTTTTTTATATTGGGAAATCTCTACTCTGATATCATGTGTTTGTTTGTCCTCCTAACCCTTGGGGAATCAATGAAAAGCGCCTTTTATCGCTGATGAGCACCAACCAACACACAACGCCACCGCTATGATTCCCTTATTCCATGGAGAGAGAGGGAGAGAGAGAGAGGCTGATCCAACTAGTTCTCCAAGACGATATGGCGCTAACCAATGAGTCGGCGGCTTCGCCGAGGAGTGACTAGAAATCAACCAGGTCAGCACGTGTTATTTCAACAGGTGGTGGTCCTATCAGCTCCAACACCAACAGGGAGACGACTCATTCGAGCCAGTCGTGTGAAGGGTGGTCTAGTGGACCATCACATCATTACCCTGATGAACCGGCTGGCCGGGCTTCTTTTGCTCAGTGTTTCCCTCCGACTCGTCCATCTCCATATCGTCGTCAGCACCCTCCTCTCCCTCCTCGCCCTCCTCTTCCTCGTCCTCGCCCTCTGACTCCTCGATGTCGATCTCCTCGCTCTCAGCTTCGGAGGCCTCGCCAGCCGCAGGTCCTGCAGTCTCCTCTCCGCCAGCCATCTCGGCATCGTCGCCCTCGGCAGGTGCGGCCTCGGCACCCTCAACCTCCTCCTCTTCCTCTTCCTCTTCCTCAATGCCGTATTGGTCGCCGTCGGCATTCAAGTCGGCTTCGGGCTGATCAGGAGGGAACTCTGGGGGAGCTGATTCCTCGGAATCCCTGCTTTCGTTAGAAAAACTACCTCAGTGAACAGAATTGGTTTGGTGTATCCATACCACTTGATCGCAAAGCGAGTAACGCGCGGCTTCTCGGCCAAAATGTGTCGGCGCACCTTTTCAATCACGGGCTTCGCGGGGGGCTCGAGCTGCAGTGCCTCGTCTGTGTACTCGTTGTTGACATAGTATCCGACGCGCACGAACTCGCGCTCCTCGTACGAGCAGCTCAGCAGGATGACGGTCACGCCGATGATCTCGCTGTTGGGGATGCGGGTCAGGTCTGGTGCGTCGGCCTTGAAGATGAACTTGTTTACGCCGACGGGGATGGGGCCGACGAGGACGGAGTCGAGTTCTTGGTCATGCTCGTTGCTGCTTTCTGTTAGGTGCTGAAGGAAGGTGAGATTGTTGTGGAAACTGTGTGGAGTACGTACGACGTCGCGGAGCCGACGTAGGTCAGCTTCCATTCGAGGTCTGGAGAGAGACGGTGAGGTTAGCGCGTGTTTTGGAAATAGAAAAGTGGGTGATGTGATGGGAGTTCACATACCTTTTTGGAGCTGCTCGAGACACTCGAAGGTGATCTCGAACTCGTAGGGCGCGTCGAACTGCGCGGGGTTGTTCTTGACCTCGACACCGAGCAGGGAGACGACAGACATGTTGTTTGATGTTTGATGGCGATGGCGGGGCAACAACGGCGAAGGTGAGAGGAAATGGGGCAAAAGTAGGCCTAAGCGACTTGAATCGGAAACAAGAATTGGGTGTTGTATGGGAGAGCGCGGTGGAGGTTGAGTGTATGTGAGGTTGCAAGAAGAGAGAAGAAGAGAAGAGAAGAAGGTGTCCCGGGGTTGTTGACGCTCGAGGTTTGTTATGTGGAGGGGAGAGCGGTCAAGAAAACGGATTCGCGCAAGCGCCTTTTTCCCACGACAAATGGTCAAGTAGTTAACCCGCGGCGCGTCCACCAACACTGGCCCGGGGGTCGGAGGTGCTGCATCACGTGGTCGAGCCAGGCACCAAAGGGGGATTTCGCCAAGGGGCCCTGGGGTTCTGTTCGTCCATGCGACGACGTGGTCTCCATAGAGACGGCAATTGACCGTCAGTGCGGCAGGGAATGCTTTTTGCTGTTCAGAGGTCTCTATTTGCGGTTGACATTGCTGGGTTCAAATCGGTACGTATATTATAACGCGTCTGCCCAGGTATGTATTGCTCATCAAGTATAACAACAAGTGAATTCGTAAAGGGGCGCATATTAGTTCTTTGGACAAAGAATGTGCCAAAGATACTCAACGGGCACAAGAGCCTGGAGTGTGCGACATTGTCGAGTGTAGATGTACCTAGCTACACTTCTTAAGCTGAACCCAGTCTACAAACGCATCCGCCGAGCTGACAAAAACCACTGGTGGCATACTCTCTCATCTAGATCCACATGAATCTTCTCATTCTGCCTTTCTGCTGTGGGATGCCGAGGGAGATTCATTGTGCTTTACGCTACAGCCATCGAGACACCACAGCCTCTTCCACTGCTAGCTAGTGGTTCGTTTGCAAACACCTACATCTTCGGCTTGGATGAGCTTAAGGTGGTAGTCACTTTCCCAGCAGCGCCTACATGTCTACGAAACGACCTACTTGCGAAGATTACGGCATCTCTGCTGAACATGTGAAACAAAGAAATTTAATAACCCTGAGTCGGAGGGGGACTGGCTGGTTTTGCCTGAGTAGGAAAGTAGATATGGCGATTCTACTGTTGGCTGGATCTGCGCTATCAACGCCAAGTACGTCGCTGCTCAAGCTTTCCCCATCGCAAAGCATAGCCTATTGGAGCCTGTCCCCCAAACCAATAGCTGCAAGTACACACTAGGTGAAATAGGCAAGCATAATGCTGTTATTACTGTTTTGGTAAAGGTGCAAAGAAGGATATTCAAAACAAGTATCTTCATGGACGGGAAGAAGTCTTTCCAGTTCATCCATCCGATCCTCCAGGAGATTACAGACAGCGGACTCGACATACATTCCAGTCTAGTCTGAACCGCCCGTTTCCTAGAAAGAGCAAGCTGGATTTACGCATGAGGAAGATCCATCCGGCTACTCTGCTTTCTCACCCTTTGTTCCATGGTTCTCCCGACTATCAACGCTCGTAGAATTGGTGGAGGGACTGGCAGTGAACAGATTTGACAGGATCAATGAACTTACTAGCATCGTCGAGCCTGTTAGCGTCGATGGGGTTTTCAGTATTGGCAGGCTTACCGGCATCGAGGCGATACCGTGAACGAAACAATCCGTCTAGGGATTTCTTTCCCTCTGTCAATGTACAATACCACCTAGTCGGATGTCAGATGTGTCAACCATTTTGATCCGCCCTATCACCAAGCGCAGTCGCCCCTCTCCCATGAAGGCCTTCCTACTGGGCCAGGCTTATATACAAGGCTTAAATGATTACTAAGCATGCGAGAGGAGCAGCACCACGGCGCCGCATCCCTTTGTTTTGCGAAACTGTGGAAGCCTATATGCAATACAATTTATTCCTAAGCTGTAGGGTGCACGTTTACACAGTGATGTTTTTTTGCATAGACGCAAACGTGCGCGTCTACCTCATGCTCTAACTTAGCTAGAATTTAGCTACTCCTGGCCCACTTCATCAAATGTCGCCGCCTCTGACGCGGCGGTAATACATTCTGGAGACCTGAGAGTTCGACAGAGAACGGACAGTGTATGGTATGCAGGCAACCACCTGGAAACCTGGACAATCCCGGAATATAGGATTTTAGCATATTCCAGTATGCCAAAGGCAGGCATAGATCCAAATTTAGAGGGCTGAAGCCGGTGGTCTTGCAACCTTAGAAACTTTGAACCTTGCCCAGGTGGAAAAGAACGACAACCTCATTTCACGCGGCCGTATATGCTTCAGCCCAACTGCACCCGGCATACGCCATAGGGTTACGCACATGCAAATCCAGCCGCGACTTGCCGCTTGAAGAGGTCCCAAGCGATAAATGATGGTGAATGTGCCCTTGGAAGGCCAACGTGGACGCGTGCTCAGCCTCTTGTGGCGGAGTCGCAGCCTGTTTGTTGCTGTGTGATTATTCGCAAATGCCCGACACGCGCCAGCAGTTTCGGAGTGAAAGGAGGCTTTTTGAATGAGAGAGGTATATACTTAGCCTTAGGGAGCTCAGAGCGCGCGTCCAGCAAACTTTTCGGTCTTGTAGCTTTCTCCCCTAGGCCTCCTGCTGGGCTTCGACGAAGATGACATGAGCCTCATGATAACCTCGAGATACACCCCGTTGACTTCCGTTTCTCTGGCCGCAACCATTCCAATCATTCTCTCACTCTTCTTTTCCTTCTTGACTTCGTAGACGCGCGAAGGTGGCCCACGAGCCCGTGTCTCAGCAGCAAACGGCGACGCATTCACTCCGTCATCCAAGTCATCCAAAGTCATCCAAATCATCCAAATCATCCAAATCATCCAGTTGCTCACAGTCAGTCGCCCATAGCCACTCCCTGTCCTCCTGCGAGCTCAAGTGCTCTTTTCGCAGCTTGTATTCACAGCCCCTCCTTGTCAACGCCTCGCCGTCCTTGAATCCCAGAACGCAATCCCCGACCCTCTCCACATCCTAAATTACTACGCCATCCAGTCGTGCCGACGACTCCGCGCAGCTTAACCACAAGGTTGCCGCCTTTTTTAAATCCAAGAAAAGCGCTGTTTCTCCATCGTGAACGCGGCCGTTTCCTCTTGAATTCGTGTCTGCGGCGAAATACGAACCCCGCCAAGTACGTATGTACCTTGATCCACACCCCCCCTCTAATCCTTGGTCATGAAACTCTCTCTCTACACCTTCATGATTGCGTCTCGAACACAACCTCCACGAGGCTCCACAGCACTGCACAGCTTCGCGTATCTGGATACTGGCTGACCTGACAAGTTTTCTCTACCTACTCCTTCCTTTTCCCCAGCCGGCTGCTCCACCACCACAATGAGCTACCAGCAGAACCCGCCCCAGCTGGGGGCAACCTTCATACCTGGCGGTTTCGATGACTACTACATGCCGGCTCCCTCGCCAGACGTCATTTCTCCAGCTCCTCAGCGGTTCGTGTCTATCCTCATACCCCGCATGCCGTCTACTGTGCTAACGTATGGTGGGGCAGAATCATGCCCGAAGTCCCAGAGAACATGCAAGAGAACATTGCTCACCTGGAGTTAGAAGCCAACGGTCCACGAGGGCCCATGTCTCCACCAGCCCACCAAAACTACAACCAGCAGCACCAGCAACAGCACCAGCAGAACTTCCCTCCGCGAACAACGAGCCACCAGATAGACCAGACGCCGGTCAGTGCCCAAGGTGGACAGGGCGGGCAGGGAGGACAGGGACAATGGCCGACACGACAGCAGAGCATATCCTCGACCTTCAAGCAGCCGCCGAGCGTGCAGCCGCAAGCGATTCAACAACAAGCCGTCTCGCACGACTACAACCAGTTCGCCCATACTTCCGACATACCAAACTTTTCTCCCTTCCCAAAGCTACCGAACCGACCCTCAAATGTCCCCCCGTCCGATGATGAAAAGGAGGCTGTGTTGGAGAACGCAAGATTGCCAGTCCTGAATTCAAACGATCCGGAGATGCAGCTTGCATGGGCACAGGATGCTCTAGCCTATGTCGACGCTGCGATGCTGCATGAGCAACGGCTATCAGAGCTCCAACCGGCAAGGCCTGTGACGCCGCAGGTTGAGCACCAGCTCAGGGTAGATGCGTTAAATGTCGTGGGATTTCTAGCCGACCAACATCATCCAAAAGCGGAATTCATGAAAGGCATGTGGCTCGAGTTTGGCAAGTTTGGTATGCGCGTAGACAAGAAGGAAGCGTTCCGGTGTTATACGCGTGCCGCAGGAAAACACTATGCGAGGGCCGAATACCGCATGGGCATGCAGTTTGAGCAGTCTAATGACCCTATCAAGGCTCTTCAGCATTATAAACAGGGCTCAGAGCAGGGCGATTCTGCGTCGAACTACCGCCTCGGAATGATGACTTTACTTGGACAGCACGGACAACAGCAAGACTTTGCCAGAGGAGTTAATCTGATCAGGCAGGCTGCAACCACAGCTGATGAGAATGCTCCCCAGGGTGCTTATGTTCTTGGGATGCTCCAAGCACGAGAACTGCCACAGATCAGTGTCCCCGAGGTCTATTTACCTTTTGACGAGAGAGCTGCAAGACAGAACATCGAGAAAGCGGCTTACCTGGGATTTGCGAAAGCCCAACTAAAGATGGGATCTGCATACGAGCTATGCAGTCTAGGCTGTGACTTCAACCCCACGTTATCTATGCATTACAACGCACTTGCATCTCGTCAAGGCGAGCCGGAAGCCGACATGGCCATTAGCAAGTGGTTCCTCTGTGGACATGAAGGAGAATTTGCGAAGAACGAAGAGCTGGCTTATGAGTATGCACAGCGTGCTGCACAAGCTGGATTGGCCACTGCGGAATTTGCTATGGGCTATTTCAACGAAATCGGCATGCATGTTCAGGTTAACCTTGAGAAGGCACTGGAGTGGTACGAGAAAGCTTCAAGAAATGGCAACAAGGACGCTCCTGCACGTATCGAAAGCATCTCCAAATCGCGGACTCTCTCGAAGACGGACCATGAGAAGATTGCAATCAATAAGATCAAATCACAGCATGGGTCCATGCGCGGCCAACGTCCTGCAAGATTGCAGAAAGCTGCAGCTCCGGCTCTCCCTACGATCGACAGCAGCCCATCTGACTACGGAGATTCACCGATTGTCGACAGAAACTCAACGACCACTCCATACCCATTGTCTGACAAACCCCCCATGGTTGGCACTACCGCTCCAAGCGCCGCCCCCTATGGCGCGCGACCTGCCACAACAACTCCCTATCCTATGGACAACGGGCCTCCCCGAATTGCAGGTGGTGCAAGACCACCGGCAGGAGGATTTGTCCCCGAATTGCGTGCCGCTAGCACTCGACCTCCCTCTGCCCGACCAGCTTTCGACATCAATCCAAACATCTATGGAGGTCCGGGAGGTCCGGGAGGTCCACCCAACAATTACGGTCGTGGGCGACCACCTCAGGGACATGGAGACATGGGTCCACTGCCTATGCGTCCACATACCAGTATGGATGATATGGGACATGGACGTGGCCGCATCCCCAGCGGAGGTCGCATTCCACAGGGTGGACACCCGCCAGGTCCTGGTGGTTATAGACAACCAGGAGGACCTGGCGCTGAGCGTCCAGAGCATTACGATAGACCAGCAACGGTGCAGCCTGCGGATATTGGGTATGGTGGACCCGACGGTCGTAACAAACTGCAAAAACAAGGTCCCCCGCAGCCTCTCAAGAAACAACCTACCCTACCTGACATTGGTTATGTTGCTCCTTTGGAGACTAGACAGCACACACGGCCCTCGACAGTGCAGCCTGGACAAGAAAGCAGAGTTTCCTCTCGACCAGAACGACCTTCGACTGCAGGACCTGGCCAAGCTCGACCGCCTCAGCAACAGAATGTCAAGCCACAGCCCTCTGGCCCTACACAATCAAAGCCAGGACCCGCAACTCAACAGCAGCAACTCAGGCCGGCACCAGCTCAGACGCAATCTGCCCCACAAGTTCCGAAACCAGTGGGAGCGAAGCCACCGCCTCCAAAGCAGACGGCGTCAACACCAGGCAAGGGCCCGAAGACGTTCGACGAAATGGGAATCGGCCAAGCGCCAGGCGAAAAAGACTGCGTAAGTAATACACTTAATTCTTGTATTCGCTCTAATAAGCTGACAAAATCTAGGTTGTTATGTAAATATGATAACATGGCGGCATGTTACCATTTGTATTTTATGTTCTTGATTGCATAGCGGCGTGCCTGGGTACGATTTTGATTCTACATTGGGAGACTCTGGCTCAGGCTTGGGCACTAATAAATACCCCCTTTTTCGTCAATGCATAGTAGACATGATCATCATGATGTATGCATTTCTCTTTTGCCTGTTGCTCTTTGGCTGTAGGTAGTGGGCGTCGAAAAAAGAAAATCTTAGATTATGTTTTCAAGTTTCTCCTCGAAATACTCTTGGCATGATGTGAGATTGAGTGTTTGACTAGATGTATTTATAGCCTACAAGCTGCTGTAAAACAAATCCTCACAAGATACTTCGGTTTGGTGGGTGCGCCAGAAGGTGGTGCCTTCTGTAAATAGTCTCCACGTGTTTTGAGACCCACCTACATGTATAGGTACGCGAAGAATTTGAGCACCTCCTGCCTCGCTCTATAATCGTACATATCACCTTCACCCTTCTCCCTCACTGCCGAGTGGAAGCAGACATATCTCCCATGGCACCCCGCAGAGAGAAGACCGAAAAGGTGTCTGCTAACGAGGCGGCGGATACGATTCTCAATTATCTACGTACTATGTCCATGACTCTTCCATGACTTCTCATAGCTAATTAAATTTGCTCTCAGGCAAGCAAAAGTGAGTTGAATATACACCATGATGTTGCAATATGATTGCTCAAGCTCTTGTCTTTTCACAGTCGTCCGTACTCCGTAAGTGGATGCGCCTATATATAGCTATTTTCATTTCAGAAGATGTGTTTGACACCATATAGGCGACTGACATATCCGCCAATTTACATAATAAAGTCACAAAAAGTATGCAGTATTTAAGTCATCTTAGCCTCAGACAAACACTCACTAATATATATCAAGCCGCCGCACAGAAAATTCTCAAAGACCTCTCCGATGCCCAAAAGATTGAAAGCCGCAGCGCCGGTACGCTCTCATTCACAAAGACACAAGACTAGCCATTGCCAAATCCTGACACCTCACCAGGCAAACAAGTCGTCTTTTACGCTCTCCAGGTATATTCTCCACTCGCTTTTCAACCTCGACCTCCGTGACCCCTCTCACTAACTAAACCCTCCAGAACACCTCCGATGCCATGACCCCGTCCCAACTCGCCACCCTCGACACCACCATCGACACTCTCCGCACCCAAACCACTGCTCTCCTCGCGACCGCCAAAACCCTCCGTACAACCCTTTCAACCCTGAACTCCACGCTCTCCACCTCCGATCTCATAACCAGCGTCTCAAGCCTCGAGAACGAAAAAGCCGAGATCGAGGCGCGATTGGAAATACTGCGGGCGGGGAAAGCGACGAAGGTGATCAAGGGGGAGATGGAACGTGTGGAGGAAGAGAGGAGGAAGTGGAATGGTGTGGCGAGGAGGAGGGAGAAGATTGTAGGGGTGATGTGGGGGTTGATTGAGGATGTTTTGTCGGATCGGGAGAGGAGAGATGAGGTTAGGGAGGGGTTAGGGTTGGATGAGTGATGGATGGATGGGGCGAGGAGGAGGGATGAGACCCCGAAAGGACATGGGAAAAGATGTATGCATGTGTGGGAGCTAAATCACATGCGAAGCCTAAAGAACGAGCGGGACAGATAGGTAGATCATATCATCATGGAAGCAAAATCAGGTCAGATGGATGGACAGGAGAACACACATTATAAACTATACAATAAAGACGCTTATTCACCAAACGCCACTCTATATGCAAAAGCCAACGTACAATGCATTATACAAGATGCAAATACCATGAGGATCCTCAACGCCGATGCTCATGCTCTTCTAAATCGTCGATGAGGTCTTGACTCAAGAAGCTACGCTGCTCCTCGTGCGGCTTGCTCAACTCCTCCAGCTCCTTTGCTAAAGCTATACCCTCGGCCTTGCCCCGCTCCACATTCACCAACATCATGATGGGAAAGGGGAGTCCGATTAAGACAGCGAGGAACCAAAACGCCTAGTAGATTTCCCGTTAGCATATCATATCCAACAAGTGTTGCTGACGGAGAGGCCAAACTTACAGGTCGAATGTCACCATAGGCATCCGTAATAGCACCCACAATCGCCGGTCCAAAGATGCTACTCCCCTTATCCGTAATAGCATACAGCGCATAAAAGGCCGCCTCGAACCCCGGCGGTATCAACTCTCCAAACAAACTGCGACAGTAACTACTCAGACCACCAAGCACAAAACCATATACAGCACCGAGCGGATACATCTCCCACGGCTGTTGTAGGCCGAAATAACCCCAACGCTGGATCGCGGGGATGTAACCTAGAAGTCCGTAGAGAGGGATAAGCTCGAACAAGACGATGCAGGCGAGAATGGTCTGCGAGGGTCGCAGTTGCAAGTAGATACTGATCCGGGCCCAACTGAATGCGCCGATGATACCGGAAACGGTGGCAATGACATTGATGAGCGCAAGCATCGCATACCCCATTTGCAGATTCGTTTTCGCGAACAGGACGGCTGTGCCAGAGACGGTAGCTATGCTGTCAGAGAGCAGGAACCATGCAGCCAGAAAGAGAAGCACATCTTTGAGCAGACGGGCGTGTTTCACGGTGCGCCCCAGACTCTTCCAGGAATATGTGAAGTAGGCGAGTGTCATTCTGAAGTTGCTAGTCTGTGGTCCGATGTAGAGAGGGGGTCCGGGTCGCGGACGTAGCCACATAGCGGCGGGTATGGTGAAGATGAACCACCATGCGCCGATGAGGAAGAGAACGAATCGGAGACCGAAATTGGAGTTGTGGAAGACGATGACGACTAGGATGGAGAGGGTCTGGACCAGCAGGGCTGCTATGTAGCCAATTGCAATTCCATAGGAGGAGATCTTGGTCGAGAGGGCGAGCTCGGGGGAAGGCGTGGGGGATGCCCTGGGGTTCGGAACTGTCAGATCGGGTGCGTCCCTAGTCCGCGGTAGCAGGGCGGTTGTGGCGTCTGTAACGCTGTCTAAAATAGATTCCGTTGGTGCGGCTTCGTTAGCATAATGGGCCTCATGTCGGATCAAGGAGGAGTTTGTGGAGTGCGAGTGGTTCAAATCTTCCTCTCCCAAGAAAGATGATTCACTGGATATGTTTGAGTACCGGACTGTCGGGTGATTTCGAACAAGAAGCGGCAGAAATGAGTTGAGGAGTACGAATGATGCGCCGAAACACGTGTTGGCGATGATAGCAAGCAAGGCGCCCAGTAGATACACACTTGGGACTATTGGTAGGAACATCATGGTGGCCACAGATCCAATGAAGGCGAACCAGAGCAAAAAGGTCTTGCGGAACCGGCCATGATCAGCAGCGCCTGACATGGAAATGATGAGCAAGGCCTGTATCAATACACTTATGGAGAAGGTGTACATGGCGAAACTAGCCGTGTTGATCTCGGCGCCGAGGAAGTGGATAACGCATTGTTTGTCCCTGTCGGAATTTGGAGTAGACCAGATGGAGGGGCGACTGGCCTTGAAGGTGGATTTGCAGGGTGTGATTCCGTCGGAGAGCAGGACGCCATTCTCGCGGGCCAGCTGTTCTAGTGTTACGGGTATGAAGGATCCTGGGAGATTGTTAGAGTTGCGACTTTGACAGTAGAGCGATATGGTTATGCGATTATACGGCGGCTGTCGCATCTAGTGTGGGATGGCGTCGAATGGAGTTATGGGACATGTGAAATACGCTTACCGATACCGCAAACTACAAAAACCTTGTGGAGAAGTCAGCAATGCAATTGTGCGCCAGGTAGGAAGATATTGGAAAGGGACACGAGGGAGAGGACAAGGGACTATTTGGCTACATACCTCGGCGGCCCAACCGTACATGTAGAAGCCGGACAGTTCCTTGTCGCTAGTCAAACGAGTATCCTCGCCTTCATAGTTTGGCGGGGACGAGGAGTCGTCCATGGTGGATAGGTCTTCTGAGATGCTCTGCTCGTCATCGGCCTCGTTGGACTGGGAGGAAGAAGGCACCGAGAGCTTGGAGGAAGCGGAGGCATCGCGGTGGAGGTCGGGGCGGAGCGAATGCGCGGGCGGCTGCTCAGGAACTCGTGGCACCATGATTGGTGATTGGCTCTAGCTACGTCACCTGCACCGAGACATGGCCAAACACAAAGAGGGAGGGAGGAGAGGGCGACGACACGCGCAGAGTTGGGCCAAGTTGGGGGAGAGGGGGAGAGGGAGGGAGAGGAGGATGGGCGGCGCGTCGACGAGGTAGAAGATGGAGATGGAAGGGGGGGTTACTGTATGTGGGTGTGGAGGGTGTGGACACGGGAGGGGAGAGCGGAGGTGTTGAAGGCGGGTGTGTGTGCCAGCACCAGCAGGGGCGGGCGATGATCATGTGTGGTCGGCAGGAGAAATACACAGATAGTATAGTCAATAGTGCACTAGAGAGAAAGCAGGCGATTCCGAGGCATGCTTCTCGTCTATCGGGCTTGATAGAGTATTGAATTGTTGGTGGTAATGCATGACATTTGTGCGCAGTGAATAAAAAACCATAGGGTGCATGTGCATTGATAGGAGAAGGGAGGACATTGGGACTTCTTGGAAGAGGGACTGGGCACCAAGTACAGCAGAGGTAAACACTGGATGAAAAGCATCGCGATGCTGGAGCGGCGCAGCAAAAGAGAAACAAAGAGAGAGTCTCATCCACTTGGATAGCATGTGTTTCTATCCTATCTTTGCTGCAGGGAACGCTGGAGGCTTTCTCGCTGGCATCCAGGGCATTGTCCCTTGCCAAGGCCGCCTTCATCTCTGGTCACCGTGCCTGTGCCCATTCCACAACATCATCATCATCCTCCTTCACCACCTCATCACAACCCACCACCACCGCCACCTACCCGCATCACGACACCCTCGCCTCCACCCCATCGCTCTCTCGCAATCACCACTCTCGCCCTCCGCAGTTCACTTGTCCAGCGACAGCGTCGAGCGCGTGCTGCAGCCTCCCGCCGACCACGCGCAAACCTCTCGCATCTCCCCCATCCATCATCTTTTGCTGCCACGCCCTCCGGTCTGCAGCCCCCGCTGATGATGAAATAAACCACCGCTACTCCGATAAACCCTCTCACTCACTCTCACCCCGCCGTTCGATCCCCCGACGTTGCCACCTCGCCCTCCGTCTGCGCGCATCTCCCTTTCCAAGCTACTGCTCGAGCCTTGTTCCCTCCGCCAAGCATCTCTAAAGTTGCGCCCTTGGACACACTCAATCCCTAACCCAATCTGCCACCACGCTAAAGCATCGGCGTCGCGACATCTCCGCCAGCTGTCCCTTGACCATTAGCCACTGCTCGCACCGGCAGACCCCCCAGCGCATTTCAAGATACAGTCGGCGCATACCCCCTCCCCACTGGACCACGTCCCTAGGAAGGCTGTGGCGGGCGGTAGTAGTAGTGGTGCGCGCATAGGGAGGCCAGGCGACGAGCGCCAGAGTATGCCCGGCATAAAGATGGACTACACCGGTGCGGACTCAAGAGACGGGGAAAGTCGCAAGCGCACTCATGAAGGAAAATTTCTCAATGGCGACCGCACTCCTCGCAAAGACGCTCCCAACGCCAACGGCTCTGCCTCCACCTCCGGCCTCAATGGCCTCTCAGCATCCGGAGCCGTCGCCGCTCCTGCAGTCTCACATCCACGCATGGATGAACTGCCCCCGGAACTCGAGCATATAGGGGACGATTGCTACCATCCCCTGTCCAAGCTCCTCGAGCGTATGGCCCTGGAAACCTTTAGCGAAATACAAACCTTACTCGCCAAAATGGCAGAAATGCACGCCGTACAGCATCCGAACGGCTTGCTGGCAAATGGCCAAGGAGGCTACGTCAATGGACTACCGGACAACTCCGAGGCGAACAAACAGAAAAAGATGATGCTGATGCAGTTTTCCCAATCCAATCGCGCAAAGTTCATCAAACTGCTTGTCCTCACCCAATGGGGCAAGAAGTCCGCCGCCGACATAATGAAACTCATAGACCTTTTCACATATTTGAGAAAGAAGAGTCAGGCATTGGAACATACTGATTTGGTTCTCCTGGGTATGAAGGACTGGCTGGCCGTGGCACGTCAGTACAACCCAGATATCAAAACGGCCCTACCCATTCTTTCCCTTGGGAAAGCTGACTGGATACCTGATTTGGGCTACATCCCCAAAGGTCCATTATCGCCAGCCAAGGCACTGAAGCTGTTGAAAAACCTGAATGTCTCCGCCTCGGTCAGATTGACTGTACACGAAGACCTGCCCCGGCATCTCAAGAAATGGCACGTATCAGATGGAAAGGCAACATTTGTCGTCGATTCCGAATTCGAAATGGACGTACTCACCTTCAACGAAGACGCTTCCGAGCAATGGCACTTTATCGACTTCCGGTTATTGTTCTCGCCAGCGCCAGCGATTGAAGTAGGGGGCAGGTTTTGGCTTTATTTCAAGCCACTCGTCGATGGGAAGTTAAGAGAATCAGGTCTAGAAGGCTGTTTTGAATGGCTTCACAACTATGTGTTGACCCACAAGATCAATATTCTGAAATCTCAAGCCAAAGAGCTCGCTCGTACTCGATGGGCAGGGACGTTGAGGGTCGAAGAGATCCACCGCATGTTGGCTGTGCAGTATTGGATCGGCAAGTCTGGGCGGAAGAGCTGGATTGAAATCGGTGTTTCTAGTGAGAGGCCTAGCAATGGCAAGACCTCATGGCGTGGATCCCCGCTCTCTGTTCTCAAAATACGTTGGCACCGGAATGGAGAGCTGGTGCCAGACGTAAAACTTGACGTGGACTGGAAGAACCTTTCCATGGAACGTATCCTCAAGCAGGTCGTCGCCCTCCATACGGGACATCTGCTGCAGACCATCCAACGTAATCTCCCTCCGAAGCTGGCTGTCAAAGCAACTCACTCGAGAATCGAACCTTGCGATTGTTCACTCCGACTATCCCTCGGACGGACCGAGAACCAAACAATCATTACCGTGGAGCCTGTGACAGGCAAATATATCCTACAACCACGCGGCCCAATTTCATCTAGGACTGAGCACGCTCTCAACAGTCCTACTAGGTTTCAACCAGGGAAAGACAGAGATCCCACTTCCACATATGGCAAAATTATCACGTCATTACTGGCGCAAACGCTACATGATGCTCTAGAGCAACATGCTTCGCAACTTGGCTGGCACTCGCCCACACGCCAGTCTCTCAAAGTGGATACGCTCAAGGATGCTACCAAACTTGGTGTCCTGGCATATGCCATGTATCGGCCGAACGGATGGGCAAAGAACTTTGCCCTTGTTCCTATAATAGATGCATCGGGCGAGTCGTGGTGGTTCCTCGAACTTGATGCTAAGAACATAAATATCGTCCAGGCTGAACAACTTCAGTTGGATCTTGCCGGTCGCAGGCCACGAATTAATCGGACCACACTGGCAAGCATAGAACGAGTGGCAGTTCAACAACTTTCCTTCTTCGCGACCAGGCGTGAATGTAAACGACGGAATCTCAACAGTCTCCTCACCATCGAAACGTCGACGCCTTCTGCGATCCAGCAGCAGCTGGGCGCTTCTCAGAGCTGTGTGCGTGGCTGGGTTCTCCAATTGCGGACTGCGGATCTTTTGACTCCGAAAACGGGAGAAGAGCCCTGGTTGGAGCCGACAATTCGCGTTACGTGTCAAGGCGTTAAGGGCGATTGCCGTAACGTGTCACATATCGCTTCCGGGACCATGGTGAAAGCTGTTGTGGCAGACATGCTAAGGCTCATGGCGTCGTCCCCGCAAGACCACTTTACTTTCTCCGAGAATGGGAATTTTGCCATTCTTCTGACGACTCCCTTTGGTGAGCCGATTCTGTCAGAGTTGAGCGCGCGCCTGCGGGATTTGGACCGATTACGTGCATTTGCGTCTTCATTGGAGAGGAGGAAGATGAAGCTGAAGTCCTCATCGCTTCAGGAGATCTCCTTCCAATATGGCCAATCGTATTCTGCGACGGTCAACTTCAGTCAAGAAAAGAACATCAAAGTTGCTTTGAGTCCTGGAAATCCCCATAATCGGGTCCGCTATCACTTGGTAGATATTATCAACGAGAGGACTCCATTCCAGCTTCCAGGCTCACATATATCTGGCCCGGATCGCTTCTGCGCTTACCTTATGATCACGCGGCCCATCCTTTCAGCCCTCACTGAACTCGAGAAGACTGCACTACGGGATTTCAGGAATCCAAGCATCCATGTCCATGAGATCGGCGTTTATAGGATAACTTACGCAAATCCTCTCTGTTCATTCGACCTCAAGCTCAAGATCAAAAATGACAACCTATTCTGGCAAGTCGAAGATAACGAGCGGAAACCAGCCGATATCCGACCGATTCCCGAACGACTACCCACCCGCGCGCGGCTGGAATCTTTGAAAGTCGGATTGAGAAAGTTGTTCAGGGAGCATGGCGAGGGCTGGATCGGTACCCGCTCCGGTATCATTGCAGAAATAGATGGAATACCGGACGCATTGAGGAAACTCCACCAGACAATCAAGGCCGCCGCAGTCGAAGGAGACGCACTGCCATACGTCGAAGTTCCCGATCCGCATCCACCTTCACAACAGCACCCTCAGCAACATCTCCAACAGCAGCAGCACATGCAACAGCAGCAAATGCAACAGCAACAACAGCAACAAAGACAGGGAGGCGGGCCTCCCGTTGGCCATCCATCCATGGGTAGAGGAGGCCAAAACCATCCTGGCCAAGCCAATGCTAGACACCAGCAACAACACCAACAAGGTCATGTCAAGAAACAGGAGGTGATTGAACTCGACTAAACGCGGACGCGGGTAAAAATAAAAAAAAGAATGGGTGTGGCGCTGGCCACAATACGCCATTATCCCAGTCACATTCGTATTCCATTCATTTTTGAGAAGATAGTGAGAAGCAGAGGAAGTAGAACGAGGGTGTTTTCACCTTTTTGTTTGTATCATATCCTTTTTTTCCCCCAGGGGTTTGTTTAGAGAAAGGAAGTAGCCTGCGATATCCAAGCCGGGTGATGGCTACAGGATTACAGGACAGGACAGGACAGGGCAGGAAGGGCGGCTTTACTACTTAGCTTAATGAATCCCTGATGACGCTCATACTCATTACTTTTTATTTATTGTTGCTTCTTGCGATTCGATGAGGGGTGTTTTTTTTCTCCTTTTTGACCGGCGGAAGCGGTTTCTCTTTTGATACCACGTAGACAAGTTATGCAACTAATCGAATCAATCGTATGAATATATGAAAATCACCGTGTCCTAGAGCGTTAATTCTCATGCATCAGTCCGTTCACTTATGATACTAACCATCTTGTCAGATGGCAATCTAGTCTTTCACGTTGAACAAGATAGCGAAAATGGTCATAATTTCAAAAAGCGTGTTGAAAAGGCTGGGTATCTCATTTGCAAAATATGTACTGAAGAAAACCTAATCAGTAAACTCCATGTCCATCCATTCCCGAGCAACGGCGCGAATAACTACGCATCCTCGAGTGTCCGTCCGAAGTACCCATTCGTCGTCTTGAATCACTCGACCCTGTTACCGGCTTATATAGAACGATACATCTATGATCGCCGACATGGCAACGCCATCGGCAACACACCTAATAGAAGCTATTCGGGTCATCATAGTTCGGCTGACCGTAACTCCGGTTATCGCCAACATCATCCAAGCTCTTGTATTGCGATGGCCCGCCACCGTTACGTCCGCGACCTCGACCACTTGGTCCTCCACCCCGACCTCCCCGGCCGCCCCGTGGACCATGTCCTCCTCGATTGCCACGGCCGCGATCTCGGTTGCCGCCGCGGTAATTGTGGGAAGGGCCAGTTGGTCGTTTATCGTCATGTTCGCGATCCCTGGGACGGTTGTGCGAGGCCGAATGGTAGTTTCCGTTTGTGTCTCCATCATCACGGTTACGCTTGCCATGCTGCCTATTTGGAAACTGGCTCTCGTATTGGTTCTCGTTGGCTGTCTCATGCTCAATCCGCAGAAGTAGCTTCTCGCCCACCACGGTTTCAAAAACGTGAGCCTGCTCGTTTGACACGGGATGCCAGTTTGTGATTCGTGTTGCATCTGCGGGCTTTCCACCTTTTCGAATGGCCAAGACGATTGTTGGTGTCGGGTTCTCTGAGTAATACCTAGTCGTAGGAGGAACTGGTTCTACTCTCGCCGCCCATAGCTTGTTCTCGAAGCACGAAACGCCCGTCACTTTCCAGACAACCTTGGCACCCATACCCCCGACCTTATCAAGGATACTTTTTGGACAAGGCTTTGGTGTGATGAGGATACTATTGGCGAGGTACCGGATGTCGCTGTATGATCCGCTTTGGGGTAGCTTGACCAGTGATGTGAGTTTCTCGGTCATTGATGATGGAATCATGTAACCAGTATAGAAGACCGTCTTCTTGATTTGGAGAGGATGTGCGCTTGGTGGGGCTTGACGTGTCTTGACGAGGATGTTATGTTCATTGCACATCTTCTGGATCACCGCAACTTCGGTAACGGGGTCAAGTATTGTAGCGTTCTCAGCGACTTGTACAACCTCTGTCGTGAAAGGCTTGCGTGATGTTGGAAGCGCACCTTCCATAAGATCTTTGTTGAACTGAAAGAAGAAATCGCGGAACCCTTTGGTGCTGATAATTGTTAGAACAAGATACGTCGAAGGGTGCGCATACATACTGCTTGACTCTGTCCTCGTAGATTCGCAGGTCTTCAGCCTCAGTGTAGGTATACACGATCTCCTTCAGTAGTTCTTGCTTGAAAGCCATGGTAGAGACGAATTTCTGATTGGCAGGACCGATGGCAGGCTTGAGACACACCATATCAAATTCCAGATGACGGCTCTTGACGATGCGCTTGACGAGCTCCGAAAAACCGTGCTCCGAACGACCTGTAAGAAGTACATTCAAAGCGTCCTTCTGCTGCATCGACAGCTCAACAAGCTTGACAATATCCTCATTCCACCAGCCCTTCCACGCACGTGGCTCTTCTTTCTCAATGCCCTCTCCAGTGGCGGCTAAGATGGAGGAGTCATGCCACCATCCTCCATTGACGAAGATCTCCGGGTGAGCAAGCTGGCCGAGGCTGGGACCATTCCAGATAGCCTTATTGGGCATAGGGCTGGCAAACACTAATCATGTCAGTAAGCTCTTTTCCCAATCATAGGTTTAGTCTTTCAGCATACATGTGTTATCAAAGTCATAGATATGAATTGCCTTGATGTCAGACACAGCGGGCAGGTCCGCCTCTCCGCAGCTCCATCTCTTCAAGGAAGTAATTGTGTGATGAGTTGGTCGTCCCATAACGGAGCCATTGGGCGCAGGTTTCGTCGACGCAGCGACGGCGGAATATGCAGACATGACTGCTGGGAATGAACGTTGAAGAAACTTCCCCAACGCAAATGGTCTTATACGGGTAGCTCCCAGGAGCATCACCTGGGGAAGGTGAATATGCGAGATGATATTTATCCGTCGAGACGAATGGCTAACAGTCTTGACGCGCAAGGAAAAGCTGGGAGCTGGAGTCTGGAGTCTGCCCGGATGGCGACGACGGCGGCGGTGCGGGAGCGTGTGTTCCGGTGACGGAGAGTGAATCAGTTCCAAGGTTAGTTGCGCAAACAGTTCGCGAAGTTCTGGCAGTCGCGACGGGATACTGTGGTCCGTGCACTTTCGCCGCACCACTTCCGAGCTGCAGTTCCGAATCCAGCCATCATCGTCGCAATCGTTATTCGCCAACCTCTACCAACTCTCTTCCCCCTCGTTTATTGATTTACACGTCTTCGCCTTGCTATGTCTGATAGATTGCCTCCATGACATAGGATCGCTTGCTATCGGTTGTCTGATGATCTTTAAAAGTCGTCTTAATATATTTGTGTCGTCTTTTTTTTAAACCCCTCGCGGCCGGCGCATGGATTCAACCGCCGTCTCGAGCAAAGATGGGCCGACCGACGATTGTGTAATTTGTCTCTCAACCATAACGGAACGAGCCATCACTGTTCCTTGCAATCATTGTCTCTTCGATTTTCTGTGCCTGGTGAGCTGGCTTCAAGAGAATTCGACCTGTCCGCTATGTATGCTTGCCACCCTTACCTCCCTTGCGCGATCCTTTTGCTAATCTTCCTAGGCAAAACTGAAGTCACGGCCGTTCAATACGACTGGCGCTCCGAGACTGATTTCAAGTCATATACGGTCCGCGCTGCAAAACCTATCTACAATCCATCAAATAATGGGCCTCCACTCTCCAATCCCCCCCCGCCCAGTCGCTCTAACCTTCTTCCTCGAAGAACCCGAAGACCACAAGCACTTCGCCGTGCATACTCTCCCCCAAGCTCCGATGTTGCCCTTCTTCGTCGTCGTTTCGTGTATAAAGAGAAACTGTTTTCGCTCTATGTTGGAGCAAACAGGCTTTCCGCCTACCGGAACCTGACACCGCAGATGATAGCCGAGTCACCAGATATTCAATCAAGAGCCCGGATGTTTATACGTAGGGAACTACGCGTTTTCAGATTCCTGTACAACGAACCTGAAAATACACCTTCGACCTCGACAACCACAAGTAGCAACGCTGAGTGGCTACTGTCGTATATGATTTCCATCTTGAAAAATGTGGACATCAAAGCCAGTGACGGACACGCGGAAGACCTTCTCACGGATTTCTTAGGAAGGGACAATGCAAGGTTATTTCTCCACGAGCTAAATGTTTGGTTGCGGAGCCCATACACCAAGCTTGAAGACTGGGATCGTCACGTTCAATATCATATCAACCTACCAGACGAATTTGATCAGGATGATAAGCCTGTATGGCATGGTAAACGCACTAGAAGTCGCTCGAGAAGCCCTAACGGCGAGGGAAGGAGCAGTTGGAGGGAAAGAGAAGCCATCAATCGATATCGGCCTGATTGAGAAACTGTCCACGGGAAAGAAGTGAGAATAACAAATTATCACGCCAAAGTCTTCGGTCTAATGAGTTGGCTTTGAATTTATTAAACGAGGACGACAGCTATATTCAACAACCCCGAAAGGCCTAGCCTTGGACCCATATATGCTCATGAGCTTCGAGACCGATTCAGAACCCACCCTTCTCAGTAGAGGTAGCGCTGATTGTTGCGAATGCGAGCTCCTCTGATGGCGTTCGATCTGAAAATATACCGAGCTTCTTCGATGCACATTTAGTAGGCTATGAGATCGAAATTCGGTATACATACGAAACCGGCTCGGTGTTGACCAGGGGAGCGGCCGGGAGACACGAAGGAAGAGAAAGCCGATCATCTCGATTTGAACCCTATATCATAGTCACATTTGCAATTACATTGCCTCCTGAACAGTCAGGTATTCCTATCAAATATTATCCAAGATAACAAAAGATTTACAATCTCATAGCTATGCTTCACTTCATATTTTCCTCCTTCTCAGTCTCCCCAATTCCACAAACATTCACATCAATCAGTCTATCAGCCACTCCCAGTACCCTATCCAAGAAGGAAAAAAGCACACGATCTGACCAGAACCCCCCTCCCCCCCCCCAAAAAAAAAGGCAAAGTGAACGTGAAGAATTTCAAATCGTCTGGTCATGATATCTATGCGCTTGGAAAACTACCACGTCTCTACTAAAAAAGATGGACAAGACTAGACACGTGCTGTTTATTCAGCATAGACATGGAGACCCATCTACGCCTCTCCGTCCCGAAACGCCAAGCAAGATTCTTTCTTTCTTTCTTTCCTCATACTCAGATGACGATGATGATGATGGTGATGATGAAGAACCCGCAATGCCAAACAGAACGCCAGACAAAAGCATGTAAAAGGAGCCAGAAAAGAGAAAGGAAAGAGATGGTGAAAAGGGAACGAAAAACTACCCTATCGCCATAGTAATATACACCATGACAAGGGGCATTTCTCTTTCTCTTCAACTTCAACTTCAACTTCCTATAGAAGAAAAAAAAACGTCTTCCATCTTCCAAATCTATCCCTTATCCACCCCCGACACTTCCCCGTCCCCGAATAATCCCTAATCCCTGATTCCGCTGCTCGCTCGTGCTACCCCTCCTGCCCGAAATACTCTCGCTCCGCGAGCTATCCACACTGCGCCGCATAGAAGAGCTGCTGGATCTCCGACGCGCCCGCCGCGCCTCGTCGGGATTATGTGGATGCAGACCGCTCGCGCGCGCAAACAGGTTCAGAACGTCCGTCAAGCTGATAACGCCGTTCAGACGACCAGACAGATTGGCGCCGGGGATCGAGGACGCGGAGATAGCGGGGGCTGGTTGTCCTAATAGATGAGGGGATGGCGGGGCGACGGGGAGGGGTGGCGCGTGCGAGGATGGGAGGGGAGTGATCGGAGACGGGGGCACGAGGATGGCGGGTGTTGCTGCGGGAGTGGGAGGGCCGGAAGAAGCTGGAGACGGCGTTTCGACGATCCACATGCGGTGGGAACGTGTGGCGACCAGTTTGGCGACGGTGTGGGCGAGGGTCGAGAAGGGGTTTACGTGGAAGACGGGGAAGGAGTCTTTGCCGTCGTTGACGCCGCGTTCGGAAAGGATGACGGAGATGAAATGAATACAGGATGATCGGAGAAGGGGGAGTGATGTGGACTTGGTGAGTAGCTAGATGAATGGTCAGCATGAGTTGATGGTCTTGGTAGTGGATTAACGTACTCGAACGTCCACGTGTGAGATGTTGCCAACGACGTTGTTTTGAGTATCTAGAACGGGAAGAGAGCTAATGCCTTCATGATGCATAAGTTCGAGAGCATCTGTCAAGGGTTTGTCGCCACTGTAAATATATGTTAACACTTGCTCTTTCTGTAGGTCGGTCGGGATATTTCCGATGAAAGAACCAGGGGTAAGTTCTGGAGGCCTCTTTGTATTGAATTGGAGATAGTGGACAACTTACTTAATAGCGACAACTGTCTGGGATCCAATGTTCAGATCTTTTATAAGCTGCGGGTACAGCTGATCAACCGCCGGGAAATTTTGTCGATTTTCCCAGAAGAAATGGACCAGTCGCAGTTGAGTAAGAACCCCAATGACATTAGTGGTATGCTCTTCCACCACAAGTACGCGGTGGACACCGCTGCCAAAAACTTCCATGGCCTTGGTCAAGTCGGCGGTATGAGGGAGAAAGATCAAGGGCTCCTTCTTTCCTAGATCCTTGACATCTTTGAGTCTGGTGTACCCATTAGAAGAGGAATGGTAGTATGTATAATGTGTCGAACTCACGGAATGGGTCTTCCTTCCCGGCCCTTTTTCGCGAGCTGGTCGAAGGAAGCGATCTCGTCTTCGGAGGGGTGTGCGAGCCCTACAACTAGGAGCAGATATGCGTTCAAGTCACTATAGTCGAAAGTACCAGTCGCAGCACGGGAGGTGGAGTTTTCTCGGAGGAGAACAACATTGGGAGCGCCAGATTCGACCAGTAGCTGCGACATTGTTAGTATATGTTCATAGTACATTTCCTGTGCCCGATAACGGAGGCTCATCGAGTCACCAATACCCGATATTCCCCAAGTCACGTATACTGAAATAATAGCAACGTAGTACTCACATTTGTTGCCTCTTCCACACTGGTATCATTCTCAACGAACCTGACCTGTGACTCGTCCACAATCTCTCCTATCTTTATTGACTTCCAGTCTCGGCCCGTAAATCGCGGGTCTCCAGCCTTGGTGGGTGGGTTGTTCAACAGATCTTGCAAAGCTTGCTGGGTGAGTGAGGGCTGGCGAGAGGCCCGAGGGCTCACGGGAATGCCACGCATGTTCTCTGCAAAGCTGGATCGGTGGCTTGCTGAGTGCGGCCCAGGGCTCGGGGACGACGACGACATTCTGAGATTTGGGGGCGGAGAGCGCGGGCCGGTGTTGGAATTGGAGATTGACTGAAGAGGTGCAGGAATGGGTTGTGATTTCTCTTGTTGCTTCGCAGTGGTGCTTTCGGCGACGTTATCGGCGACAGCCTGGTCTGTCATTATGGCGGCGGTAACGCGGTGGTGGGCGAAGACGAGGGCGAAGAAGGCGGGGCAGCGAACTGGAGCGGCGGGACGCACTCAGCTCGTCACGGACGTGGGCGGGGAGGAGGTGATCGGGATCGATGGTTCTTTCGAAGTCACAGTTCTGGCAATGTGTAGTGCGATCGTGTGAGGCGGCGATGGTGGTGGGTTGTGGGGTGGAAGTGTCGTATCTGTTCAGTACTATCGCAGGGCGCATGGGGTGAGGTGAGGTCCACGGGCGGGTGCTGCTGCGGAGCTTTCTGCCACTCCCACCTTTCACCTCCCACATGCACGCTTGGGCAAGCTTCGAAAGAGAAGATCATCGCTCGCAGCTCACATCGCTATCGGACCCTCTGCCTGATTGGACGCGGTCGTATACCGAAAGATTAACTTTTTTGTAGCTTTGCAGCAGTGCATTCGTCTCAGTCAATCAATCACAATCAGTGCATTACCCGCTTCCTCCCCACAGCGCAGTCTTCGTGGCCCTACAGTCAACTGGTGGTGTATGGAAGCTGTTCCAAGCTGTTCCAAGCTGTCACAAGCTGCCACAAGCTGTCACTGTGTAGGGAGATACCTCTGCCTTTGACATCATAACCGTTGGTGGCAGCTACTCATCCAATCGCTTACTCCGCTGACGGCATCACTGTTACATTTGCTACCCCTCGCCAAGCATCAACTCTGTAAGAATCTGTAAGACTGTGTTTGATATACATTACTGTGGGCGGATAGATCTGCAGTTATCCTATCGTTACAATTGCAAGGGATCAGTGATAAAAATTCACTCGTATAACTTCTAAAGTATATCGACAAAATCTCTCTTCAAAACCAAAAATCAACCCCAACATTTACTCCATCATCGCCCGTTGACATGAACTATGAATGAGCCCAAGAGTGGAACAGAAAATCCATTCTTTCCCCTTACGCCGTCTGAACAGAATAGAACGAAAAGGAAAAAGCAACGTGTGGTATAATGTCCAAAGATATCCAGGTAGTAATGCCAATGAAGAAAGTGAGAACGCCGAGTAATGCTGTCTGGACAACAGGGTACCCAATCCCTCGCCAGATATTACTATACAATAGCAGCCATGCACAATCGACTGCCACACCTTACATCTCGAGTGCGTTCACCATGTAGAAGAGCAGGTACGCTTCCGCACCCAGCACCTCAGCCTCATTGACCAGCACCACTTTGCTGTCGTCGAAGAGGAACCAGTCACCACCCTCCCGAGAATAGCTCACGTAATGGCCCGAGTCCATTTTTCCCTTGTGCACGATAACCGTTGCCAGCTCGTACATCAGGCTATTCGCTGGTGTGTTCGCGTTATGGTTGATATTCGAAGCCCTCGCTGCTTTGGCAGCTTTGGTCTGGGTCGACTTGTATCGGGTCGTGTACGGGTGTAGGTCTAGTTTCATCGGGAATTTTACCTTGGTCTCGATTTTTGACGACGTTGCCTTGTGGTGTTCAAACCGCTTCCTTATGTTAGTTTGATCATCTTGTAGGGACCATGAATGCACGTACCTTCAAGTGGATGGAGAGAACAGGCGGGAGACGCTTGATACTCAACTGCTTGGTGGCAGGCTGCTCCTTTTCACAGTTGTGACAGGTGTATTCTTCAGCACCAAGCTTCTCCCGTGCCGTAAACCGCTCTAAACAATCTCTCAAATCCAACCCTGCCTGATCCCCGGAGGCATTTGGATCCACTTTCCGCTTCTTGCCCTGATTGCGCACATCCAAGCTTAAATCCATGTAAGGATCCAGAGCTGTGGTCACGTTTTTACACATGTCGCATGTAACAGTGCTCGACAGGTTTCCGTAAAAGGTCTGATGTATGATACAGGTACAATCGCTCTCCGAAGAGCCTCCATTCTGTAGATGAAGGGTGTTGAGCATAAATTGCATGTATTCGTGGGCGTCTTGCTGTTGGTAGCCAGCGAGAGCCTATGAACGAACCCACAGTCAGTAAATCATTCCAAAGTTGCTCCTCACTCCTATCTTACCTCGCCTGCTGTCCAGCTTGCCTGAAGCATGTTGACAGCACCAAAACCCTCCGTCTTCTCGTTCGAGTGAAACTCGACAAACATCTCGTCCAAGGCGCAGCTCACGCAGGCGTCCTTCCCACAGTCCTCTTTCTTGTGTCCTTCTGCCAGGTAGTAATTCCGTATAAAGGGATTATGTATCAATGTTTGTAATATAACGCTCATGAAGCACGTCTGGCCCATGTTATAGAGGCCGCGAAGACCGATGGCACGACAGGGGAGGAAGGTCGAGTTGTTGATGATGAGCTTGTGCTCATCTGCGGTAGTGGGGTCGTCGAATTTCCGTTTCTTTCCTGCGTGAACGCGCCATGTCAGCAACCGAGTTCTTTCAGCAACATTCTCAGTTTAAACCAACCTTTCTGCATCCTTCGCGCTTCCAGCTCGGGGTCATAAATGAAATCCTGACAATTTGCGCAGAACACGTTCCCATTTCGTGAATCGACCGCTGTGTGATCCTGTCAGCCAAATTGTTCCAGATATTTCAACAAGGCACACTCACAAAAGACGTGGTTCTTGGCATCAACGTGCTGGTCTCGCTCGGCTTCAGAACTGATATTGGGACACTGTAGGCATAGGTAGAGGGGGCGCAAGGATACAGTCGACTGGCTGCCGGAAGGGCTAATGTAAGATTGGGCTATGATGCTGGGTTTCTCGTGGATGTTTTGAAGGATGAGGCGGTAGTTGTGGAGGGTCTGCTTTCGCGAGACGGCTAGCATCTCCTGTATGTGCTCTGGATCTCTTGTTAGCGAGTGGACGGAGACTTTATGGTCGAGAAACTCACCACATCCATTTTCGACGTGGGCCATCTGGCTGCTGGGCACGATGGCTCCCTTGGAGTTCTTGACGACCTTGGGCGAGGCCATGGCGGCGGCCTTTGCGAGGGCGATGCTGTCCATGGTGTTCTGGGACGGGGACGCAGAACGGCGGCGACGCCTACATGGTTCGGAATACGATTCCTGTTGAGAAGGGGAGAGGCACTAGGGCTGGCGCTGGCAAAGAAAAGTTGCGCGCAAGAGAATCAAAAAACACGTTGGTGGTCCCGTCAGCCACGAAACCGTGAGAGCGATGGATGTTCCAAGGTTATTTCGGGGGAGTGAAGCTGATGCATGAGGCCAATCGGTCGGGTAAAAGTGCGCCACTAGGTTCGCCGATCTCTACTACCGCCCCGCCCCAACCGTCCCATCCATGTTCAGGTCCCAATTTGTATTTTAGTTCCAATGTTGCATTTCCACCATCAACATGTCTTTGCATCACTGGGTTTGTTATGGAATCCTATTGATTGCGAACCGCATCATTCCTCCTTTGAGTAATGTCGTGGAAGTATGCATCCGTGTTAATCTTGTGTCAATATCGAGCTTGCTCTCGTTCCCTCGGAGAATGGGAGGGAAGCAGGAAGCTAGTTGAGAAAAGAACATTCTGCTAGCAAGATGCACTTCTTTGGCCTATCCAGAGGTGTAATATGCATGCAACACCAAGCTTGACGATCAAGAAGCTACACATTTTACATTGAGTTTTGGCAGTCCAGTGATGTCCATATAACTCGTGGACACATGTGACACCTTACAGCGGCCAGCGGCATCTGGAACATCCACCAAACCTTCCAATATTACAACCGTTCCGAGCAAATTGTCCTGAAGGAAACAGCAGCAAGGGCATACATGGCTGACGACCCAATCTTCTGTAGCTTCAAAGCATGGGATTGCAAATACCTGCATCCTTAGCCAAGATGGGAAGTCCGGTTGTGGCCATGTGAAAGCATCGGCACGGACCTGATCGGCACTCCACATGGGGTACCTAGGTAGGGCTGTCCTGTAGCCATTCACTCTTCCGCTCTGCAAGCTTGTGTCTCGGAATGTAGAGGCTAGCGTGGCCAGAAAGCTTCTGCTGTGCATCCAAAACAAAAGGTTCGAATGCCTTGTTAAATCCGCCAATTGTGGCCAACGTCAAACTCCATAAAGGCTCCTGGACCCCTCCCACCCTCCCGTGTGTCTTGCTGGACATCTTGACTGCGTTTAGACCTCACCTACGCCCCGGACCCTGGCGGAATATACACCAGTGCTCAAGGGTCAAACATCGTCTAGCTCCCTGCACTACAATGCTTGAGTATACATGAGCATCCCACATATCTCTGCCGAGTCCTAGCACCAATTGGGCAGACCGTACTCTTCGCCATGTCACTCCTCGAACTGCGAGAGTTGCTCCAGTACCCCACAGGCGACAATGCAAGCGACACTATCCTCAACGGCGTCCACTTCAACCTCACAGCACTGGAACAATGGCACTACACCATCTACAGCAACAGCACAATATCCAATGACTCCAAGTGCTACCTCATCTTTGACAATTTCAAACCGCACATGCTCAACAATGGAACCTGGATCAACGCGACAACATGCTATATCCCCTACTGGGGAATCGGCCGAAGAGGTAGCGCAAGCATCGCTTTCGCCGCCGCGTTCGGCATAAGCATCATGTTCACATTGATCAACCTGCGCAAGCACGGGAAACTGCATTTGCGGGAAGACAAGAGGTTTAGAGTGGTCGGCCGTCGCTGGCAGTGGTATTGGATGCTTTTCGCAGCAGGATGTGGCATGGTCAGCACAATAACCGGTGTTGATGTGGATCGATACTATCTGCAGCAAATTCCCATACTCCTGCAGAGTTTCTTCTTTGTTCTCATGGTCCCGGCAGCTTTAGCAATGGTATGGGAAAGCGTGAGACATTGGTACATACACATATATCTCCACTCACAACCAGAAAGAACACTGACATGAACAGGGGCTCATGGCAGGAAAGACAGATTGTCGACCGAGACCCATTCATCCTCCCCCAAGATGACAAACGCGCCAGGACCGAATTCTGGCTTCCACTAGTCTTTTACCTATTCGCCTGGCTCACTTTCTTCATGACAATCCCACGATCATGGACTCCTCTCCAAAAGCAAAACACTCCCGAACAAATAGAAAACATTGCCCGACCCGCCTCAACGGGGTCTCGAGAAAAGGCAGGCGCAATATTGGCCGCTATGGCATGGCTCACCACCTGTTACTCCCTGTACCACTCACTGAAACACTACAAACCTACCTCCTGCTTCCAGAACACACTCACAGCATTCTTCCGCACCTGTCCCCCCAAACTCTACCTCAACATCTTTATCCTAGGTCTCCGCATCGGCTACGGGCTCGTAAGCGCCTGGCTCTGGGGTCTCACTATCTTCAACGACAACGTCGCCATTAGCTGGCCCTTTGGTCTCGGTTACGGCACAATCTTGCTCATCATAGTCATCTTCGAGGTCTCGGGCCTAGTCGAAGAAAATGAGGATGAGCAGATTATTGCGCAGCGGCGCGAACGCGGTCAGCGTATTGATCAGGAGCTCAATATTGTTCATAAACCACACTGGTGGAAGAGGAACTGGGCAGCGAGGTATCAGACGGATGAGCAGAGATTGAAGAATATGGCGACGGAGGTAGATGGGGAGAGACTTGCGGGTCGACAAGTGTCGGAGCCGATGGAGATGGGGGATATGAATTTGCGGAATCGGTCGAGGAGTAGGACGCACGAGCATCCATTTCGAGATCAGAGTCCGTCGTCTCGACATCGTCAGTCGTCAGTGCCACCGCCGCCACCGTATAGTGTAGGGGCGGATGGTAATAATGGTAGATATGATGGTTCTCGTAATGCGGAATGGACGGGTCAGGATTTGGCCGCGACGGAGAATCCGCAAAGGCTACGGAGTATGTTGGATGTTTAGATTTTGGAGAGGCTTGTTAATGAAAGTGCTGATTTGTTGCATCCCCCAATGGCATACTTGTGATGAGATATTCATTTTAGGGTAATGTTCAATTCGATCGTTCTTCAACCCGTCCTAACACATCACTACACTCCTTCCAAAATTACCAAAAGAGTTGGCGTGATGAACGTGGACACCCCAGTTCCAGGTGGACATGTCTAATATGATCTCTTTCCATTTCCCTATGATTTCCAACCAAATCTTATCACTTTACAGCAGTCCCTACCCAACAGCATAATCTCCACTAAATACCAATTTCCAAGTAAGGAGTCTCATAGCTCCGGGTATCTTCGAATTCCCAACCAACCAACCGTTGCCAGAACGCCAAACGATATAATCACCACACCCGCGTCCCATCCGCACAATCACGAAACAGGATCATAACACTGGCAGTCATCCTTCCGCCCCCCAAACCGACTCCCGCTCACCAAACTAGGACACTTGAACGCAATATCCATATCGGAGCACTGAAACAGCAAATTCCACATCCTCTCCATCTGATACCCGAACTGGGGCGCATTCATTGAATCGGGTCGACCTAGCAAATACGGCTCGGAATGCGCCCAGCTCTTTTCGTCAACAAATGCGTCGCGCAGGTATTTGTATATGGCTTTATCGATGCCGCGGATGCGCTTTGCCGAGGCGACGAATTGGCCTTTGTAGCTTAGTAGCACAGTCTCGCAGGTCGTAGAATTGGTGATGCGCTGGTGGAGCTGTGGGAATAGACCGAGCGGGTCGCGCATATCGTAGACGTCGCCACATTCCTGGCAGTTGCAGACAATGCCTGACCAGCCGAGACTGAGCATGCCTGTGCGCTCGGAGTCGAAGTAGTCGTGTATGCGTGGGTAGAATTCGCGTGGGTTGTGGACATCGGCCTGGAGGAAGAAGGTTTGCTTTGCGAGGTTGTCCCAGTTGTCGATGATGTGATAGAGGTAGGTTTCTCCTTCCCGTCCGATGTTGGGGAGGAGGGTGACGTTGTGAGCCCCAGTCTGTTTCTTTAGAGTCTCTACGTCGGCCTTGGGGTCTTTGGTGTAGATGTGAACCCGGGCGTCTGAGATACCGGCCATGTCTTTGACCTTGGACAGCATGGATGTGACATGCTCTACTGGCTCTTTGTACATGCTGACGACAATCTCTTGGTTGACGCTTGGAGTGTAGCCCTGATCCAAGATGGGAACGACCTTCGAAGGGGATGAAAGTATTATTTCCGAAAAGTTCAAAAGGAGGAATATAATCCATATAGCTCCAACCGCGATTGCAACATACAAAGGCGATATAGCCTTTTTGTTCTGATCCTTGTCGATAGCAACAGAGTTAGTCTCGTCCAACCACCACTCTGCATCTTCTGATGCTGCTGTACTCGCACCGTCAAACATTTCTAGCTCCGCGGGTGGCGATACCAACGAATACCCTTTGTCGGCCTGGATTCGCCCCAATTGCAGTAGGTCAGAAACAGAACTACCGCCGATGCAAATTATGGCTATGCAAAAAGCGATGATCTGCCCATAACCGATATAAGCGCGGCGTAGCGTTAGAGTCGAGACCAGTCCCGTAATACCGGTGATGATAATAATGGCTATAACATCCAAGATTCCGGATTCTTTTTGAGATCGCACCGCGATCCTATAATCGGTGGCATATGGTGGAAATAAGGTCGATCGCCCAAGGACAATAGCGGTGGTGGTAACCAGTATGTTCACCAGGATAAGGGGCACAAAACTAAAGCGGAGGGAGTCCTTGACTCGCCAGGGATCCTCGACGCCGAATATGCCTATCCATACGGCTCCAATCAGTATTCCTGCGCCACATGATACGATATCAATTCGCCTTTGCTCAGCGACCACTTCGGGAAAGTAACGGGCGCCGCCTGTATATAAGATTCTCGAGACTCCGATAAAAATGGCTGCGGGCAGTGCTGTCAGCAGGCCTTTCACCCACAGTCTATATTCACCGAACAAGATCAGAACGCAGCTAGCGAGGAGGACGCCAATTCGAAGGACGGAAGCACTGGAGCGTCCTGGCTGGGTGTTGAACAATGTCATCAGAGATTCTGGAATATAGGGAATGGTCTGGATCTTGTCAGCGTGTGAACGCAATAATAGAATATATACAACTCACAGATAGCATAGCTATGGTTGTTACGTTGGGGTAGTGTAACAAGGCTTCGATACTAAAAATGAGCGAGGTGGCTATGGACACAGCAAGCAGAACCAGAAATATCCATTGCGGGCCAGTAAGTCGGAAAAGCCTTTCATTCGGGGATAATGGATGTCGCAGTAGATTACAGCTGGTAAAAGCGATCACGCCCATCAGCTGCCATATATGGAGGTGTAACGGAAAATGGAAATTCAGGTCCACGAGAAGATATTTGGAGGTGACGATGGAAACGCTCGCGCAAACGGCCCAGACGTAGACATGTCGACTTCGTGCCGCGTCGGTCATATCCAAGAGACGGGAGCGGGCACCCTCTGATTGTACATGCTTGCGGTGCTCATGATCCGTCTCCATATTCCTGGCACGTCGGACGAGGTTCATGTACAATTTGTCGACCTCGCGCCGAACATGAGCACAAGGCCACTTGGCACCAGGAGGTAATGATGAGGGTGGTCGGGGCTCGATCGTGTGCGGAATAGCGATAGAAGTAGCGGAATGGAAGAGATCCGGGGTCGTTAGACGTTAGGATGAAGGAAGGTTGGTGAGCATCTCTCGCAGTTAGGGAAAGTCAGATGCTCCTGATGCCGCCGCGTAAGAATAATCCGCATGTGCAGTTGAGGTTAATTTGGTGGACCTGCAGGGGGGCGCGCGGAGAGACCAAGGCCACACCCCGGCACCCCCGAGGCAGTCCGCAATGGCCCATCGCTCGAACACTCCCAACTCCGATCTATCCATCAACGACTTTGGCCATATCTAAGCCGGGAATCCAAATCCACTACATCAGGTATCTCTACACCCTATGTTATGCGCCACGAGTTGCTCTCAGCTGTTGCTGGGGCAAAAGCTAGGCAGTCAGCTGAACGCAAGGCGTAGCATACGACATCCGAGACCTCCCCATCTGACATGAATCACAACCTTATGTTGTATCAAACCCTACGCCCGACGAAGCTATCTAGATGCCTAGGGTTCTAGTTAAATATCAAAAGACGGCATATTCGAAATGTTGTAGCATATCCTGGCTGACCCTTATTTACGGTGGAGATAGACACTCTCCGACGAGTTCAACCGAAGTATCTTTCGACTGTCTGGTTAATTCTACTATTCGTTCTTTAAAGAGCTAGTCTTTCATGTCCAAAATAGGGCCGTTTCAAAGGAAGTTTGTGGCCGAACATGAAATAGTTAATCTAGGGGCATTGCTTAGATGAATATGTAACATCAGATGTGGGTCATTATATCGTTGCCTGGCCACTACATCATGTAGGATCCCGTGGATTCGTTCCGACCTGCCGGTCTTTCATGAACGACTAAACCATCTCGATATGATTTCCGTTGCCCAGTCAGTTTCATGCCTCTGCTTCATTCATTGGCGGAAACGAGAGGATGTTAGCACTCAACCTGTTGCCCTTCGGAAGAAGCCGTCCCGACGTTTTGGTCGAGTGCCAAAGTCCACTCACTCAAATTAATGATATTTCGGTTACTCCCAAGCTGCCGTTGGGAGCAGTTAAACCGTTGGCGTCGAAGTATCCTCTAAGTACTTATTGCTTCGTCTGTCCGAGGTAGACGGTCCTCAAGTTCGACTTATGAATGATGAAAGCACAACAAAGAATCAAGAGACATTTCGAGAGATAGTTTTTCTGGGTTATTAGCCAGCGGAAGATTACTTCTATTGAAAAAAAATCGTACATGAAGGATATTTGGGACTTCATGAACATATATCCTCTTGGCAGCCCTCGGTGTTCGGCCTTATGTACGCCTGACTAAGCCCCTTGCTTTCTCAGCCTCGCTCTTTCAAACACTCATGCCTCGCGAGCGAGGTGGATCGCAACAATCCATAGTACGAATCCTGTATCGGTTTTTGACCAATAGTGGCCAAAAATTCATTTGGCTTCAATGGATGCCAATGAATGCCAATAGAAACATGTGTGGAATGTCCAAGTAACATGTCTTTCACTGCCAGCTCCGAGGAGTGTCAACGATAGTATAAATATTTAACAATGCCGTTGAACAATGAGCTTCATTACGACCGAAATCCTATTCAGTTTCTTACACTTTACTACTCTACCTCCAACGCTTTGCCCAGACCATTGACAAGATGCTTGTTCTCGTAACAGGAATCACCGGCAACATTGGCCAACATCTCATCGAAAGCCTCACCTCAAGGGGTCATCAAGTCCGTGGGCTTTCTCGTGACTCTTCTAAACTCAGTCATGAACAAGTTGAAAAGTTGGAAAGCTTTGTCAAAATCGAAAACTATTACGACATTCCGGCAATCGAACGCGGTGTCAATGGTGTTGATGCGGTTATTTGCGCGTATACAGGCATCCCGATAACCACGGTTGACGCACAATTAATTCTGCTGCGAGCCGCAGAACGTGCTAATGTGAAGCGCTTCATTGCCTCATCCTGGGCCTACGACTGGCGTGCAACGACTCTTGGGGCTCACGACGGCTACGACGCACATCTTGCTTTCGAGAGCACCGCTACCCTTACCTCCACCATCAAACCCAACTGGATCTTCAGCGGTGCGTTAGCGGAGGTATTATTTTCTTTTCCGGGCCGTGTAAACTTCACGCCTCAACACAATGGTGCATGGGATCTGGCGAAGAACAGTATCGACATTTGGGGAACCGGGAACGAAAAACTATACTGGACGTCGGAGCGAGATGCAGCAGAGTTTGCGGCAGCAATTGTTGGAAGAGAGGGGGCCGAAGAAGGAGGGTACTGGACAGTGACTTCAGGAGTGCATTCTTTGAGGGAAATGGCTTTGATCTATGAGCAGGTCAGAGGAACGAAGATTACTTTGAATGAGAGAGGGACGGTGGGAGAGCTCAGGAGTGCTGCGTTTGAGGCGAAGAAGAAGGGAAATCGAAAGGTGTTCTGGGAGTACATCGGTTTCTTCTATTATCTCTACATGATTGATGGAACCTGGAAGATGGGTGAGCTGCAGAACAAGGAGCTTGGGGTGAGGGGAACTACTTTGGAAGAGTATCTCAAAGAACACCCTGAGATCTAAACATTGTCAAGCTTGTTATGCGCTGGACAGAAGCCATCCTTCCCTCTTCAGTATGTTTTGGTCGATGTATTCTTGAGATCAGTGTCCAAGTCTACCGTTATTTGGCTTGGCGCGCCATATCTAAAGTCTTTCTACAAAGTTTGTGGGATCATTGTCAATCAATGCGCATGATTGGATTTTATTATACGAGCAGCGTCATTGCTTCATTATCTTCAAGTTTCAATCGTGGACGTTGGGAACTCCATGCCTCTAACAAGATTTCGCTTATTAGGCAGCAGTTTAAAAGTATATCCGAAAAGCCGTATGCACACAGTCCATCGCCTAGTTACCCATTTCGGCGTCGATGAAACAAGAGGGGAAGACCGAAGATAAAACAAGAATGGTCTGATCTCTTATGATTGGCATCGGTGCCCCGGCTTAGCCAACGCGACCGCGCGTCCGTGAAATCCTTCCATTTTCCAAGGTCCTAAGCCTTGTTGCCTGGACACAACAAACATCAATCTACGCCTCAGGAGCCCCGCCTTGCGAAGGATACATATCTTCATCAACCACAGCTCATTTGATCTACACGAACTCAATTTGGCTCTGGAAAGCTACCAATTTCACTATATTCGACTTTCAACGACGTGGACAACCCCTGAAATCGCATCTCATCACAACCAGACATGGCTGGCAAGTGTTCCTCCACACCAGGCGAGCGAGCCCTACGAATTTTTCCTCTCATCGGCTTCATCCCCGCCCTGATCCTCCTCATCGTTTCGGGTGTGATCGCGAGAGCGATTCTCTGCTTCATCCTATTCGTCCCGCTTGTTCACACCCTCTTCTCTTCGCTCGCATACCTCTATCTTGCACGTCAGAACCGAAAGAATCATGGTTTGGATGGAGCACCCAACGGTCTACGCCTCGTTCTCCACAACCTCTGCACTTTCTGGCTCTGGCCAATCTCGGATCTCGCCCATGCCTTGACCTACCTGGGCTTGCTAATCGGAATCTGGGTAACCATGACACGCAATAATCATCATTATAGCTACTATTATTATCAGAGTGACGCTCCTGATGCCATGCTTGTCGCCTATGCCACGGTGGTCCCCCTCTTCAACATGTAAGTCCAAAATCTCCGAATAAGTATTTCCAGTACTGTCGAGGTTTGGATGGCCATTAATTCGCCCCTTTAGGACCAGCCACTTCTATCTTGCAGTCGTGGGTATCTTCATCTGGCTCAGGAGGCTTTCTACACCGTCTGCGTGTGCAAACTGCGGACATGCCCCAGGCCAGACACGTCGAGTGGGACCTGTTATGGGGGCACAGAAGGTTCGTGACGGAGCTACCTATAGCCTGCTCGGAGAGCGAAGCTACGAGTATGATGACGATGCTGTTCGTGCTTCCTTGGAGTCTGGCCCAAGTGAGCCGAGGCCCACGGAGGAGACTGCTGCCAACAAAGTGTGAGAATAGTCGCATGATCGAACTCTGACGGACTCTG
Source organism: Dendryphion nanum (assembly GCA_020744415.1). Classification (NCBI taxonomy): domain Eukaryota; kingdom Fungi; phylum Ascomycota; class Dothideomycetes; order Pleosporales; family Torulaceae; genus Dendryphion; species Dendryphion nanum. The sequence continues at coordinate 1,221,744 of JAGMWT010000001.1, read as the reverse complement.
GGGATGACCTGTGGAAAGAGCTTAGTGACGATGATTCCAAGTTGGAGCAAGCAATTACGGCAGGAGCATAGAAGACTGCCAACGTATTGGACTGAATTATGGAGACTGGGTTTTCGTTTTTGGGTACTGGTATTATTTGAAGAGCGCCGGCAGGTGGTTGAGGTGATACGGCGTATGGCGTAGATGATTGGAAACATGTTGATCGAACATGGTGGCACTAGATTGGTATATGGAGGCCGGAGCATAGCATAACTACAGTCGTATGGTTACAAATGCGAACGTTCGTTTAAAAAGTATCGTTTATCGAAAGTCATGCGTAAAAAAAATGATTGATTCGCTGCTGGCTAGCCCGTAGGGCTTCATCCTCAAGCAACCCCAAAAAAATCGGGTTATTATGCGACACCTCAGGGATCTATTGAACTGTTAATGATTGTTTTTGAAGCTCTTCTGGATCAAACTTACTCGAACCCTGGCTCCCGAAGGAACGGGCTTAGCAGGCCCGCGCGATAACCACTCCGCCAAAGTGCCTGGTTGTTCTATTTATAGAATATTCGCTCGACTGAAACGTAGATATAGAGTCTGATTTCCAGTACCAGGAAGTAACACATTACTAGATTAATTCTCCATGCCAATCCTATATTGTTACAGCTTGCTTTGTGTGCATGGCGATCGCGTGCATGCCTTCAGTGGGTCTCAAACAGTCACGATAGGTGGAGACGATGACATGGTGCAGGATAGCCGTGGGCACTTGAATGGCTGGTTGCCGATTGAGAACACACACAACCTAGACCAAGCTCTGTTTCAATAAAGAGACGCGATAGTATAGCTGTAGCTCAGCTCCATTCATTGAATAGGGCTGCCTTTATCTTTTCTAGCTTTTGATGTTGAAGTGTTGAGCTCAAAGAGTGCGTGACTCCTGACTGCCCCTGCTGCTGCTGCCAAGCCAAACTAACGCCACTCACAATTGACCTTGTCTATTCTGTCCTCGACCACCGACTTCGCCGCACGACTGTAAATCATGCAACAATATCTACGAACCTGTTCCGGGGGTTTTAATATACAATATCAAACCAACGAGGCCCCGAGTTTGATTTAAGCTCGCCATGTCTGCTTTCCAAGGCCTCTGGACGACTGGGCAAAGACTTAGTGGCCAAAACTTCTTGCGAAGGACGGAGGGACGGACGGAAAAGTTTAAAAAAGTAAGCGCGACAGCGCATTAGATTTGGCTGATGTTGGAAGTGGCCAGCATCATGGTCGATCGAACAATTGTGCCTTCCAAGGTTGCCGCAACCCTACCAATGACTATCAATGAACACCACTCCCTTCGTCGAAGATTAACCTCCTTGGGCAAGACAAGCGCAGGGGTCATGGAAGACCCACAATCAGCCACCCAGCTAGCATGGGAGAAGAATGAGAAGAAGAATCGAATGCACTCCGCGGTCGTCAGAGATCAATACGTTCTCCCCACCGCACATGTTTATTTCTCTGACTCCCGCGTCAAAATACACCGTTCCCCATTGCCACCTCTCCCACGATATAATCCCCCCAATTGACATTAAGGTCTTGTTGCCTTTTGATTTTCCTGGCATGGCTTTCCTTCTTGCGCTGTTTAAGGGCAAACCCACACAACCAGAACATGTTCCCACGGATACAATCATTCCCTTATTTAGGAAAGATGACACTTCATCATTCCGAGCCCTTACCATCGGATATTCCATGCGCTTTGATCATGTGCTAGATGCTAGCAAGTTAGCTGAAGCTTTACAGACACTTTTGGCAATGCCAGGATGGAGAAAATTCGGAGCGAGACTGCGACTAAACGTGAGATATGTATAAAAAGAGAATCTGATGGATGACGGCTAAAATGTTGGTAAAGAAAACGGGTTCGCTGGAATACCATGTTCCTGAGCAATTCACGGCCAATCGGCCATCGGTTACTTTCACTCATGCCAATCATGGAATTTCAATCTCGCAACACCCTCTGGGCAGTCAAGTTCCGGCCCAAGAAAGCACCTTCTTTGTCACGCCCGAATCGCATGCGGTCTTTGAACCTCTAATGTTTCCGGAGAATCATCCTACTAACATGAATGACTGGATTTATACCGATCGTCCGGCGCTCCAGTTACACATTGTATCATTTACGGACGCCACACTGGTATCTCTTTCATGGCTACATACACTTTTCGACGCCATGGGCCGAAAGACATTGCTTGAGGCCTGGACTGCTGTACTGGAAGGTCGAACTCAGGATGTTCCGGAATTTTGTGGTTACGATATCGATCCATTGGAATCACTTGGTGACCCGGCCCCAAAAGAGGTAGAATACATCAAAGATGAAAAATTCGTTCTTGATGGCAAACAGATTTCATTTTGGGGCACGATCCGGTTCGTTATCGGCTTGCTCTGGGAGACTTTCCGATACCCTACCACCGAAAAACGACAACTCCGTATCCCTGGCCCCTACATCGCACGTATCAAGCGGGAGGCTATCGACGAGCTCGCCAAAGGTTCTACTGATGGTCTTGTTATGAACACGATTATTCCTGATCACCCTTTGCCCTTTCTCTCCGATGGCGATATTGTCGGCGCATGGTGGGTTCGCCAATGTTTCTCTGCTCAGCCCTGGGCATCCACGGCTTCTCCAAACCGAACAATCTTGTTTATGAACGTGTTGGGGATGCGCTCTATACTGTCTAAAACAAGCCCTATTTTAATCCCGGCTGGCAAAGCATTCATGTCAAACTGTACAACCGTGATTCAATCCTTCTTCACTCTTTCCGAAGTCCGGTCTCTACCATTAGGCAAATTGGCCGCTCGAATACGCTCTGATTTAGCAATTCAAAGCACGCGATCCCAGGTTGAAGCCTCGCACAGAATCGTCAGAAAAGCCATAGAAAAGACCGGAAACCCTCCTCTCTATAGTGCTGGGCATGGAGACATTGCGATCAGTGCATTCACGAACTGGACCCAGGCACGATTCTACGAGACAGACTTTAGCGCTGCAGTAGTGTCTGTATCGGATAGTAAAGCTGTTAGGGTAGAAAGGAAAGGAAAGCCCAGCTATATACATGCATTCTCCTGGTCAAGCGGATTACCATTTCGGAACTTCGGAGGGTGTGTTGGGAAAGATGCTGCTGGGAACTGGTGGGTCGCGAGCGAGATGAGACCTGATGCTTGGGTCAACCTGGAAAAGACTATTAAGAGTCTATCATAATCATTTTGCAAATATGATCAACTCATATGGAATTAAGTCGGAGAAAATAATGCCTAACTTTACTTTGTATTATGTGTTAATCACGCAGGATTTTACGACTCTTATACTTTATGCACCTGAGGGTGGACTGGAAAACTTTCCTTCTGAGGGCATGTTGGACTACACATCTATCAATGCAGACGAGTGTATACGAATCTCAATTAGGCCACCGGCCGCCGAAAAGGGTTGGCTCGAACGGGTTGCCAAGCACGTCGTATCTTCAGCCTCAGCTGGAACACTTGCAAGGCTATTTCCTTGCACACCCCGTTGAATTCATTTGCAAGGCGATTCCCGCATCTACAGGAGTCGTGCGCCCATATGTCAGGACTTGAAATTGTCGCTAGCGTCGCGGGCGTTGCGACCGCCGCCCTCAAGATCTCGATGACGATGAACGACATCGCGGATGAACTAGGCTCTGCGGGTCGAGATGTTCGCTATATTAGCAACGAGATGGCAAGCTTCTCCCAAGTAAGTTAAACAAATCGGCTTGGAGTCAGGGGTTTGAGATACGAAGGTATCAACATCATCGAAACGACATTGGAATAAGCATTGGTACCGGATTGGAGCTTACGACTTGGCAGGTGCTTCGATTGGTGCACTCTTCACTAGAGGACTCTGGTAAGGTAATTGGATCAGCAATTGTCCAGAGTGCGCTCAATACACTCCCACAACTCATCGAACAATGTGGCATGGTCCACGAAGAGGCAAATGGGCTCATGGCATCACTCAGTTCACCAACAGACTCATATACATATACTTCACTGCCTTTCATCAAACGAGTCAAATTCCTGTTCAATAGGAGTCGAATTGACGTCTTGCGAAGTTTGTTGGATTCATCCAAAGCGACGCTGAATTTACTGCTGGTAACGCTGAACATTGAAATGGCCAAGTCCAAGCATGCAGACAAGAAACTTATGCACGTAGTTCGCTTCCTATTGTCACCACAGCCACTAACGAATTCATAGGGATCAACTCCAATCAGAAAGGAAAGTGTTTATTCGAGTTGTAGCATCACAAAACCGAGCTCTTGACGAAGCACTCAAGGAAGTTGATAATGCAAAAAAGGAGACGGTCAAATTGAAAAACAAAGCTGAAAGCCCAGGCGGGCTGAAGCATACTCTTAGCAAGAAGGAAAGAAAGAAACAGCAGAAAGAAGAAGCACAGAATCCCAAACTCAAGGATGAACCAAAGGACAATTCATTGAAGCCACCGCCAATGTACTCCCTCCAAGCACCATCCGTCTCACAATTTGTGTATAATCCACCACCGATCGACACTTCAACATCATCCGCCGTGATGACGCTAGCATTAAGCCTAGATACACCCAGCACTTCTGCTCATCCCCAACCACCTCAGCCTTCAAAGACATTTCCCCGAACGCCATCCTATGGAAATGATATGCCCAATATGTTTGACTGGTTCACTTCACCACCAGAAACCGAGCCGACACCAAAACATCCTCCACCTCCGCCACCACCGTATGTACACACGCCGCCGGAATCGTCAACTCCACGCTCAGCCACCGAGCGACCAGAGCCTGCCAAGCGTGTATTCTCCGACCCAGGACCCAGACAACCAGATCAAGCCCCCACCAATACCGGATTGAATCCCGGTAACATGTTTCGTGAGCGATCAAGATCACCGTATGGTGCTGCCAGGACGCCTCAGAAGGAATTTCCGACCGTCGAACGCAAACGTACTCAAGGTACCCAAAACCAGCCAGCTGCAGAGAAACCAAGAGCATCGAGTTACAGTGTGAATACTGAGATTCCACGTAAGCCCATGGGACAAGGACCCAAGGCTCAAGATACAAGTGGACCGCCTCCTTCTCCATATCCAGACGCGAACAAACCGTCTTCGCCTCAACAAGAGAAGAAGCAGGAACAATATACATACCAAGCATATAGGCCACCTCAGCCTCAAGCTGTACCCCCAGCCGAACCCCCCAAACCAGCGGGATATCCGCCTTACAGCCCTACTCCACCTCCACCCCCGCCCCCACCTCAACCAACATCCAATCCAAACAAGTCACCTCCGAGGCCGGCAATACCACCTCCACCCCCTCCTCGTCTTGGAACAACTTACGTGGCTCTCCAACCTTACACCAGCCGAGAAGTCGGCCATCTGAATTGCAACATCTTTGACGTTGTAGTCGACGTAGTCACTCACACACCCGAAGAAGAAGCACTGCCTTACCCAACTTTCTTCGATGCCAGTCCAACTCCGAAACATTACTGGCAGGCATCACTTCATGACCGTCGAGGCGCCAGAGGTCTTCTTCCTCACGACATGCTATGTCCAATCGACGACGCGAAGCTCGATGCCAGGATGAAAGAGTCCTGGTTCTCAGCCACCGCGCATTTAATCGTAGACGTATCTGGGAGAGTATGGGTGGGACCAGCGTGGACGTTTGAGGAGCCGAAACGGAGGAGGAGTAAATGGTGGGCGGACGAGTTTTAGAGATGTGCATGTCGAGTGAGTATTATTTGGTCTCTGATCCTGCGTGTCGTCTTACTTTCTGTTTCCGAGCCGCGATAAATCCATTCGTTGAAGGTGACGGGATGAATATCCTGTCCAATGAGCATACTGATCTTATGAGATATCGACATCGATTACGCTGCTTTGGGGGATTAGGCATGTTTGCTAACATCAGAGCATACATATGCAAACTGGATCCTTTTTATAAGATGAAGGGTAATTGTATTTACAAATGTCTAGCTGCTAGCCCTAAAAATCCAATAACTCCCGCGCCATGCAAATTTACTAAAAATTCAAAAGATTCTAATTACATTATAGCGTTGTCCGTCTGTCGTGAAGCTATCCTAATTAGCGCATCGAATACCCTGAGCACAGAAAGAGTTGGGCAGAATGTTGCCGCCCTTGCTCTCGAGGATGTTGGCAGAAGGTTGGACAGTCTTTGTGTTCTTGGCAAGCTCCTTGTGTTTGGCGAGGGTCTTGTCGTTGTTGTTGAAGTTCTGGTTGATGACAGCGGTCATGCCACTTTGGCAGTGGTCACCGGCAGTTTGCGAGCAGTAGTACCAGATGGTGTTCTTGTCTTTGATCTGGAAGGTGAAGACATTCTTGTTCTCGCCGGCGCCGGGGGGTGTGGCGAAGTTGAAGCCAGAGAAGATGCCGTTGCCACCGGCAAGAGGCTCGCAGGGCTTCTCGAAAGAGGATTGAACAACTGTGTGGTTCTTGGCGAGGAAGTGGAACTCGATCCAGTCACCGACCTCGGCGACGACGTTCTGAGGCTCGAAGTGAAGACCGTTGTTCTCAACGGTGGATCCGGCAGTGATGCGGTGGATGACACCGGTAGATGGGACGTGCCAGGAGGAGGGGGCAGCCGCGACGAGACCGAAGACGGCGGTAGAAGCAGCGAGGATTGAAGTGATGGCGACCATTTTGATTGATTGGTTGAGGGGTGGAGAAGTTTTGTTGTAGTTGAAGCGGCTAGTGATTATGTACGACTAGGAAACCTGAAAGGAAATGGAAATGCTAGAGATAAGAAAGAAGCTTGTTGTATTGGAGTTGTTGATGTTGTGATGATGATGGGAATGATTTTAGGGAGAAGACTCTATCCTTTATATCGACCATGCTGTTCCGTCTTCGCCATCATCAATGCCTCAAATTTCCCGTGTACTACTTTCGGGTTCATCGTCTCCGAATAGCCAGTAAGCACGAGCTGTACCACATTTACTACTCAGATGTGCTGCGCTTCTTGCTGTTGTCAGCTCAGCCTCCACAGACAGCAACATTCCAACGCGAACCTGAAAGGAAAATCTTTAGGAGACATTATGCCAAATACAGTTAGGGGAGTACGAAAAGGGTAGATATTGCTGACGTTTGGCCGCAGCTCATCTCGCCTTGCTCAGCCGCAACGTGGGGAATGCTGGGCATTTGGTGATGACAGACGCCCTCTAAACATAGGATTTGAATTAAACATTAATTTTCGAACTAGACTAGCATACTGTCAGTCAGTGCAAATTTTCACGTGGCCTTGCATTCCCCTCTCTGGTGCTTGGTCATTGGAGGAAGCTTGGAGACCAGAAATTTGCTGTCTTCGGCGAACAATGTATCCGAATTGCACCGCCTCAGGTCGCAAACCGCAGGCCACAGGCCACACCTTATATCTCTCTATTAGTTCATCAGCTCACGATCTCGCACGTGGCAGTGACCGACTCCGCGACCCAGGGGGTTCCTGGTTTGTTGTTGTCGTCAATTTTGTTTCGAGAACGATCCTTGAGGTTATTAATAGGTGCCGATTGGTAAGGGTGCACAGTCGCAAACAAAACGGTAAGCTACGGTCGCTTCGACGGCCGCAAATTCTATCTAGGTAGTCGTGAATAGGAGAAATAGAATGAGCGCGCCTGCAAACTATTCTATGCTCTTAGGAAATAACTCACAGGAAGTGTGCATAGACATACAGGACGAACAGTACTCGAGAGAAATAGATTCGGGCTTGCTGCTTATGTAACACCTGCAAGCTGCGTGAGACCTTGCCTAATTTGGATTAGCTCTGACTCTTTTGCGTATCTCGTTTATCCTCTCTTCTTTGCAAGACCAACATGTTTCATATGTGCTCGGAATAATTGTCTCTCATCATACCCTGGTACATGATCCCCATTAATCTGGAGAATTTACAGTTCAGAGTTTCCCGCGATGCCTGGTCCCAGCTCACTGTAGCAATCAAGATCCTTGAGTGCTGCGAACATTCAACTCTGGCAGACAAGTTACACGTTAATCTGATATATTCCATGCGGCTACATGAACTGCACAAGCCCTTCAGACCTAGTAACTAATAATGGGTGGTATCAGCGAGAGTCTGATGGTATCGAGAGCTGAAGCCGCAAGACTCAGTCAGACTGGGTGCCTAGCAATCGCCTCACACATTCCTTCAGCTGGTGAAAGAGTAAAGAAGTGAATTGTAGAAGAGATGAAGATCTCTGCCCGAAAGGGCCTACTTGTCTAGCTAGTCTTGGTGGACGCACGGTTCAACCCAACATCAGCCACATTTCAAATCAACTCTTCTGATAACTTCAGCTGCTAATTATATTGCATGTTTGATTCAAAATTTAGAGATAGCATGCCTTACTTTCGTCCCAGAGCTCGAGCGTTAGAAGACTGCGGATTGACAGAAGAATGTGGAGGGACAGAAAAGCGGATTGACAGCAAAGTGGGTTGACAGAAGAGTGGGTCGACAGAGGACTCCTGAGTGACTCTCAATGCTCAGCATCCCTCTCGTGCATCGTGCACGCATAGTGATACGCCGAGGAGGTCATGGCCAAAGGAACACTGTTTGGATTGATTAAAAGAAAAAAACGCCAGAATTCCCTCCTGCTATCCCAACTCACTCAATCCGTCGAATCTCCGCTCCTACAATCATGTTCTCAGACCTCCAATATTCCGGCTAATAGCTTGGTGCTCCCTTCCCCAAACTAGCAGATCTCACATACGGCTCCAGTGGGAAAACACTCTTCTCCGCATCGACATCCTTATAAACGGCATCCCACCTACCTTGCAAAATCTCCGGTGTCTTCCAGGCAAATTCTTCGTCTCGCAGCCAGAACCGAACTAGATGTCTCTGCTTGTCAACGCTGTTGACGAAGCCATCCCGCGCATGAAATATGGAGAGATTGTTCGCAAATTGGATGTCGCCTTTCTTGAATCCAAGGGAGAGGGCGTGCTTCTCTGCGAGGAAGTGCAGCGTGTCGAGGGCTTCGGCTTGCGCTTCAGTGATGGGCGGAATGTCTGTGGAGCGAGGGAGACCTTGAAAACCGGTGAAGGTTCGGCGAGCGTATTGGATGATGAGACGTGCTGGGGTTTCTGGGGTCGGAGGTTGGTAGTGAAGGAGGGGACGGTTGACGAATCGTGCACTTTGGCTCCCAAATCTAACAATTAAGATTAGTCGAGTCGTCGAAAAACAGAGTGTATTGCGCGTACGTTTCAACCGGCCATGGTTCGGCTAGGGTTCGTATCAGATCTGGTCGGGTGTCCGCAATCTCGTTGTAGACTTTCCAACTACTACTCAACTTGCTTTCGCCACCTTCGGCCGCCTCCTCAAGACAAAGCAGAGAAATGACATCGCCCGAATCAGTGTGGAAGACTTGTTTGTCAGCGGTATATGCCGGTGCGCCAAGCTTATTGGTGTCATATACTGCAGTGAGGTCTTTGATATGGTTCATAACAACATCTGCCGGCTTCCCGTCATATTGGTTGTCTTGACGACCACGAATTGGCGCTACATGGGATGCGATACCAGCGTAGATTATGATGATCTCCTCTCGTGTGTGCTTGTCGACCGGAAGACCACGGACAACCTTGAATCCATACCCAGTATGTATTTCCTTTGATATTTCCCGGAGTTTGGAGTGCAAATTTGGGAGTGGGAATGTTTGTTGGCTCACAAATCCTAGTGGCTTTTGTAGGGAAGTGAAATGTTGTAGTGCCTTTTCTATCTCTTCAAGATCAGCTGGGGTAAGCTGATAGGCCCAATCGTAGCGCTTCTCAATGTCATTCTTGTCCCAGACAAGATCCGACCCCAAACGATGTGGAAATCCTTCGGGCAATGAGTTTTGTAGACGTTCGGTTGCGAGGCGTCTCTGTACGCGTGCTAGGTATTTGTCATAATCGGGAGCGTATGCAATATCGGGTTGGCCAGCCGGGCTAGGGCGTGCAACTTGAGCTGTGGCCATATTGAGTCTGCAGAACAAAAATATATGACTTGTATGTTGTCTTTTGTATACTCGTGTCTTCAGTACTATGTTTATATGTTGCTGTGAGGGGTAAAAGGGCTGCAGACGTCAGTGGGGTAGCAGTTGACGCAAATCACTTTCTTGAGCTTTATTCCTAATACGGTAGGCCGTAATAAGCCAAAACAAGCATCGGATGACGTGCTTGGAGCTCAAAGGGATCGTTGGTGTTTCATCGATGAACGCAATGGAACGTTGTTAAATGATGATTTTATTCAAATAATTCATCGAGAGGCTGGTCTTAAAGCAGTAGAAAGGTGGACAGCTGAGTCATGCAATATTAAAGTACATACGCCGAAATACGGAAAATCTACGACCTTGAATTACTTGAATCAGGCAAAGAAATTAGCACGCCAGGATCCCTTTTCTTACTGATAGGATTCCCATTGAAGCGGCAACGATGGCTTCTTAGAAATTGGGGAGAAATCAGGTTCTTCCTGACTTCTTTTCCTTTTGGGAGAAGACGTGGTTGTGAATGCACCATCAACCCCCATATCCGCGTGAGAATTATCTTCGTTATCATCTTTAGGTTGATCTATGTCCTCTCGTGGTTTTTTCTTTATAGACCAGCGGGTCATGGAAGCTACAGCTCGATATGACCGACCCCAATTCACGACCCGCGCAGGCTTTAAACTGATCCAGTCGATCCTTTGGACACGGGTAGAATCCATATGGCTCAATGCTTCGGACAGGTGTCCAGTCAGATCAAATATCCTATCTTTATCAAGTATCTCTTGATTGATGGCGAAGCGAAGCGTCAGATAGCTTTTGGGTTGGGGTGGAGAATTGCCCTTCTGCTGCTTCTTAACGGGCCCCAGACGGATATGTCGTTCATGGTGCTTACGACGGTGCCATAGCTGAGAGGACGTGCCAATGCGTCGCGGGTCCCGATTTATAGTCTGATTAAGTTCGTGGGTTGTGAAAGGCTTGTCCTGGTACTTCACACGAAGCCTTTTCAGTGCGTCAATAAGTGCTCTGGTAAATGAATATGGGCCTGGTCGTGATGTTGTTTCGTTCAACCCACATGCACTCAGTAACTCGAAAGCTCGTACATCTTCTTCGGCTGCTCTGGAGAAATTGCTGGCATAGCAAGTGTCCATAATGCTCAAAACGTCCCCCTCAACGTCATCGGCATGTAGGATATCCTCCACCTTGTTCCAATTGGCTTTAGTATGAATGTTGAAACTTTGTTCCTCGGTATCATCCTTGCGCCCAGACAATTGGAGGTATTTCTCGTGTTCAATATAGACACCATGACCGCTATAATAAATTATCAGGAGATTATGTTGTCCATCATAGCAACGGATAAACTTTGAGAGGTGTTCGCTAAGCTGGTGCTGCGGCTTGCTCGAATCATTGATATCAGCGGTCTCGACGTGGTATCTAAAGTCGTTGCGAAAAAGGTCACCGAGTTCTGTTGCCTGCCAATACATTAACATTCACCCTAAACAACTGCCGTTAGATGTGCATACCTCAGGCTCCGTGTTGAGATCGTCCAGACTCTTCTCCCACTTTATTATCAGGACAGCGACTTGCTCGTAACCGCTGGATAGCTTCAAGTTCTTCTCAACCCCTTCGTCCCAATGGGTTTGCATGTCTATTGCCAATTGTTGCCTCGCCTTTTCTTCACGATTTAAACCTTCGTTAACCGGAACCATCTTGTCTTGTTTTCCCGCAGCGTCATTTCGAATCTCGAGATTTTCGACTTTGATTTTCACATTTTCCACGATGGCGGTCGGGTTCGCAATTTGGGATGAGGTTTGGAGCTCCAAGGAGCCGACAATTGGTGGCATTGGTCAAGGCGGGTACGATGCTTCGAGCCTCAGGTAGAGATGAAGGAAGAAGGTAGAGAGTTCGCGAGACGCAGCCATTTCGAAGCCAGCAGTTCTGATCAGCCCCCAAATGTTGTCTGGTGGGATGGAGCGAGGCCAGACATGGGGAAGCTTGAGGCAAAGTGCCCAGGTGGTGGTGCGGGTGGTGCCGCACGCGATAGGCGGCCAATCAAGCGCTTGGTAACCGAGGGCGTAAATCCTGGATTGGGGGCCGAAACCGTCTCTCTGTTTTCACTTTCCTAACGTGCCACACCTTTTTATCGCGGCTACAAATATTACACGACCTGGGCCTTCTTTTACGTCCTTCAGATGACATGGTTGCATGCTTGTATAATGGAAAGGGGTCAAGATTGGGGGCCAACACTGTGGTTTGCGACGACTGTGGCCGGTGAACGGTGACGGTGAATGGTGGATAACCTGAGGCTGTGCAAATACCCATGGTTCCTCAGTAGCCAGCACAAGTGTCGTTCCTAACAATACACCCCAGGCAGCACTTGTGTTGGGGCTGAGGGGAGGCCTGCAACAGCTTTTAGATTTATATCTTGTCCTGCAGCCTCCTCTTCTGTTGCCAACCGCTTTCCACAAGGCTATCAAATCACAAACACCACCCGATCTCCAGATCTTGTTCCTGCTTTACCGTGTTCGCTGAAGCACAGCATAATGGTCGCGAACGAACTTGAAATCCAGCCTGACCAGGGCTACACAGTAAGTCGCCCCCCGTAGCACGTAACCATCCAGCACTCTCCATGTCCCGCCACATAAGGCTGACGAATAACCCACGTACAGTTTGAGGAAATCGACTGTCCAAGCACGCCGGAATATGATGGTCCCGAGCATAAGGCGGGCGTGTACAATGACCCGATGGCCGGCGAAGTGAGTATTCCTTATCGCACCTGACTGTAATATCTTGTTGCTCAACGGAAACCAGCAATCGAGGCGGTATGAGAAGACAGATTCAGTCCATATGTCGCAGTTCATCAACGGTATCCGTAGGAAGGGTGAATTTACGATTGCCAAATGCCACTACAACACGAGCAAATCATACTGGGAATACCGGCTCACAGACAAACTTGGTCAGCCTTATAATAACAATGCGTGGGTCCCCGAGAGAGACTTAAAGCGAAACTAAATCTGCCTCACTTTGGCGCCCTCCCAGAGTTATGGGGCGGGGATACCGAAGCGTGTTGGAGAACAGGATAGGCGGAGGGGAGGCGTGGAAGGGTCCGAACGTTTACGGGTGTCAACTCGGCTTCCTTCAGGTCGCGAGGTGTGGCTGTGGTGTGGCTCTGTGGCACAGGCTGTGGCTAGGCAGGCGCCTTTTGATATGATTGGCGAACAGGGTGGCGTTCAGGCGCTCTCAATTTATGAGTATTAGAAGGCAGTTATCCGCCACGATTTTCTCAGCCGTACATCTGCAAATCATCATATGTTGATTCTTTATTTCAATGACAGTGCTGCCTTCCTTTAACGATCTGCTCTAAAAATATTTCTTGTTCATAAAAGTTCTTTTGTTTCTTCGCGTGCTCTTGTTGGCGACTCTATTGCACAGCTGAAATGGCCCCCGCTCGTACCATGACCGGTGACACTGTTGTCTGCGAAAAAGATATATTCGATCCCCAATCACCAACATCACCAACATCACCAACGGCGACCGAAGATTCCGGGGCAACATTAAGAGGAGATGGAGATGCTATTATCAACATAGCAGAAGAACATGATGGTTCGACGACCCGTTCATCTTCGGAGACGGTGACGAGCAGGTCGTCGGAGGTCAGCGATAATGCACAGCCTCGTAGGTCACAAGCTTTTCCTTTTGGCCCCCAAAGAGCCCGGTCAACTCTCAACATGCTGTGGAACATATCCCAAGTTTTGGTAGATCCACGTTTATAGCCTGAATGAACGTAACGAGCCGTTTGAATCCTACGAGTGCTGGTTATGTTCCAGAACTGCTTTGGCCCTGAATTATACCTCCAGGATGCTCTTGTTCTCCAAACGAAGTATAGCGCACAGATATTAAGATTGAGACAGATGAGAAGCGACGTCCCACGATATTCAAACGCATCACGAGTCACCTAAAGTCTGACCCCGAACCCGAGGCTGTGACAGAGACAAAGACAAGAAAGCGTATGCTCAATCTATTGAACTTTACCTGGCTGCCCCAACTCACTTTCGATAGTGGAAGAGATTCCAAATGGCTACCCTCGTCTAGCCGCTTTCCAGTCTAGCGAAGCCAATTTCTCCCTCTACCGGTCTTTTAGCTATCTTCATTCTCGTGTACTGCTCGACTTGCAGGAGGAGATTAGGTGCCTTGAGAATGAACTTGACGAAATCGACTGGGACGATTTCGATGAGAACCCGGAACGTTTACGCAGCCGAGAAGATGATGTCTCTGCGGCTGCTGCTGAGGGTACGACTCGCACTCGCCGGGTAATCCTCAAAGAAATTCACACGAAACTCCTCGAGTACGACAGGCTCCTCATCAAGGCCAGAACCCTTGAGACTTTCCAGAAGCCGAGTGATCGGAACTATCGCAGCGTGTAGGTGGATATGCACGATGGCATACTGAAGCATTCTCTAACACACCGCAACAGGAGGCGGTACTACAACAACACCAAACCACTCACTGATGTGGAAACGAACTCCATCCGCAGCAGAGAAGATGTCGTTTCGCTCCGCAGTGGCCGCGAGTGGGTATCTTTCGATGCCGGAATCGAAAATATCATCTTCAGACTCGATGGCTTCCTCCAAAAGATATTGCGCCTTCAAGAACCCCCTCTTCTAGTATATATACCCCACTCATACATTCTAACAGGACATCTGCTGAACGAAGGCCTCAGAAATACTTCCGCACACCCGAGCTTCGCGCCAAAACAGACAACAAATACATATCCTATTATTCATCCACCCGCATCGACAAGCTCATTAACATCCTCATCACATTTGTGATATTCATCCTCCTTATTATCCCTGTCGTGACCATGTACCACCTCACATCCACTACCATGATCGGACTGCCAGATGACAACCAAAACGGCACTGCCATCACCAATATCGAGACTCGGACTTCACAGTCTGCACCCTTCAATCAGAGAGATACATTCAATGCCGTTGGCGTTCTCATCGTATTCACTCTTCTTTTCAGCGCGGCAATGAGTATGCTGACAAAAGCGGCTCGCCACGAATTGTTTGCTGCGAGTGCGGCATATTGTGCGATTTTGGTTGTGTTTATTGGAAATTTTACCGGGCCTGGTAATTAGAATTTAGGGTCGAGGTGTTCCTCTCCCGAACGAAATTAATGAATATCAAGAATTTAATGCTCTATTATCTTGAATGACTGCTTCGGCGATGACGGTGTGTAGATCGCTTTTCATGACGACTTCTTTCCCTTAGTAGACATTTACAACCATAGTCCAGTATCTCGGATCTTCCCAAACAGGTAAGAGCCTAGGCTATTTCATCAAGAATAGCTCACTTTGCTCATTTTTGTTGGTTTCTTTGATTCGCTAAGGATAAGTGAATTGAATCTACCTGAGTGAATACCCCAACCACTCATAGATAGACTTTATTAATTAGGCTGTTAACATGTGGCCATGACTGTGAGTCTCGACAATGAATTTTCACCGGATCTACTAGGTTTTTGGGAGTAAAACCTAAAATAGAATATGTCCCTCAATTGCCTATCCTCCTTAATAAGGTAGGTCCACAGTAGAGATCAAACACCAGCACTGTACAAATCACCACTTCACTCTACAATTCCCGTATTCACCACCTCAATCCACACAAGTGAAGAAGACAATATCATTACAAGTTAATCCCTAAAATGTACCAAGTCCTCAAACAATATCATACACTTCCCACGCCCCGTTCCACTTCCTATTCCCTAAACCCTTCAATCTTAAATCCATAATCAAAATCAATATCCAAACTCGGACTCAGTTCAGCCTCATCCGCCGCCACCTCCGCAGGCCCCGTACCCGTCCTTATCCGCACCTCCCCCGACTTGTCCTTCTCCGCAACCTCCACTATCCGAGAATCACCTTGCAATTCATAGACGTGACGCGTTGAAGCTCCTTGTGTCCCGAGCTCCGGCATGTCTTTCTCGCCTATTTCTCGTGGTGTCATTGGAACGGGTATGTCGTCTGCGTGAAGCTCGGCTTTTTCGAATCCTGCGTCTTCGGAAGACTTGGATTTCAAGCGTCGGTGGAAGAAAAAAGCGAACGTCGCTGTGCAGATGATGAAAATGGACGCAACGCCTACACCGATGCCGATGCCGATTTTGGCTGTGGTTTGGAGGCCCTGTGGGCTACTAGATGAAGAGTTAGGTGCTCTCGTTGTGACGGAGGAGGAGGGCAGAGAGGGAGCTGGCGTCAGCGTAGGCGAAGTGGTCGGTAGCGAGGGAGCTGGAGTTAGACTGGATAACGTAGTCGGAGGCGAAGCCAGTCCCGCTGGATCATCGAGATAATAGGCGGTTATGGCACGTATACTCAAAATGTTCTTCGTCAAAGGTCTCGATCCTGTATATACTCCACTCGGTGTTATTTGAAAATAATCCGGCCCAGTTGGTAGAGCATTTCCTGCTCCTACCCACATATATGCTATTGTAATATGTCAGCCTTGAAAATGGACGGAAGGAGAAGGGTGAACCAGAGAATAACTGGGGCGTATGAATGGTATGGGAACCTACAGCATCCGGTCAAACTATATGGGGCGAAAGGGAGTTGATCGATAGCATCGCTCTTGCTGTAATATCCCTCAACAAAAAGCTGAGGCCTCCCGATACCTTCTATGCTTCAAAGTTGGGAGGTTAGTACATCGAGCAAACAAAGTTGGAATAACACCTACAGTGGACAACAATACTGAGTTGCGAGTGCTTTTGAGTGGCTGATTTCATTCATCACTATGTAATCTTGTGTAGGACATGGTTGGCCAGTACTAAATGTAGTCACAGAATCAGCCATGGCCCCGTGTTCATAGTTAGAGTATCTTACTAAGCTAGGCTACACGCTGCAGGTCCTGGCATACACTCATCGGCATCAGACGCGCTAGCCACAGAGAGCTTGTACGTTGAACTATATGGGAAAGATGTAACTTTATCTTGAATCGCTATAGTCTGAGTGACAAAGGTGAAGGAAAAATAGCGATAGTAATAATGTATTTGATCAATCATGTCTGTCGACACTCGGGTAGTGCTCGAAGGGACGAAACTGAGACATTTAGTAGGCGTGGTGTATTCGGGATAGAAGATGCATTTTGACATTGCATCGAGAGAGAACGCACAAGTGTGCAAGTGCTGTAGGAAATCTCTCGAGCATTTGTGGTATTTGACAGATGTCCAGTTTTTCTGTTATAATATCTCTCAGGATTGGCCGGAGATTATAGCCCATGCATTCTAGTTTTAAAAATTCAGGAGACATTCACGTATCGAATATACATTAGACGCTGCGATAAAGAGGCGTTTGCAGGCATGCGAGAATTTTGACATCCATTTCAAGGCGGACTTCTCCAAATTTGCGGACAAATGCGGTGCGATGGCGTAGTTGTACAGTTCACCCTAACCAATTTGACACCCAAGCTGTCTGAGTCCGTTGGCCACCCTTGCATGTTGCGCTTTCGCTCTCTAGGAAGAACTTCACGAGCTTTGGACCCCAGTTGGACCAATTAACTTTGTGATGTGTTTTCTCCCCAGGTTACAGGACGCATGACTGTGCCGCCGGAGTTAACTGTACTGATATTTCCTCCATGGCTGGATGGAACCCCGGGATATGAGAAGACCACCCTGTTTCCTATAACTCCTTTGCAATATCCCATCCCATATTTCCCAAACTGTCCTCTAGTAACCAAAACGCTGTTCAAAGTACCGGAACTATCCACTCACACTTCGGTGGTGTAAGCGGAACCTCCTCATCGTCTGCGAAGTGACCTAATTGGGCCACACGACGATAAATTTCTTCGAGGATCTTGCCCCGTTCGCCATCATATTCCTCACGTTTTCCTTCTTTAAAGCGATCCTTCTCATCAACAGGTCCTGATGCTGCAGGCGCAGACGCAAGCGGAGCGGGTGCCTGTTGAGCAAAGGGAGATGCGGCTGGCCGAGCTTGCTGCTGGGAGAATGGACTGGGTTGCTGGGCAGCAGCTTGGCCAAACGGTGACGATGATGCAGCAGCTTGCGCCTGTGGTTTCTGTCCAAAGGGATGCCCAGCAGGAGTTTGTTGAGCCTGAGATGTATTGCCGAAAGGAGACGGTTGGGACGTGTTAGCACCTCCAAATGGACTTGGCTTTGGTTGTTGTTGCTGCTGTTGTCCGAATGGAGATGCGTTATTGGGTTGCTGCTGACCAAATGGAGAAGCATTTGCTGGTTGAGCTTGGCCAAAAGGTGATGGGTTTGATTGCTGTTGTTGTCCAAAAGGTGATGCATTTGACTGTTGTTGACCAAAAGGGGACACATTTGGCTGCTGCTGTTGGCCAAACGGAGATGAATTCTGCTGCTGCTGTCCAAAAGGCGAAGGCTGTCCTTGCGTTTGTTGTCCTTGCGTTTGCTGCGCAAATGGTGATGCCCCTGCGGTTGGCTGAGACGCTTGTCCAAAGGCAGGCTTACCAAATGCAGAGCCCTGTCCAAGGGCATTCGGTTGGCCAAACGCTGATCCCGATCCTAAAGACGAGGGTTGGCCAAACGCGGAGCCAGCCCCTGGAACTGATGGCTGGCCAAAGGCCGATGTCGTCCCTGGGGCCGAAGGCTGCCCGAAAGCCGACCTTTGACCTATAGCACTAGATTGGCCAAAGGCGGAGGACACACCTGGAACTGAAGGCTTCCCAAAGGCCGATCCTGCATTGCCCAAAGCTGAGGCCTGCCCAAATGCTGAACCGGACCCTAAACTTGATGATTGTCCAAATGCGCTACCTGATCCAGGCATAGAGGGCTTGCCGAATGCGCCCGCACCACCTAAAGCACTTGCTTGGCCGAATGCGGAATTCGTTTGTCCAGGATTTGAAGGTTGACCGAAGGCAGTGAGCTTTGGCTGCCCAAAGGGAGATGATGTCGTTTGAGGTCCGCTGGAACCGAACGGGTTTGGTTTAGATTCTGAAGCGGCATGTTTACCTTGAGCGATATCTATCCTGTTCGGATGGACGTTCTCGCCTTCTTCTATATAGGTGATGGCGCCATTAATATCATTGAGGATCCTATCAACCCGTCTCTGCATCTCTGCGGCTGCTTCTCCTTCTTCTTGTCTCTGATATCGTTAGGAAAAAGATACAGGGTATGTGTAGAGGACATACCGCTACTCCCTCATTACCTGCTGCACGAGCAGTGTAATAGCGTAATCTTAACTCTTCGGGACTGATTTCAATGGGCCCTTCGATCAACTGTCGCGGAGCTTCTCTACCGGGTCCATAGCATGAGAGTGGATAGATGGGACGCTGGTCGGTAAGGTCCGCCTTTATGTCATCCTTACTTAGATTGAATTTTGGGGTATTCGAGTTACGTCCTGAAAACGTTAAACTGAGCCGAACGCCAAATTGAATTTGGAAAGAGTATCAAGATTTTGAGCAGAGAGGAAGCAATCTCGGAATATCAATTACTTACCTCCGAAGGTACCGCTCGATTGCTGGCCAGGGCGATATCGATCACCTCCATTAAAGGCGCCAAATCGATTGTTGTTCGCGCCTCCGAATGCATTTGATGAATTTGAGTTTTGTGCGGCTCCTGGATGCTCATTTCTGCAGTTGTCTAAAACTCGTGATTAGCTACCAGCCACCTGTGAACCTCAAAGTCGCGACAGGGATTCTCACTTCCGAACTTGCAGTTTCCGCGTTGATAAAACGTGCAGATTGCCATGACCCCTTAATAAGTTGAATATGAGCGAAATCTTAGACTGAACAACAAGGCGGTATACGGTTGAGACTTTAGCATGGGGCGGTGATATGGATTGGTGTTGAAAGAAGAACGTCTGGCAAGGCAAAGCGGGAGGCGCCCGAGCGCGCGTTCGGGCCGCGCTTAACCCGATCCAGCCATATCTTGGATTAAGTAACAAACACATTCTGAGTAGTCGTTCCACCGTGAGCCAGAAATATTAAGTGTCGTCAAACTGTTGCTTGTTAGTATGGATTTGACGCGTCGTTTGATACTTGCATTCTGAATAGTGATTAGTTATTGCTGGATGGATGTGAATGATATGTATATTCATTGTGGATATTAGCCCGAATAGCCACGCGTCTGATTGATTTCCTTTCGAATACTGACTTTGCTCCTCATGTTTGATCGCAAGCCAGATATTGTCACTGGTTGTGTTATAACTGTTGTATTTCCGATGAAGTAAGGGAAGGCTAACCGTTATGAGCGCTAGCGTCAAAAGCACATGACGTTTTTGGCACTTCCGAATGAACTTCTCGGCCTGTTTTCCGACACTACCAATACAATACTACCAATACTGCAAGCCATTGCGTCTGTGGCAGCATCATGCTTTGTATCCGCTACCACTTTCCCTCCGACATTTCTCAATG